>JAMAKR010000010.1:0-720354 GCA_023628425.1 Chaetomiaceae sp. PYS4301M | reverse complement strand
AAGGAAGAGAAGGAAGAGAAGGAAGAGAAGGAAGAGAAGGAAGAGAAGGAAGAGAAGGAAGAGAAGGAAGAGAAGGAAGAGAAGGAGGAAAAGGAGGAGGAAGAGCTGGAAGGGGAAAGGGAGATTGAGGTCAAGTTGGAAACGGGCTTGGACGTTCTGTGATTCAGGATGAGGATGTGTGATATACTCAGGTTCGAATAGCTCGATTTCTGTCAATGTCTAGAATTGTGTATCAAATCACCCTTTCCCTTCTTCATCCCTGTGCCCAAAATCCAGACTGCCTCCCGTCCTCCTGTGTTTCTAGGAATACTCAATGCAGTGCGAACTGCGTCTAAGAGGAGGCAGAAGAGGACGTGTGCAAGGCGGGGCCCCAACCCGAGTAGGGGAGACTGGGGTAGGCAGGGCAAAGGTGGAGGGAAAGGGGGCAAGTAGAACCACAGTGACGGGACATGGAACTTGAGAGCTGTATTGAACCGCTGGGACGAATGAGCTTGTTCTTGGCAAAACAGGAGATGTGGTCTAAGGGATCTGTACACAATGGCTGGGGGGAGGTGACCGATCAGTGACCCATGAGAACTCCAGAATGCCAAGGTTAAGGGAGGCCGGGCGACCTTCGAGGCCCTTGTCCTGGGATCGCGGTAGGGGAAAGTAACCCAATCAGAGCGAAGGGAAACAATAAGAATTGAGGGAATTCGACTGTTGTATGAGTTCAGGGTGAGGGGAATGGGAATGGTACTTACGCCAATCCATTGTTGTGATTGCCGAAGAAAGGAAAGGGAAAAGGAGGGAGGGAGAAGAGACGTGTGGCCACGACAAAGTTTCATCTCCAACTGACGAGACTGATTCTTTTCGTTAAGGAGGAGCGACAACTACCTTAGGTACCTCAGGTACCTGCTCTCTAGGTCTTTCCCCGGGTGTGATTTTGATACATTGCGCATGGAGGAAAGGACGCTGACGTGCATCATGCATGGCAATTACAATTGGCAAGAACCACAGACAGAAGTGCCCAGGGAAGCACCGTTGAGAATTTCAGGGAGTGCCAAATCGTGAGACAAGTGCGCATGTCATCCCTCCCTGGGCCCCACTCAAGCACGCCGGTGGCAGCTGGTCCATCGAGACTCTCGAGGTAGGCACAGCTTCCAGTCCCGCAGCTGGGTATTCCCAATCCTCCACTAATGTGCACCACACCTACTGTTCAGGGGAGCAAGGAATCAGACATGCAGCGGCGGCGGGATATGCGTCCCGACTCCCGCTGTTGCCTGGTGGCAAAAATGAGTTTTGGTTGTGGTGGGCAGGAGAGAGGAGCGGGTTGATGGTGGCAGGCACAACTCCACCTAAGTTGTCTCAAGAGGTGGGCTCGTTTGCTCGAGGCTTGGAGCATCCAGTGTCAACGACCGAGACGAAGACTTGGATTCAATAATCAGGGGCTTCGGTTTGTGTCAGTTGAGTGCCTCATGTTGCTTCAATCCTCGCGTCTCGCACAGTCATGCTTTTCTTGTCTTTGTAGGTACCTAATCTTGGGAGCCGTGACACGTGAATCAGAGATGCAAGTCTACAGCCCCTCTCAAATGAGACGCAGGCTACGTATACAAGACAGCCTTGTAAACAAGTCTCGCCTTGCCCGGCCTCGCAGGCAGAAGACCCCTCGACATCCGCTGCGTCCTCTCAACATAACAGACCAAGAGCGTGACGCCGAGGACAGACCCTAGTCTCTCGGCCAGATGGCGGTGTTGATGGTCGGGCGGGGCCTCGAGTACCTCGATCGTGACCACCCGGAGCCGCGGAAACCGCCGTGAGGGCTCCTCGGTGAGTGCCAGCAGGTCTCGGTACACGATCGGCCAATCGGTGACGTACCCAACCCGTAGGTGTCGGAGGGACGGAGGCAGCTTGCGAAACAGGTGGTCGGGCGTGGTGGTGAGTTCGAGGCTGCGGTCCTCGGCTGGGTCGTCGTCATCAGAGGTGGAAAACACAGGTACGTAGAGGACCAGCTGTTCTAGCTCCAGCTGCTCGAGCACCGGGAAGGCCGAGAAATCCGGATAGAAGGTATCGGGTGGGAGCCGACGATGAAGAGTCCTGATCTTCATTGCCATGCGCGCCTCCATCCCAGACCTATCACTGTCGGAAGTGGCGGAGGGATGATCAGTTGGAAAGAGCGAGTAGCAGAGGCGACGCAGCGTCGTCCGGAAACGGCCTAGATGCTTCTCCGGATCTAAGAAGCCATACATGCGATTCTCGTCGAAGAACTCTAGGTCCTCGAGGGCAGGGCAGATCTCGAGGATGGGCGCCAGCTGCGCCAGGCCTACGTTGTTGAGGGATATCTTTCGGAGCCTCGCCAGCACGACGTCCCAGGGCTGGTCCCGGAACCTGTTCCGTATCCCGTGAGCCATGGCCCCACCTCCCCAACAGTCCGGGGCGACGAGGTTGTCCAAGTTGGGCGCGCAGCGGAGCAGACCCCTCACCGCCTTGAGGTCATAGGTGTCGTCCAGCGTACAGCCGGTCCGGTTGCCGGCAAAGGCGAGAAACCGCAGGCTCGGCAGGCCATACTCCCAGTCTTCCCAGTACCAGGGGAAGGAGGAGCCGCTACGGCCCAGGCAAAGCTGCGACAAGGCCGGCGTCTTGACCACGGCCAGCTCCTGGAGCTCGTCTAGAGACAGCGTCTGCCTGGCCGGGAGCCACTGCCGCAGCAGACAACCGCCAACCGCCTCGAATTCCCGGCGGAACGAGCCGTCCGGGTCGGTAACCTCGGCGTCGCTCCACGTTTCGTGCCGGTACAGAGCCAGCGCGCGTGTGGATGCAGCCAGGGCGGGATTCCCGAGGATGGGGCGTAGGAAGCTGACGAGCCGGCTGAGTTCCTGGTCGTCGTCGCCCTCCCCGCCGCTGTGGTACCAGTGGAACAGCATGGGTTGCGCAACGTCGCGGAGCCGTCGAGAGCAGCGGCTGAGGCGGGCGAGGGCCAGCTGGTCACCGAACGCTCCTGGGAGGATGTCGGGGCCGGCGAGGACCACGTTTCGGTGCTGGCAATGCGGGCAGAGCTGGCGACAGATGGCGTCGAGGACCTCGGTTGGGAGATCGTCCATGTTCAAGCGCACTCGCGCCTGGAGCGGCAATTTTGTGATTATGTCGTCCATGATGGAGCTGGTCCAAGGACTCCAGGGTCAAGATGTGAATGATAAACGTCAAAATGGACGCGAGTGGTAGGGGCGAGCGTACCAGTAATGTGTGGTCACAATTCACACACAGTGGAAGAGGGGGCGGCGGTGTGACATTGTGCCGTTTCGGCAGGGTCAAATCATGACAAGAACCATTTTTTCGACGCGCTTGTCCTCTTCGGGCACACGTCTTTTGCTGCTTACTGTGTAGATGCCGTCTTAAAAACACGACAACCGCCGCACGAGGAGAGAGTCTCGTCTTGGAGGCACAGAATGGAGCAAACGTAATTAGTGGATTGTGATGTGGAGGAAAAGACCGCAAGGCTGGGCAGACTATTGTGGCCGCCGCTTGCAGGGCCTCGTCATTGTTTCGCCCACGGAGAGAGACTGGAGATAAGGGGCTAGTAGCAGACAGTTAGTTTATTGTCATGACCCTCTGAGGCCGTTGGCAGAGACCTTGCCAGCTTCGCCCGGTTTTACGCCCATATATTCTATCTCCGGCAGTGGGTCTCGCGGATCCTCAAGACTCTTGCATTCATCACCTTCCCCCATCCATCCCACTTGACCTTTGGATTTGAGCACGCAAGCGACTACATCTCACTAACCAACACCATGGCGCCGCCGTGCACTTGCATCACATGCGTCAAAAGCCTCGCCGGCACGCAGATGCCGAAATCCCGGACCGGCGCCAGACCGACGAAGAGTGCTGGGCGAGCGACTTGGGCCAGATGGTCCCTGGCGACGTCTCGGCCACGTCCGAGGAAGTAAAAGACAAGGGCGAGCGCATCGCCTGGCTGCTCTGGGATGTGGGTATTTCCGTGACACACCATCAGCCCGCTATCCTCGCTGTCATTGACGCCGTCATGGCCTTGCCCCGCATTGCCGCAACCCCGGAGCAGGAACGCCGGCTGGGGCCTGAGTTGTTGGAGAAATGGAGGAGCTTGGAGCAGTTCTGGGACGATTGTTGGTGGGAGGTGTACTGGAGTAGGTGTTCTAGTATATTCTTCCTTAATCTCGTTTACTTAGAATTGGAATAGGGTTCCGGGAGCAGCGCTACCCTTCCACGGGGCTTGGAGGCTTCGGGTTTCCAGGCTTCGTTCGTGCCAACGCGTTTGCAGCTCATCGTTTGGCCATGCACCCACCCACGGTGACTCGCTCCAATGAGCTGAACAGGGCATTGCGGAATATTGTATCTATGCTCGAACTGGATCCGTGGAATCATACACCGCCAGGAAGGTTGCCGTACGCCGAGGTGCGAGGCGCTATGCTCTAGGGACAGCAAGGACACGAGCAGTACATTACCATGTTGATGTAAGTTCTGGACTAGCTTGTCGAGCTATCGAGCGAAGTCATGTTACTAATGGCAATACCTAGACCAACGTCCACGCTTTGGTTCCCTTTTTTGATATTGCGGGACACGTCATCTACGAGGGGATAGATGGGCGGACGCAGCTGCTTAAGTTCGCCCCTACTGGACCAAAGGGCTCCCCAGGGTATGAGAAGGCCCGGATAGCGAGTATCAAGGGCAAGCACCCCGATGCCGATCTGTGGGATACGGACGAGCGGGTGGCGAGAGAGCGTTGGGCGTTTTGGAAAGAACGGCTTGTAGGGGTTTCGAGCCAGAGCGAGCTCATGCAGAGAACGCGCGACGAGGCAACCATGCTTGTGCAGATGATGGGAGACATTGAGAGACGGGGTTGCAACGCTGCGCCGCATCGCATCGCGAAATGCGGATGACATTGAGGTTCCAGCGGCCATTACTAGTAGTTAATTACATTACATCCCACCGAGGTCTGTCACCTCCCACTCTCAAGAAGAGGAGAGCTCAAGAGCCTCCACTCTCAAGCTATCCGCACAACCGAGATGTCATCGATGTAGACGTGGTTGATGCCGCCAACGTTCTGCGACCACCCCGCAAGCACCTGGAGGGTCGGGCGCAGCCACGTAGTCGTGGCCGTAAACGTCAGCGACAGGCTGAGCCATTGGTTCGCCGGCTGGACGGCGCCCGCCGCGAAGGCGTACAAGTCGTTGCCTGTGACCGGGTCCCTGCCCGTCATCGGGTACGCGATGAAGTCCAAGCTCGTGGACGCGACCGGGTTGGTCTGGTAGTACCACAGCTTCATCTCGTACTGCGCGCCCGGCACGAGAGGCATGTTGTTGCCGTAGTGGATGCTCAGCGTGAACCCGTGATAGTTGTTGCTGTTGATGGCCAGGCTGTGCGAGCCGGTGCGCGGGTTGACGTTGCTGACCACGACCTCGGCGCTCGAGCCCTCGCCCATTGTGTCGACGACGACGGTCCAGTCGCCCAGCGTGCCCGACTCGAAGCCGCTGTCGGCGTCGGGGACCAGGTTGGCTGTTGAAATCGAGGTCGCGGTGGGCTCCTGGCCGACCGTGTAGGTGCTGGTGGCGCAGTTGGTATCGGAGCTGCAGAGGAGGCTGGCCGAGGGCGCCAAGAGGCAGGAATAAACCGACGCCGCATTGGTCGCTTGCGGGCCCGTAAAGCAGGTGGTCGCCGCGGGCAGGGGAGTCAGGCCGTATACGCTGCTCGTGAGTGCGCGCTGGCACATGGAGATGTCGTTCTGAGCCATTCCCATAGGGTCGAAATCATCCTCCCACGCCAGCATCTGGCAGATTGACGGCAAGTTCGCGGCGGAGACGAAGCAGAGCTCGGGCGTGCCATTGTAGGTGGGCTTCGCCGGGCAGTTCGTGATGGTGGTCAGGTCGGGACCCTGGGTCGGCGTGGGCGTGACCGTGGGGGTGGGCGTGGGCGTGACGATGACGATGGTTTCGGAACCCGACACATCGGTGCTCGAGGTGACAGTGACAGGCAAGGCGGTCTCGCTTGCAGTGGCAGTGTTGGAGATGGAGATGTCGGCAGAGGCAGAGCTCGAGATAGCAGGCGCGCCTCCGCCGCACTTCTTCTTGCCTGGGGCAGCAGAGACGACGCTGAATAAAAGACAGGACAGCGGCAGAAGCCGCAGGGTTGAACGAGTGGACGCCATCGTGAGGGTCGAGGCTGGATCAAGGCTGGCAAAACGGCAAACGGAACGAGAGCAAGATGGCAGGAGGAAAGAAAACAAGAACACGCGACATGAGTTGACTGTCACCTACATACTAATAGCTATTACTGGGCTGGCACTTGACATTCGTGTGGATCCGCCTGGAATCGAATTGGTCTCGACTGTCGATGGACTGGAGTCTATTTGATTAGGCCCTTGCTCTCAGCTCCCTTTGAATCCTCCCGGAGGTGGAGCAAACATTGCAATGCGCTTGGGATCATGCCAGCAGCTTCTCCCCTTTCGGACAGAGGAAGTCAATAGCGAAGAGGTCTCGCCTGCTTTCAGCCCCAATTAGCGCCACTAGCGCATCTCGTGGGCCCTGGGGTCTTTGGGTTCGATGAGGACCCCACCACGACAGGGTCAAGGAGCGCCAGGGGTTCAGGGGGACAAAACCTCCGCCGGCTTTTTGATGGTGTTGGCCCTTCCCTTTGGGCCAGTGTGCAAGTTTAATAAGCCCACTGCTGTAGCCTACTTTGGAGCCTCCTCTCCCCTCACTCAATGCATTCATTCACTCGTGCCTTCAAGCGTCGCGATGGGTGACTACTCCAGACATATTGGGGCGGGTTTGCCCGAACCAACGGCCAAATCGAGCAACCGCCTTAGGCCGTAATGCATAGCTACGGCACAGCAAGCCGTGTGCCGTAGGGAAGGCACCTGACAACAAGTGTTGGTAGCATCTTTCACCCCGCCCCAGAGCCCTCGGTTCTCAAAAGTCCCTCTCGATCCTGGAATCACGGCGTGAGTGTGAAGTGCAGAACTACCACCTGTGGCCCAAAATGTCTCGCCTCTGTACCGTCTGCAAACAGATCCCGTTCCCGGCCCTCACCTACCCGACAGCCTCTGATATCCGCGAGGCACACCAGATGCAAAAGAAGGGACTGAACACTGAATCCACCTTCATTCCTTTTGATGGCTTCTCGGACGTGCAGCTTGGCTCTCTGGGGAGCATCAAAGTCCGTGCTCATGATCAAGGATGCCAGCTGTGTTCACTGTTCTACAACTCCATCAAGAGAAGGGGTTCCCAGTATGCGAACAATCGGCCAATTCCCGAGGACGACGGCAACATCATAGTCAGGAAGGCGTGCGACCGGTTCCATTCATACGTCACCGAAACTATCGGGGCGTCCGCCCTCACCGGCCGCCGGTCGCTTGTTGTGCTCCGCAGGCTTGGGTTGCAGGTCCACGTAGCCGCTGACACGGAGATTGACGGAGTCCTTTGGAGACCCCAGGACACCTTGGCCTGCTATACGAATGCTGTGCAACCCTGCTACCTTGACGACTTTGTCCGAGCACCTCGGCTGGATTCCATCTCAAGCCTCGATTGCGAAGGGCAACCGCGGCTGCTTTTCAGCGCAAGAAAGCGCCCTGAAATGGTTGACGTACAGCTGCTCCTGAGGTGGATGAATATCTGTCTGACGGACCACGACTTGAGCTGCTCAGTCGAGGAAGATGAAGATGTGCAGCAGCCACCATCTCGCATCAAGTACGTTCTCATACCTTTTATCCCCGCATATTTTCTGCATAGGACCAGACCCGTACTAATGCAAATACACGCTCCCTTAGACTGATTCGATTCATTGATGTCGACCGAAATTGTGTCTGCGTCCTGCGGGACGTCGACACCGCCTCAGTGCGCTATCTATCCCTCAGCTATTGCTGGGGACGAGATCAAGGAGTGAAGCTCAACGCCGACAACGATAAACTGTTCCAGATGGAAAATGGCTTGATACCGGACCGTCTTCCCCAGACCATCCAGGACGCCATCCACCTTACTCGGCTCCTGGGCTTCAAGCTTCTATGGGTCGACGTCCTCTGCATATTCCAGGGCTACAGCCAAGTCGACAGGCAGGACAAGGCATTTCAACTCAGCAACATGAGAAGGATTTACCGAGACTCAAACGCAACAATCGTTGCCGCCTGCGGAGACACGGCCAATGCAGGCCTCAGCGGACTTCGTCCTGGTTCCCGCACATTCAAGCAGCAAGCAGTGCAGGTGATTTCCCCCGACGAGGACCCTGTACTCGGAGATCTGGCACTCGTCTCCACGTGCACTTCCAATCCTCCCTGGACTCCCGTCAGCCAGCGTCATACAGCCCATGACGAGGATCTGGAATGGAGCGCATGGAGCAGCCGAGCGTGGACCTTTCAGGAGCAAGCCTTGTCCCGCCGCCGCATCATATTTACCCCGGAGCAGGTCCAGTGGTGCTGCGACGGCGCAATCTTCTGCGAAGAATCCCATTTCGAGGCTCCGACGCTGTCCGAACGCGGAGTGTTTGACCCACCTCTTCACGTCCAGATCTATACAGGAGAACGGCCTCTCTCCCTGAAGACCATCGATGGGGACGTGGCTCGGCTCGCGACTACTAGACGGAACCTGTGGGCGAAGTTCGATATGTTTGTCAGGACCTACACCGACCGGCAGATGACATTCGAGGGCGATGTTTACAATGCCTTTGAGGGCGTGCTGGAAGCCTTTACAAATCTATCTGGAGAGTCGTTTCACTGGGGCCATCCGCAATCACGTTTTGCCCTGTCACTGTCGTGGAGCTCTCCTGCCTCCCATTTCCAGCTACGGCGTCGGACCGCGGAGACTACGTTGCCAATGACATCCTTGAATCAAACCGTTCGACTGCCGAGCTGGTCTTGGATGGGATGGGTAGGGTCGGTTCGTCTGGGTGTGGGACCAGACAGTGCGGAAAGGTGAGTGGGCTAACTACCTACTAATGAGACTTGTCGAATGTATCTCGCGTCTTGGAAAGTTAAATATTTACTAACCGCGATGGCCCAGTGAGAGTCCTGAGGTCACCTGTTTCAAACATGACAGCTTTCCCCTCCGCATCACCCGGGTCCTCGGCAGTAACCGGTATGATCCTCAACAAACCAGCTCCGAGGCCAACTTGAAAGCGCAAAGACTTGAGCCCGCCTGGAAGCAAGGCCAAGATGATGAAGTCACAGTGCAGAGCATACAACAATGGCATCCCGAGTTGACGGAAACCTACCTCCAGCAACACCCCGACGGCCACATTATTTTCTTCTGGGCCTCGTCTGCCTTCCTCAACGTTCAACGACCTCCGGATCGCATCCTGACTCGAGATTCGACCGCAACATCTCATGCTTCTGTCTATGATAGGGGCATCGTCAAGAACTCGAAAGGGAAGCCCGTTGGGACGGTAGATGCGATGTGCCCGAGCCACTGGGACCAAACACCGAATCCGTCGGGACGTCAGGAATTCGTGGCCATCGGCCGTCGAGCCATTGCTGAGATTCCGGATTTGCCGGCCGTTGTCCTGGCGCTTCAGATCCGTTGGGAGAACGGACTTGCTGTTAGGGTCAACATTGCCGAGATTCAGGAGGAGGCTTGGATGGAGGCTGATCCGACGTGGAGGTTGATCGCGCTTATGTAGACCGCACCTTGCACCAGTGCCGCATTCATTCACTCAGTGTGTGTGCCTCCAAGTATACACCTTGTTAAAGGCACACTATCAATATCGAGACGAATGGAATGTAATCACTGTCTTACAAGCCAACCAACCGCTCACTCAGCTTCCACAGGCCGTCTTCCCCCTCCCTGTCGTGGACATGGGCCGCCGCTCCAACGTCTGTCGGCGACGTCGCGTCCTTGATGGGCGGAGCGACCTCGCAGTTCGTCAGGTACTCCCCGCCCTTGCCCTCCCAGATCGTGCCCACGGCTGCCCAGACGGAGGTCGCGGCTCCCTGCTCTGGGGACTGGATCATGTTACGTATGTCCGGGTTTGCCTTCCACTCGGCCATGACCTCGGGCGCTAGGTGGTCTTGCAGCCCCGACCAAATGCCGCCGGGATGGACAGACAAGGCGTGGACACCGCGGGGGCCGTACACGCGATCAATGTAGTTTGCCATCCAAATATTGGCCGTCTTCGACTGCCCGTAGGCCTTGAATGGCTCGTAGTCGCCGGGGGTGTCCCAGTTGTAGTCGTTGAGGCGGACGCTGCTATAGCGGTGCGCGGATGATGACAAGCAGACGACGCGCGAGTTGAAGTCCGGTGTGCTGCTTGCCACAAGGGTCGGGAGGAGGAGAGATGTCAGCAGAAAATGGGCGAGGTGGTTGACGCCGAACTGGCGCTCGAAGCCATCCGTGGTCTTGGAGAAAGGCGTCGCCATGATGCCTGGTATTGTTCAAGGTTGTCAGCCCAACCCTCCGTGACTCCGTCCCATGCTCCCACAAGGTGGTCGCGCGCACTGACCCGCATTGTTGACCAACACGTTGAGAGTGTTGCTCTTTTGCAAAAAGTCTTTTGCCGCCTTTCTCACGGATTCAAGAGAATCAAGGTTCAAGTGAACCACCTCCAACCGCCCCTTGCCGCTGCTCGTCTTCAGTATATCCTCCCGAACAGCGGCACCCTTCTCGAGATCCCTGGCGGTAAAGTACACGTCCGCCCCAGTCGCGTGCAGTGCCCGCGCCGTCTCGACGCCGATGCCAGACGTGGCTCCGGTCACAAGAGCGACCTTGCCGGTCCACTGGCCCATAGCCCCGTTGTCTTGGACAACCTGGAGCGCAGTCGGGCGTCGATCGCCAGGGCCCGAGGGCTCTGAGTACAGGTGCGCATAGGGGTGGAAAGAGTCCGACATGGCGAGTATGTGAGCTTTGGTGTATTGGAAATAATTTTGAGAAGCAAGACACAAAACACGATTTTGCTGAAGGCGACAAGAGAATATCACGAAGTCTTATTAGGAATACTGTGCTTCCCCCAAGGAACAAGCGGCTACCAGGTATATATATACATCGAGAGGCTCATCCACAATTCCTCTGCTGAAGTCGTTCGAAATTCACAACCTCCACATCGGATCTGGTGGTGCTGGAACGTTCCGGGGAGGCGCGGACTTCGGACATAGCGAGCGGACATGTCCGCTCCTCTCCGCTCCAGTCCGCTGCAGTCCGCGCTATCCACCCCGCTCATAACCCCTCCCGTTTGCCGTGACTTTGTACATGTATTCGCAAGTATGGTGACCGACCGGAATGTCTCGTTGGCGGCCATCAGATATCTGGGGCGGTGGAAGGGTCTCGGTTCGGCCTCGAGCTTGAAGCGACGTCCAATACTGAGGGAGCGCACTGGGTGGTTGGAGTGCGCAGCAGCACCCTGACGTCAGAAACTCGGAACAGCACGCAGCGGTTCGCTGACATCTGCTGTGAGTGGGGCACTTCGCTCTCGGGCGACTTCGGGCGACTTCGGGCGGGGTCTGTGAAAGTTTAAACGGGCATTGTTTTTCACCGTGGGACGCCGTAGGACGCGACAGCTTGAGCCCGAGGACGACCGTCAACCTGCGCGAACTAGACAACCAGCAGCTGTTGTCTGCCTTAACAATGCCGCCCCGTCAGGCAACCCAGGCCTGTCGGACCTGCCGGTAAGACCGACGCTTTACTTACGGCCCCTTGTGGCGTCACTGACAGTGAGCGTGGTGTCAAGAGGCCTCAAGAGAAAGTGCACTAAGGAGCTGCCATCGTGCTCACTTGCAAGTACCTAGCTAGATCCCAGCTCTCCACTTGGCCAGGCCATGCTGATGACGAACCTTGGCGACAGTGTGTAAGACTGCGCAAGACATGCAAGTACTACCCGGGAGACCCAGGAGTCGAGGGAGTGACCGCTGATCCAACAAGTCTGACTAAGAGGCTGGAGCATCTTGAGCAACTGTTACACGTACAGACCAACAGGAACGGGGCAGCGCCGGGTGCGTGTCCTAGCAGCCAGTCCAGCCCCTGCCCGGTGTTGAACGGCGACTTTCCGACCTCTTACTTTTTGGATCCGGATCACTTTGTACCCCTTTGCCCGGGGCTTCTGTCGTCTTCGACCTCAGCTCAACCATTCATGCAACACGCATGGCGGCTCGTGCAGGACGATTGGCAGGAAACGAGCGAGAGATACCTGGCGAGCATCCAGTCTTGGTTGCCCATGCTAAGCAGGAAACGTCTTCACGGCAGCTTGGCCACTCTCGCAGACCATCAACATGAAAACGCCGACAACGCGCTGCTCATCTTATGCATGAAGCTCTGCATGCAAACCAAGCAGGACATGAGGGCCGGCAAGCAGCCCGACAACGACGTCTACAACGTGGCTAAGCAGTGCTGCTTCTACGCGGAATCTGGGGGCTTTATTTCCCTCCCTCTGGTCCAGTCGCTTGTCCTTTTGGCTGTCTACGAGCTCGGCCACGCAATCTACCCCGCCGCATATCTCACCATTGGACGTGCTTCACGGCTAGCCGGCGTAATAGGGTTGCACAGTCGAAAGCTCGCGCGGCAGCTATTTGTCGACCCTGACACCTGGACTCTGCGAGAGGAGCAGCGGCGCACGTGGTGGGCTGTCTTTGTGCTCGACCGGTAAGTCGGCCCCCGGCCTCCATCGCGCTGTCGCTCATGTCAACTCATGGCGCAGTGTCATATCAGCCGGCACAGAAGGGTTAGCCGTTGCCGCCCCTGCCCCCGGCTCCGACTGCCTTCTGCCATGCAGCGATGTCGAGTGGGACCAAGGCAGCATCACCATCAACGAGCCTCTCCTCGCCGACTCGTTCCCCGCCGGAACGTCGCTCGGGCCCTTCGCCCGGACGTGCCAGGCCGCACACATGCTGGATAAGGTCCTGGTACACGTTGCCCGGCGCAGGCACGGCAGCGGTCAGGACGTGGCAGAGGTGATCGCCGAGGCGATGCTGCTACACAAGGCGCTGCTAGCCCTCGACACGAGCCTCGGCTTGATGCCAGCGCCTGGCCATGGGGGCGGAGATGGAAGTAATCAGTGCGCCATGGCGCTATGCTCCTCGGCAAGGTTCTTGCTCTATAGCGAATACGGCTGCGGCGAATTCACTGAGCGGACGCCACATAGTGGGCCTGTAGCGCGAGAATCGGAGGCTCAGGGGGTCGCAATCCAGGGGATCGAGCTCATGGCCGCCGTCACGGTCCCAAATATAGCGCGAGCGGTTGTGCATAGTTCGACGGTTGCGGTGACAAGGCCGACCATCAACCCGCTCCTGGGACATGCCATGTATTATGCGGCGACCTGGTGTGCATGCTTCATCAAGGAGAGCCACGGGCGCGGCATGTACGGGGCGCTTACGCAGATTGTCCGAGGGCTCGAGGCGATGCAGTCGCAGTGGCAGGTAGGGGGTACGTTCTGCCATTGCTTTGTTGACCTGTTCGATGCTATAGCTGACTCGGAACAGCGAAGTATCTCTCGTTGCTGGAGAAGGGCGAGGTTTTGAAATTAGTGAACAGAGAGAGGCATCAACCAGGTATCTTCTGTGGGGCAGAGGAGCACGGAGAGGACACCGGGGAAAGGTGAGCCCAAACGCGCTGGCTCACCCTGAACTTTTGGTTCTAGGATGTACCCGTAGAAGGTGAAGGACCACTTACCTGTCTACATAGAGACGCGAGGTCCGCGCAAACACCACTTAAATATCACACCCAGGGCACCTTGGCCTGCTTTACCAATGTTGTGAAGCTGAACGCTGGCGACGAGAAACTGTTCCCGCCGCAGAACTGCTTAGTGCCAGACCATCTTCTGAGGACAACAGATGCTTAATGAATGATACTGGGCAGGCATCTTGTAATACCACGGGTTCCGTCCCAAGTGCGTGATCTACGATCCAGTTCATCGCGGCGGACGTGTTGTTCATGCCAAGCCCCCTGTCAGCCGTCCCCACGCAGCCCTTCAGGAAGCCGATCAAACAACCCCAAACCACCAGCGTCCGGGGCGGTCCAAGCATTTTGCCGGCAACCGAAAACGAACTCCAAGATAAGAGAATCCCGCTGTTGATTTTCTGGTTCAGGAGAGCCAGATGGGGCCAGATGGGACGGTTTCGACCGCCGGCTGATTGCAACCGGTCCCAGGTTCGTGTTGTTGGCAGTGTTGCTGGACGGACACGCCGAATCTGCGACGATTCTGGTCATGCCGATCAGTAACACCACTCCCAAAGGAAGACGGTTGAACGGAGCCCGGGATGGAGCGTCACAACGCACATCTTCCACAGATCTCCTATATCTTGGGTTGAATCCAGGTTGCAACCCGATGGCGTTATCCTCGTCTCTGCGCCCATCATCATCCACGTTTTTCACCATTCAGACTTCCATTCTTTTACGGCCTGGTGTCGTTGCTGTTGATCAGTTTACACTTGCAAAACACCTTTTTAATCCACCCTTACCATAACAAACACAACCAGCAACATGGTCCGCCTCACCGTCGCCGCTCTCCTTACCTGTAAGTCCACGCCTCCCTCCCTGGGCCCCCTTCAAACTTCCAACCCCCTATCTCCTCCCACCCACCCACCCACTCACATTCTGATCACAAACAGTCGCTCTCACGGCCATGGCCATCACGCCCAACAACGCGGGCGCCAAGAACGTCGGCGCGGGCAAGGGCGCCCAGTTCATCACGGGCGGGTGTGTCAACAACGCCGACTGCCAGTCCGGGTGCTGCGCCAACGCGAGCGGCGTCGGCGTCTGCTCGGCCGTGGCCGCACAGTTCCAGAACGGAAAGAATGGCTGCAACTTTGTCGATCCCAACGCCACGGCCACGATTGCCGCCGCGAAGGCGCAGGTCAAGAAGCAGGGGTTTTAAGCGGGGGCTGGGGGTGAAAGGTGGTGGCATGAAGTCAGGGACGACAGAGTGATCTGGCTGGGATGTATATGGAGGATTACGTGTGTCTGTATCATATGGGACATGATGGCTGTCTTGTCATTGCACAAGCACAGTCTTGACTGGACTGGCACGGAAAAAAAGAAAGAACAAAAAGACCTTTAAACCCACGTCACGGTAATAAACAACCAAAGCCATACGTTATTAAATTGCCAAACGAGACCTCTCGTGGCCAAGTCAGGGACAATTCAATCATCGGAAGGTTGAAACATCCTCCCTCGGGGCACGTTCTGCCCGCCAAGAACGCCAACCAATATTCGTCATCTCTGGTGGAGATGTCGCGAGAAAGCCACGCCCCAGCCCTTGCTTCGACAGCAACAGAACAGCCAAGGGATTCCATTCAAAAAGCCAAGTATAAGACACACACACACTTACTTGTTCCTTTCGTCCTGTTCCCCATCCCTCACTCCAACAACACCCAAACCATCAGTCAAAGTACCACCCAGCCCAGGCTTCCAGCCAACAAAAAAACCCACCCGTCCCGTCAACACCACCAGTCCCCACCACCTACAACCAAAACCCACAAACCAACCAAAAATGTCCACCATCCGCGCCCTCCCCCGCCTTGCTCTCCCCCGGCTGCGCCCCCTGACCCGCCCCTTCTCAACCACCCACCCCCGGCCCCAATCCATCCCCGTCACCATCCGCACAACCGGCACCGGCACCCTCCAAACCATCACCGTCCCCTCCAAACCCTACACCTTCACAGCCGACACCTACCCCCTCCTCGGCGGCGGCGACTCAGCGCCCTCCCCCGTCGTCTACTCCCTCGCCAGCCTGAGCGCATGCAACCAAGTCACGGGCCATGTAGTCGCTGCCGCGCAGGGGATCAAGTTGGGGGGGTGGAGGGTGGAGGTGGATGCGTTGCTGCCGACGGGGGTGCTGGTTAAGGGGGAGAGGGAGGGGAATCCGAATTGGGAGGCTGTGACGGTCAAGGTTTGGGTGCAGACTGATGTGGAGGGGGGGCAAGCTGGGGAGGGGAAGTTTGGGGAGTTTGTGGAGGAGGTGGAGAGACGGTGTCCGATTACGCAGTTGTTTCGGAGGAGTGGGGTGAGGTATGAGAGTGTGTGGGTTAATGAGCCGCTTTGAGGCTTGGACGGTGGGTGGTAAAGGGTTTTGGGGGCTCTTGGTGTGGAGGGAATGAGTTGGAAGACTTGGGACATGGAAAGAAGGGGCATGTTTCGCTCTTTTTGCTGAGAGGCGTGGAGGTTCACAGTTTGGATCGTTTAGTGGTCGAAAGGAAACACATGTGCAACTGCAAGAGTTGCACTCGAATGAGCGCTGTTTCAGTCGGTAACAATCTACTACTAACTACCTACTCATAATACGGTGGCTAGGAAGCTCCTTGCGAGAACATGTATCAAAGATCGAAATGTGCATGGAATATGCACCAACGGAAAGAAACGATGCCAACCAACACAAGAATGTGAGAGTGACCTGCACACCATAATACACCCAAGGTGGCCATCTCCCGCCACAGTTACTCGATAACCCTTGCCGCTCGGCCTTACATGGGCATGGCCTGACCAGGGAGGGTAGCGAGCCCTGAGAGGTGGATTGTCAGCCAACGACACAAGGAGAGAGGAAAAGCCGGTCATAGTCAACTTACACTTATCGGTACCAATGTCCTCGCGCGCCGTCTGCGACTTCAGACACGCAATGGCCTGGGCATCCGTCTGCCTCTGGAGCGGGGCGCAGCGGTCGCCGGAGCACTTGTTGTCCATGGCCTTCTGCAGGGCGTCGCCCTTCCAGCCAAAGACGTAGTCGCCGTGGATGCCGTAGCCCGTGTTGTCGCCGTGGCTCCAGTAGAAGGGCTGCGAGCCGTCGGCGGGCCACTCGGCCTTGTTGTTGAAGGCGCGCGTGTCGTACATGATCTCGTACATGACCTGCGGGATCTTGACCGGGTGGCTGGACGGGCAGGCACCGCCGCTCTCGAAGGTGCCGCTGGCCGGGTACGCGATGTGGCTCTTGTGGTCCGGGCTGTCGGTGTTCTTGCCGTCCCAGCACGACGGGAAGGTGACGGTGACGCGCCACCCGCCGCCGCACGTCGATTTGGGAAACGCCTTGGTATCGGAGCCCGTGCAGGGCGCGCCGCCGAAGGGGCTCTGCTGCATGTTGGACTCGCAGCGGAAGCAGAGCCCGGACGGCACTCGGCTGGCCTCGCGGTTCGACGGGTCACCGACCAGCATGCGGAAGCCCTTGGGGAATGCAGTGACCTTGGCGCTGGCTGTGTATCCTCGGATGCTGTCGGTGAAAAGTTAGATGTCAACCTCCTGGTGGATGGAGAGAGTAACGTAAAGTAAGTAGGCAGCCAACGTACTAATACACAGTCATGCCGCCCTGGACGTTCAGCCCGAGGTTGGCCACCTGCGGCACGCGCTTAAAGGTGCCGTTGCGGGCTTTGAAGTAGACGTTGGCCGTCCAGTAGTTGGAAAAGTCCTCCGAGTAGGTGCAGCTAGTGCAGGTTGACGCCGACGGCGGGTCGAGCGAGTTGGGTGACATGGACACGTTGAACGAGTTGCCTCCGATGACCTGGTGCATGTGCGGCGACGGCAGGCTGCCCGGGTTGACCAAGGGGTCGATGCGGTCGATGGTCAGCTGGGAGCAGCCGAACCGCATGAGCTCTTGCGCGGAGGCAAGCTGGGCAAGCGCCGCAGCCGCCAGGGAGGCCTTGAGCTGCATCGTGTGAGGATATCTGGTGTCTGTCACGGTATGTCTTTGGCTTGGTACTTGATGTTAATTGTTGTCGGCTTCAAATGGAATCCAAAGATCTCGAGCCAAGACAAACAACAGTGTAAGTCAGAACGGGAAGAAGCGAAAGGTCGGGTCAGGGCACCGAACCAGAAAAGCCACGAACTTGGCAGCCCATCCTGCTCAATATATGCTTCTCTGCTCTGCTGTTGCCATCGGGCTGCCCTACCCTCCCCCCCAACACCCTCTCCCTCTGCTCAGCTACCGTTACCACGTGCACACATGTGTGCATCCGGGAGGACAATGCCGAGCTGATGAACCGAAAGCTGCCCAAGAACGGGAAGTGAAGCTTGTTGAGGTCAGTCCCGTGCTGAAAATTGCCGAGGGCGTGGTTGTCATTGGGCACGGTTGATTTTAACCTCGCTCTATATGTGCCAAGTCTGGGGAAGTTTGATTTGACAGGTCAGGGAACTATATCCGTTAACGGAACCGATTGGCGCCCACGTAGATTGGGAATAGATGTTTCCTCCTTCGGATAAAGCGGGACCCAATAGAGACTGGTCGGGACTTGCTCGAGGCCAATACAGGGAGTCCGCCCTGATTGTTGTCCGTCAGTGAAGGTCTGAACTCGGGCTTCCTCACGGCATATTCAGGAACATCAGTCACCTATATGACGAGAGGTATATGACGCCCTCGCCTCCCTCAAAAGCGCCCCAATCTAACGCCTCATTCGGTGCCCATCTGGCACACACCTAATCTACCGGCAGTTCAGCGCTTGGCTATCAGCTGGAACCCAAACCGGATGACCGTGGCTATCGGCCCGGTGCGGAAGCATAGGAGTGAGGGCACACCGTCCACTCCAGTCCTTCGCATTTGTTGCGGGACCCGACACTGCCCAACTTGGTAGCCTTGGACACGACACACGACGGTTCATGGGCTTTGTTGCCCTCGCAAGAACTCTCCGCGCTCACGAGTCATAGTTGGTTGCGGGGAATATCATGGGTACCTGATGCGATATATACATGAGTTGTGGTAGTCTATGACGGTTATCCAAAGCGCCGTTCGCTCTAGTGCTGTTATGCAAAATCCCTTGGTACATACATACTGTGGCCGAGCTGGGCTTCTCAGTCGTCCCCTAAACCTTCTCCATCTCAAACCCGGCCGAGTCGCTCTCGGTCTGCGGCGTCTTCTCCTCCTCGGCGGGGGCGGCATACGAGTGCGACATCTGCGGGAAGAAGATGCCCGGGGCGAACACGGCCAGCAGGAGGCAGGCGATCAGCACCATGAACGACTCGAGCACGACAAACGACGGCTCGTCCTGCATGATGTGGTTGCCCCAGCCGCCGGCCATCTCGGCGATGCGGTAGATGCAGCGGATCAGCAGCGCGGCGTAGGCGACAGCCATGGCCCAGACAAAGATGCGGAACTTCTTGTCCACCCACAGCGCCGCGCCGGCCCGGTGTTCGGCCGCGACGTTGCCGCTCCGGAAGTAGCGCCCCGCGCGGAACAGGTAGTCGCCCGAGATGGCGCCAAAGAGGCCCAGCACGATGACCTGCAGCACGATGCCCGCCATGATGGTCCGGTTGCCGTGCTGCAGCAGGCTGTACTTGTCGCGCCCCGCAGCGGCCGCGATGCCGCCACCGATGGCCTGGATGACGAGGCAGGAGACGTCGGCGGGCACGAAGATCATGGGGTAGATGCGCGGCGGGATGCGGCTGAGGGAGCGGTTGAGGGCGGTGACGGCGTGCTTGAGGGTCAGGTACAGGCCGATGCAGACGAGGGTGGGGCCGAGGATGATGGCGACGATCTGCATCTTGAAGGCACCGCTGTTCCAGGGGTTGCTACTCAGCAGAACGCGGCCGACATAGCCTGGTGGACGTCAGAACAATACTGTCAGAAGTCACGTCAGGTCAAGCAAGACTCACCGACACACTCAAGGATACATCCTGCGGCAACGGCAGCAGAATAGCCCCACGTCCGTTTCCATACGCCGATGGAGATGGTGATCAGGGCAGCGAGACCGTAGCCGATGGCGAGGAAGATGTTGACGCCCTCGTTCGGGTAGTAGCCGAGGGTGGTGGCCCGGACGGGGCAGTACCGGGACACCTCGGTGCAGGTATTGAAGTTCGGCCGAAAGTTCGGCGGCGGCGGCGTCGTCGACATGACGGCGAGGCTGTGGCTGTGGCTGGGCTTGACGGTGGAGAGGCGTGGCCCGGAAGGAACTGTCACGGCCGGGACCCGGGGGGTGGGCAATTTGTAATCTGCGAGCGGCAACAACACGGAGCTGTGGATCGCGGTGGAGATGGGTCGGCGGCTGAATAAACCCGGGAGTCCGGCTCCGAGGGTGACCTTGGAGCTGCGTCGAGGAGTGTCGGTAGTGTGTATTTGACGTTATTTAGCACTCGTCTGCCTGCTGAATTCTTTGGTCCAAGTCGAGATGATTCCCGTTCTTCTTAGCGAGAGACGATGGTTGGTGCGAAAGGTGCGGAAAACCCGGAAAAGGATCAGGGCAGCGCTGACAAGGACAGAGAGGCGAGGATGAGGCCATCTTGTACCCGACGAGCTAGAAAGACTTGATACGGAGTAAGACCCGATCCGAGATGGACCGGGCTTCGCACCAAACTAGAATTATTCAGCGTCGCAAGCGAGTCCATTGAACCCATCGTCGTTGGGATTTTTGGACAAAACAGGCGTCAAAACGAGCCTTCGGTGCCGTTTCCCGCGCAATCCGGGCCAGTGAAGACAGCACGCCGAGCCTTGCAACATTTTTGTGTGGGCCTGGGAGATTGCTCGGATTTGTGCGAATGCGATTAGGGCCACTGCGTTGGGGTAGTTTTAGCGCAGTGGCTGGGCGATATGATTTGTGGATGTCTCAGGCCGCTCCCGAAGACGATTGGATCCACGGCGAGGGTGCAACGAGTGGTCTTGGCCAAGAATCCTCTCCCACCAAACCACACCCCACCATTGACGAACGCCGAGGATTGTGCTTTGACAAGTTCCTCCAAGTTCGGTGCCTGGGGGCGGAACGGACAGCCAACAGCCGCCATCGGAGGGAAGTCGACCCGGACTGCGATCATTGCGATACGCAGACACAACATGGAACGTGGGAACGTGAAGGAATTGAAGGTCGCGATGGCCAGGTTGTGGCGCCGCAACAGCACCTCCAATCCCGTCGCTGCTACCTACAATCCTACACGGCGTGGAAGCATGTCGCAATTAAAACCCACGTGCTAAACTCAAAGGAAGAGACCCGGCGGCATCGCAGCACGGATTTCGCGGGAGAACCAAGACGGGGGCACTTCATTTATTAATCGGCTGTCTGTCAAACAAAAACGTGGATCGCCACATGCCACATGGCTGCCATGCCTTGACGCCCAAGCCACCATCTCGCGATTTGGGTCCATCTCCCGCGTTCCACACCATCAGCCCGGAGCCACCAGCAGAGATCAGATTGCAGCAGACCCTGCAGGGATCCGTGGATCGTCCGATTGCCGCAGGTCCCCACTGGCCCCAGATTGGCGAGTGGTGATTGACCCTTCCAGTTGCCCCGTCTGCCGTCTGCCGTTCTGCCCGTCCACGTTCCCCCAGTCGTTGGTCCCAGTCGCCTGGTTCAGGCAAGCTCCCATGCTTCCAGACTCCCAGCCCCATCGGCAGACGGCAACCCGAAAACTCGTCAATCTCTGGGCAGCGCTGCCCAAACCCGACCATGGCTTGACACCCGACGGCCCGGTGCTACCACCCTGCCTCCTCCCAGGCCCTCCCACGGCCCACGCCATCTGTCACACTCTAGACGTCAGTGCCCCCCACCCCGTTCTGTTCCTGGTTCTGTTCGTCACCTCCTGGTGTGTGCATGCCACGGAATATCCCGCACCCACCCGGTGCTTCCTGGCAGGGCTGCTTCCGCCCATGCTGTCCTGTCGGTGTGAGGGTGCCCATCCTGGGGACGGGACCACGAGGATCCCGGTTCCCTGGCAGGCTGGACCCAGAATGCCACGCTATTGACGCCGCCAATGCCAATAGTCGACACAGCATTCCGTATTCTGCTGAACACGATTGTCATGACATGCTAACGTGCGGAGTGCCAGGCCCTCAGCTTGTCCCTTCGAACCAATCTCGTCGCTCTCGCTACGGTCCGGCCCGTCACTACGTTAGTCCCTGTCGAGAAGCACATCCACCCACCGGCCAATCGCTGCAATACGGACAGCCATGCGGGAGCTCGTCTCCATGATGTCGGGCCTGGAGACGCCATCCGAACCGGCTGTCTCGGCAACTTCCGCCCAGCAGACCACAACAACACCATCAACGCCCTCGCCGCTCGGGAGCAGCTCGCCGAAGCCACCCATACAACAACCCCCGGGGTACGCCAATGTTGGCCGACGGACGCACAGAAAGAGCCGCACGGGCTGCTCACGGTGTAAGGCGAGGAAGATCAAGGTGTGGGCGGCCGGCTCTCAAGTCTTTCCATATGGGCCGTCACTAACCCGCCCCAGTGCGACGAGAGACACCCGGCGTGCCTCAACTGCATATCCCACGGCGTAGAATGCCCCTTTCTCAAGACGGGGCCGGCCGCCAATACCGCCCGCGCTGCGGCTAAAGCCAAGTCCCGTTTGCGTGCGGCCTCTCCATCTGCTGGTCCGGCCAGCGCCCCGCGGAGCTCGTCAACGCCCCAGCCCGGCCCTCCCACGACCCTCTCGGCGCGAGAAGAGCTCCCGATGCTCGAACTCGAGCTGCTCCACAACTTTACCACAAAGACTTACACCACACTCACCGCTGACTCCAGCATATGGCCATTTTGGCGGGATGACGTTGTCCAGCTGGGCCTGACATGTGACTACAATATGCGTGCCGTCCTGGCCGTCAGCGCCCTCCATCTAGCTTCTCAGCGACCTGACCGCCGCGACTTTTACGTCGCCGAGGGCATCCTCTTGCACCAAAAAGCGTCCCGCTCTGCTATGCGTGTCATGGCAGCGGCAGATGACAAAATCGACAAGGACAAAGGCGCAAGCCTCTTCCTCTTCAGCATGCTGACCATGTTTTTCGGTATTGAGCCCCTTTTTCACCCCTTTTTCACCCCTTTTTCCCCAACGCGTGGGCCCCCACTGACCCCCCAACGTCCATGTCCCAGCTCTCGCCTCCCCTCGCCGCTCCAACCCTGACGGCACCTTCTTCATCGGCGAGTCCGGATTCCCCGACTGGGCCTTCCTCCTCTCAGGCAGCAAAACCATCATCGACGTCGTCGGCGAGCAAGGCAAAGACACCGTCGCGGGTCCCTTCTTGGACTACGGGGCCCGGCGGTGGCACGCGCTGCGCGCCCGCATGGCAAAGCGGTCCCCTCACGCCAGCTCGCCGTTAGAGTTCACCCCAGGAGCGACAGCAGCAGCAGCATCCCAGCCGCTCCTCGCCCCGCTACGTGCCCGGATCACAGCCGCCGTGGCGGACCCCGACCTGCTGCGGACGTACACCTACGCCGTGGACGAGCTCGAGCTGGCGCTCGAGGTGCGCGAGGACAGCGCCGAGTCGCGCGACGTGCTCGACGCCATGGTCTGGCTGTGGATGGTGTCGGACGAGTTTGTGCCGCTGCTGCGGGTGCCCGCGCAGGAGGCGGTGGCTATCTTTGCGCATTTTTGCGTGCTGCTCAAGCACCACGAGAGTCACTGGTGGTTGAAGGGGTGGGGGGATCATGTGATGGGGCGGGCCCACGAAATTCTGGATGAGGAGCACCGCGGGTGGATCGAGTGGCCGATGCGGGAGATGGAGGCGATGGGTCGGCGGGCTGGGGAGGCAATACAGAAGTAATTCACATGAACTTGGCAAAGAGGTGCGAGTGTTTTGTGGCTCGGGACTGTTTGAGCCTCCTCCGGAGGTTTCTCGCCAGAACCATTATTACCAGGAACGCAACGCACCACCCAAACTCTACCGCCCTCAAGGCCCAAGGCGAGGTAAACTACAACTCAACAGGCCCGTCTCCCATATCCCCTTTTGATTCACCACCCTTCCGCTTCACAAACACCTCACCCCCCGGCACATCCGGATCATGCACCCACTGCAGCGTGGTAATGTCCCCAGCTTTGTCATCCCCACCATCCCCCCCCAAATAAAAAACATACGTCTCGACATCCAAATCCGGCCACCGCCCCCTCTGCCTCGACTCGGCCTCCGTCAACAGCCAGCAAAACGCATCACTGCCAAACGCCCGCAGCCGATCACTCTGTGTCGCCCACCGGCCTTGGAACGCAAACATCGACTGTCCTTTCTGTTGCTCGTCTCCTTGGTGTACAGTGGAGTCTCCCTTTTCATCGTGCTTGTCCGCTTGGGTCATGGGCATGACGAGCTTGTCCTCAGCCGCATCCACCTTGACCTCCACAAACCAGTTCCCCACGCTGTTGTAATACCTCCCCGCGTATGCATCCAGCGGGCGGTGCGTTCCCGTTCCCGTCCCAGCCCCCTGCGACGCCGCTAGTTGAACAAGCCGTAACCTCTCCACCTCCCCTGGCAACCCCGCCCACAACCCATCATACGCAGCCGCCGTTTGCCTGGCGAGGGAGGCGTAATCGTTCCTGTCCGCGGACGCGACGCCAAGCATCTCTTCGACGAGCAGCTGGCCGATCCAGTCGGCTGCGTCGTTTTTGGGGAGTGAGTTGACCAGCACCACGACTAGGCTGCCGTTGTGGTACCATACTCTTGTTGGGGGTGGGCGGGGATTGGGTTGGGTGTTGGTTTTGTCTTCGAGGAGTCCGGGTTCGGTTACTTGTTCGGGCTTGGGTTGGTGAGGCCTCGACCAACCAGTGGCATGCTGGGGAGGAACATGCCGTTGGTGCCGATGCTGCCGAGGGGCGCGGGGAGGTCGGCGATGGCCCAGCCGCCGCCGTACCATTCGTTTTGGGCGTCGGGGTCGAGTGGGATGTGGGGGTTGAGGAGGTTCTTGATGTTTCTCAGGGGGAAGGGGAGGCTGTTTCGTCGGAGGGAGTTGTAGCATTCCCCCTCTCGGCCCGCCATGCTTCCAATACTGCTTTGTAGTAGGCGAGGGGGTCGCTGACGGTGCTCTTGATGCCGTTGGCGCCTTGTTGGACGGTACCTGCGGCAATGACGGGCCGCCCCACGTCGGTCAACTCCCCGTCGGGCGCCGGCATGTACCCATGGGCCCAGTTTCCTTCAGGTGGGCGGAGAGCCGTGGTTGTCTCCTGGAGGCCCAGGGGCTGGAGGATGCGCGACGTGACAAATTCGCCCCAGGACGAGCCGGAAGCATGTGCGATGGCATTGGCGAGAACATCGTAGCAGAAGTTGTTGTATGTCCAGCAGCAGCCTAGTGGATGGACAGCCTCCAGGTAGGTGACCATCGGAAGAGTGTCATCTTTGCCGAGTAACAATTCTTGGCCATTTTGCTGCCAGAGGGCGTTCTTGCTCGCAAGTCCTGTGCGGTGCGAGAGAAAATCCAGCAGGGTGCTCTGAGAGTTGATGGTCACATCCGGGTGGTGGAAGCCGGGGAGTAGGTCGCACATGCGGTCCTCGAACGAGACCTTGCCGTCGGCCACCAAGAGAGCGATGGCGGTTGCGGTGAAGCTCTTGGACAGAGACGCCAAGTGATAGACAGTGTGTTCGTCCGGTGCTAGACCGGCGGCGACGTCACGGAAGCTAAACCCGGCGAGGTGTGTCTGCTGAGTGCGGCTGTCAAAGACGCCGATAGATGCCCAGCTACGCCGGAAATCTGTAGAATCTCGGCGATCGAGGGGCCCAGCGTCTCTAGCAATGGGCTGTCTGTGACCGCCTCCATTACTGAGTCAGAGCTGGTATTTTCCCCTTTGGATCGTGGGGAATGCCAGAGAGGGCGAGAAATTTGTCGTAGCAGACCTTGAAGATGGCAAACACCATTGGGTGTGTGCTTCCAGATGCGTGCGCGTCAAGTGTCTGTGTGGTGATGCTGGTGTTCCAAGGTCAGGTTTTTGGGGTCCGGTCAGCAGTCAAGCTGGCAATAAAAGATTGTGAGTGAAGGGGTTTGGTGTTGGCTTTGAGCTTAAATTGCAACATGGTTGGCTTGTTGGCTTGTTGGCAGGAGTGAAGAACCCCGCCCAGTGTGCTGTTGGCTGCACCAGTGGCTGTTGACCCTGTACATTTCTGTGTGCATAACGTAAGGCCGCATGTCAGCTTGTGATACGTATTCCAAAGGGGCATGGTGGAAATGGAAAAGACTCTGCCTTCATGATCTATCATAATTAGCCATAGTAGTGCTTTCAAAGCCAACGCCGTCATTGCGATCCGTAATTAATGTCCCATCCGTACTTCCACCTCTATAGAAACCATCTTCCACGACCCCCTGATGGCCATGATACCAAGACGTAAAACGCCGATTCCCGTTTATACCCAACGCCTTCCTCTACCCGAAAACCAGAACCCGTCTCGCGCCCAAATACACCCCGGTAAAGAAAAACACCATCAACAACGCAACCACCACCGTCATGACCGCAATAGCCTCCACCTCAAACCGCCTCACCAACCGGTGCTGCCGCCGCCCTGGCCCACCCAACAACGCCCTCATCTCCCGCTCGTTCCCCAGCCGCCCGGTCATGCCAGCCGCCCGGTCATGCCAGCCGCCCGCAAGCTCTGCGCGGCCGTCGAACTCGACCTTGACGACGAGCCAGCCGAGAACCGCCTCCTCGACCGCAGCTCCAACCTCCCCAACCCCCCTCCTTCCTCACACCCATCCTCCACTTCTCCCGCTTGACCCTGTCCACAATCACACCCAAACCCCCGCCTAGGACTCAACCTCTCTCCACGACACCCCACTTCCCTCCCCGTTGTTGTCGTGTCCCTCCGACACGCAATCATATCAACCCCCCGCTCTGCCAGCAACGCCACCGTGTCCATTCCTTCCCCATCTAACCCCTCTCCCTCCCCACCCCCACCACACCCAACCCCAGCATCCGCAGTTCCAGCCAAAGACAAAGGCAAGCGATTCGCCAAGCGAATCGCCTCCTCCAGCGTCAGCGCCGAGGTCTTATCAACCCCGTCAGCAGGAGAAGAGGGCTTGATATCCTCGAGGCGCGCCACAACACGGGCGGGCGACCCGTATGCGAGCGTCATGGGCGGGATGTTGCTTGTTACGAGGGAGCAGGCACCGATTACCGCGCCGGAACCTATTGTTATGTTTCCCCTTTTTGGCACCTCGAGTTAGAGGGATTCATGGTGAAAGGTTGGCGGCTGGGAGGGAAAGTATGGAATGGAAACGAAGGTGGGGGGGGGATTCAGGGTCGTGAGAGACTTACAGAATTGTCACATTGGCGCCAATCCAGACGTCGTTGCCGATGGTGACTGGCTGGCCGATGCTTTGTCTTTGGAGGCGCTCGTCGAGGCGAACGGGGTCTGCTCAGTGGGGGATGTACATTTTAGTGGCTTCGTTCTTGATACACTGCTAGGGTGTTGGAGAGTAACAACCGGGACATAGAAGGTCAGTCCAGGACGGCCGACCTGGACAACACCCCTACAGCAGTGTGACGGCGACAGGAGTGAGGAAAGGGAAGAAAAAGGACTCACGGGTAACACCGACAATGCAGCAGTTCGCCCCAATGTTACACCCCTCGCCGATCACGACGTCAGCCACGGGCGTGTCCATGATCATGCAGTTCCGGTTGATGAAGGTGGACCCGCTGACGTGCAGCCGGATGCCGTAGTCGATGTACACGGGCGGCTTGACAAACGGCGTCTTGGCCTGCAGCGCCGGGTTGGCAAACGTCTGGTCGTGCGTGACGGCCAGCACGCCGTCCTCGGCGCGGTCGCGGTCCGGGCGTACGATGCTGGAGAGCGACGTCAGCTACAGAGTCGCTAGTTGTGTGATATCTGCAAACACCCCCGGTCTCGAGTACCGCTCGGTACGGTACTTGGGCATGGGAATATGGGGGGGCAACTCACTCGAGCCACTTCTGGCTCCGCTCCTCCGGGTCCGCGTCGTCCGGGGTGTTGTTGAATTCCCGGCATGCCCGTGCGCACCGGTTCCGGACCGCACGGAAGTCAGAGTTTCCAGCGGGGAAGATGACCTCTGCGTAGTGCGTCTGTTCGCCCTCCTCGGGCATGCCCGAGACGGTTGAGTCGCTGCTCATGATGACGGCTGATGTAGTGTGTTGGCCAGGTGTGCAGTTATACGGCAAGAACGGTGGCTGAACTTGAAAAAACGTATTGTCCTGCGCCACTGCAGAGTCCGTATGTAGTCGTCGGTGCAGGGGTTGACGCTCGTGTTGAAGGCGATGTCAACTCAACCCAGGAAGTTCGCAATGCCACCTCTTGCCTTTTAATGTGTGGCGGGATCTCAGGGCGTGCTTTATTAGGCGTGCCAGGCGTGCCAGGCCCTCCGTGCGATGTTGAACTGTTCGTCCTGTGGCCAGCGTGTGCTTTCCCAGGTCACGGCGGGCGGTCACTCGCCCTTGGTGGTCGTCGTCCGAGGTTGCTGCGCACAAAGACAGAAACGCCGAATGAGGAGCTGTGCTGGCGGGCCAGTGTCCGCCGTCAGGCGTTGCGTTCTCGAAATGCAGTCGTCGTTGTCTTGAGGAATCTCCTGCATAGGGATGCTGTTCATAGTAATGGCTTTTTGTTGCCGACTGCGAAATCGAAATCTAGAGTTGGGCGGCGGAGTAAGGGTGTGCCAGGAGGCTCGGTCAGAGAACACCTCAGGTTGACCCGAACGGTGGTCTTAAAACCAGACCGAGAAGATCAGCAAATTTGGCCCCCGCGTCTGCTTTTGTCCGTCCTCCGCAGGTCGTACCCCCCCTTAGCCAGTTATTTACTCCCCTTCGCGGTCAGGCAATTTGGATTTGGCGGCCACTGGTGACATGCATACAGTACCTAGGTAGTAACGTTTCCCGGTTCGCCTCGCCCACACCATGTGTCGAGCCTTCACTGGGCGTTCTGGCGAGATTCTCCGCATATTTAGCTGCAAGATCGTCCCCCTTTCCCCTTGTCCCGAGTGGATTCGCAGCGATGGATGCTGCAAGCCAATGTTCGGCCCGTCGTCGTGTGATGGCGCCTCCACTAGAGGAGCGTCCCCTTATCCCCATCCAGCTTGGGACAGCTGCAGGTTGCGTCCCCCCGCATACGACAGGGACCTAATGGTGGGGACGTGGTTGGTTCAGTGGGCCTCTTTGGGGAAAAAAGTCGAGACGTGAGTGACGGCGCCAGTGGTCTGCGGGTTCTGAACAGAGTTACCTCTCGGGACATTCCGCCTTGCCCCTCGGGCCGGAAACTAGACCTGGAACACCGAGCAATTGCGGCAGATACAGTCACCGAGTGTACCTCTGTTACGCTCCACAGGGCACAGCTGCACTCACTGGGCCACCAGACTTGCTGGGCTCGGTGGTTGAACTGTGTGTCTGCCAAGAGGGCTGTTCGGCGGTTGTCGAGCGCACAGATTCAGCGGCTTCAAGGTGTGATTCCGCGCGGGGGCGTTATGCTCGTCAGTCGCAGGGACCAGGGTGAGGGCGCGCCACCGGACCGGCCAATCCGACCACTCCGGGGCCGCCGGGGGTCTCTCCGCGGGCTCGGCGTGCGCTCCCGCCGCTGCTGCATGTCGGCGCTGATCCTGGCGACGCTGACACAGTACGGCCACTGCGCAGAAAGGCGTGAGTTATCGACCGAACCTCCTCCCAAGTCGGACTGCGTGACCTGCTGGCTTGTGAGGTTGGTCAGTCGTTTTCTAACTTTCTTTGCGCCCGCGTGTTGGCGCTGCTGCTGCTTGGGCCTGTGCTCTACCTTTTGTGCGCAGCTGACTGCAGTCCAGACTCTCACGCTGACTTGCCGCTCAACCAGGGTCTCCTGCAGGGTGCTTTCTCGCCGAATGCAATTCTTGCATGGCGCGAAGCGAAGGGGTATTTCGTTGCCGGCGGCATCGTGCCGATACACCCTCGAAGGCGTTTGCCGAGGACATAATAATACCGAATACCTTCGGTGGGATCTTCAATCCTTCGGGGTTTGCGGTGCCGCAGGACAAGAACGGGGGGGGGGGGGGGGGGGGGGAAAGAAAAGAAAAAGAAAAAAAGAAAGAAAAAAAGAAGAAAGAACTCATGGTCTGGCTGGCGGAAATGGCTGAGGTGGGAACCTGACGGGGCCGGCATTGCCTGGCAGCGTGGTTGGCAGAATGTTTGACAGGCCGCGCAGAAATTAGCCAACATGATCAGAATGCAGCTTGAGGATGAAGACAGCAGCGTCTTTGGGTCAGCACATCGCTGCCAGCGCCTGCTGTAAGGACAGGGCCAACCAGGCAAACATGGAGCATCCATCTCCATCCCAATGTGACCACAGGGAACACGCAACAGCGACGGATGGCGGCATGCCTTAGCGCAGGAGTGTGTCAATGTATGCACGACCCTGCTCGAATTGGGGACACACACGTCGAACCCTCAGATCCCGCAGTCAGCCGCAAAGCTTCTCTTGTCAAGTCGGACAACAAACATTGTCTCGTTCCTTGCTTGGGGCGCCACCGCCAATCCGTCAGGCCATGTTTTGTTGTTTTGTCGCTGAATTCCAGTTTCCATTTCTCGAGACTTGCAATTTGGGGGTTGCGGGGCGGCAGCGGCAGCGGGTGCTGCAGCCGAATGCAGGCGAGAAACGGCGGTGACAGCGTTGACGGTGCTGACAGCGTTGACAGTGACCCGCTGTGGGACGCTTCGCCTTGGAGACGTTGCACGCGACAGCGGTCCCTGCAGAGAGTGCAGAACCGACCGACTTGGCTGATGCGGCGGGTAAATCAACGTCAAGTTGCCAACATGCCAAGTACGGAAGATTCCCGAACGATGTGACAGTGGCAGCAAGAGTCCGAGGCTGAGAAGCCAACGAGAAATGGTTGAACCATCCATGTCACCTGTGTATTGTCGGAGTTGGCTCCAGGACGAGCTGTCCTGGCAGCCCAGGCAGCCCAGGCAGCCCAGGCTAACGCGAGCTCCCGAGGTCGATGCTCTTGTGGCCACCTGATTCCGTCGATTGGCGGATGCAGGTCGAGTCTGGCCTGATGCCCGCAGAATGGCCAAGGCAGGACGCCGGATCTGGGAAATGTGTGCATGCGCGGCTGCCTGCCGGCGAACCGAATCACAAGTTGATCGCGACTTCCAAGAGCTATCTGCTGATCCAGCGGAACTTGCCACTGGAAGGAACGGGCCCTGGCCTCTGCTGCCTGAAACTTCCACGGCCAGGGCTCGATTTCCCCTTCGACTGATCTCCTGGCAATGCCAACGGCACAACGTCCCAGAGCCTCGAAGTGCCACCAAAAGAACCCGATTTCTGATTTCTCAACAACTTGCAACTCGCGAATTATTAACTGCCACCTCACTGATCATCAGAGTCTGAAACAGTATGATACAAACACGGCACGTCGCTATGAGCACATCGGGATGGAGAAGGCCACATGCAGGAAAACCAACACGCCAGCGAAATGTCTTCGACACAACAAAGAAAAAAAAGAAAGAAAAAAAAAGAAAGAAAAAAAAAAAAGAAAGAAAAAAAAGAAAAAAGAAAAAGAAAAGAGAAACAGTCGCCGACGTTCATCGCAGCGTAACCCGATGATCGGCCCTCTTGTTCGCAATCATCTCCGGCCCGTCTATACACACCCCCATCACACGAAACTTGTCAAACCAGCTGTTCCTGCCAACCAGCAGGTTGCCGGCGCCCGTCTCGATGTAGCCGTAGTTGCGCAACATGTCCAGGATGCCGTGCTTAAAATCTTCGCGCACCAGCATACGCGCCCGCGGCCACTCGAGCACCTCCGGCACGGGGTCATCCCGCTTGGTGCTCCGACACTTGGAGGCGTGCACCTTGTAGGCCTTGTTGTCCCCCTGGAAGGAGATGAGGTGGAAGGCCTTGCCGACGTCGCCGACCTGTGCGAGCCCGAGGCCGTCGCGCTGGATGATGCGGCCGTCATCGTCCAGGCTGGCAGATTCGTCTCCCAGCACGCCGCCCCGCACCGCCGTGATGGCCTCCATCATCAGCGAGAAGGGCCCCTTGATGACGCAGCCGCAGTTGACGCGCAGCTCGCACGAGAGACGCGACGTCGTCTTGTTCTGCAGCCGAGAGTTGCACCCAAACACGTCGACCATGTGCACGTTCATCGACCAGTTGTGCGGCCGCAGATGCGCCTTGCTCACGTCCGCCCAGGGCGTGCCGCTGACGCACCGCGCAATCCACCCGGGCGGTTTGGCGTTGCGGTCCGTCACCCGCCACCACGGCTGAAGCTTGCGCAGCAGCCGGGTGCGGTACTCGACCAGGTTGTCGTTCGGGTCGATGATGCTCCCCAGCAGCGTCGCGCACTCCACCAGCGCCCGGCCGGTCTCGTCTCCTCGCACTTTTCTCACCTGCTCATGAGACCCGATCTTTTCGCTGCGAAAGAGCCCCGTCTTGACCTCCTTGCCGCAGTTGCAGCCCTTGAACTCGAACCGGAACCCACCCGCGTCCGCGTCCGGATTCACATACGGCGTGAGCGTCATGTACGACCGCGGCCTCCCCAAGATACTCGTTCGCGCGGTGACCTTGGCGAGCCCGTTGGGCCTCAGACGACCCAGATCGACCACGCCAGCATAGCAATCGGTCGTCAGCAGGCGGTCGTGGTTCGCCACCACGGGGATCCAGTCCCACTGGCCCCGCTCCCGGCTGCTCGTCACCAGCCGCGTCCACGCGCGCTCCGTCTTGATGGAGAGCTGCTTGAAGAAGGCGAATGAGAGCGCCTCGATATCCTTGCCGCTCAGCTGGTTTTTGATCTCATCGGCCGTGAACAGGCCGTTGAAGACGCCCAGAAGCCCGCGGAAGATGTCAGCCTCGAACCTGCACTCTCGCGGCCGGATGGAGATGGCCGAGAAGACGTTGCTGATGCCGCGGTGGTTGTCGCGCCACCAGAACGGCCCGCCGCCGATGATGTCTGTCCGCGCCGCGTTGATGCCCCGCACCTGGATCTGCAGCGCCGTGAGGTTGACGAGGTCGTCCTCGATCAACCCCAGGATGGCATTCACGGCCCCGGACTTGAGTTCCCTGCTGTCGTCGATCCAGTCGTACAGCTTGACCGCCTTGTCCTTGGCGTCGGTCGCCAGGTCCATCCACGTGTCGAGCTGGCCGACACACGACACGTGCTTCTCGAACAGCGCCCACAGGGTGATGTTCTTGCCGAGCAGCATCTCCTGGAAGGTCCACACACGCGAGAAGTACAGATGGTCGAACAGCGAGCGCACACGGTTGATGCTCGTCGCGTAGCAGTTGAGCACGCCGAGCTCGAACCCGGCCGACCTGACCGTCTCCCTGGTCATGAAGGGCACGCCAAACGACCATTCGTTCTTGGCCCACGTCTCGAGGCGCGCCGTCAGGTTGGGGCCCAGCTTGGCGCCCTCGGCGAGCGCGGCGCCGCGCATGTGCGCCAGGATGTGGTCAGTGAAGCGCAGGTCCTCGACGATGCCGTGCGGGTCCCAGACCTCGACCATGTCGAGCAGGATGTGGCACTTGACGGCGCTCTTGTAGTAGTCGTGCATCTTGCTCAGCTCGACGGCCTTTTCGTCGCCGTCGTCCTGGTTGATGCAGACGCAGTCCACCCAGAGATACTGCACGTTGTTGACCGTCATGAACCGCTTGATCTGATCCAGCTTCTTCTCGTTGATCTTGACGTGCCAGGACACGCCGGCGATGCCATTGTTGTACGGCGCAACTTCGTCCCCCCATGTGTACGAGATGATGTCGTACTGGACTCCGCCCAGGGTCTGCGGGTCGACGACAAAGAAGTTGCCGTCGACCTGGCTGAGAAGCCTCAGGGGTGGCATGGTCCGGTCTTGTTCAGTTTGGTCTCGAGTCGTTGAAGAAAGTCGCGTTGAGGGGAACTTGGAGGAGGAAAGGCTGCGGTTCGGCAGGGGTTAAGAAGAAATCCATGCTTTTAATATCACGCAGCAAGTTATCAGCGGCACATCAGCTAAGAGGAGAGCTGAAGAGTGCTCATTTTATTGAGTGAACCTTATTCGCCTGGTGGCGGCGGCATGGACGCAAAACCACAGACAGAGCTGCATTAGTGGCTTCAAGCCTCAGGGGAGGCGCGCGGGAGGGGGAGGGGGGCGGACAAGGGGCCAGCCAACGACGTGGGAGGCCAAGTCTCAGCCTCTGCCCGACGCCACGCTTGACAACTAATAATAACCTGGTATGTCTGTCGCACAAGACAAGGCACCCAACTAACCAAACCGGGGCATGTCATAAATATCATCCGGATCTAGACGAAAGCTCCAAAGTCAGCACTCATCAATCAACAACACTCCCGCACCTCCTCTCCGCAAAAAAGGACTGGAAGCAGGGAAATATAAAGCAAACAAGTCAGCACTCACCCTGCCCAAAATCCCGAATAAACCTCCTCACCTCAGCCACCCGCCTCCCCACCTCAGCCACAAACCCCTCCAACCCCATCCTCACCTCCTCATTCCTCTCGACGCCAGCCCTCAACGCCCTCTCAACCACATCAAACCGACTAACCCCATTCACCAACATCATATCAAACGGCGTGGTAGTGCTCCCCTCCTCTCTATACCCCGCCACACTCATCACCCTCCCAGTCCTTCCAGTCCGTCCAAACAACAACCCCCTCAACTCAGCGGCATACCCATGATAATTAAACACAACAGGCCGGTCAGCAGTAAACAGCGCGTCGAATTTCTCGTCGCTTAGCGCGTGCGGGTGGTGGGATTCCGGGACGAGGATTGTCAGGTCGGTTACGTTGACCACGCGGATGCGGAGGGAGGGGCAGAGGGTGCGGAGCAGGGAGGCGGCTTGGAGGACTTCGAAGGTTACTTCTACGCCGATGCCGACTAGGACGACGTCTGGGTTGGGAGTTGACTTGGGGGTGGCAGTGTCAGTGTCAGCGGGGGTGGAGGCGAAGTGCCAGATTGAGGCGCCCTCGCGGCAGTGGTCGGCTGCTTCCGAGGGGGTGAGGTAGACTGCTGTGGGCTGTTTGGAGCCGATGATGAGGTTGGTTTTGTTGCGTGATTTGAGGCAGTGGTGGAGGGTTGAGAGGAGGCAGTTTGCGTCGGGCGGGAGGTAGACCTGCGGTGGTTAGCATCATTGTTAGGCAGTCCCGGGGAGGGGGTACCGAGGGACATACTCGAGCGGCCTCGGGCTTGATGTTCAGCACAGCGCCGATAAAGGACGGGTTCTGGTGCGAGAAGCCGTTGTGCTCCTGCCGCGCCCACGTGCTCGTCTCGATGTAGTTGATGGACGGCACGTCGCCGCGCCACGAGACCTCGCGCGCAATCTTGACAAACTTGGAATACTGCACCATCATGGTGTGCACAATACCCAGAAAGGACTCGTAGCTGGGGAAGATGGCCGTCCGGCCTGTCAGCGTGTACCCCTGCATGAACCCCTGGCAGTTGTGCTCCGACAGGACTTCGATGACACGCCCGCCGTTGGCCCGCGAGTACTGGTCCCATTGGAAGTTGCGTTGCGTGTGGTTGAGCACGGCGTCCAGCTTGTTGCTCTCAAGCTCATCAGGCGAGAAGAGCCGGATCGACTTGGGGTTCTCCTGGAAGACCTTGTCGAGGAACGCCCCGGCGACTTTCATGCAGCTCGCATCCTCCCCCTTGGCGACGCCAAACTCCTTCCAGTCGACGGCCTGGATGCCGATGTGCGGCTCATATGTCACCTTAAGCTGCCCAAGCTTCTTTTCGTCCTTGGTGGGGATCACGCCGAGGACTTGTTCGGTGGGCTGACCGTCCTTGAGGAGCTCGTGGATCTTGTAGTTCGAGAGCCAGCTGTCCAAAGCCTTCAGTTGCGTCTCATCGCTGCCGGCTTTGGGGAGCGGGACCTGGTGAGAGTGAAAAGACCCCTCGATGATCTTGCCGTCGACTTCCTCGGGTCCCGTCCACCCCTGCTCTCTGTTATCAGCATTTTATCCGTAAACCAAAGCTTAGAGCAGTGTGTACTTGCCTTTGGCGTTCGCAAAACCAACATGGGCCATCGCGGTTTGGCAATCGGGTCTCCGGACCGTGCCGCCTGCTGGATCCTCTTGATCTCGGACAAGGCCCACTCGAGGGAGTTCTGCAGCTCGTTGTCGATATCGTCCAGTTGCTCTACGATGCGGACCTGGTAGCCGTAGCCGCTGAACAAGCAGACGACTTCCTTGTCGTCCATGCAACCGAAAATGGTCCGTTCGCTGATCTTGAACCCGTTGACGTGGAGGATGGGGATGACAGCCCCTGACTCTCGCGGATCCAGGAATTTGATGGCGTGCCATGCTCTAATACGTTATGTGTAAGGCAGGTTCTGAATTGCGCCGTGGTAAGAGATGATGGACTCACGTTGCTGTTGGGCCGGTCTCAGCCTCGCCATCCCCCACGATGCAGGTCACAATGAGATCGGGGTTGTCCATGACGGCGCCAAAGGAGACGGCCAATGCATAGCCCAGCTCGCCACCCTCATGGATTGCGCCCGGGGTCTCGGCGTTGATGTGACTATTTCCCAAATTAGCCACCTTTCTTGAATCTGCAGCACACACAGACCAACCTTGGAAACCCGCCGGGCACAGAAAACCGCGTGATCAGATTCTTCAGACCTGCAGCATTGCGGTCATACTCGCCGGGGTAAAACTTCTCAAGCGATCCCTCAAGCCATAGGGAAGCCAGGGCAGCCGGTGCTCCGTGTCCGGGGCCAATCACGTAGACCATGTCGAGGTCGTGGTTGCGGATGAGAAGGTTGAGGTGTGACCAGACCAGGATCAGGCCGGGACATGTTCCCCAGTGGCCTTTTGCCAGTTGGTAATGAGCATTAGTCTACGCCTGTCAGTGAACAATGCGGAGGCGGGTCTAGACATACCCAGCAACCGTGGCTTGATGTGGTCTGGTTTTAGCTCAGACTCGAGCAGGACATTGTCTGCCAGGAAGATCATTGCTAGAGGCGAGACGTTAACCATCGAAGCCACTTTGACATTATGGGATGTGATCACTCAGAAATAAAACATACCAGCAGCAATGTATTCTGCCGCCCGCTGAAAGGCGCCCAGGGATTGCCGGTCATGGTCGGGAAGGGGCTTTCGCTGGGGCTGCACAGCAAGCTCGAGGATGTTGACTGGGAGGTGAGAGGGGAGCGGAGGAGGGTTGGACACGGGGATCTGCTCGACAGGCATTTTATTTTATTCTGGAAATAAGTCAATGACTGATTGGACTCTCAGTGATGCTGCAAGGTCGGTTTGTGAACAATAAACCTCGTTGCAGAGTTGGTGTTGGTGGTGTTGGTTGAAGCAAAGGTTCCTCAGCGAAGGGTTCATGCCAAGATGTTCCACTGACGCGCGATTGCTGAGGATGAACCTGTTGCAAACCTGTCCGTCAGTCTCCAAAACACTTCAAAACGTCACAAAAGGTATGACGTCGTTGCGCAGACGCCCCACACCTTCTCCGGCTGGTCCGGACGAGACGGCCCCACTTTGCCGGAGTCCGGCACGGGACTCAGATTCTGGCCGGATTCTGGCCGGATTCTGGACGGAGTAAACCGGAAGCGAGATACGCACCTAAGATGCGACAATTTTCAGGTTTCCAAATGTTCATCTCGTTGGTTGTTCATTATCAGCTTTTATCTTGTTACATCTGGTTGTCCAGCTTTCACCCCAAGTGGTCTCTGCGGCCGAACTGGCGCTTCAGGTTCCAATAGTTAAATATCAACGAGGGATAATGAGCATCATACCAAGTAATTCTCACCGCGGAAGCCGTAATTGTTGGTTTGTTGCTTCTGCTTCTCGCGGATGAAGGTGATGGGAGTAATTGGGGCAGTTTGGGCAAGCCGAAGTTGCCTCAACACCTGCATGCACTGCTGCAGTCAACCATGATGACTCTTGACTGGAGCTCATGTCCAGCATGTCAGTCTGTGTTGAATTAAGTTGGTAAGAAGGAAACCATGCGAGAGGCGCTGCTCAAGACTTTACATGTCAGAATTTACTTTCAAGCCATATGTGGAGATCAAAGCTGAGTCTGCTCGCTTTTTCTGTCAAGTTTCATGTGGTTTTCTTGTTCTGGTTTTGTTTTCTTTTTTTTTTCCCCTCGCCTGCGAATGATGAACTTCGTGGTGTTGAGCCTCTCGGGTCTCGATGTCATATTGTGGATGTGCTGGTGGTGGGAAGATAGGCAAGTTTTGGGAGGGAGCAAAGTAATGAAACCAAAAAGCGCGTGTGGTGTATTTGGCAACACACTCAGCAAGCAGATGGGATGACCTGTTGCGATGAATTACAGTAAATGTAACGATCGGCTTTATGTTCCGCCCTCTTGCTGAGAGTCCCTGGTTCGAGTCCAGGTAGTGCGATCCTTGGTTCATCGGCGGTTTTTTTTCCCCCGGCCTTGCTCTTGTGGATTTGCGATCTTTCCTCCCCATATTTTTTCCTCATTTTCTTTTTTCTTTCTGCTTCTTCCTTTTCTTCCCTCCCTCTCCGAACCCAAGTTTCCAAGAGCACATTTTCTTACGACGCGTTTTTTCTCGGGGACCTGAAATCTGCGCCGGCAACACAGAAGAAGCACAGTCTCGTGTTCTCTCCAAGTCCGCCAACAGTCTCTCGAACCAGCTTCTCCATCTGGTGATCGCGCACTTCAAACATCCGACAAGCCTCAGTTTTCTCTCATTTCAATTTCTGATCGGGATCTTTGACTTAATCATCGCGTCTTCCACTCTCTCACCCTCCGTCCTGACTGCAACTTCAACCCTTTCGCTTCAATCTCTTACTCCTTGGTGTCTGTCTGAATGTTGTGTTGGTATTTCCGTTTTTCCTCGTTTCTGCAAAGAAAAACTTGTTGACGGCCGACCTCCTCATAATCTCCATTAACTCGAAAACCACGAAGAGTCCCAGCGAGACACACATTTCCCATCCATCTGGGAGGCGGCCTCAACAACCCGAGGCAGCCTTTCAGCCCAACATCAGCCCGTTCCCCTTCCAGTTCGGTACATGGTGTAATTATCCTGGGTCATCCCGATGATCATGATGGGATCATGATTCCTCTGAATGCCTGAATTATCCTGGGTCGCCCCGGTGATCATCATGATCCATCCCCTGAACGCCTGAAGTCAAATTAAGTAACCTTCGGTGGGTCTGACCCGGCTTGGCGGGACAGGAACAGGACAAGGCGTTCACCAAGGCATTCTCGTCTCCATGTGATTTTCTGGTGCTGGGTGGAAAAACCCACCGGATTTCCATTCTGGGAACTTGGCAGGATCATCACAGTCCCGAGAAACTCTGCACCCTCTATTCTGGTGTCTTTGCAGCCTCTGCTGCGGCGGCTGGCAGTGCCAGGCCCCTTCCCTCGGGTGTGGCACCCTCGTCCGTTTGCAAGGTAGAATCACTGACGAAAGGACTTGCCAAGGCCTCGATATTGTGACCCTCTCTAGCCAGGCCCGTGACGACGGCTTGTGTGTGTCCAACATTGAACCTGCCGCTTCCAGTCAGTTTTGCCCACTTGGCGCGCGCGTCACCCGCCACAATATCGCTCTGCTTCAGGCGTTTTTGTGTTGGTTGCGCAACCAACGATGGGCGCAGCGCAGCACAGCACAGCACCGCAGGGAGCGGGTAAGAAATGCCTATTCAAGTGTCGGGTCTTTGTGTTATGTGGCTGACGGGTGGATATGGGCTTCGGGGAGGACGGTGGGAAGTGGGCCGGCGTCAAGTTCAACCATCACTTTCTTGGTTGCTTGTGTTGTTGGTCGCGACGGAGCGGGAATAGAAAAAATGGTTGGACCAGGACACCAGGTTGGATCTTAAAGGCTGTTGCAAGAGCGGCCAAGTGCCAAATGGAGGTGCAACTCAGCAGTGACTGATTCAGGAGGGATTCTGTCTCCTGTTGGTGGCTGTTGGGCTGCTGCACATCTGCAATTGGAAGCCCAACAGCGAACCCATCATTTCTGGGCTTTGTTCCTGGAGGCGCCCCTCGGCTGCCGCATCGGGCCATGCGAGGCGAGGCGCATCCGTTGGTAGTTACAGATTACGAAGTACTCTGTACGCATTCCACGCAGCGGTTTGTTGTCAGGTGCCGAGGATGGAGGCGTTGGAAACCTTGCGCCTCCGTCATCAGGATCCAGGGGTCGCCAAGTCTCAACCGTGCCTCTCTCACGACGCGCCTTGCCATCCACCCGCCCTGCACATTGCACCAAAAGCCGATGTGCCATGTCAGACGGCACCGACAGACAACAGAAACCAGAAATCCGAGTTGGGGCTCCAATCCCGAGGAGGCACTCAGCAAAGACTTGGTGCCAAACGTGTGTCGCACAGCACAAGCTAACTGTGATTTTCCAATGAGATCGTCTTCGGCTCCTTTGCTCCGGAGATCTTTGCTTCACTTTTCAAGGACCAGCAAGCGCCAAGCCGTTTTGTTGCGTTGGCACAGATGATCGCGGGCGGTGTCTGGTGGAGCTACCTGCCAGCAACTTTTACCCTACAGTGTTTAGAACTGCGCCACACTCGAGAAAATGATGTGAGATCGGTGACATGGCTGAGCAGGGATTGGGATCAACACTGTGTTCTTCACGTACCGGTCACGTACCTTGCCTTACTTGCCAAGAGAGGGAGGGCAAGGAGGGGTTGTTCCCGAGAGCTTGGCCTCATCCAAGAATGCCCGATTGTCATTTCACTTCCGCCAGCCATTCGGCGGTCAACTCGAGGTTCGCTTTGTCCCTGTTCCAGGTTCCAGGTTGATTGCCGTGGTCCAATGCCCGCCACATTCGCCTACGTCTGCCCAGGCCCAGGACACGTGCTGGGGGCAATGGCAGGCGTATCGCTGGCATTCCATTTTTCTGTGTTTCCCAGTTCGGATAATTAATGGAGGCCTCTTTTTCGTGTTTGTTGTTTTTTTTCTGCTATTTTGCTGGTCAGTCCTCCACGCCTTACCCATCGATTGCATCATTGACGCTGCACATCAGCGCGCGGCGGCAGGCACCATACTTAACTGCCAGATCTCCCCGTGTTCCAGACCGCGCCCTCCCCCTTTTGATGCATTGCTCAAATCGGGTAGGACCACAACTGCCGTCTCCATGGCGGACACCGACCCTTCCAAAAAAGAGGTGCGTTCCTTCCTGTTCCTGAAGTTGGACGCGTCCTGAGGCTCCCATTTCCTGGTTTGCCCCACAGTGATGCATCCATCCATCTCCGTTTCTGTTGCAATGTTTACTTCTTGCCCCACACTCACCACCAACTTCAACGATCACCGGCACTAAACACTTTCCATGTTAGCCTGAGAGCTCCACCGCAACGACAACAACACCATCACCCGAAAACACCAAACTCGACAGCGATGCACCGGCGACAGCACCAGGGTCAACGGCAACCCCGGCTGCCACGGGCGGCGTCCAGAAAGCCAAGGGGTTCCAGCTCGACGTCAAGGATGCCCTGAGCCCGGACCCGACCAACGAGGACATGTACGATGTCGCCGACAACAAGTTCGCGTTTTCCCCCGGCCAGCTGTCCAAGCTGCTGAATCCCAAGAGCCTCGATGCTTTTTATGCCCTCGGCGGGCTGGTCGGCCTGGAAAAAGGCCTGCGCACCGATCGCAACGCCGGCCTCAGCACCGACGAGACCACGCTCGACGGCGCCGTCGCCTTTGAAGACGTCGCCCCCAAAGGCACCCCCAAGTACGGCACCAATGGCGACAAGGTGCCTGTGGCCAAGGGCGACGATGGCAAGGTCGCCACCAAGACGCCATCGCCGGCACACCCCCCGACCGGCCCGTTTGCCGACCGCAAGCGCGTCTTCAAGGACAACCGGCTGCCCGAGAAGAAGGCCAAGTCGCTGCTGGAGCTGGCCTGGATCACCTACAACGACAAGGTCCTGATCCTGCTGACCGTTGCCGCCGTGGTGTCGCTGGCTCTCGGTCTGTACCAGACCTTTGGCACGCCCCACGAGAACGGCGAACCCAGGGTGGAGTGGGTCGAGGGCGTCGCCATCATGGTCGCCATCATCATCGTCGTCGCCGTCGGCACCATCAACGACTGGCAGATGCAGCGCCAGTTCAACACGCTCAACAAAAAGGCCGGCGACCGCACCGTCAAGGTCATTCGCTCTGGCAAGTCGGCCGAGATTTCTGTCTTTGACCTCATGGTTGGTGACGTCATGCATCTGTTCGCTGGCGACGTGGTACCTGTGGACGGCATCTTCATCACAGGGCACGGTGTCAAGTGTGACGAGAGCTCGGCCACTGGCGAATCCGATCTGCTGAAGAAGGTGCCCGCCGACGAGGTGTTTGCCCTGCTCGACGAGGTCGCCAAGGGAGCCGAACCACCGGCCAAGATCGAGAAGCTCGACCCCTTCATCATCTCGGGCAGCAAGGTCAATGAGGGCACTGGCACGTTCCTCGTGACCGCGGTGGGCGTCAATTCCAGCTATGGCCGCATCATGATGTCCATGCACACGGAGCAGGAGGACACGCCGCTCCAGAGGAAGCTCAACATCCTGGCCGACTGGATCGCCAAGTTCGGTGCCGGCGCCGCCCTGCTGTTGTTTATTGTCTTGTTTATCAAGTTTTGCGCCGAGCTCCCCAACAACCACGATACCCCCGACCAAAAAGGCCAGACGTTTCTGCGCCTGTTCATCACCTCCGTCACGGTCGTCGTGGTTGCCGTTCCCGAGGGCCTTCCGCTGGCCGTGACTCTGGCCCTTGCATTCGCGACCACCCGGCTCATCAAAGACAACAACCTGGTCCGCGTCCTCAAGGCTTGTGAAACCATGGGCAACGCGAGCGCCGTTTGCTCCGACAAGACGGGCACCCTGACACAAAACAAGATGACCGTGGTGGCTACGACCCTGGGCAAGAGCCTCAGCTTTGGCGGCACCGACGCGCCGCTGGACGACGACGACGGCAAGGCCGCCACACCTGTTGAGATTGACATTCCAAATGTCCCAGTCTCTGAGTTCGTCAAGCGTCTCTCCACCGCCACCAAGCAGCTCCTCGTTCAGTCCAATGCCGTCAACTCGACCGCTTTTGAGGGCGACGTCGAGGGCGAGAAGACGTTTATCGGCTCCAAAACCGAGGTCGCCCTGCTCACGCTCTGCCGCGACCACCTTGGCGCCGGGCCCATCCAGGAAGAACGCGCCAATGCCAACATCGTCCAGGTTGTTCCCTTTGACTCGGCTGTCAAGTATATGGCGACGGTGGTCAAGCTACCCAACGGAAAGTTCCGCGCCTACGTCAAAGGCGCCTCCGAGATTCTCCTTTCCAAGTGTTCCGCGATACTCGGCGACCCTGCCGGTGATGATCTGACGACGACTCACATGTCCGAGGAGGACCGCACCGTATTTTCGCAAACCATCACCTCCTACGCCGGCCAGACCCTCCGCACCATTGGCTCGTCGTACCGCGATTTCGAGTCGTGGCCGCCCCCGGAGCTTGCTGGCCAGCAGGAACTTACCGCCACCGAGTTCGACGAAGTTCACAAGGACATGACGCTCATCGCCATCTTTGGAATCAAGGACCCGCTCCGCCCGTCCGTCATCGACGCCATCAAGGACTGTCGTCGCGCTGGTGTGACAGTACGCATGGTCACGGGCGACAACATCCTGACGGGCCGCGCCATCGCCAAGGAATGCGGTATCTACCACCCCGAAGAAGGCGGCATTGCCATGGAGGGCCCCGTGTTCCGCCGGAAAAGCGAGGAGGAGCTCAAGGAGCTCGTGCCCAAGCTGCAGGTTCTCGCGCGCTCAAGCCCCGAAGATAAACGCATCTTGGTTGCCACGCTCAAGGAGCTCGGCGAGACGGTGGCTGTCACCGGCGACGGAACCAACGATGCGCCGGCTTTGAAAATGGCTGATATCGGGTTTGCCATGGGTATTGCGGGCACCGAGGTTGCCAAGGAGGCCGCGTCGATTATTCTGATGGATGACAACTTTGCGTCCATTGTCAAGGGTATCAGCTGGGGCCGAGCGGTCAACGATGGCGTCAAGAAGTTCCTCCAGGTATGTCTTTGGGTCTCAGTGACCGCCAGCGGTTGCATTCCCACGCTAATAACGAACATAGTTCCAACTCACCGTCAACGTCACGGCCGTCGTCCTCACCTTCGTCTCGGCCGTCGCCAGCGAAGACGAAGAGTCGGTGCTCAACGCCGTCCAGCTTCTCTGGGTGAACCTGATCATGGACACCTTCGCGGCGCTTGCCCTCGCCACCGACCCGCCCGCACCGTCCGTCCTGGATCGCCAGCCCGACAAGAAGTCGGCCTCGCTCATCAACACGCGTATGGGCAAGATGATCATCGGCCAGGCCATTTGCCAACTTGCTATCACGCTCGTCCTCAACTTTGCCGGCGCCTCGCTCCTCGGCTACGACGTGCACAACGCTGACCCAAATATCGCGTCCCATGAGGATGAGCGCCTACGCACGCTCGTCTTTAACACGTTTGTCTGGCTGCAGATTTTCAACGAGCTCAAGTACGTTTCCTCCCCCTTCCCCCCTCCGCCCCTTCTTCCTCCAACTCACAAACTAACTCTTCCCCAGCAACCGCCGCCTCGACAACCGCCTCAACATCTTCGAAGGCATCACAAAAAACTACTTCTTCCTCGCCATCAACCTGATCATGGTCGGCGGGCAAGTCCTCATCATCTTTGTCGGCGGCGCCGCCTTCCAAATCACCCCGCTCAACGGGAAAGAATGGGGCCTCTCCATCGGCCTCGGCGCCATCTCCCTCCCCTGGGGCGTGCTGATCCGCCTGTTCCCCGACGCCTGGGCCGCGGCGATGGTGCCCAAGATCCCGATGCCTGACGTCTGGCCTTTTAATCGCAAGCGGAAGAGGCAGCAGAAGCAGGCGGAGGAGGCGGAGGCTGCTGCTGCGGCAGAAGGGGGGGATGTGGAGAAACTCGCGGGGATGTTGGAGGAGGAGGGGAGGAAGAGGAGGAGGTGGTTGGCTGAGAGGGGGTTGGAGGAGGGAGACTTTGTGCCGGTTCGGCCGCTGAGGACGCTGACGAGTATTCGTGGTAGGAGGGCGACTACTCATATTAGGAGGGGGTTTAGAGAGTATATTAGGGATCAGAAGGTTAGGGTGAAAGAGTTGGCTAAGGAGCAGGTTAGGGGGAGTGCGGAGGGAAAGGGAGGGGGGAGTGGGAGGGGGACAGAGGGAGGTACTGGGCCGGGGGTTGGAGGAGTGGAGGGGAAGGCGGCGGTTTAGGCTTGAAAGTCTTGTTTCGGGCTTGTTGGGAGGGGGGGAGGGGAGATGGTGAGCTCTATGCTTTCCGATGATTTTTTTTCCTTTGTTGCCGAGATTTGGTTGTTTTCACTCTCCATCTCGTCTGCTTTGGGGGTTCATCTTGGTTCTCTTGGCTGTTTTCTCCCCCTCTTTTCTCATCATCTTCCTGCTTTGGGTTTTTGCCTTTGGTTATGCAGTGTGAGGGAGTGTATGATAGCAACCACCGGGATGGGGATGGAGTTGGCGCTGGGATACCCGGATAGAGATGTGTTTCGTTTGTTTGAGGGGCCTGGGTTGGGATTTCCTTCTTTTGCTTGGGTGCTTGATTTTTGCTGTCTTCATAAAAAACACGTTTGCAGAGATCAGACATGGGAAAATAGTTATGGAATAGTATCTAGATGGTATGATGAGTCGCGCTGTGTTACGCAGCTTTATGTAGTCCGTGGCTGCTTGGGTGAATCATATGCCAGTCCCAAGGTCAACGGACGGACAGCCTGCTCCTTTTCTTTGTTCTTCGTTCCAGTTTCCCCTGCTAATGCTAATGGGTACTTCAGATGTTTGTTGGGGCGTCCAGATGAACCAACTGTGTTCTTCGGGTGCAGAGACGTGATGCGTGGGAGCCTGGGAGGGATGGCGGTCGGGGGCTGAAGAAACCTGGCCGAGAAAGCATCTAAGAAACGTGAACAGCTGTTGGATATCACGCGGCTCGCGGTCCAGGGCTGTCTTCCAAACTGGCTGACGGAACCAACCGCACTGTACAGATGTATTAGCTGCCACAACCAACTACAATGCAGCACGCGCCGTCGGGTGCCTACTATGGCTTTTTCTGCCCTCAGAAATCCTCTCTAAACTTTCCTCTTGTTGCAGGTAAGCCATGCTTTGGTAAGCTCTCATTAGCGTGGCAGACACGCGAGAGCTTGGTGGGGAAACCCAGAAGCTTGGTATACAGGTAGAGGGGTTTTTCTTTTGTATATTTACCAGCTCCAGAGAGCAGCTCTCCTTTGTAACACATATGGCAACTTTATCCCCTTATTTTTCCACTACCAAGAAGCTCCCTGCAGTGTGACACCTCTCAAGTTCTCAACACCCTGCTCCTCAATCTTCCACGACACGAACTCCTGTTCGGCTCGACAAATTCCCGCAGACAGCCCTCTCGTTTCCATCTTCCTATCCCCTGCGAACACCATGGAGCCCGCCGAGACATACCCCAAGATCTACAAGCTATTTGACCGTGTCCTCATTGTGGACGAGGACAGATACATCAAGCGAGAGACCACCGAAAATGAATATTGACGCCGTCCCAATGGCCAAGCCCTCTATCGATAGTTCGAGCTGGTGAAATGCGATCCATTACAAAACTCGGTTAAAAGAATCGGGAATTGAGAATCGGTTTTGTCAGTATAATCGCGAGACAGGTACGCCTGGAAAAAATATTAGCGACAAGCCGATCGGCACAATCAAGGATGATCTAACGGAATGAATCTTGATGTCGAAGAGGTGGCGCAATGTGGCTGAAGACGATCTGGTTCCCGTTGTTGTTTGTAGAATGGAGCGATCGCTAGAAGCGGGTGGAGGTTTCTAGGTGCGACGAGTGGGGTGGGTAGATAAATTTCGGATGGGGATTTGAGTTTTGGGACTCATGTGAGTTTGACGCTCCGTAAAAGCGGGCGTTCTTGTGGGGCGTGGCACGGGGAAATGGAAATGGCCGAAATGCCTGGGCCTTTTTTCGCCTGGAGAATGGTGTAAATTCGCCGGACTCGAACGGAATTCTAACGACTTGAATTCAGAATCCGGCCGCACGCCCACGGCCTCGGATGTCTCCATGTCTCCCACCACTCGGCCGTACCGCTCACGCAACCGGCGGCGGCCTTGCGACCGGTGCCGGCAGCGCAAACTGAGATGCCAGGCAACTTTACCTTCAAGCGCCGGAGCGCCTTGCCAGCCTTGTCAACGCAGCGCCGCCCCATGCACCTTCTCGGACGGCGACGGCGCGTCCAGATCCGAAGCAGCCGCATCCTCGCCCGTGACGCCGCAGAGGACAACGGTGCCGGGTTCCCCGACGGCCCCAACCCCAAGAAGCTCACAGGCCGGCTTGATGCTCCCTGACACAGCTGCTGTTCCCGAGCCCCAACCCTCCACCGCCGGCAGCATCGAGCCGTGGTCTGCGCCGCCGGCGCAAATCGATGACATCTTCTCGATGCCGGGCCCCTCCACGCAAATCTCGCAGAGCCTGGATGCCATGGAGGGGCACTACTACCAGCTATCCGGCGCCTCATCCGATGAGGACCCCTGGCTGCTCCGGCACTGCAAGTTTGACGAGTTTAGCTTTCGGCGCTTCTTCAAAGTGCATATCCGGAACGCCGGCGGCGTGCCCACGCGAAAAAAGATCCCGGCCCATTTCATCGTCAGCGAGCGCGCCATCCATGATGGCACTGCTACCTTGGGGGCCGACGTCTGGCCTCGCCACGACCACGACCACGACCTGCGAGAGGAGTTGGCCCGCTTGGTGCCGCCAAATCATGGGCAAAGGTTGTTGCGCTTGTAGGTGCCCTTCAGGTTCCGATCCATTCCCGGAGCCAAGTTAAGCTTCGACCTCTAGGTTTTTGAAGCACGTGTTCCCGGTGCTGCCCGTTCTCTCGAGGAGTGAGCTGGGGCTTGACAAACTAGGGAACGGCATGCCAGAAGCGCAGACCCTGGACAAGATCCCTGCACACCTGCTCGCAGCCATCTACGCATCCGCCCTCCCCTTCGCGCCAGAAGACAGATACCTGTCCCTCGCCACCTCGCACGACGAGTCGCCGGCCCCTCGGTTCTGGTGCCTTGTCCACAAAACACTGGTCGAGTCTACCCACGCGCCCCGACTCTCCCTCCTACAAGCCGCCATTCTGTACCTCCACAGGCACATCCGCGATGAGCACTGCTACGCTGTCGTGGACACGGCCTCTCTATGGTGTCTCATGGGGATGGCGGTCGGGCTGGCGAGTTCTCTCGGGCTCAGCCACGAATGCCGTCTCTTTGGGCTGCCAGCGGCCGAGAAGAGGATCCGGAGGAGGCTCTGGTGGGCCTTGTATGTGGAGGACAAGTGGATGGCCCTAATGTTTGGTCGCCCGCCGTACATTCGGTCGTCAGAGTGGGACGTTGATGAACTCGATGATGGCGACTTTATCACCACCTCTCAGCCGGGCCCCTCATCCGCCAGCGGCACACTCCCCTTCCGTTACATGGCAAGCCTCGCCATCATTGCCGACTCGGTCCAAGACAAGCTGTAGTAAGTCACGCCTTCTCCCCGCGGCCCCCTCCCCTTCCCAGCCCTAACCAAGGCCCAATCATCAAGTTCACTGAGAGCATGCCAGCGACTGGCCGAGGACATCTCGGCATCCGTCGCTGCCGCACAACCGCTGCTCCACAGCCTCTCAAACTGGCGCGAGTCACTCCCCCTGCCGCCAGACACCACCACCAACCCAGACACACAACCCCGCTTCCCCGCCACTGTCTACCAATCCTACCTCACCCTGCTCGTCTACGTCTGGCGCGCCCTGCTGCGCACCACGGTGCGCTCCTCGGACCCGCCGCACATCATCCACATAGAGGACCCGGCCGAGTCGGGCATCTTTTTGAGGGACCTCACCTGGGGCGGTGTCGATTACATGCCCGAGAATGCGCGCGGCGCGGAGCAGAGCTGGGGCAAGAGCAGCAGCAGCAGCAGCAGCAGCTCGATCGTGGGGGAGCTCTATGAGGCCGCGCTGAGCTGTGCGCGGAGCGTGCTGGAGTTTGTGGACGGGCTGGGGTGTGAGGTGTTTGGGGGGGAGTTTTGGCATTCGTGTAAGTGCCCGCACACCACACTACCTACATCGAGCTCCACTCCCGTGTAGTTATGAACCGGCGGCGTGTACTCTCTCAGCGTACTAAATTAACGCTAATGCTCAATGTCTGGACAGGGTTACGCAAGGGCTTCGCCGCCGTCTCCAACTTCCTCACGCTGCTCCTTGTCCAGGCGCCCGACCTGGGCATGGCGGTCCGGGCGAAAGGGCTGCTCGCGAAGTGGCAGCATATCCTCCTGTATCGGCACAAGAGCTTCCCGCTCTTCACGCTGGCCAAGGCCCGCCTGGACGCGTACTACTGGAATGGGCTGGGCGAGACGTTCAATCTGCCGGCGCACGTGCAGCAGGCGGTGCAGGGGTGTGATTGACTGATTTGTATGTACATGGACTTGTACTATGAGATGCTCATACATGTAACAGAATAATCCTCGGTCCCTACTATCCAGAGTGGTCCTGCAACCCACCCGACTCAACCAACCTCCCTTTCCCATGAAAAGGAATGCGGGCCGTCAAAACATCGGGATCTTTCCCGCGACGATTTGACTTGCGGGCGGAGTCCCGAGTCCTCAGGAGCGAAACCGCCTTCCCTAAACCCGATCAACCTGCCGCAGTAGCAGCGGCGAGGTCTCCGAAATCCCGTTTCCCGGCGTGAATGCGACCTTTGGCGATGATGGCCGAGGTGCCTGGGCAGGGGCCGGTGTGGTCTGCGCCGTTGAAAAGCCCTGCGCCTTTGAGAAGCACCTGGAACAGGGGCAGATGACAGCTGCTGCCGCCGAAGGCGGCGGTGAAAAAGGGGGAGAGTAAAAGCGTTCGGCCTGGGTGAATCTGAATGGCTTTGGGGATGGCATGGTGGTTTGGGTTTGCGGTGGTCAAGGGAAAGACTGAAGACGAGGTGTGATCAAGTAATATCAACAATGGAGATGGCGAGGGTTTAAGGGAGGGAAGGCGCTCGGGCGAGGTCTGGATGAAGGTCTCGAACTTGGGGCATGCTGGCAAAGTGGTCCTGTTAAATAGTAGATTCTAAGTGACTCTCCTGGCCATGGCTCGGTCTGAGCTCCCAGTGAGCTCCGTTGAGCCCCGGGGGTCCTACGTTTCGGCGAAAGGAGCATGACTAGTGAGCCCGGCGAAAACTCGGAGCAAGCAAGGTGTGAGAGGCGGGCAGCTTTAGCGGAGGAGTTCGCCGAAATTTACGGCGAAGATCCGGCGGTCGGCGAAGAGCTCCACACATTCAAGAGTCATGACAAAATTGAAAATGGTGTAAGTCAATACTATTTATTCAGATGCCCTCCCGTGGTTGGAGCAGCTGCCTCTACCAGTTTTGCTAACTTTATTACAGACATCTCAACCCGGCCGTATTCATTCCATGCCATGTTTGTTAACCAAAGCGACGCGCAAGAACCCAAGCTAGACTTTTTGGCCAACGGTGAGTGCTGTTTGATTCGAGGCTGCGAAGAGATACGGTACTGATGCGGTCATTTAAGGCATATACACGAAGCCAGACATGTTCTCGGATAGCGAGCAGAAGCACGACGAATACCCCGAAGGTGGGCTGACGGCATGGCTTAACGTCCTCGGCGCGTGGTGCGCCATGTTTCCCTCGATGGGGATGCTCAACACGCTTGCCATCCTCCAGGCCTGGGCCCTGGAACATGACCTGAGAGGTCTGCCAGAGTCCAAGGTCGGATGGATCTTCAGCTGCTACGCCTTCTTCCTTTATTTCGGCGGAGCTCAGGTCGGTACGTGTTGCCTCGATGGTGATGCCACCACTGCTCCTTAACCTGCAAGTGAGGCAAGAGCTGACCTGGACAGGCCCGATCTTTGATGCCCACGACGTACGAGTCCTCCTCATCCCCGGCTCCATAGGTATGGTTCTGTCGCTCGTCTTCTTTAGCCTGTCTACTGGTAAGCAAATCCCCTCCGGGCAACGCAGTGAGCTTGGCTCCTGATGCTCGTGGACCAGAATTTTACCAGTACCTCCTGTCCTTTGGCGTTCTTGGTGGACTGTCCGCATCATGCCTGTTCAACCCGAGCCTCGCGGCCATTGGTCACTGGTTCCACCGACGGCGAGCCTTCATCACCGGCCTGGCCTGCACAGCGGGCGGACTAGGGGGCATTGCCTTCCCCCTGATTGTTCTCTACCTCTCGCCCGTCCTCGGGTATGCCTGGGCCATTCGCATCATCGCCCTCGTCAGCCTCGTCCTTCTCGCCGTCGCCTGTCTCACGCTGCGCAAGCGTCTGCCGAACAACGCGGCCGCCGGTGCCTCGGTTGATCTCAAGGCGCTTGCCGACGTCAACTTTGGCTTGACCACGCTGGGTGTGTTCCTCATCGAGTTTGCCGTCTTCATCCCTTACACCTACATCGTCTCGTACGCCCTCCACAGCGGGTTCGAGTCCCAAAAGGCGCAGTTCCTGAACGTCCTGTTGAATGTAGGAGCCGTGCCGGGGCGGGCGCTGCCGGGGTATGCCGCCGACCGCTTCGGCACCTTCAACACAATGTGTGTCACGGCGGGGGTGTGCACTGCCTTCATCCTCGGGCTGTGGCTCACGGCGGGCGAGAGCGAGCTCCGGACGACGGCCTTCACCGTCCTCTTTGGCTTCTGGTCCGGTGCCGCCATCAGCCTCACGCCCGTGTGCATCTCGCGCGTCTGCAGAATCGAAGACTACGGCAAGCGGAACGGGACGGCCTTTTTCGTTGCGAGCTTTGGCGCCCTGGTCGGCGTGCCCATCGGCGGCGCCATCGTCGACTGGAATGGTGGGAGCTACCAGGGCCTGGTCGTTTTTGGCGGAGCCATGTACGCCGCAGCTTTTGTTGCCATCTGCATCGCAAGAGGGGTCGCGGGCGGCTGGAGATTGTGCGTCTTCTGATGGTGCCGCGGCCCGGGCCATGGACAAAGCATCAAGCACCCTGCTGTGAGTCCCCTCGGCCCTGAGCGTGGGTGGCAATGGGCCGGAGCCAATTTCTTCCAACCTGTCACGTCCTTTCGGATTCCTCTCTGGGCTACCCCGGCCCCTAACCGGCCCCTGCCTCCACTGTTCCGGTTGCATTTTTCGACCAAGTCAGACAACCCAGCCCGGATCTCTGCCGAGGCCGTTCGCACGCCATGACGCCGGCCGAGGCGTTCCAGAGCGCCCGCGAGGCCGAATTTCGCGGCAAGACCATCGGCACACCTACGTCGACCTGTTCAGCGAGGACTGACAGGATCTTCAGAGACTGGATGAACCCTGGATCAGCGAAGGGTGCCGTTTCGTCGTGCATTATTGGCCGTAAACAGAAGCATTTCACGAGAGTGAGCTGCACTCCTCGTCAAGGAGTGATGCGGTAGTTTAGACGTCCTGTTCAGCTCAGCGTCATGTCCGCATAGCGTTAACTAGTATAGCTTTATTTACGTCTTGTGTGAATGACTTTGATGGGCTTAATGATTGGGTCTGTGGTTGCGAGATTGGTTGGTTGCGAGATTGGTTGCCGGTTGAGATGCGACCTGAGCCTGAATGACTGTTTTTGCGACGGGTCCAAGATGGGTGACCGAGGTAGAATCTCGGTCACGTACCGGCCCCTCGTCGCAGGCCCCGACGGCGCGCAGAGTACGATCGGGTTGGCCTGGCCGGTCAACCCCATCTACGACAACCTCTTCAATCTCGAGCACCTGGACGGGCGGCGGCCGCTCGAGGACGGGCCCATGACCCTGGCCAGGCCCGTCTTGGACCTGATAGGCATGCAGTCGTGGGCGATCCAGAACATGCGCCCCGAAGTCGAGCTGGAACTGCACTGGATCCCGGGACACCACCACCCGGCCGAGGCGCACGCGTGGGCGGATGAGCTGGCCAGAGATGTGAGGGCAATGTGGCGGTCGTTCTCGTCAAAGTCAGGCAGGGGCTGGGGCGGGGAGAGAGAGCCGTCAATCCAATTTGCAATGACCGCGTTTCCCAAAAAACGAAAACATTGTTTCGTGCATCCTCCTCGCAAAGCTACACAAACACAAAATCACCAAGCGCCAAAACCAGGACACCCAAAACCCCTTTTTCTCTCCCGATCAAACTGCAAGCCTGCAAGCACGTCATTTACGAGCCCTGTCTGCCCTTGCTGGGGCATAAATCGGGCCCGGAGCCGGCCACATTCCTGTTTAGGAAGTTCTTGGCCTGCCGGTCCGGGTGGAGACGGACGGCAGATGTCGGGGGTTGTGCTCCACCAGGCCGTGCCGAGACAGGACACATCGTGTTCGGCCCCAGACTTTTCTTCCTCACTTTTGCTCCCTTATTCCGTGTAAAAGTTTGTTTTGGATTGTTCCACTGGTCATGCAGTCTTTCTCCTGCCGCTCGATTCGGAAGCTCCCTGTGACGCCCCGCGGCCCTTGGAGACAGGGACAGGGACATGAACGGTGGCGCGCCTTGGCCTGGGGACGGGTATTGTGTAGCGCAGGACGGTCTCTCGCGGGTTGCCCCAGAACTGACGCAGGTCCTCTCCGCACATGTTGTACTGGGGCGTGCGCATCATCGGGTCCCCGGTAATGAGAGCCATCTGCGCACGAAGCACTGCGGCCTGTACTTGTTCGTATGTGGCCTGCCCACAGTAACGGGCAGACGAGCTATTGCTCCGAATTTTCGGAAGGATGTTCTCGTAGGTTGATGAAAATACCCAATCCTCGCCAGTGACGGTCTTGTATATGCACTCCCCCGCCTTCGGATGCGAACCATGATTGAGCGGTTTGCCGCTAGGGAGCCACGTCGCAAAATCGCGACTCAGGACTCCCGTAATGGCTTGGTCGCTGACCCAGTGGCAGTCGTGGCTATTGCTGTTGCTGGGGCGTAGCGCCACGGCATACTTGATGCCTGTCACGGATCGCATATCCACGACACCGCCGAGACACTTATTCTCCCAGTAGTCGATCCGGGCTGTCACCGTTGTCTCTTGGTCCCGTCCAGACAGGAGCACAATGTAGATGCAGACGAGCTCGCGGGCCATGGCAACCGAGAGGCCAAAGTGTAGTGCGTTGAAATTCTCGGTCTCGATACTGGCGGTTCTAGAACCAGGGACGGGGAACGTCTCGACCATTTTGTTCAGGAGCTGCCGTCAACTCGAGTTAGCATAGTAGGGATGATTGAAACGATTCAAACGGTTGGTAAAATGCCTGTGTAGGCCGTAACCTAGGTACATGTAGGCAACGTGGGTAAGGTACGTACACTCCCATTGAGTTGGACGACGGCCGCCTTTTTCGGGTTAAACAGGCCTTTCCATTCGTCTTTCCATTCGCCTTTCTTGGTGCGGCTGGTCTTCCATTCCATGAGCGATTCGTCCGACACCAACACATGCGGAAAGCTAGCGCGGATGGCTTCAAGGTACTGGCGAACCGTTATGGCTTTGGGGCGGGTACCCTTTAATATTTCCCATCTCAGTGAATGGAGGGCATCAATGCCGGATGGGCTCTCCAAGAGGTCGAGCGCAAGGCTGGCTATGGATGCGGTGTGGTTAAAGACACCGGTTTTTTCCCCGGGACATAAATGCTCGACCTGGCTGCCGGCGACATCGATCAGCACCCGGAGGCCATTGAGATCAGTATGTGAAGCTTGAAAGAGGTTGATTGCGATGCCGGTGGGCTGTGGAGGCTGGGGATTTGAGGCCATGGTGACGCAATAGGTAACGGGGGGAGTTGGTGCTTGGATCCGGTATCGCTTCGTCTGTTCACTGAATGGCTGGTCTGGCACTCTTATCCGTCTACCTCCGCTCCAAGGGATTGACCTCGTTGTTCAAGGCCATCGACGACGAAGGATCAAGAGTTGGACGATATCTATATCCCCGGCCCAGAATTCGATGATCCAGAGGCGGCAGTGAAACCGGGAAGGATTCTTCTCCGGCTCGGCCATCCGGTTTGTTTCTGTTGGCCAGCAAGCCCCAGGGGGTTGGGCTCCTGGCGGCCATCCTTGGGGCCCATCCCGGGCCCATCCCAGACCCTCTCTTCCATCAGAAACGCCGGCTGGTATCTAGGCTTGAATCTTGCCAAGGGGCCTGGGGGGTTTAATCAGGTCGGTGGCCGTGGTCATGCACCGCTGAGCTTTTGCAGCGTGCATCTCCAGGCTGTTTCATCTTGTTTGAGACGGACTGGTGTTGGGCCTTTAAAGTGTTGTTGGCCGGGTTACCTCAGGCAGGTGGCCCTGCCGGCCTGCCCGGCCCAGGCCCGGCCTGCAACCAGGTTGGGGCCAAAAGGTTGGTTTGGGCCTGAAGACTGAACCACGGCCAGTCTCTTGAACTGGACCTCGAGTTAACGTTAGATTACGGCAAGGACCCGTGCACTGCTGGTTTGCACCCCGCCAAGTCTCTACAAATTGTCACTCGCCCGAAGCAAGAAGAATTCCCCTCCTCTCTCCTAGACACGGTAGGGCATGTTGCTGGTCTCTCTGTTCCTATGGCACTGGGATCCAGCACCCCCGTCTCTGGTGGGTGAGAGGAATCGTTAGACGGGTGAGAAGAGAGCGGGATCCTTGCGTGGTGTTGCCGACCGATGTCCCCTCGAGCATTCCCGAGGAGTACTTGCGTTACACTTAACGGCGTACGCTCTCTCTCTCACAGGTAATCCGTATCTGCTCGTGAGGCACATCCAAGCAAACACACCACGGCGCGGAGTAGAGTCCTGCGGCAATTTAGTGTATGTAGAGGGTGGGTTCTCTGGGTTGTGTCTTCGCGGCAACCTTCTTTAGCGCCACCCAAACTCAAGAAAACAATGGTGCTCCGCACGTGGAAAACAGGGGTCTCCTCGCCATCGTGGGCGCATTCAACCGCGGGCGCCCACAACACGTCGATCAAACAGACCCAGCTGGGCCAGCTCCAGAAAAGCCGATTGGCAGTGTGTTTCGCCTCTTGTTTTACTCTGGCCTTGCCTCTTGTCTCTTGGAAAGGCGGGCGAACGGGAAGAAGAACGACTGCAAGACAGGAAGCGATGGAAGCGAAGGCGCGAGAGGCCAGAGCGAGGATGGAACCTGGAATGGAACAGCCTGCATGCATGCGGGCTCGAGGCGGGGTTTGGGAAAATCGGGCCGCTGCACAGCGAGGTGGGACGACCTGCAGCCTCTGCAGCGTTCGAGAGGGGCGTTCGAAGCCCAAGGTGGGAGGAGCGTGATAGCCGACTGTCGCCCAACCCAACCGCCAAGGCAGGATGCAGCAGAGGCAGGATCCCCTCATTCTCATTCCTGCCTGGAAAAGCTGCCCGAGATTCGAAATTCGCAGCTTTGCCGAAGGAAGGAGCGAGAGAAAACCCTCTTTTCCCCGCCATGTTCTCCTGCGTCGCTAGCACTCCTCAATGGGGCGGATTTGCCCAGTTTGGGAATTGGCGCGGGTTGGCTGCATGCGCCAGTGGGAAGCTAAGGGCTTGGCCTCATGGCGGAACCCTTGTCTCGCCGCATTGATTCTGCGAGAGTCTCTTTGAGTGGTCAATGCGCCTACAGCCGGCGGGTCTTATCTGCGATCGCCAGGGGAAAAGCAGGGACCACAACCAGGGCCTGGTCCTTCAACCACGCCCAGCACACGCCCAGCACACGCCAAAACGCATGCAGTCCAAGCCGTCGGGCACAATGGCCTGGATGGGTAATTTTTGGGGTGGGGTTCGCCCCCGACAGAGAGCCAACCGGGATCTGGGTTCCGGCGTCGCTCCCCACTGACTTTGCCCTTCAAGGAAAGGCCCTGGACGCTCACTCCACCCGAAGCTTCAAGTGGCAGCGCCCTCCCATTTTGTGTCTTCGACCTTGAGGCTCCTCTTCTCTCTCTCCTCGTCTGAACCCGAACCTCCTCTGGGCCAACCGTCAACCAAGCCGACGATTTCTGTTGGATATCTGAACCACCCAACTCTCTGGACCTCCAAGCCGTCTGTCTACCTGTCGCTCCTTGTCCTTCGTCATTCCTTTCCACCAGTTCCCGCTGCAAAAACAACTGCAGCTTTGGCTCAACGCCCCAAACACAAAACACAAAACACAAAACACGCAATTCGAACCTGTCGCAAATTCTCGCTCAAAGACCTGTTGTTCCGATCGCCCGAAGCTCCCGCCAACATTTCGAGACGCCAGGAATCCGACCAAGACACCACCCTCATCACTCCAAACACTCAAGACAGCCACATTCCGGCCCCTCCCAAACGCTATCGCCTCCACACGACAGCCTTGACCGTCCACCAAATCTGAACTCGACCAACACAAACTACGCGTACGCACTCCTTCCCGACCGTACGCAACCGATCCGCGAAACCCGCTCTCCCCAGTCCATACGCACACGCCGCCACAATGGGCCTCATCGACCGCATCCAAGCCAAGATCGAGCTCTTCCGCCTCGAGCAGCGCTACACCCGCCGGCGTCACCGCCGCTCGACTTTTGTCTCCAACGCCATCTACGTCGACGGCGAGTACATCTACAACTCGCCCAACACCACAGGCTCGTCGGCCAACACGAGCATGAGCTCCGCCACGCGCGACAGTGCCGCCGCTGCCGCTGCCGCCTCCGCCACATCATCACCCACCACCTCTATGCCGGCCATCAGGAGCCAGCCTTCAACCGAGTTTCCGACCGCCAGCAAGCAGCAGAAGAAGCTGAACCGCTGGTCATCCATGCCTGGGTTCGGGTCGAACTCGAAGCCGGACGGCATGGGGGGCATGCCGACTGTGACGGAACACGGGGAGTGGAGGAAGAGGGCCAGCTTTGACGAGAGGCGGTATTAAGTGAAGGGGGCCCTTTTCGGGATTGGGTTGGTGTTTTTATGGATCCTGCGGTGTTTTTGCAGGATCACGCCACCGGGTTTCCTCTCCAGTTTGGGTTCTGACGATCCGCACTGATGGAGGAAGGGGACGCCTGGTGACTGCGACGTCGGGAGACGTGATACAACGCCCTCCGGGATAGTGACACGACCGTCGGAGCTGTTAGCCGCGTCGGGTTGGCGCACGCTGGAAACCCAGCTGTCTCGGCGCCTTGCCTTGTCTCGACGGCGACGATGCTCGGACCAAAATCCAAGATCTGCAGCCATCGGCTCCCCTCACCCCACACCTCCCACCACCTCACCATTCTACACTTCTTTCACGACCACGACGAAACGCTCTGCTTCAACCGGCTGAGCTTGGCATTTGCATGGGAGCATTCTCACGACGGCCACGGCATGGGATTTCCACCATTTTTCTTCACACACTCTTTACGAATAATTTGGGCCGGAATGTTTTCCGCGCATGGCACATACCTACGCCATTTTTCATGCCATGATGAGGGCACTACTACAGCTTTTGGAGTCTAATACCTGGGGCGGCTGGGCGTGGCCCTGCTTGACGATACCGGGTAACGTCATGGCAGCTGGGATGCGGATGCCGTCACATACGCCAGTTGGACGCCGTTGTAATTACATGACGAAGAAGGGAACTCTGCGACTTGGGCTGGCGCTGGGTTTGGCCAGGGGCAGGATGTACAGACGACGCTGGCCCCTCAACAAGGGAAGGGTCTGTTTCATGTATATATTTTTGAGTTTTGTGGGGTCAATGACGACAGTCAAATTATGCCTTTTGAGTACGGCTCTCTGGGCATCTTGGTCATGACTCGCCTTTGCTTGTTACAGTCTTGTCCCGACGTTCTGCGGCTTGCCGGCGAGAATCAGCAGCCGACCTAGTGTACATTCCACAACTACCTCGGGGATGGCAATAGTCGGGCCGAGCCCGGTGCGACCGGACTGCGGACCATTTCGGCCTCGGAGAATTTGGGTCAGGTGTTGGGGCGACCTGAACGAGGCATCGTGTGACCGCGTCGTACCAAACACGGCAGATACGGCCTGTGGAAGGGGATGGCCCCAGCCAGAACAAGACAGGGGTGGTCGGACATGCACAGAATTCTGGGAGATCGATCGATAATAGCTGGATATCTACGGCTCAGCTGACAAGAAGAGACAGTCATATCTGAAGAAGAATACGAGACTGAACAGAAGATTTGACTGACTACTGCGGTACGAGACACACCAGGACAAAACCGCAGCCAATTACAAACAAATCCAAACTGTTGACAACCATTCCCCGTCGGCAACCGCACAATGACCGATCTTGTCTTACACGGGTACACCACACGCCTACATCGCCATGCCGGGGAGGTGATCGAGCCCTAGTCGAGTCGTCAGTCAAGGACACCACACCCAAGCCAGACAAACGGGTGAACACGAGGGAGGGGGAGGGGAACGGAATGAAAGAAACAAGAAGTGGGAGAGGAAAGGGGCGACAAGAGCAAAAAGAAGCATACACCCATCCAAATCCTCCTTCACCTGACTCTTCACCGCACACTTATTCATATCCGCCACGCTCTGACTCTTCAGCGGCTTCCCGTTCTCGCACGCCTGGAACATGCACGACGAGTCCATGGCGCGCTGCAGGGCGTCGCCCTTCCAGCCAAACACGTAGTCGGCGTGCGTGCCGTAACCGACGTGGTCGCCGAAGCTGAGCACGAACGGGTTCGAGCCGTCCGCCGGCCACATGTTGTTGAACTGCGTCGTGTCCCAGAGCGTCTCGAACGCCAGCTGCGGCATGCGCACCGGGTGGGACGCCGGGCAGGCGCCTGCCGGGGTGAAGGCTTCCTTGACCGTGTTGTACATGTGTGATTGGTGGTCGGGCGAGTCGAGGTTCTTGCCGTCCCAGCAGCTGTGTTGGGTGATCCCCGTGGGTCAGTCAAGGGTCTGGGTTTATGGGGTGTAAGAGTACGATGGAGAGAGTCAAGAGGAAAACACTAACGAGGGGAAGTGGTGCACCGTCATGATGCCGCCCTGGCACTTGCTTGTCGGGAAGTTGGGAAGCTCCGGGAACCGGGTCCCCTTGTTCGCCAGGCAGACGAAGCGCAGGCCTGGGTTGCCCTTGGAGCCGGGCTCGGCGCTGTACGTCGGGCTGCCGACCGTCATACGGAAGCCCTGATGTGCGGGTAAGGACAAGACATGTCAGTAAGTCTTCTCATTATTCTCGTATGCCAGGACCCGGTAAGTGATACGCACCGGTTTGAACGCGGTAATCTTTTGGTTGCCGTTCGAGTTGAAGTCCTGCTGGGTGTAGTAGATGGTCATGCCGCCGTTGATGCCGTTGGGTAGGGCCGTGTTCTGCATGATAGGCACGCGCTTGTACGAGCCGTTGGTGTGCTTGAAGAACATGACGGCCGTCCAGTAGTTGGAGAAGTTCTCGGAAAAGGTGCACGTCGTGCAGGTCGCCTTCTCCGAGCGGTCGCCCTCCATGGTGGCGTTGAAGCTGTTGCCGCCTACAATCTGGTGCACATGCGACGAGGGGATCCTGCCGGGTTCGACGAGCGGGTCGAGCCGCTGAATGCTCACGGTTGAGCAGCCAAAGCGGAGCGCCGCCTCGGAGGGCCCGGCGAGGGCGAGGGCGAGGGAAAGCCACTTCATCGCAGGAAACCGGGTTCTAAGGTGGAATTAACGGTTGGGTTCAGGACCAAGGAGGAGCTTCACATCACATTGGGGGGACGGAGGTCAGTGGAATCGGACGATGACATGATATATAGTTCCCCAATTCTGGCGGTTGCTACCGCCTCCAATCCATCAGCTCGCCGTCGAGACTTGCCGCCCGACAACTGCCCCGACCAGTGTCATCTATTCCTTCATTTGGATGCGGGGTGGGAGATGCTTCATTGGGAGAGACGCACCCCCCTGAGTCCCCAGGCCTATATACTTAGACATGCCCAGTTCTTGTCCAGCTTCTCGAAGGATGGCATTGGACAGTAGAAGGGGCCTCAATCTACCCGTTTTGTCAAACCGGATATCCCGACTATCCACGAGACACAATAAATATGGAGAGCCCAATGGCTTTTGTCTTAGCAGCCGTCGATAATATTTGGGGCGCAAAGGTCCAGTGATCGACTGGCGCCCAGCTCGCCACCCAACGGCGGCTGTGGGACCCCCCGAAGACACCTCCTTGCCGGCTTGGATCCGGTAGAGGCCTTGGCAACCAGATATCTGCCGGTGACGACGCATCTGCCGAGATTGACGGGGCGAAATGTGCCGCACCGGCTTTCCGTGGCCTTTGTCATGTACCCCTTTATCCGGCAACCGGATAGGTAGGAGCCCGGGCACGTGTGTAGCCGTGTCCCACCTCACCAGGACCCAGGGCATCATGACGGAAGGATCCGGCAGCGCTTGTGAGTGCCGGGTATGGTTGACTTGGCAACCCGGGCCCGACTCATGTTACCGAACTGGTCGGACGAGGTTGGAAGCCCTGTCTTTGAACTGCCCAAAGTAGAAGGGAGTCGCAAACCAGTCGTCGTTAACGACCTGCTCCTAAAGAGATATCAAGGATGGGAGCTGCTGGCTGGACACGTTCCGGCCACAGGCTCGACGGCAGTTGACTTGGCATCACACGAAACATATGCCGAGGACATATCCGGGTTGAGTAACCGGGCTGGGACCCCATCACACTGGTCTTCGTCAAGAGCGCAGCAGTGTAGGGGGTTACGTCCGCGTGGGATGACAGGAGCCGCCGGTTAGTTCCAGCCGCATGGCTACCTGTAGGCATTTCGGACCAGGGTTGCTCGCGGAGCCCAACAGGCTCAACATGTTTTTCCAGACTGACCCAAAGTGGTCGACTCCGAGGATTGCATGGAGCTTGCCTCACCTCACTCGGAACCTCGACAACGTGATAAGGCGTTGGTGGCATGTCGTCCACATACATGTAATTGCGTAACTATTTATCGAAATATGGGATATGGTGCACTGAGACAAACCAACGCCAGGAAAAGCGAGAAAGTGGCCCTCGTGAAGCTGGATTCCTCCCGCCTTGACGTTGGGCCCTCTAATTACCCAAGCTTAGGCCGTATTGGCGGTGCAAAGGCCTTTCCACTGCGACCGGATTGGAATCTGGTACGTGATCTTGTACAAAGCCCAGTCCATGACCCTCAACGTGGCCGGCTCGCCAAACGTCCCGGCGCCGGGACTCCCAGCCCTAGAACAGTCCTGCATGCCGGTGGCGTAGTCAAAGTCGGCGACAGCAGAGAAATTCTTGGACCACACACCGAACTCGTTGTACTGGGGCGAGCCATTTTCGTACGTGACCCAGTCCTCGACGATGGAGACTGCCGCACCCTCGGCAAAGCCTCTGCCGTGGACGGCGATGATGTTGGGGTTGCCGGCGCGGTCGGTGAACCAGGTAATGGTGAGGTTGCCAGGGGGTGGCGGCGGCGGTGGAGGTGGCTTCTTCTCGCACACCGTGGTTGCAGAGGTCGAGCAAATGTAGCCAGTCGGGCAGCAGATATCGTCGCAGAGAACACGGGGCGAGGGACAGATTGGGTCAACACCACCCGGGCTCACTGGAGCGAGTTAGCATTGGCCTCACTCAACAAAACGGAGAGCTGATAAGTGCTAAGAACAACAAGGGGTTGAAGGACTTACGTGGACTGCGTTGGACAACTGCGGCCTGGCCGGGAACGGCAAGAAGCAAAAGAGAGAGAATGGATGAGACTTTGAGGCCCTCCATCATATACATTTACATATGCAAAGAGTGAATACTGACAAAACAGGCTCTGCGAGAGAGAGCGATGGAAGGAAAAGATGCCAAGAACAAGACGTTGGAGCGTCAACGGGATGCCTTGGCATTTTTTATACATGATGCAGTTACACTCAATCCATCATCGGCCTCCAGATGCTCCAGGGAAGCCTGCCCAGGGCTGAGGTGTTCTCCGAAGCGGCAGAGGGCTGAAAGAAGGTCGGTGGCCATTAGCCGCCGAAATCAGGGGTATATGCGATTCAGGGAAGCAATGCGATCCATCAGCGCATTTCATTCCTTTCTTGGCATCTTGTCAGGCTCGGGGTGCGCCACAAAGAAAGGGTTCCCATTACCCCTGACTCGCCTTCATGGAGCATGACCAAGGTCGTTGCGAACTCTGACCGAGGCCAGTGACGAAAAGAGGTCGTGATACTGAATTCCACGAGATGGATGATTCAGGGGCACACCCGCTGTCTTGCTGGGGATTGTTAATTTGTCTCGTGTTGTCTATCCTGGTCTATGTTTAACATAATGTACAGTACAAAATACGATAATCCTTGACTCTACCCCATCAAACCATCCACGAACAAGGAGATGAACAAAGTAAACTGGCCAAGCCAAAGAAACAAGCCCGCATCCCTACAGAAAGTGCCGGGTCTGCTTGGAAACCTCCCTGTACCGCCGGTATTCCTCACGCCCCTCCTCCTCCCGCCGGATCTCGGTCTCCAAGCGTTCTGTCCTTGTCTCGCGCCACTGTCGAGCATTCTTTCCCCTGTCGCCCCCGCTAGCGAACTCTGACTGATCCGCTCGGGCCTCCTCCCAGCATCCAAAGTCGTCCATCTCCCTTTCCAATCCGCCACCCCTGCCCGGAGCGGCGTTGGCAAACGGCGGAGTGTTCTGGAACCCGAACGGCCGAGGCCCTTCTTTGTCACCTCCCACACCGGCCGGTGTATAAGACCCGTCCCCGGGAGCCCATCCCGTCTGGCGGAAGCCATTCTCCCTGTCCACAAACGGCCTCACATCCTCGCCAGCCCCCAACCCCCAAGTGGGGACCCTTCCCGTCTGACCAAACCGCCTGTCCCCTCCAACAGGCCACTCCCTTCCCTTCAAGTTAGCCCCATCCACCCGCCTCCTCAACCTCTCCTCCTGCGTCCTCACCACCTCGGTCTCCTGAACCACCCCCCGAGCCGCTTTCTCCCGCTCTCTCTCCCGCTCCCGCGCCCTCTCCCTTTCCTCCGCCCCAACCCTCCTGGCAGCCTCACTAACAATTGACTCCTCCATCGCCCTGGCAACGGCCGCCTCCTCGAACTGTTTCTGTTTCTTGATCCTCTCCTTCGCAGCCGACATCTTCAGCTCAGCCTCTCTCGCCCTCTGCTCCCGCAGCACTTTCTCTTTGTTTTTCAGATTCTGCTGGGTGGCGATGCCCTGTCTCTCCCTTTCTCTTTCCTTTCCTTTCTCCTTCTCTGCCATTGCAGCAGCAGCAGCGGCGGCGGCTTTCTCCTTCTCCAGCCTAATCCGCTGCGCCTTCTCTCTTGCCTGCTGGAAGACGCCCTCCATTTGGCGCTGCTGGTCCAAGATGAAGGCGGCCATCCGGGCTTTGGCGTGTTCTTCTTCTTCTTGTTGTTGACGTTGACGTTGTTTGTTTTGCTGTTGTTGGAGGAGGAGGAGGGCGTGCTCCTGGCGGGAGAGGTGCAGGGCCATTCTCAGGGTGGCCAGTTCTTCTTTGTCAAGGAGATGGGGCGTTTCGTGGCCGTGCTGGTATGTGTGTGTCTCTTTTTCTTTGGGGGTTGGGAGCTTCATTGTGTGGGCGTTGGTGTTGACGTGGGGAGGGGAATAAAAGGGGGCTGACTGGTCGTCGTTGACGCGTACGACTTTGGGGACTTGGGTATCTTCGAGAATCCAGGTGTCGAGCTGGCCAAAGGGGTCGGGATTGAACGGGGTGGGCATTCTGGTCAGTGGAATTGGGGTTGGCATTTGTCCGCGTTCATTGTGTGACTTGCGAGACTGTCCAGATGATGGGACCATTGGGGTTATGAGGGTTGAACTTACGCCGGTGGCAACTTGATGTGCTTTGGGGGAGGTGGCGAGGATTGGACAGCAGCAGCTGGTTTGAGCGTGGTTGCAGGATGAGAGGACGGAGGCGCTGGCTCAGGTTCAATCTTGCTGTCTGTTTCCCTTGCTGACCGGTGGTGGGATGTGGATGAGCCAGATTTGCCCTTTGCCTTTGCTTTTGCTCGCTTTCCGCGACGTCGGCGTTGGCGGGCTTGGACAGCTGGCGGAACGAGCCAGAAGATATCACGGTTACCCGGTGGGCGGGAACAAGTCACTCCCATCGGTGGTTTCGATGCTTCTGGAACATCTGATGAGTTGGAGCCGTGACAGAGGAGGGGAGATTGCAGTGAAATACATGAAGCGTTGTTGTCAACTGTCTCAACCTCCTCTTTCTGCCATTGCCATTGTCTGACTCAATTGAGACCTGGAATGGCCTCCCGGTGTTTGGGGGCATTGCCGGGCTTGGGCCGGGTTGGGAGCCTATTTCAGGTCTCAGCCCAGATGAACTCAGATGAAAGGCCATGTCTCGGCCGGCTGCTGGCCCGATGCAAGGAATTGCTCTGTTAAGCTTTGCCGAGACATCGCTTGCAGGATTGCAGTCTTATAGGACAATGGTCTTCAAACTTGTTGCCTGCTGTTGATATCTGCATGTGGTCAAATGGCCCTTTTCCGATTGGACACCATAGTCGGGCGGTTTTGGTACCATCTTGGGACTGAGGGGTCCATTCATTCATGATTGACAATCAGCATTCAACTGCCCTAGGGTGTCATGACAGACAAAGGGTTTTCCTCTTCTGGTTGCTAAGTATATTATGTCTCAGCTTTGCGATCCCTGCTTTGTGAATCCTTGATGGACTGCATCCTTAAATGTGTGTTTACCACAAGTACACCCTGGAAATTTTGAGAGCAAGTGAGTGACCTGAGGAGGTGGTAGATTGAGACACGGGATGGAGCACAAGGATGTCCAAACAGTGTGTGCTGTGTCAACTGCACATGAGCCACCCTTCAAGCCCCTCTTTGCTGACAATCGTGCCGGTGCAGAGTGTCTGAGGTTTGCATTAGACATTGGTTTGCTCTTACTCGTTATCCTCCCTTCAGGCTTGCAGTTTTGTCTCTTAAGTGTGCGACAACTGTAAAGTGTAAACAAACAGAAAAGTGGATCACGACAAGACTCAGGAGACAAAGGCTTGCCTGGACATTGATCGCAGACATGGTGCTGGGAGGAAAATAAAAGACACCCTGCATGAGTGCACAGGCCTGTCCAAGTCAGATTCTCGCGGAGTATGGAGACGTCCTGGCATGCTGGACAGTTTGCAACTCAAATCCTAGGCTAGGGCTTCATCACCATGGACATGCTCCAGCTGAGTCTGTAGAAGCGGTGGAGTATGTGGGCTCGCCGGGGTCGCCGGGCTGAATCCGGCATGTGGAGAACAACTAAGGTCCGCCAACGACCCACAACCTCCAAGTCCAACCCACTGACGCCGGCAAAAGACGCACAGGGGTGAGAAAATCTCTGTCCTGCTGCCCCTGAGCATCAACTGCCAGCAAGCAGCGTCAGTGGTTTAGTGGTAAAATCCATCGTTGCCATCGATGGGCCCCGCGTTCGATTCGCGGCTGACGCAAGCAGCACCTCGAGAGAGGTGTGACGATGTTGGTTTCTCTCTTGCATGTTTCGTCCAGAGTGTTGGTCAACCTTTTTGGGTCTGAGTTAGGGGCTGATTGCACACAGCTTGGAAAGGCAAAGCGGAAACAAGAAGCCTGTGAAAGGAAAAGCAAAGCACCAACCACGCCATGTCTCAGACAGATGCCAGGTGAAATGAACATCACAACACCCTCAGGGCAAAAAGAACACCAGAACACCCTCAGGGCCAAAAAAACATCAGAACAGACGCGACTGAAGTCCCCAAGGTAAGTAAGACCAGGGGGGAAAAGGGGGAAGGCAAAAACAAAAAGAAAAAGAAAAAAAAAAAGAAAAAGGGGGAAGGCAAAAACAAAAAGGAAAAGAAAAAAAAAGAAAAAGGGGGAAAAAAGAAAAAGAAAAAAGAAAAGAAAAAAATAATGGAAAGACCCAGAGAGGTCGCGCCTGCCAAAACTCGGATACGGGGAGTCGAACCCCGGGCTGATGAGATCACCTCCTGAGAAGGAGAAGTGAGAGTCATCGATGTTACCGCTACACCATACCCGATTTAATCGTGTGTGGTTCCGATTTGTTGAGGAGGGGGCGGCAAAGCGGATTCAAAAGGGGCTACCTTTCGAGCAGACAGGGGTTTTGCGCTTTTGTGTCCTTGGCAAGCTGCACCACACCCTCTGACGTCACAGGGCAACAAACAACACCCCTTATTCGGCCCCTGGGCAGAATGATGGCATCACTTACACAGCCCAAAAAAGAAACGACCCGAGAAAGCAGGTTCTTGGACGCTAGCACCAAACATGCTACAGCACACTCGTGTGACAAGCAAGACATTCAAAATGCCACCGTCTACCACAATCCAACTTCGTCCATCTAAACCTCCAACCTGTTCTCCACAAGTCCCATCCAGTCATTCATGATCCCGTCCGCCGTCTTGAGCTGCGTCAAGGTTACCTCTTGAGTCTCTCTGGAGGGGGGCCAAAATCAGCTCGATACAACACCTTCAAATCCAACGCTCACACAAAACCACGAGTCAACCCCCGCAAGCATGCCACTGCTACCCTTCCACCGCCGCGACGTGCAGCGGGATGCGGATGCCCGCCAGGAACCAGCTACAGTGAAGAACCCCGAGAAGACACCCCACGATGGTTCCAAGTGGCAGCAGTTTCGCCAGTTTGTCATCGACTTTGTCATGCTCTCATGGAAGGACCTCCTGACCATGGCCGTCCTGGGCGCTGCCACGCTTGGTGTAAGCAACCGCCTTGCCATCTTCTCACCTTTTTTTCCAGTCAAATGTTTGCTTGTTTGATTTCGTTTTTCTGGTCTTCACTTACTGACCAACACACACAGATCTACCAAGCCCCGTACGCCGCAACGCGCAACTTCCCCATCACCTTTGACGCCTCGGGTGACATCGTCTACCCGCAGTTCGCCTACCCCAGCCGCGGCTGGATCATCTCGCCGTCCAGCTCAGGCATCATCGCGACTGTCATCCCGCTGGGCATCATGGCCCTCGCGCAGCTGCGCATCCGCTCCTTCTGGGACTTCAACAACGCCGCGCTGGGGCTTCTCTACTCCATCATCCTGGCCTCGCTCTTCCAGGTCATCATCAAGAACCTGATCGGCGGCTTTCGGCCCTTCTTTCTCGACGTGTGCCAGCCCGACATCTCGCTCGCGCGCACGCACAATACCACAGGCCTCAACGGCGTCGGCTTCCACCACGTCATGTACACGGTCGACGTGTGCACCAACCCGGACAAAGCCGCCATCAAAACCGCCATGACATCCTTCCCCTCTGGCCACTCAACCACCTCCTTCGCGAGCTACGTCTTCCTGTTCCTGTGGATGAACGCCAAGCTCAAGGTGTGGTCCAACTTCCAGGCGTCCTTCTACTGGGTCGCGGTGCTGCTGGCCCCGCTGCTGGGCGCCACGCTCATGGCCGCCTGCCTGACCGTCGACCAGGCCCACAACTGGTACGACATCCTCGCCGGCGTCGTCATCGGCTCCGTCGTCGCTTTTATGGTCTACCGCGTGTGCTACGCCGCCGTGTGGGACTGGCGGTACAACCACATCCCGCTGCGCAAGAACAAGGTCTTTGACTATGCCGCCGGCGCGGCGCTGGCGCCCGAGGTGATGGGCCGCGCAGTGTTTGTTAGGAAGCTCGGGTGGGGGAAGAAGAGGCGCGGTGGGAGGCGGTGGGCTGGTGCTGCCGCTGCGGGTGGACATAAGGGTAAGGCGAGGGTCGGGAGCAATGCGAGCAGTGCGACATATGCCCGCAACGGGAGCACCAGCATGGAGATGCCTGCTCAGGGACATGGCGTGTATCAGGGGGCCGGGGTGGTGCCTCGACAGCATGGGATCATGTCACAAGAACAGCAGGGAGTGACGTACCCTGAGCCATCCACTGCGAGGGCAAATGGTGTTGATCAGTATGACGGCCGTGGCCGCGGTGAACAGCTGGTGTAGGCTTGGTCCTGCGATGGGCTCTTCATTGTTTTTTATGTCTTGTGAAGTTGATTTCTGACTAATACTATCTAATTATTGAACTGGATGACTCCTATCAAGTGACGACTACGTATTTCCAAGCTTTTGTCAGTGTCTTTCTCCTTAATCACCATGCTAAATATAGGTACTCTACATACGTATACCAAGCCTCTGAGGCAGAGGCTGAACTCACCTCCGTAGTATCAATATATGTTCAGCTTGAACTGAAAAGTCATAACCCTGCTGTCACCGATATCTTGAGACTTTCACCTGGGCTTTCGAGATTTGCAAGTTCTCTGGCCCTCAGACTTTACCTGGGAATTACAAAGATCACATGCGACAAACCAGGGCCGGAGTGCATGCTTGTATCCGTACATTCGTCCGGATAACATACATGACAAGTCCGCTCGCCGCGTCCTCTTTGTGTGTGATCTTCCATTGAGTGGCACAGTGTGTCAACGAACCGTTTTGGGCCAGCCAGGGGACATGCCCTTGCAGACCCTTGGGGTCCAGGCCGCTTCCCGCGTCTGATCTCCGTTCGCCTTTCCCCCTTGACTCAAGGGCCTTGAGCACTTTTCTTCCTCATTTCTGATGCTGCTGCCCGCTTCTGCCAACCCATCCCTACAGCTTGCTGGCTCCCACAGACTCTCACTCACCAGGCGCGGGCTGTCACGAAGATGCACTCTCGGTCGAGCCTCACAACGTTTCTCGTCCATTGGGGCATCCTACAGACGTGTATCGCAGCATCCAATTCAATATGTTACTACCCCAGCGGTGAAATAGCGACAAAGGACTCCCCTTGCAACCCGGATGCCAAGGTCAGCGTGTGCTGTGGCCGCAGCGAGTTTGGCATCGCGTGCCTCTCCAACCAAATATGCCTGGGATCCAAGGGGCAGCGCTTTCGGGGTTCGTGTACGGACAAAACGTGGAAGTCTCCAGATTGCCCCCAGTTCTGTCAACGTAAGTGGTTAACCTTATTGCCCGTCGCGATATCATTTTGTGCCTGGAATTGACTCAACCATCCCCGAACGTACTTAGGCTCCGATGTTCTCGGAGACGTGATCTCCTGCCAGAACGTTACAAGACGAGACATAGATTACTGCTGCGCAAGCGGCACGGCCTCTTGCTGTGACAGCGGCGTTGAACGGTTCGAGATCCTGCCTTCCAACCCGCAGGCGTCAGCCGTCTGGGACGAGCCGGCTTCGCGATACGACGTCGTCGCGCAGTCGTCTACATCCAGCACCACCTCTTCCACCTCCACGTCGTCCTCCTCTGCCAGCAGCTCTACCACGGCGTCCACAGCGCACGACACATCTGGATCATCAACAGCCGGCTCCAAAACCCCGATAGCGACCGACAGCACCGAGTCCTCACCATCAACAACATCAGGCCTACCCACCGGCGCCAAAGCGAGCATCGGCGTTGGTGCGGCGGCTGGTGCCATCCTCTTGGCCGCGGTCGTCTACCTGGCAGCGACGTTGAGGAAGACGAGGAGTGATCTGTCCGAAGTGACACAGTGGGCTCAGGACATGCAGCAACAGGCTTACTACCCACCCTCACACCCGCCACCGGGTAGCCAGAGTCCCCTCAAGCCGTCCGAGTTGCCAGCGAATTTTGAGGCGCACGAGTTGAACGCGGCCAGGTAATCAGTAGGGTGTACCTGACTGGCATGATTGCTCGCGTAACGCTGAGAGAGGACGGAATGTATGGGCGTATGGAGTTTTTGTACGTGATTTACGATTGAAGGACGCCAAATCCAAACTCGATCACCTCTCGGAGAGAGATGCTATTAATGTGCAAACTTGATGGAAATCGACATCTTCTATTACAGATCGGCACGTCGGGCATTTCTTCTACCTCCGCCAGACGCTCTTTTACGTTTTCGATGCCCCTACACCACAAGTCTTATCCCCACTACTGCCACCAAATATGTTTCGCTGCATCATGACCGTGGCGTTAGCGTCAAGTCGCAGACCAGCTGCAATTATCCCGGTATGGGTCACTCACCGCGTCACTCGATAGAGTCCATCTCCGATTCAAATTCACACCAAAAAGACGCCTGTGGAGTGAACGACTGTCAGCAACCCTGTGGGCTCAAAGAAACGATGAGACGGGGCAGGAAATACGTACGGAGCAGACACTTGCGCATACAGGCTGTACCCGGCATCGGCCCCGTAGCAGTATTCCACGCTGCCTGCTGTTGATGTTCCTGCGTTTGCAGAGCCATATAGCTGGGCCCATGAGTCCAAGGCGACGTCGACCTGGAATTGAAGTTAACATTTGCCATTCGTCTTTGGGCGCTCCTAAAACATGAACCTACCGCAGAATTGGGCAGTTCAAAACTTGGGTTGAACACGACGCCGAACGCCATGGTCGGGATACTAATTACACCGGAGGGTCAGTTTGATCACAGAACGGGTAAAGGGGAAGAACTGACATATGGGCAGTAATCTCTCCGTTTACATCAACTTCCCAGCTGAACGAAACCGGGCCTTTGTTTGTGCTAGCCTCGGCCTTTTTCTCGTCGCTTTCATCAATAGGCTGGTCTCCTTGGTACGGGAACGTCTGGGCGTAGTCTCACGAGACGACATGGAAGTCGATTCGGGCGATTCTGAGAGAAAGAACTCAGGGTTAGTATTGGAGACTGACAACAGGGGCATTGGAGTGGGAAATATAAATGGGCAACAGCAAACTTACGCGTGAATTCCCGTTTGGCCGTCGAGCACCGCGATTACATTGAACTCGGGGCCGACGGTGACAACGCCAGGGACCTTGAAACTCAAGCCGAGAGGGGCAATACCTGTCCCCAGTCAGTTAATACAGTCCGCATGCTGCGTACCTATTTCGAGGGAGGGGCAGGGGGGGGAATGATAGAACAGGGAAGAGCTCACCAAACAGCGTCGTCTCCCAGGTCGGGAACCTCACTTCGGCCCAAGCATCAAATGTTAGGACGGCCTTGATTTTGCCCTTGTTGCGGAACGTCAGATACGACTGCAGGTCTCCAATGTGTGCTATGTCGCCCTTCATGGTAAGCAGTGCCGACATCTGCACATCCATGTTCAGGGTGGCCGAGATGACGGCGCCAATGTCGTCTTCGGTGCCCAGCCAGTCCAGAGGACACTCGTTCTTGACGTTGATTAGGTCGACAATGAACTGGTCGTGGATGCCGTGGCTGAGGAGCGATGTTTCGTACGAGATCTTGCGCTGTCGTGTGATCCAGTCTTCAACCTCCTGAGAGAACCATTTCTAATGCAGGACGTGAAGCTGGTCGTCAGGGGTGTTACGCCACTCGGTGCGCCATTCATGGTCCACTGCCGCACCAGGGGTGTCAGCTTGTGTCTGGTATGTACGGAGTACGTGCGGTGATTACCTACTGTACCGTTTCCAGTCGCCACCATGATCACGCTTGACGATGGCCGCAACCTCATCAAAGTCGTCTCTCTTTCGGAGCGGATCGCCCAGTGCAGCAGCCATCATGTCTTGCCAGTACCCTTCATCGTTGCTGTAGTCGATCCGGATGAAGACATCCTCGGCATCCGCCCTTCCGTGAAGCACGTGGAAGTCGTAATCAAACGTCAAATTGTACACAGTAGCCCCCGGGGGAGCACGCTTGACCAGCTTATGAAGGTGCAGGTAGTACTTTGCGCTTCCAATCTCGTCGAGGCTGAGAGCAATGGCACTTGACCCCTTTGTCAGCAGCTTGAACTCCATCTTGGCCTTGGAGCCCCCTTGTTGACGAATGACTTACTATTTGCCGACACCACAACCGTTTGGCACGGTTTGCCAGCAGATTGCTGACCTCTACGGCATTGGCCTGGGCAACTTTAATACTTCGAATCCTCAGGCCAAGTCGTACTGCTCGGGACTTTGGGCGAATACATACGTCTGTGTGGGTGTGATCGGCTACACGGCTCCCCCCAGCACCACCCTGAAGACCAGCACGACGATCAAGGGCAACGGGATTGCGACGCCGGCGCCGACGCAGCCAGGAATGGTGGGAAACTGCAAGGCGTTCCACAAAGTTGTCTCTGGTGATACCTGCTGGGACATCACTAACAAGGCAAAGATTACGCTGACTCAGTTTTACTCGTGGAATCCTTCAGTAGGTTCCAACTGCGAGTACTTGCAGCTCGGAGTCTATGTCTGCATCGGCTTGATTTAGCTGGGTTAAAGTAGTGTGCCTGTGTATGGTATTCTCTGTACTGGGTTTACCTCGGTCTGGTTGAAATGGAGTTTGATGTACCTTAGGTACCCATTCGTGCTACTTTGTATATTGCCTCTCTACCGAGGCAATCAAAATTGGTAACCATCCTCGTCGTTGACTCTCACCTCCTCCGGATTGAGCGCGAGCCCGGGATGCGGCCTTTCTGAATCCCTGTACGCGTTCTCGAAACATTTCTCCCACTTGATCAGTCTGTTCTCCCATGCTTCGACCCAGGTCTCGCCGCCATCCTCCGACCTGCTGTACTGAACAAACGCGAGAGCCTCGTACTCGAGACAGAGCTTCTCCCGCTCCTTATCCCACGCAGAGCCCACGAACCAGTCAGTACCAGGTTCGCCCATCCCGTACGTGTGCCTATCCAGTTCACTGGCCCACTTATCAACAGCCTCCCAGTCGAGATGCTCGATTCCATTGTCGAGCTGCCATTGTATCGACACCATCTTCCCCGGCTCCCACTCCTTCTCAGCCGAAAGCTTATCCGCTCCCTCCACCTGCCGTAACTTGCACCGTGTTGCCGGAGCCCGGAAGCAACTCCATATGGCCCGGCGCGAGGATGGAAACACGACCGACACCTTTTCCAAGTTGGGACAGCACTGGAACACCAGCTCAGGCAGCCAGTTCGCGGGGCCTATCCAGAGCGGCCAGTCCACGGCGACATGGCGCACGGCAGCCAGCGTGTCACTGGGGACGCCGGTTTCCCACTCCTCGTAGTGTCGCACGATGGCCGCCTCGTAGTTCATGGCGCTCACGTACAGGACGTCGGTGGAGGCCCGGAAGTGACGGTAAGGAACCCGGCAGTTAGCCGGGCGCGAGAAGCGGAACTTGACGGGGGAGGAGGGCCTCTGGGAGGAGGATAGAACGAAATCCCTCCATTGGCCGCAGACATGCATGAGCACGGGAAAGGCCGTGTCGACAATCAAGGGGTTGGAGATTTTTTCGAAGCCGTCCACCTTAAGCGGCCAGGTGATGCATACTTCGGGCTCGTCGACAGCAGCGTGAAGCGCGAGCTGCCAGATGGCCTCCTTGATCTCCAGTGGGAGGCCGTTGAAAGACATTGTGGTCGCTGTTGTGTGAACACGGCTGGATGATGGATCATGGGAGACGGGGAGGCACAGCCGCACCAGCGGGATGGGAGCGTTTATGGGAGCGGATTCCCCCGAGAGAGAGTCGAGACCTCGTGAGCTCTTGGCATGCCAGTTAATGTACGGAATATCTCAATATGTTATTCGTGTTTGATGAATATCCTTGTTTTTGCGGCCGAATACCGTTTAAATAATTATTACTTACCCACCCTACCTAACACCTAACACACGAGAACCACACTCTGTAAGACACATGGACGAACTGCCGCCGCTCTTGCAGCAAACAACTCGTAACAAGCTATTTCCACAACTAGAATCGAACTGACAACGCTGCTATTGCCTCGCATTACCCTTCGAGGGCAATCGACAACACGACCTCGGACAGCGTTGGGATGTTTTTCAGGAGAGCCTGCACCTGGCCCTGTCCCGCGCCGCATCTGACGACGAAGCATCGCCAGAACCAGGGCATCTGTTTGTGGCCCGGGGAACCATGCCCCCCATCTGGCCGTATAAGAGTACCCCGCCTGCCCTAAGGGTTCTGCTCTCCTTTCTTTTCTTCATCAAGTTTAGTATGCTCCTTGAGTCGCTCATAGCCTGTTACAAATACACACGCGTGGACCGCTACACCTTGTCTATCGTCTATCATTTCCTCATTCCGAAGAGCTTCCACCTTGATTATTATCTTCAATGGAATGTTCCAACTGTCTGAAAAGGCGAGGACGTGGAGGAGGACATTGTATGCTGATGAACATGTGCAGTAATGCACCGATCAAAAAAGAACAGAACCACAACCCAACCCACATGCCTCAACAGGTCATGTCAAGGGGCGAAGTTGCGGCAGATGACCGTGGAGAATATCGTCCGGGCTCTTGACTTGGTCTGGCAGTGCGCCGCTACTTCCATGTGAGATGTATTAACTACCTAATTAACGCTCGAAGAAAAGCAGCCAAAAAAAGACAAGAATGGTGGTCGATGATCAGCGCCAAGGTGCCCTTTTAACTACCTAATTAAAATGCCTTCAGGAGGTCCAGGTAGCTATTCAGAGTACAAAACACGCTGATATGTCACTTCAACACATTTTAATTACACCGGCGTAATAGTCACGTTGACGTTATTATCCCCAGTAGCCACAGTACCTGTACGGGGGAAAAACTCGAACGTGAAGACTGTTGACACGTTTGCAGCCAGTACAGCCTGCAGGCTTCCCGCGGTGATGGCGACATGGGTGTCGTTGAAATTCCAGTCGGAGGAGTATTTCTTGTTGATTTGACAACGTGAGCGATGAGTTCTGGCATAAAAGGAAACAAAAGGTAGGCATAGACGTACCGTGTTGCCTCTCAACATCGGAGGAAGCCACTGGGTCCAGGAATCGATGAGGTACTCGCCGTTCGCCTCTTGCGCCACCACCATTGCCACCTTGGGAGCCCCGGCGTATGTGACAGGGATCCAAAGGTCACTCTGGGTTGTGGCACTCGTGATGCTGACCTGCGTCGTCGCCAGCGTTGGTCTGGCCCAGAGATAGGCGGGGATGGGCAGGTCGACAGCGCCCTTGTCGAAGTGGAACACCATGGTCGCCACCAGGCCGGGCTTCGCGTTGGGGGGAAACAACTTCTGCATGAAGGCCTTGGTGAAGGTGACGTTCTGGCTGTTGGTTGTGTAGTCGACACAACTGCGCAGTGTCGGCGGGCAGGGGCCGCCGCTGCAGCTGATGGAGGTCAGACGCTTGCCGTTGAAAAGGAAAGGCAGGCTGGTGTCCTGGATAGGGTCGCCCTGTTTCTGGAAGAGTTGTGCCGAAGACCAGAAGCTCGGGGCGCTAGTATCCTCGGAGGAGTCTGGAAGTGCGTTGTGGACGCCCCGAGCTGCATGAGTGATGATGTCCAGAACTGTCGGATCTCCATAGGGCCAGTTGGTGTTGGGTGCAAAGGTACCGCTCGCGTCCCAGAGCATGACTGAAGTGGTTAGATTGCGAGCGGCCTGGACGACGAAGTCGAAGTACTTCCAGCGCGCTGCTGTTTCAGTTTGGGCTGTTTGTATGCCGAACTCGCCAATGATGATGGGAACGTCGCTGAAATTGCCGCGCGTCCAGGCAATATCGTCGTACATCGACTGCTTGTCTGCGTCGCTGCCCCAGAGGGTGTCGCCAAAGGCCCCCACAGTGAAAGCCCCTATTTACCCAACGTCAACACACACATTCACATGCCTGGAGAGACAGCCTGGTTTCACCCACAAGGACTGTACATGTGCCAGGTCAGAGCCCATGGATTTGTCATGTTCTGGGGAGCCTTGAAGTAAGCGATGGTCGCCAGGTTGTTATCGCCGAGACCGCAGAGGAGAACGACGCGATCTTTGTTGAAACCCCCGGCATCGCTAATGGCCTTCAACATGGTCGCATGCAGATCGTTGACGAATTGGCCATTGGCAGGGTTAGAGGTATCTCCCGAGGGCTCGTTGATGGTCTCAAAAGCAAGCTTGCTAGACTTGCATCCCAGGGTGGTGCCGATCTGGAACCAAAGCCGATAGAACTTGTTCAGGGTCTCGGTCGCGTTGAATCCGGCCGCGTCTGGGTTGAGCCATTGCCAGGAGTCATGGTGGACGTTGACGACGGCAAAGAGGTCATTTGTGAGAGCGTAATCCACGACATCGGACACTCGCTGCAGCCATGATGGGTCAACTGTGTAGTCGGGAGCACCGGAGCTGAAGTGGTCGTTCCAGGTAACTTGCACGAGAATTTTTGTTAGAATCCGGGAAAGGAAATCCAGGGCTAGGCCGAGAAAATTCTCTCATACGAGGACATACCTGGAATCCGGATTCCATTAAACCCCTTATTCTTCGCGTTCGTGAATGTCTGTTTGGTCAGTGGCTGTTGACCCCACGAGGTCTCGGCCGGGATGGCATCTAGTGTATTGCCGGCATTCCAACCCGGATTCAACCCAGCCGCAAAATCCCACGCCGAGATCTTGTGGAACGTGCCGCTGCAGTGCAAAGCAGCAGAAGCTGCCTGGGCCAGCATGGCGGCCCCCAGGAGTCGGAACATTTCTGAAGGCTTTTAGGCTGGCAAGAGCCCGCAGGTCGCGTAGCAGCGAAATGAAAATGACCGGCCAGATTAGGAGCCGTGGAATAGGTACCTAGGCATTGAAGGTCGGGGTCGAACCTGTTTAAGTTCCCATTGACTACATGTATTACACAGCGCAGGTCACATTCTGGTGGTGTGGCCGAGTGCATGTGCGCTTCTTTGTCGGTACAAGACGCTCCATTGCCTGCAACGAGACCCTCCAGATTGAAGTTCGGGGTCGACAAGATGTAACCTGGGCCATGGATCGCTGCTAAAAAGGGGGGATGTGCTGATCTTCCGATTGCCGATGGAACTCTACTTAATTAGCCAGTTGTGATCGTCTCGATCGTCTTTCGGTCTGGGCCCTCCGGAAGCTTATTCAGGTTCGTGGCAACCGTGTGGCTGCGCAGACCTGGCCGGGCCTGGGCCCAGCTTCTAAGGAGGATCTGAATGCGTAACCCGGTAGCCGGGGAAAGGGGTTCATTCTCAATTTCTGAATTTCTCCCGTCCAGCACTTCCGTACCCAGGTGGGATAGCGTGCCGTTGAGAACATAACCAAAAATACGGAGTACAGGTGCAGATTTGCTCCCAGCACAACGTAATCCGACATCAACAGACGCTCTTCGAGATGGTGTGCAGGTTTGAGCCCATCGCCACGGAAGGGAGGGAATTTGAACTCGGAAAATACTTCTCTGTTGGCGCTCAACCCCGTTGAATGCCCGGCACAAGTAAAGTACATGTTCCAGGTTCCGGAAGCTGTGGTCAATTTGACCGTTGACCCCCGTCCCTCCACAGCGCCGCTTTCGTGCTGCGTTTACCCACTTACCCCAGCCGGCCCCAGCAGCAGCAAGCAGTCCGTGCCTGTGTTCTTCCGGCTTCTTTGAGCCGGTGGCCGGCGGGTAGGCCCGCCAACCCCGCAACGGGCTCGTTCTGGCTCTACACGTGTAGGCTCGCTTGGCGCTGCATGGCTCCCCGGTTTTCGATCGTGGCGCTGGGGGTGGAGAAACCAATTTCGCGTCCTCCGGGGGCCAATGGGAGAGTGGTAAACCTCCAGGAAGATTCCAGGTTGTTTCGATGGAAGCCGCTAGTGATGCAGGTGCTCGAGGTGCTGCCAGGGCTCCAGGGGTAACACACGAAAGTCGGCATCATTTTGCCAGACTGCAAGAGTCCAGACTCCAGAGTCACACATGCGTTGAGAGTCCAGTCGACTGCCCAACTCCGCACCGAACATCCATGAAGTGATCGCCTACTACGTAGTATATTCTTTTCTAAAATTAAACATGTACAAGTATTTGGTCGCTTTCGTCACAAAGACGATCACCAATCATCGCCCTAAACCACTTCTATTTGAAATCACCCCACCTCTGGGGGCACGAACGGTACACCAACGAGCCCTTTTCCTTACTTCTTGCTGCAGCCCTTGCTGGTGGTGATGGACTTGAGGAAGGCGTCGTAGGCAGGCTTCTTCTCCAAGTTCTCGTCCCAGAGCAGCGCATTGCCCTCGCCGCTGAAGGTACCCGGGATCCACGAATACTTGTCCGAGACGCCCTAACGTGGGGAGAAAGAGGTAAAGTCAGCAGTTGTTGACAAAGGAAGAGTACCTGTCAGGAGGTATCCCAAAATACACAGGCAGGAGGGGGCCCAAAGCGCAGGCAGACTTACCCAGATGGTGATGCCGACGCAGCGCTTGACATTCAGGCACGACTTGCCCACGCGGGCGAAGGCATCGGCCAAGACCTGCTGATCCTGGGCGTCGGCGGGGGTGTTGCCGCGGATGTCGAGCTCGGTGTAGGCGACGTCGACGCCGAGGTCGGCCGTCTTCTTGAGTGCCTTGGTGAGATCCTTCTCGGACGGGATGGGGACCGAGTTGGTCGGCGTGACCTCGGTGGTCAGGTGACCCTGGTAGCCGACGCCGTCGATGCGGACGCCGTACTGCTGGAGGAGCTTGACGATGCGCACGGCGCCCTCGACCTTGGGGCCGAGGTACTCCAGGTTGTAGTCGTTGAAGTAGAGCTTGGCCGAGGGATCGGCGGCGGCGGCGAGGCGGAAGGCAATGGGGATGTAGGCCTCACCAATAGTGCGGTAGAAGACGCTGTCGCGGTAGGTGCCGTCCTCATTCAGCGCCTCGTTGACCACGTCCCAGTGGGTGCACTGGCCCTTGTACCGGCCCATGACGGTGTTGATGTGGTTCGTCATAACCTCGATCAGCGTTGCGTTGTCGAAGCCGCCTTCGGACACCCAGGTGGGCAGCTGCGAGTGCCAGACGAGGGTGTGGCAGCGAACCACTACCGACGGGAGTAAGCCTCACCATCCTGTTTCCGACCGGCCCCATCAACCACTCTAGACATTGGAGGACTTACTCTTGTTGTTCTGCTTCGCCCAGGCGAGATGCTGGTCCGCCGAGTCAAAGGTGAACTGGCCGCGGCTGGGCTCGGTCGACTCCCACTTCAGGGCATTCTCGGGCGTGATGGAGCCGAATTCATTCTTGATGATGGCCTCTTCCGCGCTGTCGCCGCGGAGCGTGAGCGAGGTGCCGACGTATTGGCGGCCGGAAGCCTTCATGGCGGCGTTGAGAGTCTGCGCCTGGCGCTGGATGAGGCTACAGCGTTGGATGTTAGACCCGACTTTTGGGTGCGGCCGCTCGACAGTCAGACAGCACTTACTTCATGCCAGCATGGTCGGCGGGGGCGGCAGCGGCAAGGCCGCTAAGTGCCAGGGCGATAGGGGTCGAGAAACGCATCGTGGCGGTTTGATGTTTCTTGCCGTTGAGGTGAAGGCTGATGCAGAGACGGTGAGACAATGCAATGGTCCCTTGAGGCAAGACATCGCGTCCTCATATACCTACTGGCGCACCCCCCGGAGATATCGTGACATCCAAACATGCTCCACCGTGAGGATTGCCCAGCCGGCTGGGTAAATTGTACGGTAAAAGGAGGCCCTGCCAAGCCAATTTCGGGAAATGCAAGGAAGCGCGCTAAGTGGGACCGTGCCGGACTTGCCGCTTTCCCCGTATCGATCCTGGGTGAGCGCGGCCCCCGGCCCAGACCGGGGGACGAGATCTTCCGCCGGGGATCCCAACGATGCCCTCAGACCCAATGCACGGCCGCTGATGCCCCTTAATGGCAACGGAGTTCCCGTGAAGCCAGGTACAGGTAACTTTGTTGACATACGCCGGCCTGCGTTTAGCTCAGGCTAACACTGCCTCGTAAGGCTGTAGCGGCGCTCTCCCGTCATTGTGTGTAAGGTATCCATGATCTGCTGGAAGGGACAACAAGGAACCAAGCACAACAACACACCTCTTTTCCACCAAGTGATGCCACCACCGCCAGATGATGGCAACGCCATCCTGGTCGAAGACAGTCCGTCGTGGGAAGTGCTTTGGGAAGCCAAAGAGGGGTAGCGAAATGGGGTGCAGCGGCTGATTACGTCGATGTTGGAACCAACAGAAGTCGGACGAAGCCCAGGACTGGGACAGGGATCGTCCGGCCGCTCCGTCCTGGTCAAGCAGACAGGAGACGCTAGTATCGGCGCCAGGCAGTGGTGGATAGGTGCGGCCTTGGGTTTCGGATCGAGCATCTGATGCAATCAGATACCAATGCTATTCAATTGATTTCATAACTTCGTATTAAAACCCTGAGTGGCTTGGAGATTTACCTCTCTTTGCAAGTTCTCCAATCTTCCGGCAGCATTCGAGAGTTCCAAGGGTTTAGTGCCATGTTCGACACTGATGACGGCATCAGATAAAGGGAGTAGCGTGCAGGACTGGAACTGCCAGGAAGTTGCGCCCCTTGTAATTGAATAATTAGCAACTCATAGGTCTAGAAGGTGAAAGAGAGGGAGAAAAACCAACAAACGCCACCGGCGTTCCCTCGTCCTGGTCGTCACAGACAACCGCATACGACATGGACGCTGTTGGGGATAGCTATCCAATGAGGTCGATCATGGCCCAGGCATGTGATGAAGTCGTGAGGCCGCAGGCAGCAATCAGCGATTGAGAGCAGTAGGACAGTGGCGGTACAGGGCACTCGAGGGTTTCCCAGTGCATACTAGCAATGGGTTGCATTTCTCAATCTGGACTTATTTCATCCTTTTTGGTTATTATCTAGCCTGATTGGGTAGGCTCATGCAGTTTACCTCGCCCAATTGCGATGCTGCAAGCTCCATGATCATAGATTCCAGCTTCAGGACTGTCAAGCTTGCTCCAGGACCTACCAGTTACCTCCGAAAAGAGTCACGTTTTCTCGGATATAATTCATAAAGCGACGTCATGCTCCAACTAATTAATGTGATGGGCGGTGGTTGACACGAGATGATCAAAGTAAATAACGCGGGGCGCCTTGGATGCTAATTACTCCATTTCCGATCTGTCGATCTCCCGCACATTGAACCCTCCCGATTCAATCAATACCAAACAACCCCTGAAATCTAGCCCACCATGGTCAAGACGCTCCCCTTTGGAGACATCCAAGTCCCCAGCCCCGGCTTTGGTGCCATGGGTATCAGCTTCGGCCTGGGCCACAAGCTCAGTCTTGAGGAGGCCGAGCCGGTCTTGTTGAAAGCGATCGCGCTTGGCTGCACCTTTTGGGATACTGCGGTGAGTTACACCCGGACGACGAATTCAGCAGCAGGATGTGCCGCTGACACGAAGGGCCGCCTTTGGAAGGTCATCTACGGCGCCGGGGTGAACGAGAAGTTCTTGGGCGATTTTATACGCAAGCACAATGTGCGCGACAAAGTCTTTAGTGAGTCTTTACCAGTGCCATCTCGACCATTACTGACTGTTGCTAATGCTTGATTCTGGGGCTGACCAGTCGCCTCCAAGTGTGGGTTTAATTGCCTCAACGGGGGAGATGGGAGCGTCACCAACTCGGCGGCTCATATCAACGTATACATTGAAAGCACCATCGAGAGACTTGGCTTCACACCGGACCTTTATTATCTCCATAGGGTTGATCCCAGTAAGCTTTACTCTTTCCGAGATAGTGGTTGAGGATTCCGTTCGCTGATGTGTGTGCACAGAGACTCCCTTAGAGGAATCGATCCCTGCTCTGGACGGGCTCCGGAAAACCGGAAAGACCAAGTACATCGGCCTCTCTGAATGCGCTGCCGCGACGCTGCGCAAGGCCAATTCCAGTCTGTCTGCCCTCTTTCCACTTTCCCCGGGTTGAGAAAAGAGCATGGTGCAGAGCGCTAACTAATTATTGTCTCGACTTCAGTTGCGAGGGTCGATGCCGTCCAGGCCGAGTATTCGGCCTTTGAGACTCTGCACGAGACGGATGGGCTCATCGAAACCGCAAAGGAACTGGGGGTGGCTTACGTCGCCTACAGCCCGCTCGGCCACGGCTGGCTCGTGGACAATTTCGACTACAAGTCCCCTGATGACTTTGGCCCCGATGACTTTCGACGGACAGGTATGACCCGCACTCGGCTGTTTCTGTTTGTCTTTCTGCGTACCCTAACCCGCTGCTGTTCTCCCCCAGTCCCCAAGTTCCAAGGCGAGAACTTCTACAAGAACAAGGCCACCGTCGAACAGATCAAGACGCTTGCTGCGAAGCGGGGCTGCACGACGGCTCAGATCGCCCTCGCCTGGGTCGCTGCGCAGGGCATGATTGCCATACCGGGTACTACCAAGGTGGCACGACTCGAGGAGAACTGGGCATCCAGGGACATAGACCTGACAGAGGAGGAGAAGCAGGAGATGAAGAGGCTCGTCGAGGCCGCCAAGCCACAGGGCAACCGTTACTCGGCCGCGCATCAGGCTTTGGTTGGGCATTGAGATTGGTGTGTCAAAGGGATAAAATCGGGCAACGGACATACATGAATTAGACTGACACCTCATCACGACTCCTTCAACCCGTCCGGCTCTAAGAGTCCAGGTTGTCTGCCGGCGCGGCGTTGTCGGTCGTCGTAGTTGAACATTCTAGTAGGAGGTCGTGCCTCGTCATTCTTCTGAATCGGGGCTGTATTTGTGGACCAGGACTCCCTTTTTTTTTTTTTTTTTTTTTTTTTTTTTTTTTTTTTCCCCTCCCGGCGGCGGCGTGGAGGGGTTGGTGGTGGCAGGGGAAAGGGGAAGCGGGCTGGCTCAAGTCGCAGCAGCAACAACCCCTAACCCTTATCGCTAGCTCCAATAAGTGGATCACGGGACCACGGGATGCACGCACAGACCGCCCGCGGGATTAAAACCACATCAACCGCCCACCGCTTGTTGGCGTCCTCCTTCCTTCCACCTTGCTTCTCCACACCCGCGTCGCCAGGTCGCGCCACCCCTTTTGAAGGATCAGTACCTCGCGCTCAGTGTCAATCTACTGTTTCCACCCATGGGTCGTGGTCTCATTGAGACACCACTCTTGGAAGAACAGGACATTGAGAATTGGGATCTCCTCGGTTCTCGCTCGTTTTCGAGGAGAAGGAGCGAGATCGCCATTCGCCGACCCTGATGCCTTGGAGGACGTTGGTTGGCGACCGTTGGGTGCTTTCGTTGAAATCCATGCCGATGAACCGGAAAGTTGTTGATGCTTGCTCGGTACGCTGATCGGACCAAGTCGACGACGCGGAACCCTTCAGTGCAGTATGTCATCGTTATCACCCAATCCTGGCGCCTCTGAATCGCTTACTACACATGTTGTCCTCGAGTGGGACGAGACAGGTCCAGATGGCCAAGTGCGCCAATACCTGACGGCTCCCGACCCCTCCGATGCAAAGATCATTTTCAAGTCCGACATCTCCGCGACATCAAATGACGATGCGACCGGGTCGGCGGTTGCCGTCTTCACACGGCTGCACATCCCCCTGCGGTTGAAGAACGTCCCAGCCCGTACGCCTATCCACATCCATATCCGGCCATCTCATGTTCAATCATGCACCTTCGCCACTGCCGTCGATGCTCCGTCAGCCGTCAGGGCGGTGTCGCAGGGTCAGCTGGCAAGTCTGTCGATGAAGCTCAGCGGGCCTGTCCAGGTCGTCGTTCCCCACACCATGCCATCGTCATCGCGTCCGGCGAAGAGCCGCGCTTCAGGTCGAGTGCTCGACGCCATTCGTTCCCTCGGCCGGGCCACGCAGCTCGTCATGTACATGCCCGCGAACCTGGCTCCCCGAACCCATCTTCAGCGTCTGTCGGCACTGCTCACAGGTGGTGGCTTGCAAGAGCTGTCGCCGTATACCGAGTTGTTTAAGTTGTTTGGTGGGCTGGGTGGACGGATATGGGATGCCGAAGCGTTGTGTCCCACCACGTTGCCACCATTCAACGGCGGCGGGGAAGGAGACGGTGAAGGAGACAGTGAAGGCAACTGTGACATCCCACCGCCATATCATGAAGCTTGCGCGGGGCCGTCAGCGCCTGTTGTTTCGACATCACGTGAGCCATTTACTGATCCTCTTCTCATCACTTTCCATACTTTCTTCGGCTTTTCTCTTCCGTCTTTACTTCTGGCCGTATTTCTTCACTCTACTCCACTCAGCAACGTGCTCATTCGGGTCTGTGACCAGAGTCCGAAACCCGGGACGGAAAACGGCGGCGTAGTAGCAGTGGCCCCGTGGCTCCTGCTACCGCTGCCGACCCTACCAGGGCAAAAAGGCCCGACTTGCGCGCTTCTCCTCCAAGGTCAGACCTTCCCGAGAAGCGGTCGACGCTGGAGGTCTCTGTCTTGCAGCGTCTGGCGCTTCTGGAGGCGCTCGTCCATGCCCAAGCTGTGCAGATCACCAACCTATCAAGCGAGAACCAAGCGCAGCGGAAACGGATCGATGAGTATGAGACGGATCTTGCGGCCTTGCGGATGGAGATAGGCCGCGTGGATCGCCAGGTGGATAGGCTGGATCTGGACGTCTCGGAGCAGCGGGAGGATATTCTGCGCCTGGAAGGCAATGTCCAGTACTGTCTCGAACGAGAACACGACATTGTGGAGACCGTTGTAGATACCGTGACGGAGCACATTTCCGCGAGGGGGCTTAGCGCGGCCAATATACACTTCACCCTGGGTGAGGGTTGACTGTCCGTTTTTTTTCTTTTGCGAGACTTGTGTGTTCGATCGCTTCAGTGTGCCCAAGTCACGCAACATGAAATATGAAGGCTGTTGCAATCTCTCGGGGCCACCCGAGGTTGAGATGCGACAGCCCAGAGAGGATGGTTTGCAAACGCGGGGCCGGCGCATTGGTGGATGAGTTGCAGGGCTTGAACAGGGGTCCCCATTTGTTTCCATACATGTAATTTAATTTACGGAATATCACTTTTCAACCTCGAATGGAACTATCAACACCACCTCACCCGACCACACCCACGCCCACCGCGCTGAGCCACCTGATATGAAAGTCTCGGCTTCAGAGGACGGCAGTATGGCAACACTTCTTACACTGCCCGACGAGCTTCTCGTCATGATCTGCAACGAATTGTGTCGGCCGCACACCACCTGTCTCCCAAGTCTGGGTTCCCTTGCCGCCCTCGCGCGCACGAATCGCCGTCTATTGTGTCTGGTCGAACCGCTTCTCTATAGAAGGGGCGTCCAATGCTACGGGTGCCTACCGCTGGTCTGGGCCGCTAGCTTCGGAGTCACAGGCACCCTGAGAAAGGCTCTGGCCGCCGGAGCGGACCCCAATCGTGTCCTCGGGGACACCATGTGGAGCGGCGGCTTGCGGCCTGTTGCGGACCGACTCCGGATGGGCCCCCGCCGTGCCGGACAGCACGGCGCGCCCACAATTCTGGGCTACGATGGACGGTGGGCGATGCACAGATACACAGCCCTCCATCTTGCGGCCAGGGGGGGACATGACGAAACTGTCACCATCTTACTTGACCACGGCGCCTTGATCGACAGCACCGCCGCCCGCTTCTGCTGCAAGTGTCAGTTGGTGCATGGCCCCTGGCAGACGCTGCTCTTGGACCAAATGCTCAACGACCTCGATCCCATACACACGACACCTCTTCACCTGGCCATCTGCCATTCCCGCATCGAAACGGCCAAGCTTCTCGTCTCGCGTGGTGCACGGCTTGCCTTCGAGTCCCCTGACTACCACGTCGAAGGGGGCCGAGTCTTCGGCCACTACGCCGTTCATCAAGCAGCGGGTGCAGGCTGTGCCGACCTCGTCAGCCACATGCTGGAATGTAACCCTGACCTGGACATCGACCACGTTGACGAAGAAGGCCGCTCCGCTTTCCACCATGCTTTGAACAACAGGCACTGGGATTCAACCATCCCGTTGCTTCTCGCCCGTGGCGCTGACGTTAACTTGGACATGCCTCTGGCTCGTGTCGAGGAAAACGTGCTAGTTGTAGCCGCCACGCCGCTCCTCGAGGCCTGCCGCCTTGGACGCTTTGACGACGCCATCAAGTTGATGGACTTGGGCGCCGATGTTCGCATGTCCGCCGCAGTTTCGGCACATGTCTCGGACAATGGGGGTATGTCCAACGTCCTTCGCACGGTCATCCCCCTGTTGCATATCTGTTGCATGAACGCGAGTAGCGACACCAGGCTATATCCAGGATGGGACAGTACTTGGGCGCCGGCCTTGGCGCAAGCATCTTCTCAAGCCGCCGTCATCTCCCGGCTGCTCGCCGAGGGCTTTTCTCCCGACGAAAAATGGACCATCAAGGACGGCCACGAAGAAACTCCGCTGACTGTGGCCGTCAGGCACTTGGCCATGCCTGCCATCAAGACCTTGCTGGATGCCGGCGCCGACGTCAACGCTGTGGATTCGGGTGGTCGGAGCGCACTCATGGCTGTCACTCATCCTAACTGCAGCGACTGCCCGAAAGTTCTGCACTGCTATCGTGGTGATACCGGCGCCTTCAGCTTCTTGCCCTCCAGCTACGAGATCGACAAAGATGTCAGACCCCCGAGAGACGACTATCCCGCCAGATGGAAGGTCGCCAGAGCGCTCCTCGACGCCGGTGCCCAGCCCAATCAACAAGATTCCGATGGTAACACGGTCCTCCATTTCTTTCTCGGGTTAAGCTACCCCTGGACAGAGCAATGGCATGACCGAATGCGCCTGTTTCGTCTGCTGCTTTCCAGAGGCGCCAACCCCGCCATCCGTAACAGCGACGGGGAATCTGCTTTGCGAATCGCCGTCCTGGATGGGAGCCTGGAGATGGTAAACCTCATCTTACTTCAGCGTCGCCTGGATCTGGTTGACGCCTTCCCCCTTGACGAGATCGTCGAGATTTTCGCCGCCATTCCGGGGCGGAGTCCCTGGGCAAGAGCCAACCTCGGCGCAAAATCACCAACGGGCACCGTCAGCTCGGGTTCCGAGGACGACTCGGGTTCCGAGGGCGAAGGACACAGTGAACTTGGAGTTGGCGGAATGCGTGCCGACGCCTGGCTGCTCCAGCGGCGCTTGGCCAGCGCTCTGATGGATATGGATTCTTCGGGGCGCCTTAATTCGATGGTGCCGACGATCATCACCCGTCTTGCTGATTCCGGCCGGTTGAGCTGGAGGTCAGCCGTTGCCGAGGTCCTCTGCTCCCGGGCCCTCGAGACGATTGTTTTCAACCCCGAAGACAAGCATGCACTTCTGCGCGTTGCCGCCCAAGAAGGTCGCTGGCAGATGGCTAACCAGCTCCTCCGGGAGCCGCCAGAGCTGGTCGCCAGCGTCAACGATCTTGACGTGGACGGCCACAGCCTCCTGTCTCTCGTCACTTCGTCAGATTTCGACCGCAGACAGGAACCGGACGTCGATAGACAGCTGGTCAAGGCCGGTGCTAACGTGCATCTCCATCTGTCGCCATCGCTGGGGGACCAGTCCTCAGTACATATGCAGCTCATGACACCTCTCAAATTCGCCCTCGTACACCCCGGTGCCTTCCACATCGAGTGGATGCTCCATCAACAGCCCATCGGGGGGAACCCGGACGCGGCGGAGCCGCTTTACCTGCATTGGGCAGTCGTCCATCCCTGGTGCCCCCAATCTCCGTTTATAAGGGGCGAAGAGAGATGGTGGGTTGCGAGAGGTGACAGCATTCAAGTTCTTTTGGATGCCGGAGCCGATACCTGCCAGATTGACTCCCGGGGCGACACGCCGTGGTCAGCCCTATTGCGGGAACTCATATCTGATCCCGACTGTATCGAATACACTGTGGATTGGTTCGCGAAGCTGAGCAGAGGCGTCGACATCAACATCAAGAACCGCCATGGACACTCTGTGGCGGATTACTTGGAGAAACTCCTCAAAAACCCCGAAACCTTCTCAGAGGTCAACGCCTGTCTTGACCTGGTCACGCTGGAAGATGGGAACAAGGAAATCAGGTGGCGTTGGTGTTGAGGCACCATTGCGGGTTCGTGAAGCAAGCAATAGTACATCTGCCAGGTCAAGTAATTAGCTTGTATACCTACCTAATAACAACTAATCAGAGGCACTGACGCCCTCACAAACCACCGAATACCCGCCCCCGGATCAGGCCAAACCCATAATACGAGCACACCCCAGTCACACCAAGCACCGTCGACAACAACAAAACGCCGCCAGTCACCACGCCTTGGTTGAAGAACCCGATATGTGTGACACCCTGCTTGGTCCGCTTGACAGCTGGGAGTTTGGCGGTCATCTCCTGCGCCAGCACCGCCAGCTCGTTTGCCGAAGCGTGTTGCAATACCCTCGACAACAAGGATTCCTGTCTCGCTGGCGTCACAAACTGTGCCTTGGGCCGGGAGAAGTCCTCTTCGCTGTACGGCGCATATGTCTCGGGGTTGACGGCCTTGTTCAAGGGGGCCATGGGGAAGACTGCGCTTGGTCAGCTCATGTTGGTTTGGAAAACCACACCAGCAAAGAACTCACAAAGAAGGCTTGTTGGAACGTGGTTAACAAAAGACATGGGTGTGTCGAGGAACTGGCAGATGTATTTTGCTGCCGAGGGCTTGGTGAAGACGTATGCCGCGCCGAGGCGGCCATTACTTTTCTCGTGTCAGATGAAGGTCCTTTTTGAATCAGGGGTAGTTCAGTTTCCCTTCACTTACCTCGTACTCGCCGCAAAATCGATGGCATCATCAATGCTCGTGACCGCATGGACAAGCAAACATCTCTCCTGTACCTTCCGCCGCAAGAGGGGTGATTGTCTGCAACCCAAAGTCAGCACCACACCCATTAACACAACTCAGAAAAGGGGGGAAACCAACCTGTCTTCCACATCCACAACCGCCCCAGCCGAGCTCCACGACAAGACATTAACCCCCTTCTCCGTCCTAACCAGCTCCGAAAGCCCACCCTGCCCCTGTCCCGGCCTCAGCCCCCCCCTTTTCCCCTCCTCAGAAGAAGCAAACCCCACCGAAAACCGCACGACAGCCTCCAAAAACGCCCTCTTCACCCACTCACTCACCAGCACCAGATCCGGCGCGTACGGCGCCCTCCCGCGCAGCGCAAACCGCGCCCTGACTAGCTCCTGCGCGGCCGCGTCCAGGTCGGCGTCGCGCTCGACCACCGCCACGACGCGCGCCAAGGGGTCGGACACGAGGTGATTCGCAAGATGCTGGTCACCATCACTGATGCCGGTCTGCAGCACGCGCACATGGGGGTGGGCGATATCCGCGTCTGTGACTGCCGCGCGGGTGGTGGTGAAGATGTCCTTGTCCAGCGCGGCCGAGATGGTTTCCAGCACCAGCGGCGGTGTGCGCAGGAGGGACTGGTCGGTCTGGATGATGACACAGTTCCCTGCTGCCAGGGCTGGGACCAGCGCGGAGAGGAGGCTGGAGAAGAAGGCGTGTTTGGCGGGTTGGTGGATGAGCACGATGCCGACGGCTTCTGTCCTCTGGGGGGCGTTTTGCCCGCGGGAGAGGGCGTGCTCGTCATGCAGGGCTTGGGTTGGGTCGATGGAGGTAAAGGCTTGGGTGAGATGGCGTATTGCTAGCCAGTACTCGACTTGCACCTCCGCCGCGGTGTGCCCTGTGTCGGCGGCGATGGCATCTTGGATTTCTGGCGCTTTGGCTGAGAGAGCGTCGTGGAGTTGTTTGAGCTGTGTTTTGCGGAAGATGGGGTTCAGCGCCCTGCCGTCAATGGCGGCGGATCTGATGTTGCTGAATGGTTTCGGCATAGTGGTTGCCGACTTTGGACATGTGGTGATCCAGGGGTTGTGTTGTGACAACGCTCAACTGAAAGTTGAGAGGTCTTGCCGTTGTTTGTCTGCTCTCATCAATAAGGTACTCAGTAATGTCCCCACCAAATTAAAGCTCCTATACCCCTTACTAAGGCGGTTGCAGCGTCCTGGCAGTGTTCGGAAGTGTGACCCGAGGTGCTCTGAGGGCGTCGGCAGGTGGTCCCCCACATCCCGGCGACGCCCCCCCACCGCCCGTCCCCTCACGCCCCTGGGGCATTCATTCAGCCGTCAGGTGCTCACATTGTGAGATGCACACAACACCTTTGGGTTTGCCTTCATGCTAGGAAAGACCCCGTCCTCATTCAGTGTTCCAGTTTCATCTCTTCATCAGCACCAATCTCACCATGTCATCATCAACGACAACCACACAAACCCGCACCAGGCAAAATGTGCTGAAGGACTATGAGCTCCATCACTCGGCGGCGTTGGCCCGATCCACCGCAGGCAGCCAACAAGCACCGGCACCGAGATCGCAAACAACCGGGGCCGTGAACCCGCCCGGCTGGGACACGACACACCGGCGAGTGCCGCCATACCGCCCGACCAACGTGCAGCGGGACCAGTCTGAAGTGCGCGTGTACACGAGCCCGATTGAGCGGGTGTTTATTGGGACCATGTTCACGGGCGTGTTGATCAATTCGGTGAGTTCAATGTTGTTTGGCGTAGAAGAAGCTGTGAGCATCGCGGAGCTGACAAGCCTGGTATCCAGACTGCGGCGAAGGTGTGGAGAGCTTCGGTTGGGAGGATCAGTGACAATGTCTTCAAGTATCCCATCGGGGGTGAGATATAGGGGCGGCAACTTGTCTTCATCGTTAGATTAGTGGACTTTTGGATTTCATCGTTTTATGCGAGTTTGCTTTACAGGCCACTGCATCTTCATGTCCATCAAGTGCCTTCTCACTCCTGGCTATGTGTAGGTGGAATATTATTATGATATTTGAACATATCGACCTCATTCATTAATACCAAGAAGGCAAATTAATTACCTGAACTGTAAGGTGAAACTAAAGCAACCAAGAGGCCTCAAGTCTTGACTTCTATTCAGATCAAGCTACTACAACTTTAGTCCCTCCTCCCTCCTCCTATTCACTCAGACTTCTTAACCCCCATCATGGTGCCATAATCCTCCTTCAACTCCTCCCCCGCAATGACCGCTGGCTGCACTGGCTGCAAGATATACAGCATCCTAGCCCACTCAGTCTCGCTCCTATTCTTCCACGCATGCATCGTCGCGCGCTGGACACAGATATCCCCGCGCTTCATGTGTCTCGTCTCCCCGGAATCCAGGACCAGATCCACCTCGCCCTCCAGCACGACGCCATAGTCCAGGCTCACGGTCCGGTGCATGGGCGAGAGCGCGCCAGGCGGCATGTCGACGTAGCGCAGCACCGTGCCGCCCGAGACGGTCAGTCCCGGGGGGCTGCTGAGGAAGGCCTTGTACGCGGCCGTGTCGGCGTCGTCGTCGATCTTGACGGGGAATTCCGACGTGACGTAGCATTGCGCGAAGAGGGCATCGCCGGCGCCGAGGGAGTAGAAGGGCGCTGGCGCTGAGATGGATTGGTCGATGATGGCTTTGCCCGACTCGTCGTGCGTTGTGATGAAGCGGTTTGGGATTGACAGCTTGCCTTCGAGCGCCATGGTGGGCAAAGATGGTTTGGTGTATCTGAGTGAGTTACGTAAAGCCGGGGAAGATGGATGAAGTGAGATGTGGTGTTGTTGAGATACGCCTTCGATGGTTTGCAGGTTCATTGGTGTTCACAATACTAGGTACTAATACCACGACCCAAGGATGTGGGTTCTGCTGCTCGAGGGGGGTTAGCGTTCCTTCGGCAATCGTCTGCCGCGCCGGGAAGTGGGCTCATCTGGTCCGCATCTTGTGTCCCGAAGGCCGGGACCTGGTTGGTCATGAGATCGGGAACCCCTCTGAAATAAGCGTACACAAAATCATGTGAAACGCATTGTACGACACCAACTAGACTGTAGAACAAAAGGGGCCAGTAGTTCTGGTGGGATCACGGAATGTTTGTGGCACTCGAGCATGGTTGGCACTTGTTCTGGGCCGAGACAAACAATGAGTGCGATGAAAGTACCATAAGACTCAATTGGAATGACAAAACCACAACACAGTCCGGATACACTTAAACGGAACTAGGCACCAACTTCCCCACGCATTCTCCAAACCCAACACCAGACTCCTCCCCCCCAGCCACGGCCGTCATCCTCACCAGATCACCATCCTGTAGAAACGCCCGTTCACTCCCGTCCCTCAGTGTAAACGGCTTTGCACCGCCCTCACTAAGCTCCAACAAACATCCCTTCCCACCCTCTCCCTCCCCACTTACTGTCCCCGTCGCCAAGATGTCACCCGTCCGCAGTGCAGCACCCGCGCTAGCAGCGTGGGCGACCATCTGCCTCGGGCTCCAGTACATGCCCTGAACCCACGATGTCCCTGTCACAGTAGCCGTCTCGTCCGCGAGGATTTCAACTTGCATTTGGATGGCGTAAGTCCGGAGGTCCGGATCCTGCAGGTGGCGTGGGATGTCCACGACGGGCTTTTGTCCCTGGGTCTTGAAGGCGTCCAGGGCATCGAGCGTCACCACCCAGGGTGAGATGGTTGTGCCAAAGTTCTTGCCGTTGAATGGACCAAGGGGCATCATCTCGAAGCCTTGGATGTCACGGGCTGGTGGTTGGTGCAATTAGCATCATTATGCTTAGCAATTTTAGGGGTTTAGGAGGGAGGGGTGCCAGCCATTACTCACCGCTCCAGTCGTTCAAGACCACAAACCCAAAGATATGCTCGTCGGCATCAACGGCGTTCACCCTCTGACGCATGGCCAGTGGCTTGCCGATAATCGCTGCAAACTCCAGCTCGTAGTCGACGGCCTTGGACGGGCCGTACACCACAGGCTTCGGGTCGGTAGCGGCAGACTTGTCACGGTACTGGCCCTGCGGCCGCTCAACGTCGGTTCCAGATACGATGACAGAGCTGGCGCGCCCCTGGTATGCGATGGGGAAGTTGAAGAAGGCTGGAGGCGGCCGCTCATCGTTGATGATGATGCGGCCGGCGTTCTTGACGTGCTCGAGCGAGCAGGAGTAGTCTGAAAGCTTGGTGAGCTGCTTGCCACGCGTTAAGGGGAGATATTTCAGGAGACGAAACAAACCTACCTGCAAAATCGCCCACTCTTACCGGCATGTGCATTTGCACCTCACTGATGTCTGCCACGCTCGTCTGGGGCAACTTGCCCATGTCGAGTTTCCCATCCCGGCAGGTGTCCTGGATGGCCTTGCGAACCTGCTGCTGGATGGCCTTGGAAAGGGCGGCAAATTCATTGAGAGTGGCGTTTGAGAAGATGTTCAGGGGGAGTCCAATGATGCCCTCAAACAAGCCGCCAGCGTGGCAGTCATTCAGGAAAATCACTGTATTCCCCAGGCGAGTAACGGCTTGCGGCTGTGGATGTGATTTCGACGATGCAATCCCAAAAGGCACATTGTGCACAGTGAAGTGGTGAGCATAGTTGGTAGAGGTCATGTTTGCTGCGGTGGTTCAATGGTTGTGATGTTTGCTGCTTCACAGTCCAGTCCGTAATGCACTTGTTGTCGTTGATGTCTCGTCCCACGCATGCACATGTGCTGCAAGTTTACCCCCTCAAAGCCACTAGTCCGTCTCCTGACTCCATCATTAGCAGCTTAGCGCCGAGTTGACGTTCCCCGAATTATGGTTGTGCCGAGCACCTGCCGGCGCCCGGAGTCTGATGGCGCTGTCCGGGATGTGGTCCGCCTCTTCCGACCGCGCCTCCTCCGTCCACAAGCTCCGGTCTAGCCCCGCCCTTGTCCCACCTCATGGGCCTGATCACGCAAGTCAAGTCCGACTTACCCGCTGGCCTCTATCCGTATTCCGGACTTGATTCATTCTGTTTAAGAGGTTACCAAATCAGAAGCAAGCCGTCTGTTCCCTCCGCATTCAAGCCAAGCCGAGCCACACACTGTACCCTGGCATCCCCTCAAACGGGAAACAAAACAAACAAAATGCCGAACCAACTTCAAGACCTCCACACCGTTGACGACGCCAACTTCCCCTACGTCTTTGAGCAAAATGCCACAGTACCGCTCAAGTCTGGTGGCGTTGTTCGGTGCAATGTCTACCGGCCCAAGAACTCCGGCCCGGTCCCTGTGCTTGTCACATACGGTCCCTATGGCAAGGACATTCACTACAAGGAGTAAGAGAAAGCGTCTACTACTGTGCCAAGACCACAAACTGACTTACTCCGTGCCGCTAGCTTCACTCCCAAGTACTCCGAGGTAAACCCTCGTCACCACTCGGCCCACTCGGCATGGGAGACACCGGACCCGGGCTACTGGACCGAGAACGGCTATGCTGTAGTTCGTGCTGACGAGCTCGGCCTCGGCCAGTCCCCTGGCATCCTGGACACCATGTCCCGGGGCACGACCGACGCTTTTGTGGACGTCGTGGAGTGGGCGGCTGAGCAGTCGTGGTCCTCGGGCAAGGTTGGCCTCTTGGGCATCAGCTACTATGCTGGGAGCCGTAGGCATTCTCTTGACTTTCGCCCGTCTTGACGCTGCTCAGGGCTAAATCTTGGCTGACGTAACAACACAGAATGGCGTGTGGCTGCTCGCAAACCCAAAGGCCTGTCCGCCATTGTGCCGTGGGAGGGTATGTCGGACTACTACCGGGACCGCTGCCGTCACGGCGGCATCCTGTCCAACGCCTTCATCAAGTTCTGGTGGAATAGGCAGGTAATCACAAACCAGTACGGCCGGCCGGGAAGGAAGGCTTCCAACTGGGGTCCGGGTATGCACTATCGCTTTCCCGAATTCAGCCTGATCATGACTAACGCCAACTAAGACACCATCGAGGGCGATCTCCCTGCGGAGGAGCTAGCGGCCAACCGTAACGACCAAACCGTCGATAACCAGGCTCACCGCTTCCGCGATGAGCCCTACTACGCCTCCAAGGAGTACGACATGGGCGACATCGAAGTGCCTCTCCTCTCGGTCGGGAACTGGGGCGGCATCCTGCTCCATCTCAGGGGCAACATCGAGGGCTTCGCCCACGCCGGGTCCAAGTTCAAGTACCTCCGCATGATCACGGGCCGCCACGACCTGCCTTTCTACTACGACGAAGAGGTCGAAGTCCAGCGCAGCTTCCTCGACGCCTTTCTCAAGGGCGACGACCGCGTCGGCTGGTCCCAGGAAGGCAAAGTTCCTCCCGTCAGCCTGGTCCTCCGCCAGGGCAACGTCGGCTTCAACGACGCCGAAGCCGAAAAGGTCTACCAACGCCGCGAAGAAAACGAATGGCCCATCGCCCGGACACAGTACACCAACTTCCACCTCACCCCGTCCCTCACCCTGCAATCCACCCCAACCAGCCCCTCAAAAGCCAAACTCACCTACCACGCCCTCGGCACAATGAAAAACCCCCAACTCCTGCAATTCACCACACCCCCCTTCACCCAGCAAACCGAAATCACAGGCCACATCGTCGCCCACCTGACCATCTCGGCCTCCCCGGACCCCGCCTCCCCCACAGTCCCCTCCGACATCGACCTCTTCCTCACCCTGCGCTACCTCGGCCCAGACGGCAAAGAGGTGTTTTACACGGGCACGGCCGGCGACCCGGTGCCGCTGACCAAGGGCTGGCTGCGCGCGTCGATGCGCAAGGTCAATACCGAGCATGTCAAGCACCGGGAGTGGCTGCCGCACAGGGACTATACCAGCCGGGATGTGCTGTCTGTTATTCCCGGGGAGGTGTACAAGGTTGATGTGGAGGTGTGGCCGACGAATGTGGTTGTTGAGGAAGGCGGAAGGTTGGTGTTGGAGGTTGCGTCGGGGGATACGCAGGGGAGTGGGATTTTCTTGCATGATGATGCTGTTGATCGGTGAGTCTTCTTTTTGCTCGGGTTGTTGGAGTTTGTCCCGTGTGACGCTATCTTCTGCTTGGAGTGAGATTGCTGACTGTGTTGTTTCTACCAGATCGCCCGAGGTGTTTAGGGGATTCAACCACATCCACTTTGGGCCGCAGTTTGAGAACTATGTCACCCTGCCGATCATTCCGCCCAAGGAGGAGTAGTTGCAGTGTGTATGAGGGGGGGGGGGGGGGGGTTGGGGCGGGGGGGTGGCTCGGGAAGAGGAAGTTGGTAGTTGTAGACTCAATAGACTATTCTTACGTGGCAGATATGCCGTCACATCAAGAGTGCCTACGTTGGGAGCAGCAACCCCATGGAATCGTCGACTTCTCCTTGTCTTGTGCTAGGGTCATACAGAAAGTGATGACGAGGGGGGTTGTTGCAGGCTCCCCTGGTATATCGCACGCCGTTTCGATTTCTCGGTGTCTTTGTATCGGATTGGATCAGTCTGTTAAAAGGGGTAGTCGAGAGGATGACTTTCCCTTGCATCATTTTGGGCTGCACTAACAGCACCCGCTGAAAAGGTACATGCCCCTCCGAAAGAACCCATCGCCGGCTACCTTACCTGCTCTTACCTGTCTCACTGAACGCAGTGGCTCATGGATATTTGTCAACAAATCTCGGGTGATCAATCATCGCATTTCATTTCCGTAAATACCCTGCGGTCTTTTGCTCAATCAACACTAGGTACCTGACTGTTTTGAGACATCACAGCATCGGGTCAGGCGCTCATCACAGTAAATACATGTCATAAGTTTAAACCAAATAAGACTACCTGTAAGAAAAGAAACAGAAGACTACTACGCCGCCACCAGGGCACCCTTGGGCCACTTCCCCCACACAAACTGGCTATTGCACATGTTGGTCAACTCCCACGTCTCGGCCTTCAGCTCGCCGTGCACGCCCTCATCCTCCTCATCACCCACCAGCCCCGCCACAAACATGGCCGCCATAAAATGATCATCCGTCGCGTGCGCATCCCGGTACAGCGGATGCTTCATCAGCCGCGTCATGGCCCTGCGCAGCCGCGGGCCCGTGTTATTCCTGATGACGTCCTCCACCGCCTGGCGGAACTCGAGCGCCCACGTCTCGGGCGCGTGTTCCTGGGCAAAGTTGTCCGAGAAGCGCAGCATGGGCAGCCAGTAGTTGCGGTACAGGTTGTGCACGGCGCCGCCGGAGCCAATGATGAGGTAGTTCTCCTTGCGCAGCGGGCGCAGGGCAGCGCCCAGCTTGACGTGCAGGTGCGGGTCGTAGCGCTCGTTGGTCGAGATGAGCGTCGTCGGCGGGCAGCCGTCGGGGAACATGCGGATCAGGATCAAGTACGTGTCGTGGATCCAGTCGAAGGTGGCGTTACCCGAGGCTGGGAAGCCGGCGTCCTTGAGGAGGCTGATGCACCGCTCGGCTGTTGGCAGGTCCGGGTTGAGCTTGTAGTTGACGTATTTGCTGGGGTGCACGTAGGCCACCGGAGACATGCCCGGGGTGGGATTCGTGGCGACGTGGATTTCATCGTTGGGTGCGTCCCAATGTGCTCCCTGGTGCGTTGTTAGACGAGCAAGTAATGATTGTGTCCTCGGGGAGTTAAAAACGTACCATCATAATCACCCCCTTGATGTTGTTGGCGAGGGCTTCATCTCCGGCTTTCTTCCAGTACGTGGCAGAGTCGGACTCTTCGCCAAGCATCATGGTCGAGCCATGTGAGAAGAAGTAAACCGGTGTAAGCGGTGCTGTGCGAAAGTGTCAGGTTTGTCCGTTCATTACGATGATGGCAGCAAGTACTCACCCATCGTCTGTGGATGCTGAAGTGGGATCTGAGGGTGGATGGGTACCAAGGGTTCTCGAAACTCAAACACACAGCCTAAGATAGATTGACAGAATGCAAATACTATGCAACATCCGATTACAAACTTTTCATTCGGCGGTGACGAAACCCAGATTGGAGTGTCGGAAGGGGGCCAGTACGCTCACAGGGTCACAGACATGTGACACGTTCGGGAGGCACACTCGACAACCCGGCCCGATATACACCACCTGAATGAAGATTAATCGGGTTTACTAACGACTGCTTCGATCCTGGCTTGTTTGGCACATGGGTTGAATGTGCATGCAACTGCCGTGGCTCCCCCAGGCCCCTGAAATCGGGACATGTGGAGGACAGATCCGAGCGCCCCACTCCTTTTGCCCCTGTCTCGGGGTCTCTCACTCCATTCCACTCCTCACGTCTCGCCACATCCCCATGTCACCTCTTGTTCTCCCCCTCCTCGTTCCGGCTCCTCCACTCCACACTCACACGACCCTATCGCGCCCGTCATCCAACGTCCCAGATCCAACATGAGCACCATCGAGGTCGCCGGCAGCGCACCAACGCCGTCCAGCTCACGTGCCAACGCAAACGAACAGGGGCTGTTCCAGTGCGGGTCGTGCAAGCGGAACTACCACCGGCTGGACCACCTGGCCCGCCATGTTCGCTCCCGTAAGCCTGCCCGAGCATGTGTGACAGGTGCTCTTCTGGTGGTCGAATAGGGGGTTGTTGACATTTGACTGTGGCCACCAGATACCAATTTCAAGCCGCACCGCTGCTCCATTTGCGGCAAGTCCTTCTCCCGAACGTAGGCGGTCCCGATTATTCAAGTCCCATCTTTGTATCGCGTCCAGATTATTGTAGTCCAGTTGAAGCTGGGGTGCTAATCATACAGCCCGAATTCAGTGACTTGCTGAAGCGACATGTCGCAGCCCACGACGTACGGAGTGCAAAGGTCAACAACCTGACCCGTGGCGCCGCCGATGAGATCCCGGGTCGGGTTTCTCAAGCATGCCGGGCTTGTGCCGCCAACCACGTCCGGTGTACCGAGTCGAAACCATGCCGCAGGTGCGCCGAAAAGGGGCTTGAGTGTGTCTTCGCCCGGAGTGACGACGACTCCTTTGCGGGCCCCGAATCTCCGATGGACTCGCAGGCGAGCCAGCTCATGCCGAGTCCCTCGTCAATGCCCTCCGGTCTGGAGGTCCACATGGCGGAGCCCATGTCTCTCGACGTTGGCATTGGCCAGCCGCAAGTAGTGGCCCAACATGTGCCGTTGCAGCAACACGAACAGCCTGCCCAACCTTCCTCGCCGCTCTCTTCAACCCAGTATGTGAACACTGATCCTCGGAACACCATCGGTCCTCCTACCGCTCAGCCAATTCCACCACCGCACTTTGGTATGTTACTCATGCTCCTCTCTTCGATTTCTGTCTCTCCTTCTGACAGTGGTATTCCTCAAAAACAGACGATGACTTTATGGATGCCCATCCCCCGCTCCCCACGGGTTGTTGCACGCCAACGTTTGCAGAGTGGAACTTTCTGCCCGGGCCCTGGGCGGCGGCAGCCGAAGATGGAATGGGGATCGGGCAGCCGTTCCCAGGCATCGAACTGGACGACCTTGACTTCCGTTTCTTGGATACATACAATATCACCATCCCCTTCGAACTTGGCTCGGCCCCTCGGTCCGAGTCAGCACAATTGCCACCGCTTGTAGGCATGTCGGCCTCGTCCGATGCGGCATCCAGCGCATCCGAAGCCTTTCGAAACCATCACTTGCGGTTCCGGCCCAACCCCAAGGACCACGGGGGCGCCGAGGAACACAACCTCTCGTTGCCATCAGATGCCCACGATAACCCATCTCCGGAGTCACACATCTCATTTGCCAAGCGGGTGACACCAGCTCGGCTCGGCACGGCCGCCCGAGACAACATCTTGACCATCGTGATCAAGTCATGCCGGCCAGAAAACCTGCCCAAGGCAGTGGCCTCTTTCCCGAGTGTTGAGTTGCTGGACACACTGATCCAGTTCTTCCTCACTTCCCCCCACGCGCGGGCCGACTCCTTCATCCACGCAGCTACCTTCGATCCGAATGAGAAGAAGCCCGAACTCCTCCTCGCCATGGCTGCTGCCGGTGCCGCTCTCACGGCCGATCCGACCCTGACCAAGCTCGGCTACGCCATGCAGGAGTGCCTCCGCACGGCAATACCCAAAGTGTGGGAAAGTGACAACACGCAGATCCGAAACCTCGAGCTGACGCAGGCCTTTCTCATCAACCTCGAAGTCGGGCTCTGGAGCGGACTTAGCCGCAAAGTCGAGATCACCGAGAGCTTCCTCCAGTCCCCCACGACCATGTTCCGCCGTGGTGGGAGGTTCAGGAAGTCCAGCTACCCTTCCATCGTTCTTGACACCAACGACCAGAACACGTCGGGGGATGCAGCCTGGCGGGCGTGGATTCAACAAGAGTCCTTCAAACGAACCGCCTTCCGCATCGTCCTCCACGACCTCAACTGCTCCATGTATCTCATGGTCAACCCGATTATCTCCTACTCCGAACTCTCCCTGCCCCTGCCCTGCTCCCCCTCGCTCTGGACAGCACCCTCGGCCTCCCAATGGCATGCCCTCCTCGCCCAACACCCCTTCCTCAACCACCAACCGCCATCAGTAGCAGACTACCTCGACGACCCAACCGCCTACAAACCCCACTCGGCAACCAACACTTTGAACCCCTCCCCGCTCGACCCGCTAATTGCCAACGAAGCCTTCCTCGCCTGCACCTGGTCCCTAGCATGGGAATGCATCCAGCTCACAACCCTCCAACACCGCTCCCCCAAACCAGCCCCCTCCCGCCGGTGGAACACCTTCCTCCTCACCTCCCGACGCGAAGAACTCCTCCGTATCCTCGAGCACTTCCGTCTCTCCCTCGACTCCGCCGGCCCCCCAACCCCACACGCCCGCGAAATCCGCATGCGCCTCGAGCTGATCCTCCTGCACCTCCACACGCCCTTCGAAGAAGTCCAGATCTTTGCGGGCATCGAAGGCCCCGACCAGGCCCGCGCCGCGTACCAGTCGGTGCTGGACTGGGCCGGGACCGAGGCCGCGCGGAAAGCGGTCTGGCATGCCGGGCAGGTGTTGCGGTTTGCGCGGGGTGTGGGCAGGGGGGAGTTGCAGGGCATGGGGGCTGTGGTCATGTACCAGGCGAGCTTGGTGCTGTGGGTTTTTTCTTTGGTTTCCGGGACGGGGAAAGCGGGGGGGAGGGCGGTTGGTCTGACCGCGGTGGTGGGGGATGTGGTGTGGTTGGATGGGGAAGATGATCTGGCTGGGCAGAGGTTTCTGCATTTTGGGTTGGGGATGCCGTTTGTTCAAGCCCATGGGGGAAGAGGCGGTGGTGGGGGACCGTCAACGGCGGAGGGGATGGTGACGGGAATGTCGTTGGGTGATCCGGAGGGCGTGTTGGGGGCGATTCTTGGGATCCTGAGGGATAATTACGAGGGGCTACCGAAGCCGCATTTGGTGGAGCGGTTGTTGCAGCTCATGGAGGCTCTGCAGAGGTCATCGGCTGGCATGATGGAGTTTCATGGCCAGCTGGTGAGGCAATAGTAGGTCTGCCTCAAAAGGTCAGGGGTTTGTCCGTGTACATGTAATAATTTGAACGATTAACTGCTCAAGCGGTCTGATACGAAGATTGGATTGTACCTGTAACGCCTTTGTAATCCAAGAGTGAATAAATTATGGTCCTATGTTAATGATATGGCGTGTGGGAGCTGCTGGGACACACAAGCATTCCGGCCCCGTATAGATATCCCCCCTGAATAAATTCACCCCTTGGAATATTAGGCAGCCCTCAACGCAGCTGGTATGTACATGATAATTGATGATCAACCTAGAAACTGACACTCGGAATCTTAGAATCATCACGTTAGAAATTTCGAAAAGACCCTGAATGAGCACAGGATATGACCTCCAACCCTTCAACAGCCTGCTATCGCATGTCTACTCGATCCTCTCAGCGCTTGCCAGATCGTCCACGCCGCGCCCCTCCTCCGCCTTGGCCTCGATAACACCGTAAACCGGGATGTCAGCAAGCCCCGCAGCAATATGGTGAAGAGTCGGCAGCGTCTTCGGGTCTCCGGCAACGAACTCGAGCCGGGCGTCCTGGCTGCTCCTCGTCTTCTCCACCACGCGAGGCGTCGAAGCAGCACCACCTTCTCGGATCAGCACAGGATATTCCGCATCAGCCTCTCCAGGCTTGCCAACAGCCGGGATGTAGCGGTAGACGATTGTCCCCTCCTCCACCGGCTTGGGAGGCCCAGGGGGTCCCGCAGCGGCAGCAGCAGCTCCATTCGCCTCCGCCTTGGCCTCCTCCTTTTCTGCGACACCACCCTCCGTGAGCTTATCCAGGTGCATGCGCAAGAAGGACGCTCCCCGCCAGCTGCACTCCACTTTCCTCTCCGCCCCCTCCCCAGACACATCAATATCACAAAACACCTTCGGCATGCCCAGCTCCTCCCGGCCGGTGATGATCGGATCCGCCAACGACTCAAACAACACCACCAAGAACGACCCGACCACGCTACCCGAGCCATCCTTCCGCGTATATCTCACGCCATGCACCCACAGCCCGCAGAACCGATATCCCCCACCCCCCAACCACCCCATCTCGCTCAGCTCAGTGCACCGAATAGTCGCCTCAGCCACGGTACCAGGCCCGGCAAAGCTGAACTCGGGCGTGGGGAACAGCGTCTGGAGATATGTAGCCGAGGAACGGAAGCGGACCGAGTACGTCGTGAAGCGGGAGTCTTGGGCGGGGATGGCGCGGCCGAGATGGTCCTGTCGCGGGCTGGGGCTGGGCCCGAAGGAGAGGGGCATGCGCTGGCGGACGGGGCCGTTCCGCGACCTGAGGTGTTGCTTGAGGACCTTGGAGGTGTTGTGCCATTCGTCGTGGCCGAAGTTGTAGGCCATGAAGTCCATGACTAGGGAAGGGGGGTTTAGTATGGGGTATGGGGGTGATGTGGCTGGGATGCTTACTGTTAAAGGTTCCGCGGGTGGCGTCGTTGAGGTCCGCGCCGGCGATCCGGGTCAGACTCTGCACCTTGTGTGCGCGGCCGTCGCGAATCTGTTCGTACAGCGCGAGGCGGGAGGGGATGTCATCAGGGGCGGTGTCACGAGGCAGCAGGACGACCAGGGCCGCCGCGTCCTCGATGGCAATACCGCCTGCGTTTTGACTTGGTTAGACGGCACTGGTATGCTAAAATGGAGTCGCAGATAAATCTGGGTTTGCTCACCTCCTTGCCCCTGGTGTGGGAGAAACGGGTGTGCGGCATCCCCGAGCAACGCCAGACGCCCCTTGTGCCACGTCGGAATCCTGTCCATGTCGAGCAGCGTCCAGACCTTGAGGGCGCTGACGTCGACCATCTCAAGGAGAGCCCGAACAGTGGGTTCGAAGCTGCTGTACACATCGAGAAGAACCGCCTTGGTCACGCCGCGATTCCAGCCTAAGGTACGAGAAGTAAGAGTAATATTAGCACAGTGTCTTGTTGAGGTTCATTGTATGAAAGGAGACCAAGCTTACCTTCTCCCTTGGAAGCCGACAATTCGCTTGGGTGGATGCCGACAAAGTTCATCATGGTGTTGTGCGAGCAGGGGTACATGATCAGCCGCCGGTCGTCACCTATCCACATGGTCATGTATCCCTCGCGCAGGGCAAGCCTCTCGGTGGCGGGGTTTTCACGGATCTGCTGCATGGGGATGAGGAACCTGAAGGCGCTCTTGCCAGAACCAAACGGCACAATTTCTGGGCCGGCGACAACTTTGCGTGTGACAGACTGTGGGTGCGTATGTCAGCGAGGTTGTTTCCTCAGGAGCAGTCTTTGCCTGGAAGCAATGGGTGTGGTGCTGCATACGCTGACTCCATCCGCGCCCAGAACCAGGTCACCAGAAAAGGAGGACCCGTCCTCGAGGGTGACGGTGGCCGTATCGGGGTCGACATTCTTGACAACATTCGACGTCTTGAGCACGGCTGGAATCCCTTCACCGTCCGGGGATGTGGCCTTGCGCTTCAGCTCTTCGTGGAGTTGGACCCGGTGGGAAAGCACCCACGGCTACACGCACTGCTGGTCAGCTCAGCCGCTCGCTTAGCACGCCTAAAAGGCTACATTGGTACTGACGTGTTGCCATATTGACAGTGCCTTCCTCAAGTCGATGTCAAACTTGAGTTTGCCCGCTGATGCGTACTCGGTAACCTGGTGAGTGTTGGTGAGGTTAGCGTCTTGGTCATAATACAGAACAACAATCAAAGAGACGGACTTACTCCATTCACTGGGTTGGCACCAAACGTTTCGGGAAAGATGCCGAGCCTTCGGAGAATGCCATGGCAGTTGGGAGCCAGATGGATGGCAGCACCCGTTTCTTGGGCCAGCTGAGATCTCTCAAAGAGCTGCAATGCATTGACGTAAGCACCCTGTCCCCTCTTTCTCCTTTATTGTGTTGGATTGCTTATTGTTCAGGTTAGTATCCGAGATGAAACACTCACAGTTACTTCATGCCCCTGCTGGCGGAGGCCCAATGCCGCAGTAAGCCCTCCAATGCCTGTGTGCCCCTGTATTAGTCAAGTTCAATATGCAAGGGGTGTTTTGCGTTGGGGACGGTGGATGCAAAGTACCTGCTCCGACAATCAGCACCTTCAAGGGGCGGTGAGCTTCTGAAGTGTTTGCCATGACGAAATGGACCGGGTTCTCCGACGTGATCAGGAAAGGCAAAGCGAGCTTGGTGAGAGGTTGATACGTGCGCTTGGCTCGAGCTGAGTTCTGGACACTACGAATTACTAGACATGAATGTAACTTGACCTGTGTGTCCGAGCATTAGTTTAAGCCACCGTATTGGTGCGTCCCTTCAAAGATCCCTCTGCGCTGCGGGAAAGTGGGTGTCCATCGGGACTCGGCTCCACGTCCAGTTGGATGGTTTGTCATTGGAATCCCCGCTGGCCACCGGTTGTCGCCCCAAGCTCTGTCCTTGAGCGGCACTCCACACAACCTCGGCCCCGGCAGTTGGATGCGGAAGCCGAAAGGACAATTCTTTGGTAGCGAATTGCTGTGAAAGCCATCGACTGAAGCGAGACGTAATTTGCCCAAGTCAGACTTACTGCAACGGTTTCATGCAGGTCAGATGTGAGCATGGTTATTGACCATAACGATGATTTGCTGCCATGCGTGGATGCGATACATGGCCGTGCTGATCGAGCTCCACTGATACGTGGAAAGTTGACAGGAACTCATCCCAACCACAAAGGCCAGGCTTCTGGGATGTGGTCTTCCACCGCTTGATGGAGCTGACGGTGTGCGACGGGACAGGGATCCATGCTGTCGCTCTTCCCCCACCTGCACCCTTGTCATTGATTGGACATACTGGTTGGACATACTCATACTGGGGGTCTTGATCTTGCGAGTTGGTCATATTTCAATCTGGTTAACGCGTCTCTGCATTTATGCTTGGTTCGTTTATTCCGGCAAACTATGAGGTCTGTGTTCCGTAACGGCAAGCAAGTGATGCACCATGGACGCTGGCCTCCGGATTATCCGCTGTTCCCCGGGTTTTCCGTTGGCGACCCCCTGGCTTTTCCCCAGACTGTTTTGTCACGCAGAGCGCTTTAGCTTTTGGCCAAGAGGCTGGGGCCCCGCGTTTCTCCCCAAAGAGGAGACCCACGTGAAGTCAAGCCGGGGAAGGGCCCCTTGATGCAGGGTGCACGGCCGAGTTGGCCCAACTAGGTCTTTGGTTGGGCTTCGGGAGTACGTGGAGGTGGCAGCCGGCCCAGTCATTGCGAGCATAACTGAGGAAGAGTCCCATTGGGCGTGTTTGTGCACTCCGGGGTCTGAGTGGAACACAAGAAGCTCCACCTCCCCGGATTGTGACAGCTGCCTTTTGCGAGTACTAGTAGTTGTCACAACGCGTCCGAGTATCTCTATTTTGTCTGTGTCTGCTGGGTTCAGTAAACGTAGCTTCTTACTGTAGCTGTTGTCGCCGAAGCTGCTGCTGAGATGACGTCCTTCCGGGAAGCCTTCGCCCTCTCGGCGGCCGAAGTGAAGACCCTGGCGCCGCTGGGGACCGTCAGGATTCTCGGTACGTCCAAATTCTAAACACGCAAATTCCTCCGTCCATCGTCAGACATCTGGAAGACATCGACTGACTGATCGTACCACTCAGACCAGGGCGACGACTCCTCGGGCAGCCATGACGGACATGTGGTCAAGTTCCCGAAGCCATCCGACAGTCCTCGCGACCCCCTCAACTTCTCCTTCTCGCGGAAGGCGGCGGCGTTGCTGGTCGTGTCAGTCTACGCGTTTGTCTCCAACTACACGTCTTCGAACATCGCTCCTGTGCTCCAGCTCTGGTTCTCGACGTTTCCCCAAGAACCAAAGCCGTTCTCGCAGCTGTCTTACATTATCGCCGTAAGCATTCATATTTTCTTCTTCCGCTTACAAAATACAATGTCTTGGAGAGACACTAACACTGACATTGATGATTCTCGTGTAGATCCATGTCCTCCTCCTCGGTACCTCCAACATGTGGTGGGTGCCCCTGTCCAACTGGATGGGGCGCCGGCCGGTGCTCCTCATCGCAACCCTCCTCATGACGCTTTGCTCCGTGTGGTGTGCACGCGCCGAGAGCTTTGGATCGCTTCTTGCGGGTAGAGCGTTCCAGGCGGCGGGTGGTGGTGCCGCAGAGACGGTCGCCCCGGCGCTGATTGGCGATCTGTACTTCATCCATGAGCGTGGCAGGGCTATGGTACGTCGTCCATACTCACAGTCCCTCTGAACTTGTATCTCTGAGCACGAGAGCTGACAGACATCCACAGGCCGTCTACACCATCTTCCTCTGCGCAGGATCCCTCCTCGGCGGCCTTACTGGAGGCTATACCGGGTACAGCCACGGCTGGGCCAGCATCTTTTGGGTATGCACGGCCCTGTCCGCCTTTACCTTCCTTGGGGTAGTCCTTTTCGTGCCCGAGACCCAGTTCGACAGGGCCACGGCCGACGATGCCAGCATCTCCTCTGGGGACAACAAAGACCCAGAGACGAAGGAGGTCGAGACCGTCCAAGTCCAGCAGCAGCCCGTCCACGAGCCCTACACCTTCCTCCAGTCCCTGCACGTAAACATTGGCAAGCATGGCAAGGCCCGCGAGAGCCTGCTGCACTACTTCATCCAGCCGTGGCGCACTCTGGCGCTACCCGGCACATGGGTCGTCATGCTGCACTACGCCGGCCTTGTCGGCGGTGTGGTGACCATCTCGCTCATCGGCCCGCAGCTCGTCTCCATGCCGCCCTACTTGTGGGGTCCCAATGCTGGGCTGATCAACGTCGGTGGCTTGGTTGGCTCGCTGGTCGGGTACTTGTACACGTTTGTGCTGGCCGACAGGCAGCTGAAGAAGGGGGCCAAGAAGGAAGGGCACGGCATGGCCGAGGCCGAGGATCGGTTACCGACTCTGTTCTTCCCGCTTGTTGTTGCCACTTCGGGTTTCTTTGTCTTTGGCTTCTCTGCGCGGTATCCGGCCCCTGGCCGCTGGGTTGGCCTGCAGTTTGGCTCCGGCATGGTGTCTTTTGGCTTGACTCAGATCCCGTCCGTCGGATTCAATTATGTGAGTTTCGCCCTCTTCCTCCTCGATACTCTCGTCTACTGCATCAACTCCTTACTGACATATGTCCGAAGCTTATCGATTCCTACGGCCACTTGGCTGCCGACTGCTTCACCATGGTCACCATCCTCCGCTCCATCATTGCCTTTGCCTGGTCGTTCTTCGTTGCCGAGTGGGTGGAGGGCAGGGGCGGCGCAGAGCCTTTTGGTATCTTTGGCATGCTCATGGGTCTCTTTGGCCTGCTCACGGTGCCGCTGTGGCTGTTTGGGAAGCGCATGAGGATCGCAACCAGTGGCATCGTTTCCCGGCCTTGAAGCGTAACGCACTTGGCTACATGTATCATGACGGAAAGCGGACAGAACACCACCTGACTTTAGTACTATCCATTAATCAATCTGAGAACGCCGACTCTGCGAGTCGCTCCGTCCATTAACCTACTACTCGCACCTCACTTGCCCACTGCCCCTGGCCCCTTGCCCAGCCCATACCGATCCTGCACGCCCTCCACAAACTCAGGCACGCCCCCAATCCTCCCATTGGCATTCGTCGTCGACCCCTTCACACACTTGCCCCCTCCCCAAACCGCTCCCGCAACAGCCCTCCACAACGCCTCAATACTCCCCACCATCTCCCACGTAAAAAACAGCCTACAACTCGCAGCCTCATACCGAAACTGCAACGGCACGCCCCCGCCCTCCACCCCCTCTCCCAAAGGCAACGTATTCGCCGCATTGAAAGTAACCGCGTTTCCCCACCCATACCTCACCGACCCGCCCCCAAGCCTCAACGGCGGCCCATCTACCACGATATTACTCCCCAGCCCAGCCGGCGGCACCACCCTCAACCCGTCGGGCACCGCACCCCGATCAAAATCCGGCATCTGTGAAAACCCCACGCTCGGCGCCCCCTTAGTCTGCCCGACGGCCTGCATGGGCAAGTTGAGCGGGCGGCCGCCGACGGCGACGGCGCGCACGCCGTGCGCGTGTCGGAGCATGGACGCCAGCACGGCGCATGCCGAGCCGCAGAGGCCGTCGGTTAGGATGGTGATTTCGGATGCTGGGAAGGGCGGGGAAGTCCAGGGGGGTTGGGCGCCGTTGGGAGGCGCTGAGATGAATTCGTAAGGGGGGGTTACGAGGGCGGTGACGTTCATTATGGCTGGGCTGGTGATCGGGGTGGGGACGTGTATGTGCGGTGGTTTGTTGGCGTTTTTGTTGGTGTTGGTGTTGGAGGAGGAGGAGGAGGAGGGGTAATAGGGGCCGAAGAATTCGTCAAAGGAGGACCATAGGGTCGAGTCGGGCTTGATCAGGCCGTTCAGGGGCCAAGGCGCGCCGGGGCCTGTGGTGTTCCAGGAGTAGGAGCCGAGCCAGGCTAGTTGGGGGTGGGCGCGGCCTTGCCACAGGAGGGGGAAGTTGGTGGTTGGGAAGAGGGCGAAGTACAGGGAGGCGACGTTGGCGAGGAGACCGCCGCCGTTACCTTGGAGGTCGAGAATGAGCTTGGAGCGGTTGGCGGCTTTGGCGGTGCCTAGGAAGTCAATCGTTGTCTCGTAGAAGTCCACGTAGCCGACGCGGCTGGACGTATCGAGACCGTAGGATGCCGGACCTTGGGGGCCCATAAAGCTGTTCACCGAGAGGATCGCTACGTCTGACAGCTCTGGGCTGTCCGGCAGATAGCCGGCGATGCCTCCGGCTTTGTCGGCCCTGGTGGCCTTGGGGTAACCCGTAAAGTCGCTTGTGTAGTTCTTCTCCGCCATGAGATAAGTGGACCACCTGAGAACGTCGGGTCCTGTTCCATTCGCTACCCCGTATGAGTCGTATAGATCGGCCCCGGACACGATGTTGGTGAAGTTGGCTCGGACAAAAGCTGAGTTTGTCAATTCCAACCTGGTGCCGTTGCAGAGCCTGACGGTCGTCGTATCTTGGAGATTCAGGGCAAAGGGTACGGGTGGGGTGTACATGAGAGTTGCGTCGTTGGCGACGCTTGGAAAAAGGCTGTTGAACCGGGCATCCGGATCGTGGGACCAGCCGTTGTCGACAGATGCCTTTTGAAGAAACTCAAGTGCGGGGACACCGTCGATTGTTGTCACCGGCGAGGGCTTGTAGCCGGATCTGGTGTGCTTTGCGTCGTCTACGCAGTACAAGACGTGAGTTAGCCACCCGTAGCATGCAGGGTACCGAGACTCGATCAATATGGGAGGGCAACGTACCGTAAAGGTAGATGTCGGGGAGGGACGCTCCATCCTTAGAAACCGAGACGAACTTGACATCCATGTGAAAGGTAAACAGATCCAGTAGGAGCGTCGTGTAACCAAAGTGGAAGTCGCGCACACGAACCGAGGTGAGAGTGTACAAGTCTGCTAGGAACTCAAACTCGTTTGCGTAGCCCCCTTTTCCTCTTTCGAGCTTGGCGGCGATCTCGTCAAGGCCGCCCTGCAGATCCACCCCTCCGAGAGATACCCCCGAGGGGGATCCCGGAGGAAGTCGACCGAGCTTTGCCATTCGAAGAGCGGGCGGAGGAAGTCGACCTGCTTCAGGGCCGTGTCCTTGTGCAGAGGGACAGATTTGAGGCACGCATAGGCAAGAGAGGGCCGGATGGCTGCCGCAGGCGTCAAGGGGAATGTGGATTGGTACCCCTCCGGGATGTTCCAGGGCACTGAAAGACCAGTTAGATGGGGCAATTTGAGTTGGACTTGTGATTGGCATTGTCAGGCACCTACCGATCTGATTGTCTGACAGCCACTTCGCAACCGCATCACCCACTTGCTTGCATGGCTCGTCGTTGGGGGGATGCAGGCCGTCATGCGGAGGAGAGGGTAAGCCGGCACAGAGTGGAAACAGAGCAGCCCCTGCTGCCAGAAAGTTGGAGCGCATGACCGGATGTCTTTAGGGTTCAAGATGAGAATGGCCCTCGAGTTCGAGTGTTGGCTGCTTGTTGAGAATCCATGTCCCTCGTGTGCTGAGGGGTTGCGTTTGCTTTAACTCATATAGACAGCACAATCGTTCCTAACTCCTTTGGAATGCCCCATGATACCGCCTTTGCCAAATGTTGATAATAGATCACACCCTATCGTACTGTAGTATTGCGTACAAAAAGACGCAAGATTCCTTAACGAGGCTGTGTCCGGGGACGCGGGACGTCGCTACTGGGGCCTGTGTCCCCCGGTTATGTTGTTTGCATACGATCTTTGGGGCGTCGGGCCTTTGGGGGCCAAATCTGGACGCTTCTCACAGCGGCCTGAAAAAGCCCAACGCTCTGCCTTGTTAGAGTTGGCATGTTTTCGGCGAACTCGTGCATCTGCTGACCGGCCTGCCTCGGAGGTTTGACCCTACAGCCCGACACAGGTCGAACGAGCAGGTTTGACCAACAAGTCAAGACCCCCCCCCGAGGATACACTAACCAACTCGTGATGGACAGGGGAGGCATGGCACATAGTCTGAGAAGTGACCTTCTTCAATTCGACTTTGTCATATGATTATCAATTATTCTGGAGTTGATCTCCCCTCTCGCGCGCCCACAGCCTCCTTGCCGCATACGGCACGATGTTACATATATGTGCGGGGAACAACACGTCACTAAGCCAAACTACACCACACACTTCCAGCTAGCCGCATCCTTCGGGTCGCCCTTGCCCGTGTACGTGTTCCGCAGGGGATACTTGCAATGCCTCCTCTGGAAGGCCACCTCGCCGCCTGCCTTGCCGCCGACAAACGCGGTACCCAGGATCGAATCAGGCGCCTTGCCCTCCTCGACCCAACGCACGACAGACGTCAGCACGTTCTGGTCCGGGTCGAGGCTGGCCACGGCGTTGCGGCGGTTGCCGATGAAGGTGGCGCCCGGCCCACCGGCGCAGTGGGCCATGCCCGAGATGCGGAAGAAGCGGTAGAAGTCGTCGAGGGAGCTGCTGGGCAGGTTCATGGTCTGGGAGACGTGGTTGTAGTAGCGCGGCGAGTTGGAGCTGGTGATGACCTGGTCCTGGAGGCCGTGGTAGTGCAGGATCTTGGACCCGCGGTTCTTGGCGGCGCTGAGGTCGCCCGACCAGGTGCGGATGTCGGCCGGGTTAAGCGCGTCGGCGTAGGCGTAGTCGCGCGGCCCGATGGTCGTCGGGTCCCAGTCCGGGTTGTTGTAGATGGCGTACCGGAACCAGTCGGTCGTGTACCCGAAGGGCCGCCCGTTGTAGTACATGGATGGGGCGCCGACGAGCTCCGACCCGAGCTGCATGCGCGGGTACACAAGCGTGCCGTTCTCGCCGTACATGTCCTCGAAGACGCCCCGGACGGCGGCGGCTTGCGCGCCCGTGAGACACGTGCTGCTACCAGAAGGGGTGCCAGGGGGGCAGATAAGGGCCTCAGGGCGGTACTGGCAGAGCGAGGGCTCCTCGAGGATGCCGTCGACATAGCCGTCAAGCCCGTCGCACTGGGCCATAATGTCGGCGTGGACGGCGTTCCACTGCGCCGGCGTCACGTACGTGGGAGAGCCGACGGTGCCGGTCAGGAGGTAGAAGTGGCCGGACCACGAGTTGAGGTTGTTGAAGTCGAGCGCGGGGGCACCGACCACGAGGCCGTCAAAGTCGTCGGGGAACGACTGGGCCGACTTGAAGCCCTGCCTGCCGCCGGTCGAGCAGCCGAGGTAGTACGACTTGCTGTGCTTTTTGTGGTAGAAGTCCTCGGTGATCTGCTTGCCGACCACGACGTTGGTGTGGATGGACCGCCAGGCAAAGTCGGTGACGACGTCGGCGTTGTTGAGGAAGGGCTGGCCCGAGGTGCCGTTGTGGCCGTTGTTGGCGCCGACGGTCGAGAAGCCGAGCTCGGTGGCGTAGGCCATGTCGTCGTACGAGATGCACCCGTTGAGCCCGCCGTTGCCCGTGCTCAGGAAGCGGCCGCTCCAGTTGCTCGGCAGCCACGCCTCCATGCTGATGCCCGAACGCTTGGACGTGGACACGTACAGAGCGACGCGGCAGAAGTCAACACTGAGCGTCATCGGCGCGTGGGCACAGGTCGGGTCAAGGTCAGGGAACGACACATTGTTGCCGGCGGGGACGTAGTCGGAGAACCAGACCTTGGCATTGTCGATCTTGAGCTTGCTGACGAGTTTGGCGCACTGGTGCGGAAAGTTGCCCACGGTTGGGAGATTGGTCGAGGCGGCCTGCGCTGCTATCGCAAACGGCGACAGCAACGCGATGTTGAGTGCGGAGCGCATGGCGGCGGCCAGACGTAACTGACCCTGAAAATTGGAAGTGAACCTGAGGACTGTGCTGTAACTTGAACTTGTCGAGACAAAAGTGTCTGCAGTCCAGTCTACTCCTCTATCACCAGATTCGTCGACGACATGACGTCCCTCTTATCCTCAAGCAAGTTGCCTGCCGCTCGTTGTTCCTTCATGACCCCCGGGGTAAACACTTATCCAGAGCCCTATTGGCAACATGCCGTGGCCGACCCCGCCGCTGTGGCCCATGAGCCAACTCTGACTGTGGTTAGAGAACGAGGTGTCATTCCACCTACGGAAAAGCACACATCACGCTTGATCCTACCAACTCAATGTAACTGCGGGGAATTTGGACGTCTCGGCAAACCCGGGTAGCAACCTCACGGGAAGCTGGGGAAGTTGGGGAAGCTGAAATGGGAAGCTGGGGTCGTGCGGGAGGAGGATGTGGAGGCGGGGCGCGGTCTAAGTGGATCACCAGAACACGGCGCACTGACTGGTTAAGGAGAAGGGTTCCGACGAGGGAAATACATGGGCCCGGAAATGGGAACAACAAGCTAGTTGTGACGGTGAGAGGTCCCAACTCCCATTGCCGGGCCGGTCTAGATCAAAACGCTTGGACCTGGAGGAATAACCGCAAACGAGCCTCTGCTCACCCGGAACACGGTGCACCTCGACGCTCGATGAGTGTCACCCACAGCCGACGTCTGGTCTTGTCTAGACTGCGGTATTAGCAATTTCGAGAGAACAGCATTCAAGCTCGGGTAATGATAGCGCTGGCTTCAGCTCATTTATACCCGGTGGATGAGTGTCTAGAGGATGAGTTGGAACGGGTGACGCGAGACACCTGAGGTCAACGCGTCCCAGCCTGTCACGTCCGCTTGTCCCAGTACCCAACACCAGCCTTGTGCACACCGTATCTCGTGTGATCACACCAGACATCCTCCTCAGAAACGTGCCCGCCAATCTCGTAAGGAGACAAAGAGTCATCCGCCACGAGAGGAAACAAGGACTCGAGTAGAGTTTCGACGGCCACGTTGAAGAAGCCGCGCCAGTCTCCGCCTTCGACATCTTTCTCGTCATCTTTGCCTCCATTTTGCGTGTCGTTGCCTTTGGCTTGTTGAGCAGCAGCCTGTTCAGAGACAGCAACGACGAAGGGGATCTCTACTCGATACCTCCGTTGCGATGAGGACGGTGATGGCGAGTCGAGGATTGAGCGCAGGGATGACGGGGTGATGTACAGACACAAATGGTGCTGCAGACCTGGTGGTAGATCCATGGTGGCATATAACCTGTTAAAGGATGAGGCACCTTGGTTAAGGCCACGTCAGGGGCATGACAAACTCACTGCGCAATAGCATCAACCCCGGCATTCTCTTCCCCGACATCCTCCACCCATTGGAACTTCATCCTCTCGAGACACTCGTCAAGGCCCTGGTATCCCCTGTAAAACTCCGTCGAGTCGCGCAAAATTTGGTCGAACCTCTGTCGACATTCCAGCCACTCCGCCTGGTCTCGGATCTCTGGACTCTTGAACACTACAAAACCCCACGGATCCCAGCGTGCGGCAGGGCCAACTCGTGCTTCGCGCAGGCGCATCGTCTGCATAAATGCAGGCTCCGCCACAACCTTTGGAGGCTGGGTGCCTACCCTCTCGTTTCTGAATCAGCGGGCTTGATGCATGCGTTGGGGTATCACACTGGCGATGAGGTTCCAGCTTCGTTTCGTTCCGCACCTTTAGCACTCATCTCCCGGTTGAACATTTCTTGGAAAAACCGGTCAAAGCCCTCCTCTCCAAGGTCTGCGCGTAGGCCCTCCCGAAACTTCTCCCTCTCTGCCTCTGAAAGGCTGTTGAGCTCCCCCGTGGCCGCGCTGTTGAGCATCCGTTCGCGGTCCCAGCCTGCTGGGTAGTAGTCGGGCGTGTCGGACATTTTTGTCAAGGCTGAACGAAAGACTGGGTAGGTATTCGATCGTTCGGTATCGCGGCTTACAGTCTGGTTCAGGAGCCAGTACCGAGGGAAGAAGGACGGTTCGTATATCTTCGACGCAGTTCTCCAGGGTGGGATGGCGATCATCTCTGATGATGAAATTTCACCTCAAAACCCCGCTTGCGCTGGCAATCCAGCACGCCCCAGCTCACACCCCATTGGCGGGTTTGGCGGTGAAGGAAGGGAAGGACTACGAAGATCCCGCCATCACAATAATATATTTGGATGCACAAAGGTGAAGTCCAAACCTCTTGGTAGTCGTCCACGTGTCTAGATATAGTTATCCCATCTTGCCCACAGGTATCACCTTAGTACATCCATGTCAAAACAAACGCCCTACACCTTCTCCAGGACCTGCGCCTTCACCTCCCCCTTCAGCTCCTTCTCATGCATCAGCATCTCCTGCGCGGCCCACAGCTCGGCATACAGGCCATTCCCCTCCATCAACTCCCTATGGCTGCCCATCTCCACCACCTGTCCCTCCTTGAGCACAATAATCACATCGGCGTCATAAATCGTCCTCAACCGATGCGCAACAAACAGGCTCGTCCGCGACTTCTCCTTCAGCACCTCATTGATATTCGCCATGAGCGCCTGCTCGGTGTGCGTGTCCAGCGCGCTGGTAGCCTCGTCAAAGAACAGCAGCGGCGGGTCCTTGAGGACGAGGCGCGACACGGCAAGGCGCTGCTTCTCGCCGCCCGAGATCATCAGACCGCGCTCGCCGACCTTGGTCTGGTAGCCGTGCGGCCACGACTCGATCTTGCCGTGGATGTGGGCGCGGCGGGCGGCGTCGCGCACCTGCTCCGGCGGGGCGTCCAGGTTGCCGTAGCGGATGTTGAGCTCGACCGTGTCGTTGAAGAGCGGGGTGTCCTGCGGGACCACGCCGATGGAGCGGCGGAGGGAGTCGAGCGTCACGTCGCGGATGTCCTGGTCGTCGATGAAGATGCGGCCGGACTGCGGGTCGTAGGAGCGGAAGAGCAGACGGAGGAGGGTGGACTTGCCGCAGCCCGAGGGCCCGACGACGGCGACCTTCTTGCCGGCGGGGATGGTGACGGAGAGGTTATTGAGGATCGGGCGGTCGGGGTAGTAGCCGAAGGAGACATTCTCAAAACGGATCTCGCCGCCCTTGGGCAGGACGAGGCTGGCCGCGTTGGGCTTCTCCTTGATGGAGACGTTGACCTTTTGCAGGTTGAAGAGCGTCTCCATGTCCAGGAGCGACTGGCGAAGCTCGCGGTAGACCGAGCCCAGGAAGTTGAGGGGCACCGAGAGCTGGAAGACGAGCTGGTTGATGAGCACCAGGTCACCAACCGACAGAGAGCCGGCGACGATGCCCTTGGCGCCAAGCCACATCATGATGGTGAGGGCCGACGAGAAAATGATGTTTTGGCCGCTGTTGAGGAAAGCGAGAGAAGTAGCCACCTTGATGGAGCTCTTCTCGTACTGCTGCAGGGCCTTATCGTAGCGGCCGATCTCGTACTTTTCGTTGTTGAAATACTTGACGGCCTCGTAGTTGATCAGCGAGTCCACGGCGACCGTCGACGCCTTGTTGTCGGCGGCGTTGGCCTGGCGGCGGAACTTTGTCCGCCAGGCAGTGGTCCAGATGGTGAAGGCCGTGTAGCCGGCCATGGTGAGCGCCGTGATGGCGGCGAACTCCCAGCCGAACTGGTATGTCAAGATGCCGCACACCAGGCTGATCTCTAGCGCAGTCGGCACAATGTGGAATACCATGCTCGTCAGCAGAAAGCTGATGCCCTTGGTACCGCGGTCGATGGCGCGCGTCAGACCGCCCGTCTGCTTGGAAAGGTGGAAGCTGAGGTCGAGGTTCAGGAGGTGGCCAAACGTCTTGGTGGCCACGCGACGGATCGCCTTCTGGGCAACCGACGAGAACACGGCGTTGCGCATTTCTTGCGACACAATGGCACCCACTCTGGAAGCGCCGTACGCAAATATCATGGCGCCCGCAACGGTGGCCACGGTGCCACCTGTTGCGGCGAAGTCGATGTTGAGCGAGTCGACGATCTCGCGGAAGAAGAAGGGCACCTGCACGTTGAGCACCTTGCCACTGACCAACAAGCCCACTGCCACCAGCACGCGCATCTTGTCCTTCCAGCTGTCCTTGGGCCACAGGTACCGCGACATCTCTTTCATTATTGCCCAGTCCGCCTTGCGCTGCTCCTGCGCGCTCTTGTCAATCGTGGCGAGCGGGTCTTGGGGTGGAGGGGCGACAGGCTTCCGGCCGGTCGCAGGCGGAGGCAGGGACGGGGACGGGTCGACATTTGGTGTTTGTGTGTTCGGGCCATAGCTGCGTCGAGTAGTCGTGTGGAAGATGGCTCGTAGGGCGGGCGAGGGCGATGTTGTGCTAGAGGCGCCGAGACGGGTTGTCGACGGCTGTGATTGTTGCTGGTAAAAGGCGGCGCATGCGCCTCGAGAACGGAAGAAGGGGCCAACTTTGGCCCGGTGCAAGCTCGCAGCCATCATGAGTCTTGGTTGCGATGCCATTGTGAGGGAAAACGAGGCGACATCTTCCACCAAGCAGCAGCGACGGGCAACGGCGGATGATGGCGGGTGTTTGTAAGCCGCAGTCGAGAGCGCCCGCGCGATTTGTGCGCGGTTCGGACGTGTCGATGTGGGGTTCACGGCATGGGTTCAAGTTCCAACCCCTGGATATCGTCGAATGTCGTGGTAAGCGGCTGCGTCGTTGTCCCGTCTGGTGGTGAGGGAATTGTGCGTTGCGAATCGAAGTGCGAGTGGGAATGGGAAATGGGAGAGATGGAATCCATCGATCCGATCCGTGTCGGTCTCCCTCGGCGAAAGAAATGGCGAGCTCCGAGTCCGCCATGCTGCGATCGCGGGTCCCGGTGTGGGGCACCAATGATGCAATTGGGCCCCCCTGGACCTCCATGCAGGCCACTGCCGGAGCGCACTGACCCCACTGCTATCAACTTACTGCCAACAGTGCCAAGGGCCTGAAGACTTGGTTCGACGCTGGCGTCGGTCTCTTTCCACGAGACGGAGACGGCGACCCATCGTCTCGTCAAGCAGCATGCGTTTAGTAGAAAGGAGTGAGAGATAAACGCCGCGGCGGCCAGCATGCTACCGAGGCGACAATAAGATAGTGGCATTTTGGGCACACAACAAGTGGTTGCAAGTGTCGTGAATGACACGAACTTCCTTGGTGTTGGGTGTTGTTCGTCTTGCTTGCGGTTGGTTGGACCGCCGAACCATCTGTGAAGGACCAACCAATTGTCCGAGTGCAATGATTGGAATGTAACAGGCTGTTGCCTGGAGACTCTGCTCCTCGGCTCTTCACACCCTCTCTTTCTGGACAGCCCCAAGACGAATTGAAATATGGGACGCCTCTTTGCAAGCCAATACTATTGTCTTGTATTCCGTACAGTACATGGCATGGACGGCTCTGAGATGATGGCAGAAAGCAACAAACAGTTTGTTACCCCCACCTCCTTCAATGTTATCGCTCACCTCACTCCACTCCCTGGACATCTACTCACCTCCACCTCCGCCTCCTACACACAGAACCCCCCCAAGCCATCCCCCTGAGCCCCCTCCCTCCCATTTCTGGACCCTCCCCAGCGCCTCCGCCAGCACCATCGCCATCCTGGGAGGCATGCCCACCTCATCGCCTTCCAACGACGCCGTGATCCGCGCCTGGACCCATGTCCTGCGCGCCATCTTCCCCGGCTACACCACCCGCCGCGGCGGCGACTTCTACTTCGTCCAACTCCAGCGACACGAGGGCTTTCCCCGCGACGGCTCCGGCGGCTCCATCACCGTGCAGCTTCTTGCACCAGACTGGGATTGGCAGCCCGCCACCGGCGGGGGACGTCCGCCAGCGGTGGAGGAGACGGATGTCGCGTGGGTCGAGGTGATGGCTCCTGGCGAGGCGAGGAAGCGGGCCGCGTGGAGGGAGCTGATGGGTATGGCGGTCGAGAGGTTAGGGGAGGCAAATCCGGGGCGGAGGATGGTGTTCGTGTTGGCCGCGGGGATGATGTGGATGCCGTTCCTGTGGGATCCCGTCACATCGGGGCGAGGTACGGTGAAGATCATCGGGGAAGGGGAAGGGGAGATGTGGCCGGTTGACTCACGTGTGTGTATGGTGCCCCGTGAGGGAGGTGCTGATGGGGGTTTACGGTTGGTGTTTGATCCGTTGGAGGCTTATACACTAGATTACTGGACGAGGGACGAGGCGGGGGCCGTGGCGAACTTGGAGACACTGCTTTGGTTAGAGGGATTACTTACTTCGGCGAGGCCTGGGACTTTGCCAGCCCCGGAACAGGCAGAGTTGTCTGGGGAAAATTGAGGAGTATAAATAGCTAGGCAGCTACCTTATTATAATTCTACTTGTGGCTCCGCTTGACCCTCTTGTGCGGCCGAACCTCGTCTTGGTACATGCGGAAGAACTCGTCCGGCTCGGTCGGGTGCTCTCCCGTGACATCATGAAATGCGGTCGTGGCAATGTAGTTGGTCTTGCCCTCGCGCACCAAGCTGTAATATTCCAGGAGGTACTGCAGCTCAGATTCGTCGCTAGCAGACTGAGATTTCAACATGCGCTTGGCCTCGGCCCTGCATAATTACTAGTCAGCTCAAGTCCCCATCATGGACGGTCCGCCGCACTGTCCGCGGTGGTCATCACTTACTGGGAGATGTTCTCAAACTTCATCTCGGTACCGAGAGCCTTGCTTGCAGCAGTGGCCAGCTCGTTACCAGCGCAGAGCATGGGTCCTGCATTCCTCTCTCGTCAGTCAGTGTTGAGAGAACGCAGAAGGGTCCAGCTAACCTGTGATCACCATCATTTGACCTCGATGCCGGTCGTCAAAGCCATGCTTCCCTTTTCCCGTGAGAACGTGGGCTGCAACCTGGGCGACATCCTGTCGCAGAGTCAGCCTCAGAGCGTGAAGGAATCGAATGCCTGAACCTCATACCCCCAACGCCACGGGTGCAAACTTGTGGTTGTCTCCAATGGGCAGCGGTAGTATGCCCTCTTCCTTGGCCTGCGGAGCATAGAGAAGGAGGTTTTCTGCATAGAATCCGGCCCTAGAACAGGGGTCAGTCAGAGACATTCGGTCATCCAGTCCAGCGAGCCCAAGCATCCCAAGAATACCAAGCCTAACCTGATGATACACGGCGAGCCGCCGGTGGCGATACTGGGATCTCCTTTGGTCTCCAGTACAAGGGCCTCGAGATCAATGAACTCTCGCAGCCGCGGTTGCGTCCTTGGATCCGCGTAGTCGCACCCCGCCGAGCTGATGAGCAGCACATTCGCCACTTCGGCCCTCTTCGCCGCCTCGACAAGCTCGACGCAGATGTCAAACTTGTCGTGATGCGCAGGTGGGACGAGGCAGATTGTGTCGCAACCCATGTCCCGGAGTGTGATGGTCATGTCTCGAACCCGGCCCGGCTTGTGCGGCACGATCACGGCACCGAGTTTCTGGAGCTCCTGTGCGTGCTCCGACTCTGGATCAAGAGCGAGTCCAGAAACAGCATCCACTTTGCTTGAGAAGTCCTTGTGCTGCAGCATCAACTCCGCGATTGCGAAGCCCGTGTGTCCGTCGACCGCGGTGATGCACACCTTCCTTTGAGACATTGTAGCAGATCAGTTTGATTGGAGTATTGGTATGCGGAGAGTGATCGGGTGAAGAACATGATGCTGTCCGACAATTGACTTCTTCAACCTTTAATTAGTCTTCAAAAGAGCAGTCTATGACTTCACTTAAAAAAACTAAGGTATTGTGTGGTAAACTTGGCCTGAATCTCTTTGTGGCTTTGAACTAGACTCATATGATTGACGTCAGAGGAGTTGAAGTGCCTGTCATAGTGGGTACGGTACCTATGTGTATTGCCGGAAAGTACTCCCGACTTTGGCAAGATACCTTAGGTACCTAGGTAGGTACACTTGCGTCTGTCAGGTACGGAGCATACGCGCCGGGGATCTCCAGCTTGAGGAGCAGACAGACCGGCCAGATATGAGGCTCTTGTTTTCACTGACGTACACCTAATGATGGCGATGATCTTGCATATCATTTCGCCGGGGTATAGGAATTTAACTTTACAAGCACGTCTTAATTTCCTTTTTGTTTTCTTTCCTTTTCTATTTTTTGGGGGGCTTTGCGGCAGCACTCGCACGAGTTGACGTGTTTCTCTGCCCTGGGGATGGTCCCCTATTTGAGCACTAACACCGTCCTTCAACCATCACATACGACCATATCCGCGAGAAAGTACGGGATCCCGTCCGCTCTCCCCTAGTCAAACTCGTGAGAGCCAGATCAGTAGTTGGGTCGGTGACGACCAGCGAATCCCTGGTGTTGTATGTTTTTTTCTTTGCCGTTTTGGTGGAGTGTTTTTGTTATCTCCACCAAGATATCCCCCTATTTGAGCCGCAACACCACGCGTCAACTATCACATACGACCACACCTACAAGAAAATTTGGGATCCCGTCCGCTCTCCCCTAAACAAGCTTGTAAGGGCCAAACTAGTAGTTGGGTCGGTGACGACCAGCGAATCCTTGGTGTTGTATGTTTTTTTGCTTCCCTTGCACTTGGAGTGTTTTGCTGTTCTCCAGATGTTAGTGCCGCCCCCTATTTGCCATCGCTCAAGTAAATAAACCGCCACATCCCGCCATGTCTACGAGAAAAATGCAGGATCGTGTAGCCCCCCCTATATACCTAGGTACCCGCCTAGTTAACTTTGTAAAACTCGCAGCAGTGGGTAGGTATTGAGTCCTTTGCATATCCTGTTGGCCGATGCACACTCGTGATGTTCTGGACATACCGGACTACAATCACCAGGAGTCCATTTCCCAGTCCACTGCCTATTTGGTTGGAGTCGCCAGGGAGCGGATGCAGGGTATGTCTGTCTATTAAACTTCGCAATGTCTCTCCACGGCCCAAGTGGGGATATGTCTTCCTGAGGGACACAGACAACACCAAAGCGGCACCAATCCAAGTCCACGGCAGATCTCTATCGAAAGCGGGAAAAGGCAAAGCCACAACACCTCAAGAAGAACAGACGCAACAACATGCCCATAAGACAGAAATCGGATCGTAGCCAGACAACCAGACGAATGCAAACCGACAACTCCATGCCAACCCAAACGCCTAGCAATGCCATGCCGGGTGATGCAGTGAACCATGCATGATGGCCGACTCGCCAATGCAAACAGACACACCGTGCCAGAAAGGCAAACAGAAAAAAAAAGCGAAGAAACACAACCCGTCTCACTCCTCCTCCTGCTCCACAACCAACCCCTCGTAAGCCCTCTCCACCGTCCGGCCCCCCATCCCAGGCAGCATGCGCAGCTGCGAAAGCGACTCGATCCGGCCAGTCTCGCCCCTAAGCGTGAGATGGTCGACCAAATCCTGCGCCTTCTTCGCGCCAAACCCATGCAGGCCCCGGATCGTCCCCAGATCGCGCGAGTTGACAATCTCCAGCAGCAGCTTCGTGCGCGGCGACGACCCATCAAACCCCTCCAACCCAACCTCCTCCCGCACCCTGATCTTCTGCGTCGCCTTCTTCCTCGGCGTCCTAATAACCAGCCTCCCATCATCATCATCCTCAACATCCGCCTCAGTCCCCTCCAAATAATCCCCATCCTCCTCCTCAACACTCTTCTTCTTCCTGCCGCCCTTCCTCACCCCCTTCGCCCCACCCGCATCATCCCCATCTCCAACCTCACCAGCATCATCAATCAATCCCAACTTAACCCTCAACCGCTCAATCTTCCCCAGCAACCTCGCCTGCCCGGGGAAAAACACCACAGCGCGCTCGTAGAACCCCAGCGCGGCCTCCTCGTCGCCATGCTCCTTGGCCTTGCGCGCCTGCAGCAGCAGCCGCAGGCCCTCGGAGCGGCCGTCGCCGTCCGTGTCGTTGACCTTGCTGCGCGCGGCCGACTCGCTCTCGATGCGTCGCTCGAGGGCTTCGAGGCGACGCTTGACTTCGTCGCTTATTTCGGTTTGGGGGGGTGCTGGTGCTGTTGTGGTTGCGGGGGCGGTGCAGGAGGTGGAGGTGGAGGAGGAGGGGGAGGGGGGTTCTGCGGGTGCTGCAGTTTGGAGGGCGCGCGCGGCAAGGATCTCGGCGACTTTCTTTTCGACCATGGCTTCGATTTGCGACGCGGAGATGGAGATTTGTTGCTGTTGTTGGAGTTGGGGGAGTTGTGTGGATACTGTCGGTGGGCGCAAGAGGGATTGTTGCGTCGGGCGAGCGAGCTTCGAGGGCCGGATGACCGACTCGGTGGGCTCGGAAGGCCGCTTGGATGGTTGAAGGGGTTGCCTCGGCTGGGACGTGTTGGCCGCCGGCGCGATGAGGCGCGTCGAAACGGCCGGTTTCTTGTCCGTGTACACGCTGAAGGCTTTGACGGGCTTGTCGGGCTTTTCGGCCTTCTCTGCCGCCGCCTTGGCCGCCAACGCGCCTGTGTGGACGTTGTGGGCGTTGTTGAGAGGTCGCAGGGGCTGGCGCTGGATGGTGCCGCCACCTCCGAGCCCGGAGTTGGCGCGTGGCCCCTGCTTGAACACGATCTCGTTCTCGATCTCGCGCACCTCGATGCGCTTTGCGCGGGAGCTGACGTTCAGGCTGCTCAGCGTGTCGAGGTGGTAGCTGCGGATCGGCGCGAGGTTCAGGATCATGATGGTGATCCCGTTGTTCTGCCCCAGGGACAGGATACGCGTCATCTTAGACTCCCGGTACGGGATGCGCTTGTCACCGCGCGAGATGGCGTCGATGCACTGGCTCAGCACGAAGAGGCTCTTGTTAATCGCTGCCGACTCAACGAGTCTCTCCTTGCCATTGTCTGTGCGCCGGTTGTCTTCCGAGCCGGCCAAGTCAATGGCGGACGCCGTGCTCTCCTTGATCATGTCCCCAGTGGTCTGCGTCACCTTGACCCGCAAGATGGCATGGCTTCGGCTGCTGTGGGCGTTCAGCTTCGTGGCAGCCGTAACACGGTTGTTGTTTGCCTCAATGTATAACCTCTCAAAATCCTTGAGATCGTCGCAGGCGCGTTCCGATAATCCCACGACCATGGTCCTCCCGTCCTTCTCACGGAGAGGAAGGCCGGCAGGTGTCCGCTTCTCGGGCGGCTCGAGGAGGTCGAACACTTTGTCGTTGTAAATTTCGTAGTACGACAGGGCGACCGTCACCATTGTTGATCCGTTCGTGTCCTTCATCATCTTCTTTCCGCGCCGATAGACGTTGCTCAGCAACCTCGGGATCACGCCGCGCTCAGCGAGTCTGAGACCACCGCGCATCGTGTGCGTCTTGCCGGTACCCGTGACTCCATAGGCAAAGATTGTCACATCTAAGCCCTGGAACAGTGCCTTTATGTGGGGGGCCACTGCTGAAGGTTAGCAATGCGCTGAAGGGGAGTCCGAAGCTAGAACCGGAACCAGAGCCGGAGCCCGAGACAGAGCCAGAGTAATCGTCCTGGGATGGGCGCACCTTCAGCAGTGAACAGGTCTTCCTGGGTCGTGACCTGGTCGTAGACACTGTTGAAGGCAAACGAGAACTCTTCAGCTTCGTTCTTGGGGTTCGGGATCTTGACGAGGGTCGAGGACCTCCCGCCATCGACGCGGTCGGCGTGCACGATGACATCCTTGTCGAGCTCTTTTTCAAGCAGCGGCCGGATTCTGGCAACAACACGCACCGACATGACGGCTCAATTGGCACAGGATGGTGGCGAGGGGTATTAAGAGATGATGGGGGGGTATACGGGATCGAGAGGATGTGCCAATTGGCTGCGCGATGGTGTGTTGCAGTGACGGGGGACGGACCGCGTTGCAAAACCAGAAGCTAATCCTTGCAGCGCGTGAGCTTAGCTGCTGTGTTTGCTCCGAAATGAGCTTAATTTGTCGTCCGAGCAACAAATCCAGGGGGGCTCCAATGCACACATGCCAAGCGCTGCACGGCTGCAACTTGAGTTCAGCCGATGGCCCGTGCGGTGCCAAGCATCCTACTCCGGTCCGCACGCAGCCCAGCATGGAATTTCGCGGGACCTGGATTTTTGGCCGAAACTAAGTTTGAAGATTGGAGCTGTTCCCCGTCATCATCCCCCGCGCCGCCGTTGACAGCACCACGTCGTCACTCGTGGCCGCGCAACCATGAGACGGCAAGCGCCCCTGGTCAGAAGGCTACGGCCCACGGCGGTGACCCGGCCGACAACGACAACACGACCCGGCTTTGTGTGCTGGCAATGCCGCACCATCCAGATTAGCGCATCCCCCACTACCGACTCTCGGCCCGCCGCCGATGCCTTTGGAGCCTACCCGGGGTCGCAGAGGGACTCGGCAGGTAGGCATTGACCCGTGATGGATTCTTGCTGCTGCGCATGTATCTCACCACTACTGATGCAGATGCTCGGTTCGAGGTGCTCGGCGCGCCGTACTCGATTCTTTCCGTCACTCTCTCGGCATCTCAGCGTCTTTACACGAGGCGGGGGACTCTGGTTTCCGTCGCCGGCAAGGTGGAAAATGTGTGCATCCCTTGTATTAGCAAAGAGACTATCAGGATCAAACTAATGTTCGACAGGCGCAATCCACCCTTTCCCTTCTCTCCCCGCTTCGACGAGCCTTCCTCGGCATCCCGTTCCTCTACCAGCGCATCTCGTCCACGACGCCCATCACCGCCCTGATCGCGACCAAATCCCCCAACACGACCTTCTCCGTTCTCCATCTCGACGGCACGACCGACTGGATGGTAGCCCAACGCAACGCCCTGCTCGCCTGGACAGGCCACACCCTGGCGCCCACCCCACGCATCCAGCAGGGCATGTCGGTCGCCCACTGGGGCAACACACACCTTACGGGCCGCGGGCTCGCCGCGCTTGCCGCCCCGGGCCAGATCCATGAGCTCACTCTGGGCGATGGGGAAGAGATCGTGCTGCACCCGTCGCACGTGGTGGCGTACTCGGTCACGCGGAACCCGCCGCTGCCCTTCCGCTTTAGGAGTACGCGTTTCAACCTACAGGTCCCGGCCGTGCCGGCGTCGATTACCCGCGTGGCGGGGCGGCTTGTCCCGGAGCGGGCATCGAGGTTTTGGAATGCCATGCGGGATACGGCGACGTACAAGACCGTGGCGAGGTTGCTATACGGGCTTAGGACGGCTACAAGGAGGACAATCTGGGGCGACCGGCTTTTTTTGCAGTTCCAGGGCCCCATGAAGGTGCTCATGTCCACGAGGGGGGTGAGGGTGCGGGATGTGCTAAGCAGGGAGGATGTGAATGAGATTGCCGATGCTGAGGCGGGCGTGGTGCCGGCCGCGGTGCATCTGGCGACGACACCCAAGGTGGTGGAGGAGAAGAGGCCGGAGCAGAAGGTGGAGATCCATGTCGCCAGCGTGGGCAAGGATGGCAAGGTCACCTTTGAGGATGCGAAGGACCTGAACGATTTTGTGCGCTGATGTAGTGATTAGCCAACTGTATTATCTCCTCTGTAAACATAGAGCATTTGATCGTACCCCGGCACTCCCGCTGTCCTAGCCCCAGGCTGGCGGGTTGAGCGTCATTGTTGGCCTCGGATACGGGGATTGCTGCGCGCCCCACTCCACAGGGGAGCGTGACGTTGTTTGGGGATCTGGGGATTAATCTCAGATTACCGCATCAGTCTCGCAAACTCAACCTCGGCCAATGACGAGCAGATCTGTGCTCACCCTCCCCTGAGAGACACCAGACTCGCACCGCCATTCATGATCAAGGGCCGAGACGAGGCCGGATGAGTGAGGACGTCAGCAGCTTTTGTTGTGCAATTTCCAGAGGCTAATGTTAAACTTAGACGATCCTTGCGCCACTGCCTCGGGTTGCCGGCGCACCACCCACCCTCTCACATGCGCGTTTCGATACGCCAATGCCAGCCATGACGCCACTTAAACAAGATATCTCTACTCCCAAAACCTCTGTGGAGCGTTTTTGTCTTTTTCAACATGGCTGGCTTCTACCTCGTCCCGATATCGATGGCAGTTCCCCTGATATTCTTGCTCGTCGCCCTCATCCCGCTCACCCCAGTCGCATGGCTGTGGATAGCATGTAGCGGCATCATACGAGGCGTCCGCCAACGAGAACACCTTGCACAAACCGCCATATCCATCGCCCACTGGATCGGCCTAAGCATTATTCTGCCATGGGGCGCCGTCGTGATTCTCTATGTCATGGCTGTGGCCCAGCTGGCTCTGGCACCTCTGATCTTCCTCCAACACCTGCGCAACCTCCGCGAAACCATCATCTGGCTGTCCTCCCAATGGCCCATCAACCGCCAACCTGGCAGGACTGCTGCCTCTAACAACACCGACATATCGGCATCCCTCCGACCATACCAATACCCCCCTCTCCCATGCACCTCCCCGCCCACAATCCGCCTCTTCACCCTGCACCCCGGCCCTCCCAAGTCCCCCCTCCGCGGCAGCATCACCCACCACCCTCTCCCCCACAGACAAACCCACGGCACATACACGGCCCTCTCCTACACCTGGTCCTCATGTACCACCAATATCAATAACAACCAAAACACCCCAACTGAAAGAACCCACCCCCTCCTCCTCATCCCCACCGACGACAACAACCAAAACCAAACCCATTACCGCAGTGGTCGATCATCAGCTCACCCCCAAGTCCTCCAAATAACACAAACATGCTCCTCAGCCCTGCACCACCTCCGCTCCGAAACGCACCCCCAACAGTTCTGGGTCGACCAGATCTGCATCAACCAGGCCGACACGGCCGAAAAATCCCGCCAGATTGGGATCATGGACGGGATTTTTGCCGGGGCGGGGGAGGTGGTTGTTTATACCACCACCGAGAAAGAGACGGCAGATGCCGATGTTGAGAGGGTTGCGGGGTGGGTTGAGGGGGTTGATGTTCCTATTCCTCAAAGGGTAGGTGGGCTGGGACTGGGCAGCGGGAGGGGGACACGAGAGGAGGGGTGGGTGGGTAGGGCGGGGAGGGTGTTTGGTTTGCCGGCGGAGAGGGTGGAATGGGTGGAGAGGGGCTTCGAGGGGTGGAGGGAACGGGGGAGGCAGGTTTGGGAAGTTGGGAAGAAAGTGTATAAGGCTGAGGTGTTGAGATCAGGGCATGTTGCTGGGGGGTTGGTGGTGACTACGACAGCGACGCCGCCGCCGCCGCCACCGGGGGATGTGGAGCGGGTGATGAGGGCATTCTTTGGGAGGAGGTGGTTTGGTCGGGTGTGGCCCCTGCAGGAGTTATTGTTGGCGGACTTGTCGAGGGTATGGTTTGTGTGTGGGAAGAAGCGGGTGAGTGGGGAGAGAATGGCGTATCTGGCGTCGTTGGTAAGAGGGGAGTCTGCGTTGAGGGGGAGGGGCTGGGACATGTTTCACATGTTCCGACCGCCGACGTTGAAGGGTGGTCTGAGACGGTCACATCTCTTGGATGTCCTCATCCACACCAGATGTCGGCAGTGCGAGGATCCGAGGGACAAGATCTTGGGTGTGCTGGCCATTGCTAGGAGGCTGGATGGCGGTGCTTTGATGTCGAGGATGGCAGTTGACTACCGCAACTCGGTTGCCGAGGTCTATGCCTCTTACTCGGCGGAATTCATAAAATGGCACGGGCCGGGATTCTTTCTCTCGCTGATCAAGTCCCCGCCGGACATCAACGGACTACCCTCGTGGGCGGCTGACTGGACCGTCCCATGGCCGAACAAGCGGGCACTCGCAGGGACGGAATATGCTGCTCGGTCAAGACTCGGGGATGGAAAGGACGCCGTTGTGGGCTTCGAGACGGACGGCAAGAGCGGTCGGATGGTCATGAGGATCATGAGGCCGAGGATCGTGCGCGGCTTCTTCACGAGGGACGGACACATTGACGGCGCGGACAAGGCGCACATTGAAAACGTCCGGCAGCTGTGGACTGACGAAATCCTGGTCGAGATGTATCCCGGGTTGGCTCTGTTGCTGCGTCAGGTAAGAGGCGATGGGGAACGCTTCACCTTGGTACAGACATGCCCACACGCGCTGTCTCGTGCAGGCGTCCAGAAACTTGTGCAGAGCTGGAGTAAAGTCGTTGTCGACAAGGAAGATCTTGCGCGGCAGGGTGCCAACGGGTCGCCCCCCAAAGTGTACTTGAGTCTATCAAGAGTGTACAACATAGTGTAATGCTAATTATGTATGGGTATTATCTGGTCCTGCCTCTCTCATGCTTGGGACTTGACAAGCGCCCAGCACTTCTTCATGCCAGTTCCCATCGACTCGGTATCGATGTCCTCGATGGATGCCCACCGCTCCCTTGTACTCGACTCAGGGAACACCGCTTCCGCATCATCCAGCTCAAAGAGGTGGACGTGCATAGTCAGCTTCAAGTGGGAAAATAGCCAGGGCACGCTCCCGAGTTCGCCAACATGTGTCAGGGACGAGCGTCGTGTTTTGGTCCTCTTCCCCTTCCCCTCTACCACCAGCCCGGACACGTACGATGCTGACTCTGCTTTCCGGCTCTTGGCGGTACTGTTATTTGTTGCCGGTAGGGTATGGCTTGGCAGCTCCCACAGTCCCGCAAGAAGGCCCTTGTCCGGCCTCTGGTGGATTAGATATTGGCCATCCGAGGCGCGGCGGATGGCACAGACAAGCGTCTCCTCCTCGCGTACTTTCTTCTTGGGTTTCCTGAAGGGGAACTTTCTTGCGTGCTGGGCGATGATTTCGAGTGTCCGGGCATCAGGACCTGCCTTGGGGGTGGCAGCTTGTGTCGTTGCAAAGAACTGCGACAGCTTGCCCTTTTCGACAGTCGATTTTCCCTCCGCGACCTCCTTATCCAACGCCTCCTCGTTATCCGCCCCATCCACTTCCTCAAACGGTGCGCAGAGCGTGCAGAAATCTTCAATATCCACAACCACTCCTCCGCCAGACCGTCCCTCTGCCAGGGCGAGCCCCTCCGCATATGCGCGACAGGTCCCCGTAATCGGACACGCGTTGCAGTTCGGCTTAGGCGTACACACAGTACTCCCCAGCTCCATCAGCGCCTGCCCCCACCTCCCAGGCCGATCACTCACGCCGCCCTCGTCCACCTCCCCATCCGCGGCCACCGCCCTTACCAACTCCCCGGCAGCCTCCCACAACAACCCCACAACCTCCTTATCCCCCTTCACATCCCCCAACACGCCCATCTGCCTGCTCAAAACCCTCAACACATTCCCATCCACCACCGGCGCAGCCACCCCAAACACAATACTCGCCACCGCACCAGCAGTATACCTCCCCACCCCGGGCAACCCCATCAACCGCTCCACATCCCCCGGCAAACAACCCCCCATCCCCCCCTCAGCAGCACAAGCCCTCTTCGCCGCCGCCCACACCCTCCTCGCGCGGGAGTAATACCCCAGCCCAGCCCACATGGCAACAACCTCCTCCTCGGTGGCGGTCGCCAACGCGTGCATGGTCGGCCAGCGCGCCATCCAGCGGGTCCAGTAGGCGACGACGGTGGCGACACGCGTTTGCTGGAGCATGACCTCCGAGATCCAGACCTGGTAGGCGCGCTGCGCGAGGGCGGGCTGGGAGAGGGTGGTTGGGGCCTGGAAGGGCTGGCGCCAGGGCATGGCGCGGTTGGTGGATGCTGTGGTGAACCAGGTTAGGAGGGCGGCGCGGTGGGTGGCGGCTGTGAGGAGGGCGGGGGGGTGGTGGTAGGTTGCTGAGTGGATGCGGGAGGGGAAGGCCGGGAGGGTCCGGGGTGCGGAGATAGATTCGGGGGTGATATTGGTGATGGTGATGTTGGTGGCGGTGCTGATGAGCTTCGTGTTCAGAGTCTGCCGTGCATTGCGAGTTTTGCGGCGTTTGGTTGGTCTCGGTTCATCAACGTCGGTCAAGTCCGAGTGCGGGTCTGAGTCCGGGTCCGGAGCCGGATCCGAGTCTTGTTGATAATCGGCAGATCGACCTGAGTCACTGGACCGAGCCGAGGAAAGGGAGTCGCTATCGTCGGAGTCATGGTGTTGGTGCAGTTGTTGACGGGTTTTGTACGAAACGATCTCCCTGGATGCAATCCGCGCGCTTTTCCGGGTCGGCATGCTGCACGCTTTACTGGCCTTTCAAGCTTGTTGATTTGTTGGCCTTGGGTTTTTGTTGGGCGAGTGCTCGTCTCGTTGACAAATTGAAAGAAACGCGTCCGGGAAATCGTACGCTTAGTAGCAAACCCTAACCCTCAGTCTTGTTCCAAGCTTTGCCCTTCGGGGTTAGGGCTGTCTAATGGCTTGTTGGCACGGGTATTCCTTGTGTCAACTAATGCCAATTGCAAGCGCTTGATAGCCCTTATTCATTGTGACTCGGTTTCTAGAACATCTCAAGGTCCATATCTACCTCGATCTCCACCGGGTAATCCGTCATGATCTTCTTGACAACGTCCACCCACCATAGCTGGCTTCGGGAGCCAAAGAGTGCCTTTCTATACTCCCACCATACGGGCCAAAACCCCGCCATTTCCCAGTCCAGAATGCCCCTCACATCTCCAGTTTGAGGATCAACCAGGATGTTCTCCCAAGAGAGGTCGGCATAGGCAAAGTGTATCTCGTGTTCACCGGGCAACTGGTCACGATACTTGGACGCCCATTCAGGCCGCGGTGGGTTCTTCACTGGCGCAACCAGATAGTCATGGAACGCGCCAACCGCTGGGAAGGGACCGCATGTGAATCGGCTGTTTAGCCGGTGGTCGTACGCCGGGCCTCCAGAACAGGACCCGATCCATCCAGCACCCTCCGGACGGAGCCGATGCAGTTGCTCGAAATGCGACCGAAGTTGCTCAACCGTCGTGGTACGCGTGTCCCCGCTCATGTTCGGCCAAGCAACACCAACTTCCACACCAGGAAGCCGCTCCATGAGCATCCAACCCTCCCCCCTCTCCCCTTCGCCATCGAAATGGGTCTCGAGAATGCCGGGGACTGGGATGGAAGTATGGCGCCAGACGTACTCCATGGCTCCTATCTCTCGTTCGAGTCGCCACCTTGTTCCATGCTTTCGAACTGTACTGGGACTTTCGAAGATGATTCGGCCCGCGACCTGTAATGTGCGAGGCGCTTGAAATGATGCACTGTCTTCTGTCATTGCTTGTTTTCTGAGACCCCCTGCGCAATGGTCCTGGATCAACAGGGTGCAAGGGAGATGATATTGGGCAGCTAAGTTGTTGCGCCCCGATCGTTCCGAGGTAAAGGTGATAGTGAAGAGCGTGGTGCGGAACTGGGAAAGTCGGTGTGTGGAGGAACTTGGCATTCAATCCCCGCCAGTAACATGAGCTCGAATTAAAAAGCAAGACATTTCCAGCATGTATAACCCCAACCCTTGACCGTCTTTCACAAATATGCCTCCAACGTCCACTTACAATAGATATATAAAGGCTTTAGAAGCCTTCTACTAGTACTCTATAAGTAAGGCCTTAACCCTCTACTCTTCTTCTTTTAGATAACGTTACTCTAATATAATTTGGTCTATTAGGCGAGTTAGCAAGGTACAAGGAGGTATAAGAAATATCGTAACTTATACAAGGATATCGGAATACTAGAACTATTATAGGAACACCTATAGTATATATAATATTTATAGCACTTCACCTTTCCAATTATATAGTAGGTAAGGCTTTGCAAAGTGTACTAAGAATAAGGTATAACAACGAAGCTATTTTTAGCGATATTCTAGGTAAGAGTAGTATAATAGTATACTAAGTTGGATTTCTTTTTCAATATATAATCTACTATTCTATTAGTATTATAGTGATATAGGAGGAAGAATTATAGTATTTATAGGCGTAGAGTATTAGCAGTACTTGAGATAGGGGCTCTAGTCTTTTAGGATAAAAGATGTCGAGAAGGGGCATTGTATTACAAGCAGCTGCTTGAAGGGCCTAGGGGAGCTATAGCTAGAATATAGGACATTCCAATAGCTAATCGCTTAGATAGCTAATTAAAGAAGAGTTACTATTATTACTAGCAATAGTAGTAATAATTATAGGAGTTACTTATAAAAAAGGTAATAATTGATATTATTACTAGTAATAAAGGTAATAAGCTATAAAGATACTTGGTATAAAGAGTACCTAGATAAAGGGATCACTATATATATAATCTAGATAGTTAGTCACTTATTGATAAGGGAGCTTGGAGCTTCCTTAGCAAAGCAATCAGATTATAGCATCGATCGTACTATTGAGACTAGTTGCACTGAACTTATTGTAGACCTTTTGGCTCTACCGAAACATTGTTTGACCTGTCAAAGATACCTCCCGACGGGCTGAACCCTTTCAGAGTGGTCAGACCGGACGTTTCGTCACAGATACACTAGGTAGCCCTCTTATAGTCAGAGAACACTTCGCTCCGCAAGGCCAACGAGGTACTAAGCAAGCGCTGGAGAGCTAAAAGGACGTGTATACAGCTTGGAGGGTCACTTACTATATAGGGTGTACAGGAGTTACTGGGCTAGGGGGCTGTAGATAGGGAGGGAGTGTAAGAAATGCAGCTAGAGGGTGGTAGTGTAGGGGGGGTTCGTAGGAGGGTTCGGTGCTGTGGTGTTTGCGGCAAGCCTGGCCATAATGCCTGCACTTGCCAGGAGGTTGTAGAAGGGTCTGATTCAGCTGTTTCTGATGTAATTATAGTAGGTTAATAGTGTTGTTGTTTTGTAATTGAGGATAGTTGTTATAGGGTAGCTAGAAGTGCGGCGCTTGCTTATCTGCGGCGCTCGCTTATCAAATACGTTACCTAGTATAACAGCCCGATAATTCGGAACGCTAGTGCTGTTCTCGGGTCGACGGTAGGGTAGTAAGTGACGCTGGAGCCGATACTAGACCCTCCTACATTTGTCGTCATTGTGAACGAAACCTAGACGACGACGTTGAGCAGAGAGCGAAGCCCATTGTATCTCAACCCAACTCTCCCATCTGGATCTACGCTGTAAGCAGCCGGGCAACCGGGCAGGTAGCGTCCGTCGGTTGCCTCGAGGAAGAGGGTCAGAGGGCCCAGAACAAGGTTCCGGCGGCTAAGAAATCGACGAGGGCGGTATAAACAGAAGATGGTCCCTCGACTCGATATCGAAGTATCTCTAGGCTGTGCGGCACTGTGATTCCTTGCTAATGGTCTCGCGCCAGTCACGGGCCGAGTTCTATAGCCGAAGTTGTCACAGACGGCTCTCAACGCCGCCGGCTTTGCAAGAAGGCAGCTAGCGACTACCTTAGAGGCAATCTAGGGACGGTGTAGTTAGCTTTAATTCCTGCGTCGAGCTTGGTCGGGTATGGATCACCTCTAGCGAAGTTCCATTGACAGCTGAGCCGGGCGAGATCAGCTACATAACAAGTTGCTCGAGGTTATCGTAGCGTGCGTTCAACCCCCGTAGAGTGCCGTGGATATCCTGCAGGGGGCTTGTCATGGCAGAGACCTCGGACTGTATACTAGCAAGCTAATTGATAGCAAGGTTGTAGAAACTCGACTCCAAAGCGGCCAACTTCCTAGCGCCTTGCTGCGAGAGAGAGCTGCTAAACGGCTTAGCGAATCATATCCACGGTGAATAGCGGATGGCGCCCCTACAGTCCAATAGCCTGCATTGTCAATTGAAGGGTCGCATTGGCGTTGCGTAGTCGAGTCTCCAGCTGTACGAGCTTCGGCCGACTGAACGGATAGAGCAACTTCCGTCCCTAGGCCTTGATTCTACTGCCTCGACCGGCCATGGATTGGCTATAACTAGTGAGTTCGCCAACTAAAGCATCGAGAGCATTCAGCTCTTGTGTGCTGGACTGGACGCAATCACGGACCGCCGTGGCTGCCGCTTGATGCATGTCGTCGTGCTAGAGCCGGACGAGACAAGTTTGGACAAGCTCGAGTGTCTGCCGCAAGGAGTGGTTCTGCTGTTTCGCCGATGCAATGTCTTGCTCGCAGCACTCGAGGGCCTCTATATATTTCGTGATGCCTCCGCAGACCTAGAGCCCGAGAGATATTACGCCAGCAGCTAGCCCTGCCACAGAAAGAGGGTCCGCCATTGTTCAGATGGGAAAAAGTCAACAAGGGAAAAAAAGGACGACTAGAGCCTGTAGATAATATAACTAATATAACCTGGAAGCTACGTTTCGATGAATCGTATTCGGGTCGTTGGATGAATCCTACTTGTACTTGTAAGGATGAAGCGAAGAAGGATGGAAACTGTAACTAAAGGAACATAGGCTGAACATGTGCTGTCTGCCTTCCTCTATTGTAGTCCAATAAGGAACCCTTAGTTTCTACTACTTCATATTACCGAAGACCTTTACCGCCCTAGGCTGAATGACGGGGCACTACCAATGCCGCCTTGGAACCTGCAGTCCAATTTAAGAGCGCTGGTTGGCTAAGGTCAAGCCACGCCGTCTCCGAACCCAGCTGAAGGAATGGGTGGGTGATGTAATGCATTGTAGTGTCACGGTGCAGTGGCTCAGCCACCCACCTCCTACTCCAAATCCGCTCATCTTCTCTCTTCTATAGGCAAAGCAGGACGCTTACACGCTTGCTAATAGGAAGCTACTAGGTCTTAAGCGTTGTTCCAAGCGTCTCTAGAGGAAGCTCAACTGAAACCAGCTATCTCTAGTCCATCATAATGAATTCACACGACAGTCAAGTATCAAGATTCAGGAATTTGCCAGGTACTAGTGGGTGAAAGATAGCGAGGGCGGATTCTTTTGTCGTAGTTTTACATTCAAGTGTGTTTGGCCCGCTTAAGCGTTGGGAGCGAGCCCTGCGGTAGAGGATATAAGAGTGGAATTTACTCTAATGATGATAATGACAAACCATCTTGTACGGCCAAAGAAAACGGTTTCTCCGAGCAGCATGGTTTTCCGGTCCGTCTCAGACCCCACCTCGCCGCGTATTCAATACCTCTAGGCCTCCGACCCCTGACTGGATAGCTCACTGATCTCAATGAAAGCATTGCTGTGTTATTCGGCTATGCCAACTGGAAGTCGTGAACATCTTGCAGCAGGCTTAGTTTTGTTCTATAGCGCAGTCTACACCAGCATAGTCTAGGTCGGCGTCGTCTGGACCAGCGCAAGAAGAGCACAAGGAGCAGGGGATCCTCCACGCCGGCCTCGGGATCTGCCGTACCGCAGCCGGCATCAATTAATGAATACTGAACGTGGAGTGAGACGTTTCACAAGTGGTACCATTTGTAACGACGGGAAGTAGTGCTGCTGTCACGGACTCTTATTTTTCGGGTCAAGCCCGCCAGATGGATTAGACTAATGTGTGTGCGCTAGAGTTGAACCCGTACTACGCCCCACTTTTCCTCGGTCTCCTACATGTCGCCCACGTTAAGTGGTGCTCACCACCAATACAACCAAAGCAGCAAACAACCACTTTTTCAACACTTTCAACTTAGAACTTCCTTAACAACCTACCTCCACCTTCCGAATCCACCACTTCTGCAGGGCCAAGCTTCCCAGTAAGCCTCCATTTCCTGGCCACTTTTGCAGCCTCTGCAAAGGTGCGCTTGACTGCGTTATGGGCCTTGGTTTTGGCCGCCTCGATGAGCCTCTTAGCCTTAGCCAGATCATCCTGCTTCCTTTGCGCAGTCATCCGACGAGCAATGCCTACATATAACACCCCCCCGGCCTTCAGAGGAGTGTTCTTTTGATTCCGACGTGCCCTGGCGGTAGCCTCTGCAAGCTTGGTCCTCCCAAGGTCTCTCCTTGTCTGAACAAGCTCGGTGGCCGCGATGAGCGACCCCCGGATAAACCTGCTTAGATCGTAAGCAAAGTCAGGATCCAGATCCTCATCCCCTTCTAGCACAGCCTCTAGGCCCCGGGCCACCTTGTTGATTTGCCGCAACGTCATAGGGGTCGAAAATGGGGAGGAATGTTCTGGGTCCCTGGGTGGTGGTGTTGGGGTCTTGCGAACCGTATGTGGATTGAATGGAAAGATCCCTGTTTTCCGGAAGGCTGATAGAATGGTGGATCGCTTGAATGCCTGCCGGCGAACACCCTGGATGATGCTGAGGAACTCGATCTTCGTGATGTTGATCAGGCCGTCACGAACTAGGACATCCAGGGCCTTAGTATGATAGTGCTTCAGAGGCTGGAAGACCACTACATCGAGAGGCTGGAGCAGGTGGGTAAGCTTCATCCTCATCACCATCAACATCATTATCATCATCACCATCATCCGGGCATGAGCGGCGATGAACTTTCGGACGTCAAGCAGCCTCAGGCCGTGTACGACTTCGACAACAAGCGCTGGAACGACGGCGGTGCGGCCTCCGTGGCCAAGTCCGAGTACGGTCACAATCACGTGTCGGATATCCGCCTGACCACCACCATCCAGCAGTACAACGGCACCTTGTCCGGGTCCGAGGACAGCCTGAGCATGCAGCAGGATGTGGAGCTGTATGACAGACAGCGGGGGTTTGTGCAGGGGCATGTGTGGGCTTGACAATAGTCGATCTGAGGTTGTGCAGTACGATTCGGGTTTGTGTAAGGTATTATTTAAGTAGTCAGTGGCAGGGTCAATCAATGGTGGCAATGAGGGTTGATCACGGAACACTCACAGATCGGTGGACGACAGTCACGGTGCCACAGTGCTTTGAAACTAGTATGGTTCCATTTCCAAACTGACAAGCCGGGTGTTCCTCCACTGTGAAGCACCTGAGGCTATCCAAGCATCGAAGCAGCAAGCATAACCAGCCCGCCAAACCCATCCATGCCCGCAGACCACTCATCCCACCGGGCGGCGCTCCAAGCCGACGACCCGCCTGCGTCACCGGGGCGGGCCACCTCCATCGGGGCGTGCCAGTCGACGAGCAGGCCGTTCTGCAGCTTGACGAGCTCGCCGCTGTTCGCCAGTCCAAAGTCGACTTGAGCCTCGGCGTCCTTCTCGCTCTCTGCCCGCCAGCTGGCCTCGTCGGCGGCTTCCCAGAGCGGCCTCTTGGCCGGCAGCGGCGCCAGCAGCAGCTGCGACTCGTGCAGGGAGCACATGTTGGCCGGCTCGAAGAAGACGAGCAGGTTGAGGATCTGGTAGATCACGCACAGTCTGGGTGGGTGAGTCTAAGTCAGCATCGCGCATGAACCAGCTAATTAGTGCGGCGGGAGGAAATGTCAAACCTGCGCCTGGATTCCTCAAAGATCCAGTCTTTCCAGGTAAGCTCTCGTCCATTGCTGCTTGGGGTCATCTCTGGGGTGTTGAGATGGGAGGAGATTGCCTGCGGGTTGCCATTAGTGACGCCCCTGTCATGGACAGACGCAAACGAGGGGCCGAGCTTACAGCGACGGCAGCGACCATGAGATAGTCAAAGTTATTGTGCTCGGTCTGGCCCTCGTCCAGCCTGAGGATGAGGTAGACGCAGAGCGCCTGGAGAGCAGCAAGCCACTTCCATCTGTTCCACGTGGAGTTCTATAGTAAAGACGCGTGTTAGCTCCGAGCCAGTGTGCACTCAGCGCCCGAATTCAGAGCACTAAAGACCTGCGACATGGGTCTCATACCTCAGCGCAGAATCTCTCGCACTCCATGCGCACGTTCCTCCAGAACAGCTTTCGACTCCCCGCAACTCGGCTGTTGAGCATATGCATGAGGCTGATGCAGTTGTGCAGCGGCTCCAGGTCGTCGCCGTTGTCGGCGATTGGAGAGGACAGCAGGCGCAGGTGAATGAAGGGTGGCAGGGTGTTGTGGCGCAGCATCATCACCGGGAAGGACCGGAGCGTGTGGAGGATGAAGCCGGCGGTCTTCTGCATCCCGGTTTCATGCCGCACTCGCTGGACGAGCGTGGGCCCGAGGACGCGCGACGGCTGCCTTGTCAAGGGCAGAGCGGAGGAGACGGGCATAGTTTGATGGAGGAGTTGCAATGTGTTATCCGTGGAAGACGTCGAGGCCTGAAGCAGAGGAGGAGCCAGGGAGGCCAGGAAGGGCGCCATCGAGTCACTGGCCTGGGTGGACGAGAAGGCTGAGGAGAGCAAGTCGCTACCGACGTTCGGGAGGGGCGGGTTGAAGAAGTCGGCCTGGTCAATCACGGCATTATCCCAGCCGAAATAAATTTCTCCGGGATTCGCTGAAGCGACGGTCTCTTCAAACGGGATGCTCGAAGTATCCGAGACGGACGAAGGCGCGGTGTCTTGCTGTTGCCGAGGTGTATCTAGGGTCAATTGATCCCCCGAAGCTCTGCCTCCCGCGCTGCGAGGCGCGGTAGCCGGATAGTGACATTCAATCGACCTGGCAACGCACCCGGAGCACGAGGGTCTCTTGCTGTCGCAACGGGCTTTGCGTCTGGCGCAAGCCGCACAGGACCAACGGCGGGTGGGGGTGTCGGCCTTCCGAGACCGACAGTAATAGCCATGCCTCTTGAGCGAGGCCTCTGATTAACGATAAATGGCAAGGTTAACCGAAAGCCATTGTGGCCTGGGGCTGAGGAGTGACGGGGCGGAGCAACTTGAACTCACGCTTGTCGAAGGGCTTGTTGCATCGCCCACACCGTAGGACCGGGTCTGCCATTTCAGATCGGTGTGACGAGGGCTGATGAACTTGTGAGATTCGGTTCAGTGTGTAATATGCTCAAACTGTGCTATGCGTGCCCTTGAGCAGATGCTGAGTGGCGCGCTCTCGCTCACTGAGGGCGTGTGGGAGAACCGAATGGAAGGGCGTGATCCTTGGCAAGCCCAGTTCGAGGTTTGAGGGAATGTTTCAGCGCATCCTGCAAACACAAGTTCCGGTTCGAAAGTTGGCCAAGAAGGTCCGAAGCTGGCGAAGCTGGGAACGCCATGCGGACAAGGGTTAGGGTTGACTGTTACTCGACTCCGGAAGCGCACCCCAATTACTAATGACCTGCGACGTCAGAGTCCGGAACAGGTAAGGTGCCGTATCTGTCTCGGGCGGAACAAATTGTAGTCGGAACAAATTGTATATTGTATTGGGAACAAATTGTGTAGTCGGAACACTTTGAATCGCCCACGCTACCATCGCAATCGCCGTCTGACAAACTCGAACTCGACGGCCGCATGTTCGCATTGCAAACAAGTTCAAATGCAAGACGGAAACCATGGCCCCACAAGATGTACCGCTCCGTATAGTTAGGCCTTCGGGGTGCTATAAGACTGCTCGTCGACTCTTCGAACCATGACACTCTGGCTCTCCATCGCATATCAAATCAATCCACTCTAGATTCTGACAAAGATTCAAAGTCATCTCTTATAACTCAATCCCGTCTCAATCTTTACGCAGCTCCGACCCTCAAAACTCTTCGTCAACATGGCTGCTCCTTTCCCCTCCCCAACCAAGACATATCACAACACCACCTACGATTCGCTCTCTCCCACGCGCCCTGAGCTGTCCGCCAAGGGCAAGACAGTCCTGATCACCGGCGGCGGCACCGGCATCGGCGCCGAGACAGCCCGCTACTTCGCGCTCGCCGGCGCGTCGCGCATCGCCCTGCTCGGCCGCCGGGAGAAGCCACTCCTCGAGACCAAGGCCGCCATCCAGCACGAGGTCCCCGGCGTCGACATCTTCGTCGCCCCGACCGACGTGACCAAGAAAACCCAAGTCGACGCCGCCTTCGCCGGCTTCCTCCCCGACGGCGCCAAGCTCGACGTCGTGGTCAGCGGCGCGGCCGTCACGGGGCCTGTTGACCCGATCGACGTCGTCGACCCGGACCGGTTGCTCGACACGGTCGACCAGAACCTCCGCGGCGCGCTGTATGTCGCGCAGGCCTTCCTGCGCCACACCGCCCCCGACGCCGTGGCCGTCAACATCTCGTCGTCGGCCGCTCATCTGAGCTTCGGCGCCGGCTTCGCGGCCTACAGCACCGCCAAGATGGCTTGCGTGCGCCTCTGGGACTCCGTCGCCGCGGCGAAGCCGGAGTTGAGCGTCTTCCATATCCAGCCGGGCGTTGTGGACACGGATATGAATAGGGAGGTGGGCGGTGTCAAGGCTATTGGGCATGAAGATCATGGTGAGTGGCTCTGGTCGATCATCATATTCATAGGCAACTAGGCTGACTTTGAATCTCATTAGTGTCCCTGCCCGCAAGCTTCATGCTTTGGCTCGCGAGTCCAGAGAGTCGTTTCCTGAAGGGCAAGTTCCTGTGGGCCAACTGGGATGTGGAGGAGCTCAAGGCCCGCAGAGAGGAGCTGCAGTCGACGACCCAGCTGAACATTCAGCTGGGCGGGTGGCCGTTTGGCGATGCGAGCTTCAAGGCCCAGTGGAAGGACTAATTAGGCGCGGGCAGCCTTTCCTGGTCTTAGATTTTGCATGTTCTATCTGCATAGAAGAATAGATTTCTAGATGCGTATCCTTGCGATGCACAAACATATCGAAGGCCCATGCCATACGAAACCTGGAACAGACAGGATTGAATCCGTCGAGACTCCCCACCGTTACCACGTTCTATTCGGGTCAAACATCCACCTCAGGCAGTTGTTCTCGCCGTAGCCGCCCTGCTTGCCGTCCTCGCCGCCGCAGTTGCAGCTGTCGACGGGTGTTTTGAGGTACCGCAGACACTCGTCAAAGTTGTAAGTCCACGTGCACCCCTCCTTGACCTCAAACATCCAGTGGATTTCCTCGTTCCCGCTGAACGGCTCGGTGTCCTGGTCCAGGAAGGGCCCCACCAGCTCGCCGCCGTCGCGCTTTCGGCGCTGGATCCCGTTGCGGTACGCGATCTTGTCGCACGCGGACCTGCGCCCGTTCTGCAGCCGGATGTTGCTCATCTTCTGCCCGCTGTTGAAGCAGTGGATCTTGTTCGTGTTTGGGTCGGCGCGCTGCAGCGTCGGCGTCGGCGTCGGGGCCTGCGTCGGCGTCGTGGGCGCCGCGCTTGTCGTGGTGGACGTCTCCGGACGCTCGCACAGCACCAGCTCGCCCTGGAAGGTGCCGTTGCCCGTGATCTGCGGCACGTCCCAGCCCCAGCCGAAGCCGTCGCCGATGGGCACCTGGCCGAGGCCTGGGCCGCCGTACCCCGGGCAGTCCGTCACGATGTCGAGGTCCCAGTAGCTGGGGTTCTGGGCGGCCTGCCGGCACAGCCACTCCTTGGCCTTCTCCTCGATCTCGGCGTTAGGGTCGTTGGCCGCGGCGCGCGTCACCAGCGCCTTGGCCGGCCAGGCGCCCTTTTGCGGGGGCACCGCGCCGGGTCCGATGGATGGCGGGGGCGTCGGGAAGGCCCCCGTCGGGCTGGCCGTCGAGTACTTGCCGTCCGGACCAGTATACACGACGACCGGCCAGTTGCTGGTCGTGGCGGGGACGGGCCAGACGGTGCCGAAGTCGGTGCGACGCTTCAGGCCCCCGCCGCCGGCAGCACCACCCTCGGCCAGCGTCATGATCTCGAAGCCCAGCTTGGACAGCGTCATGGGCGGCACCGTGATGGTGCTCGTCCAGGCGTCCTTGCTGACCGTCATGAGCGGGAAATTGACGACCGAGGTGGCGCCCGTGTAGGGGGGCAGCTTGACCTTGCAGCGCGGCACGCACGAGAACTCGGGCTCGTCCATGTTCCAGATGTCCGGATGGACCCAGATGATGTCGTTGAACTGAGCGCCGTCGCTGGCAACGTCCAGGATCGAGATTTGGGACCAAAAGGGGTGCGCATCCACGTTGAGGTTGTCCTTGGCCAGGATGCCCTGACCCTCCATGACGGCCATGTATTTGGTGCCGATAGTGACGAGGTTCTGGATCCGCACGCTGGCGTGGTTACCTTGCAGCAGCACCATGGCCTTCTGGCATGCCTGCCCGTCGATGCAGTCCTGGGTGTAGGTCGAAAACCACGAGTAGAGGCCGGCGCTTGTGATGAGGACGTCCTCGCAGCCGCGCATGATCACGCCCCAGGACTCGTCGCAGCCGCTGAACTCGTTGTTATTGCCAGAGCCACAGTTGTAGCTGGGATCGCCTGGGAACTTGCCCACAGCGCTGGCGAACGGAGCGGGAGGCGGCGGGGTGGGCTGGTAGTAGGGCGACTCGGTCTGGATCATGGTGGTGAAGATGTTGGAGGCGTTGTGGAAGTTGTACTGGTAGTAGACGGCGTGCTCCGACGCCGTGACATACAGCCAGACGGGCGCGGTGCTCTCGATCAAGAAGCCACGGGCCACATAGACTGAGTTCTGCACCATGGTGTTGTTGGCGTCCACAAGATCCGGATCGTCAATCATGTGGTCGGCCACCCACAGCCACATGTTCTCGAAATAGCCCGACGCGCCCGGCTTGAGATGCATCATCAGGCTGCCGGCGTTGCAGGCCGGCGCAATGGCCGAGGTCAGGGCCGGACACTCGGCCGGCGTCAGACCGGTGCCGGTAGCACCGCCAATACGGACGTGGCAGTCCCAGAGGGCAGCTGAGCCCTTAGCATCGGCGGCCATATTCCACTCGAGAAGGACAGCACCAGCCGTCGGCCCTTTCGTCGTAAAGAACAGATCCTGCATCTCCACGTTGCCCACCTGGCCCGGGGTCGCGCCCATACGCACCATGACCTTCGGGTTGTTCGCGTCGGAGAAGGCGGGTCCGAAGGCCACGAACTGCGACCAGGTTTCGCCGACGATCTTGGCGCCAGGCGGCACGACCACGGTGTCGGTCAGGATGTACGAGCCGGCGTCCACAAAGAGGATCTTGCCCTGGCTGGAGTAGAGCGCGTTCTGAACCGCAGCGGTGTCGTCCTTCACCCCGTCGCCCACCGCGCCAAAGTCCTTGATGTGGACAAAGTCGCCCAGGGGGCGCTCTTCGTACTGCGGCTTGGGACGCTCAAAGTAGTTGCCCGACGAGTCGACGAGCCCGCTCTCCCGGCGATACCGCCCCACCTTGCCGCCGGTCGAGAAAGAGCGCGCGCTGGCCGAGCCGGCGTACACGGGGCCCAGCACCCACTGGTCGACGAGCGACTGGCTGGCCCCCGAAAGGTGCGTCTTGCCGCTGCTGTCGGCCACGACGACCTGCACGGCCGAGAGGGCCACGTTCTCGAGCACCAGGCCCGTGGTGCGCGAGCCTACGGCAGCCGAGGGGGCGGACATGAGGACGGCGGTGCCGACATTGGTGAAGGAAGAATCCAAGATGGACGCCGAGCTGACGGAGCCGGACGGGTCCTTGGCCACGAAGCGGAAGCCGACCTTCACGTTGGCCACCGTGACGGACTTCCACACCCAGCCCCAATTCCAGAACACATGGACAGCCGTGTCGCAGCCGTCGAAGCGCAGGCGTTGCGCTGTAAACTGCTGGGCACCGCCGTAGAGCCCGACGTCGCCGCCGCTGAAAACCACGTCTGAGATCTGACCGCCGCTGCCGTTCTCGGCGTACATGCCCTTGGAGCCCGGCCCGGCGCGCAGCTCCACGTTCTGCAGGCTCGTCCCCTGCGCAACTTGGTAGTGCAAGCACGCCGTGGTCTCGCCGGCCGGGGCGTTGCGCACATCGATGATCACATTGCGGATTTGGCGGTAAAAGTTGGCCGTGTTGATGTACCACTGCTGGTCGCCTCCGTCAGGTCCGACCCCACCGCCGGTGTACTCGTCCGTGGACAGCACGCCCAGACCAACAAAAGACGACGAAGCAATAATCACGGGCCGATTCAGAACGTCGCCGATCACCTGCGTGCCAAAAGGCAGGGGGATGGTGCTCGAGACGAGATAGGTGCCAGGGGGGAAGTACACAATGGCGTTCTTCGTCGTGGACCCGTTGCACTTCTCGCCGCACCGCCGGCCGTCATTCATGGCCTTTTTGATGGCGGCCGTGTCGTCGGTCACGCCGTTTCCGGTAGCGCCGTAATCGAGCACGTTGCGGAAGACCTTGTACGTCGGGTCGTTGCCCCAGGGGACGGTGCCTCTGCGCGCGATGGTCTCCATCCAGTACGTGCCTCGGACAGGGGCCCGGCGCTTGACGCCGCTCGAGCTCGAGTTGGACGGAACAGGATGGGTGGCTCCCGGGTTCACCCCCTCGGGTGGTGCCACGGCCTCAGCCTCGGCCACGAGGGCCGCGGCCCAGGCGATCTCGTCGGTGATTTCGAGGAGCGGAGGAGGTGCCGCGTCGTCATCTCGTCGCTTGTTGTTGTTGCTGTTGGGCACCGCCGCAGCGCCGCCGATTACGGTGCCGGGCTTGAGACGGTACTGGTTGCGCGCCGGATTGGCCAGCCGCGCCTTGTTGCGCTCGGCCGAGGCAGCGATGGCATCGGCAACGATGCTCCGGGCCCTGGCGAGGTCGGCCGCGGACGCAGTCTTCAGCAGAGGCTTGCCATCCGTGGAGTTGGACGTGACCGGCCTCTGCTCGTGGGCCTGCGCCCACGGCTACTGCCCGGCCCCCTGCACCTGCACCCCCGGCACCCCCGGCGCCCTCCCGCCTCCGACCGGCGTCCGCGGCTATGCCGTCCTGGACCTGCAGAACGAGCCGGGCTTCCCCGCGCTGTGCGACTTTGTGTGCTCGTACGCCGCCGGCTACTGCCCTGAGCAGGTATGCACCACCGTGCCCTACAGCACCGTCCCGACCAACGGCACCGTCTGCGTCAAGGGCCAGGGCGAGGGCGGCTACGCCGGCCTGTGCAGCTACACCTGCCGCTACGGCTACTGCCCGCCCGGGCCCTGCGCCTGTCTGCTGTACGGCCAGGCGATCCCGGAGCCGCCCGTGCTCGGCACCCCCGGCGAGCCCGCCCCTGGCTTGGATCAGATGTGCAGCTACACATGCAACCATGGCTACTGCCCGTCGGGGGTGTGCGTGTATTCGACTTAGACAGGGTCAGGATTGTATTGATACCCATCTCCGTTTGCTGCATAGCCAGTACCACCACCATCTTGCTAGTGATGAATGCATGATAGTTGGGCATAATGATTTCCTTTAAGGTACAGCAGACCGTCCCAGGTCACGTTTCTTTGTCCTTCTCGGCTGCTTGTGCCGCCTCCTTCTCCTCTCGTGCGCGTATCATCGCCGCAGCCCTTGCCATCATTCTCTCCATAGTCCTGCGGGTGCGCTCCTCATGCGAAAGTTTTTCACGAGGTGCAGAACTGGCCGCGGGCGGCTTCCTGTGCCACCAGACCCACCGGTCCTCGTGACCGACATTCACATAGCCCTGTCCAAAGCTCACAACAGCCAACTTGTTCTCGAGGTCGGTTTCGGGCGGGTCCCTAACAACGCCCACGCCCCGGTCCCTCTGGAGTAGGGTGGTGCCCCGTTCGCTCTGGAGTACGGTGACCAGGAGGGCGTCGCGCCTGGCCATCAGCCAGGGGTGCACGGCCGAGACAAACTCGTGCACGGTGAGAACCTCGCCCTGCGAGACGACTTGCAGCGGGGTATAGACCTCGCAGGCCCAGGGCCGCTTCTCCCCGCAGCACTCCACCACGTAGAGGTCCGGGTCGAGAGAGTCGTCGCCAGGACGCGGCCCCATGCGGCGCTGGCTCAAGTCAGGGACTTCGCGGCACCGGGCGTGCAGTGAGAGCCACGCCTGCTCCCACTCGTCGATGGTCAGGATTTTGACGGTGAGCGACGACACGGGCGGCTCTAGGAGGGGCGCGTGCGCCACCTCGGCGTGCGGGGTGCCGTCGGGGCCGATGTACGGCTCCATGACGGCGTCCGGCTCGTAGTATTGCGACGGCGCGACTTGGATGGCGCCCTCGAGCGGGCCGTTCAGCCTCCAGAAGAGCCGCTTGGCGGCGGTGGTGGTGTCCCGGAAGACATAGTAAGCGGGCTCTCAAGAAACTCTACTCAGCGTACTAGCAGACTGCATTGAAGGGTATGAGTCGTTGCGGTGCAAGGCCGGCCTCCTTTATAGGGATATCTCTCTCAACAACCTCATGATCGATAGGGATAACTGTGGATTTTTGATTAACTTGGATCTCGCTATCAACGAGCAACGTGTCGGTACCTCCGGAGTAAAAGGGAAGACTGGCATATAGGCTTTCATGGCTATTGGCGCACTTCAGGGCGAGCAACACTCGTTTATATACGACCTCGAGTTATTCTTTTGGGTGTTGTTTTGGATATATATCCACTTCGATAGACCAAAGGAGGAAAGGGTTGTTAAGTGGTTCGACTAGTGGAACTACGTCGATATAGACGAGTGTATAGAGGATTTGGCTAGGATGAAGCTTAGTGTTGTAATAGGGGAGATGGTGTTTATAAAGACGACTTTTATATACTTTACACTATACTACGAGCCCCTTATACTATTGATGAATAGTCTATAGAAGGTAGTGTTCCCTAGGGACAAGCTATAGAAATGTGAAGATAAGAGGCTCTACTCTCTTATAAGAAACATTCTCTAGAAAGAGTAGGAGGACTTGAAGTAATAGGCGTTTGGTTGTGGTTCAGGGGTTTAGGGGTTTAGGGGTTCAGGGGTTCAGGGGTTCAGGGCATTAATGAGCTTCGACATTGAACTGCATCGCTGCTGAGGAGAGAATCGAGTAAGATTGTCATTGACTAGAGGTCTTGTATAGTGGTTTGCATTTACTAGCAGAGGTGATCGTTTCATTTTATAATATTATAGTAACTGAAATCTTGGTTTCAAGTTGCTTAGAATCTACACTATTTGACCCTTTGCTATAGCACCTCACAATACCTCTCCAAGTAGTCTGAAAATAAAGAATATATAAGGTATTTAGCTAAAGTATAAGGTCGATTAGATTGTCTAGGCTACTCCCTTAACCCCTATTATCTAATTGCTTATCTCTAGTCAAGTCTACCAAGACCCTTAGTATCGATCTAGCATCCTAAAAGTATAGTTTAATAGTCCTAAGAATATAGTCGCGCACTTTCCTTGTATTGTTTCTATAGTAAAGTGCTAGCTAGCACTTCGCTAAATCCCTTACCTAGTTATCATAGTCCTACTCAATCTAATAATCGATTATACTATCCTAGCTTTTAGCTAGCTTAGTAAGGTTGACGAATACTACTTTCCTAGCTTACTTTCTATAAATAGCTATAGCGAAGTCCCTAATAAGGAGCTAAACCTTGTATATTGCAAAGCTCGTTCCTATAATGAGAAGGATATCTAGGCAAAGTGACTAGTTATATTATATAATAGCGGTGATTAACTTAACTCGAGGGTCTTGCTTATTATAAAGTACGATATTAGGTTGGAGCTTCTTGATTGTAGTTGTATATTTCCCTTTCACTTTTCTATTGTTAGATACTTTAGTATAGCTTGTATAAGGAGTCTCAAGACCTAGAATAGCCTCTATCTCTCGGCTACCCCTATCCTAGTTGAAAGTAGTTAGATAGTTAGAATATCGAAGATAGTAGAGAGATCTATAGAGAAGAATATATTCGATGCTTTAGCTATTGTCTTAGCCTCGCCATTTATAGCCAATTTAGTGAATATATTCCCGCCAATATATTCTATAGAAATGATATCGGCTTCCTAGGCCCTTTTATATATTAGTCAAGAGGCTAACTTTCTCTTCAAGGTAGTTAATATTCTAGGTATAGTCCTAAACTAGCTTGCTAGAGTTATATAGACTATAGATAAAATAGTATACTCTTATTAGGTTAGTGTTCTTAGTAGCTAAATATATATTACTAATACCCTAGTAGAAGAGAGGCCTTATCTTAGGATTGAAGAGGACCAACAAATAGAAAAGACGATAATAACCTAAGGAATAAATACTATTTTTTGATTAGAAGTCCTAAGTCTTGTAAGAGATATATATAATAAAGAGCTTGTAATATTTATAGGAATACCTATATTTGTACTAATACTAGCCCCTATAACTGTCACAATCTTGGATATAGTCTCGAGGATATTAGTAATATTTTATAGATAGTGGTTGTCTTTTGGCTGTATATGTGTAATAGCTATCTTATATCGAGATAGCGGCGACCTACAAGCGATAGTTAAGGATAGAGACTATAGGAGGATATTGAGATAACCCTTCGAAGTACTAAGACTAATAGCTAGAGAAGGTAAATATTAAGGGATAGGAGGGGAAGATGAAAATAGAGAAAGAATAGAAAGTAAAAAGGATAGTACGAAGAAGGTATTATATACCCTAGAGTTTTAGACAGCTAGACTTTAGGTTTCACTAGCTGTATTTAGACTATTTTATTCTTCTCTATAAAACTAGTATTATAGATATATATATAGTACATCTTATAGTCTTTAGAAGTAAAGGATGCTTTCTTCCTTATAGAGGGACTAGCTAAGCTACTTCTAAATAAGATTGGAATAATATACCTAGGAAGTAGAGTATATATCTAGGGCGAGCTGAGGTATTAGTACTATAGAGCTAACTTCATCTATAGAAGAGGCTATAGGGTTACCTAGTCTACTATTCTATAACTAGTAGCTGAAGTAGATATATAAGTTTTTAAGGGTAGTAAACAAATGTTATCTAGTTGACTAGGAAACTACAAAGGGCTTAGATCTATCGAGAGGCTCTTTGTTAGTTTATATCGATTTTGACTTCAAATTACTATTAGTCTTTGCTAAGGTTATACTAAACTTGATAAGTAGTGCTAAGTTAGCTTAGTACTCGCCTTTAGCTATAGTAATAGTGTTCAATATTGAACCTAGCAATATCCTCTTTAGTGCTACCTCTAGAGCTACTAAGTAGCGAGAGTATATATATATTAGTAATAGCAATATAGATAGCAGGCGTACCTTCGTCAGGTGATCCTATTAGCGTGACTGGAAAAGATAGTATCTATATAGTTAGGGCCTAATGGGTGGGAATAGGTCTGTCCTAATAGGATAGTATAGGCGATTATTGGCTTGCGAATTAATATAGATCTTCCTCTATAGAGGACTAAGCTTTTACTCTAATGCTGTTGGTAGTAGCCTGTTACCTACCCGAGAGCCTAGAGACTCGAGGGTGTTGAGCAGCTTCGAAAGAGAGTAGGTTGTCACGATTTCAATCTATCAACAGCTATAGAGAGTCGAACCTTTGGGAGGATAGAGAGATAACTACCAATCTATCTATCTAAAGGGCAAAAGACGAGTTAAAATGTAGTAGGTGAACTCGCTTACTAAGAGGTATTAGTTATATATATCTATTTTATTACCACTATCTAAGAGGAAGGCGAGACTTGTAGTATTAGCCGAGGAAATTACGAACAATAGTATTATAGCTTACAACTACTAGGGATATTTTGTAAGAACTAGTCTCTCGATATACGATTGTACTATACTAGTTGAACCTAAGTCTAGTGCTAGGAGTTGCTATATATATCTCTATCTTTTCCTATAGAGGTAAGTAGGATGAGATTCTAGTCTATTAACGAACCAACAATAAGTATATTCTATTACTATAAAGCTTCGCTCTATATCTATAGTAGTATAGAGGTAGGCGAAGCTAGGGTCTATAGTTCTAAGCCTCTAGGATTTACTACAAGATAAATCTAATGTAGTAGCCTTTCTCTATATAAAACTTTACTCTCCTAAATTAGTTGGTTTTACTAATTAGCTTTCTTAGTAGGTAGGGAGCTAGTATAGAGGAAATAGAAATCGATATAGGTATATAGGAGATACCTAGTAGGATGATTATATCCTATTAGTATAGGAATGTTATAGGATATAGATCGTTATAGTAAGTAATTATTGACTAGTATAGTTAAATAAATAAGTATATTACTAAGACAATCTACTAATATATATTAGAAAAAGGCAAGCTTTAGAACAAAATCTCTTGCTATAAATAGTACTAGGTTTTCAAACTATAAGGAGGGGACCTTGATCTACTAATTGATCTTTCCTTCTAAGATATCTTAGAATAGTTCCTAATTATCTAGATTCGTACTTAGAGTAGTATAGTTAACCTTGGCTATATTGTAGTTGGTCCTAGTTGAGATTTAGTCGATACTCAGCCTCTATAAACTCTATTAGCTAGTTCCTTAAGGTGTTGTAAATTACTAAAGCCCTCCTCTTATCTATAAATATATAGTTACTATATACTTCGATGGTTAGTACTAGAGTAGTTAAGAAAGAGAGGTTATATACCAACTACAATATACTTACCTAGTATAAGTACCTTATAGTATAAGGCCTTCTCAAACGAAAAAGGTACCTTAGCTTTAGTAATTAACTATCCTTCTTTAGAATATATAGCTAACTAGTGAGGTACTTGTTGAAAGGGAGGATCCATCGTTTTAGGCTTTAGGTAGATATACTAGACCAACAATATTACCTACCTAGGGTCTAGATCCTAGAGGGTTTTAAGCTAATCTACAACCTATTAGTCCTAATGATTGTCCTCTAGCCTCTATAGTAGGTTAATTCGGTATATAGTGTTATAGAATATAGATGTAGCTACTAGGGTAGTTGCGAGGCCTATAGTTAGGTCCTCGAACAAATTGGATTAGCTATAGATAGAATCGTTATAGTATTTGTATACTACTAAATAGAGTGCTATTAGGAGGATATAGACAATATCTATACCTTTAGCTATAAGGATTATAGTCTTATATCTATATAACTAGAGGTCCTGTCTATATAAGCTATCTAGTAGTATTCGATCTCCCTTTTCAATTATCTAGAGCTAATATAAGTACTAGCTTTATCAACCTACTAGAATATAGAAGTTAGTAGTCTTACTAGTAATAGTCTAGTTTATATCGCTCTATAGTATTATAATAACACTACTATATAGTAGATTGTAATTGAGGTAGGATCCTAGAAGATAGAGGTAGAAGTAGCTATCTAGGAATATATTAATAGGTCGTTGTATCTTAAGTTGGAGTTAGGTGACCTCTAAGTCGCTCTATCTCTCTATTACCTTAGCCAACCACTAGCGAGCTACAACCTAGTAGATATGTGATAAGAGCTATAGCCTATAGGCAATAAAGATAAAGACCTTATTCAGGATGCTCTATATAAGTAGGATGTACTAGACTAGACTTGCTATACCTACGAGGTAGAGAAGGTAGTATATACTATAAAACGCTGTCCCTAGTATATATCTTAGCTATAGAAAAGATAGTAAGAGAATTGTAAGAAAGCTGCCTACTGCCTATATATCTAGTGTTAGCTTAAGGACCTTCTAACAAGAAGGCTTGCTTACAATATAGCTAGATATAGCAATTAGGTCGAAGGCCTAGCCTTTAGCTACTATATTTAAACCAATCGAAGTATAAACTAGAGCTTCGACAATAGTAGTGCAGCCGATCTAGTAGTAGGTGAAGTAGTATATAAGGCGCGATACCCTAATGACGTCAACGATAGGGTTTATATAGCCTCCAAATATTAGTAGGACTAAATTAATAGAAGTAGCTAAAGTAGTGCTACTAGCAATTGTAGCTCCTTTGCTAGCTTCTAGTACTATAGCAACGCTATTGCTAATAATATATACCAAAAGAAGAAGGAGTTCAATATACGTCGTACTATAGAAGAGGTGTAGGTAGGTAAACCTACTAAAGTGCTAGTATTAGACTTTAGCAAGCTAGCAATAGAAGAGAGGTATAATATACTAGTAAAATAGTATATAGAGGGCTAACAATAGAGGTATTGCCTATATAGCGCTAAAGCTAATCGAGTAGTATATTAGGACCTCTAAGTTCATTGTCGACACTGAAAAGAGACTAGAAGGTTTCGTTTCTATATAGTGTATATAGATATAAGGGCATCACTTCTACTTTTTCTACTACTACTATAAATATAGCGACGTATTCTCGTTTATATCTATAGGTACTATTCTTGTTCAAGGGTACTAGGTATTTGAACTTGTTTATATAAATCTAGCTACGCTACTACATCCTAGGAATATATATAGAATAGTAGGTATTAGATCAACGAATTATACCAACTATTGTACTATACCCTCTTCCCTAGCTCAGCGCCTATAGTAAACAAGTTTACTAAGCACTATTGTAGATTCGGGGATAACCTACCTTAATATAAAGTAGGAATATATCGTTAGATCTTTAAAAAAGTACCTCTAAGCTCAATCTCAACTAGTCTTATATCTCTTACTCTTATTAGACCCAACCTAAGCCTTATACTACTCTACTTTATTATCCTTCATCTCTCTCATTCTCGTAACCTTCATTATAGTTAGCCAAAGCTCTTAGAGAACTCTTACCTAACCTACCTAAACTGCCGATCCTGGTTGTAGCTTCAATAAATGTAGCTATAGGCTTATAAGAAAAATATATACTCTTATAACATCCTTATCTAATTTTGGGGTCGAGATCACCCTCCTTATTAGAACTCCCTATATCGAGTTTACATACGAGTCCAAGGACGATATACTCTATAGCTTCAACACCAACCTCCCTAAATAAAACCAGTTTTAGCTATAAGACATCGAAAACCTATTTCAGGGCCACGCCGTTATATACCCCTCTATCAATACTATATCTCCCTAGCAGGGCCGTTCTAGGCACTTGTCGCCTACCCTGTCTATATGACGAAACGTCTGGTCTGACCACTCTAAAAGGGTTCAGTCTACAAGGAGGTAATCTTGACAGGTCAAATAGTGTTTTGGTAGAGCCAAAAGGTCTATAACAAGTTTAGTGCAACTAGTCTCAATAGTACGATCGATGCTATAATCTGGTTACTTTGCTAAGGAAGCTCCAAGCTCCCTTATCAACGAGTGACTAACTAGCTAGCTTATATATATACTAATTCCTTTATCTAGGTACCCCTTTATTTCGTAGATCGCTTCTATACCTTAGTAATCCTTTATATTAGCTTACCTAGATCACCTAGTAATCTAGTGATCCTTGGTATTAGATTACCTCATCTATCTTATACTAAGTGTAATCCTTTCCTAATTGGTTACTCAAGTAATTGGTTGCTACTTGTACCCTATACTATAGTTGTAGCCTACTAGCTATATATATAGCTAGTTTGTAATACAATACCCCTTCTCAAGCTCTTTCGCCTTAAAAGACCTAAGGCTTGTTTTAAATACTACTAACAACCTACGTTAGTAAGTATTGTAGTCCTTCCTTCCTATATCGCCGAAATATTAATAAAATATCTAGCTATATAAGGAAAATGAAATCTAAGAAATCTTAAGAATGCAATACCCTTATATCCTTTATTAATTCTATTAGGGTTGCTACTAAGATACTTTATTCCTAGTACTTTAAATATAATATTATATACTATATTATATCTAGCTTATCTTATTGTAGCAAGTATATTTGCTATAGCTACTTATATAATAGCTTAAATGTTACTAGTACTTATATATTTCCTATATATTATATGTTTTTATATTATTGCTAACTTTTGTAGTATCGAAAATTATATTAGAATAGAAGTATATAAAGTAGGAGGAGGTAGATATAGAGGAGGCTCTTTTTATCCTTTAGACCTAACTATAGACTATAGTTAGCTACTTCGCCTATCTCTACTACTAAAAGTGCTTCTTAAAAGACAAAGGTTCTAAGTTGTTTTATTAGGGAATATAATCCCTAGAGGAGATAGAAGAGAAGGATCGATAACTCTAAGAATCTAAGTTTTATATAGTTAGTAATATCTAGAAGCTAGGTATAGATATCCCTTTTAACTAGTCTTCCCTTAGTCTAGATCTATTAGATATTAACTTATCTATATTATCTAACCCTTTTCCTTTAGTCGATCTAGGTTCCTCTAATAGAAATCCTATATTTTCTTTAAATAATAGAGGTTTATAGCTAGCTACTATAAATTATCTTCTAACCTAAAATCTAGCTATTTTATAAAGTATTATAGCTACCCTTTTATAATCTATAAATCTAAGATTTCTTTAATATCCTATTCTTCTTCTTTATCCTTTATTTCTATATTTATAGCAAGCTATATATCTTTTAATATTAGTTCTAGAAGTAAAATATAAAAAATATATATCCTTAGCCTTATTATAGCTAGTAATAAAAGTCGATAGTTATTATCTAAGATTCTTTTATTAACTTTAAATAGTCTAATCTTCTTAAAGTCTAGCTTCTTATTTAGTTATTTTCTATAAAGATTCTATAAAATAAGGTAGACCTTATCTCCCTTCTCTAGGTAAGGACCTTTAAGCTTATACTTATTATAGTATTCCTTTATCTAAGTCCTAATAAACTCAAGTTCCTACCTTAGTACTATATAGAGTATATATATCTAGTCTACTTTAATAGCTACTTTAGAGACTTTAATATCTAGTCTCTAGTATAAATCTACTTTAAATCTATAGTTTATAAAGAATAATATAACTTTTGTAGTTTCTATAGGTACTATATTGTATACTAGCTATACTATAAATAATAATATTATCTAGTTATCTTATTAGAAATTGATATAGGATTAAAAGTATTATTCTACAATCTAGTTAAGCTATTCTATCTATCTATCTATCTATAGATAGTAAACTATTAAAAGCTTACTATTAATATCTAGATATATTATTAATATCTACTAGAACTTTAATATAAACTTAGTATCTCTATCTATAATCTACTCCTTTAGCTATATATATACTAATATAATATACTTGAAGACTATATCTATAAATTGTTCTACTATCTAACTTTCTTTATATAAGAGGAAATAGCTCTATTTAGTTAGCCTATCAACTATAGTAAAAATACTATTATATTCTATCCCTATTACTATATCTTTAGATAGTAATAACTTAGTAATAAAGTCTATTATTACTAAGCTCTATAGCTATTTAGTAACTAGAAGTAGCTATAGGAGTTTATAGAGCTTATATTATACTAGCTTGCTTTTCCTATATATATTACACTTCTTAAAGACCTCCTCAACCTTCTTTCTAAGTCCTAGGAAATTATAGTATTACCTAATCTATATAATAGTCTTTATAATTCCTATATATCCTCTAAATCTTAACTTATAGATCTTCCTAATAAGTGCTTCTTGCTTAGTTAGATATATATAGTATTTATCACCTAATTATTGGAGTTCAATACCTTTTTCCTATTTATTAGTTGTAGGGTCCTATACCTATACTATAAATCTATCATTAAATCTTATTTCTTAGTAGACTATATTATAGTCTATAGCTAGCTATAGTAGGTACTATAATAACCTATCCTACTATTTATATAATAGTAGTATTAAAATCTCTATACTATTATATATATAATCTAGTCTCCTATTTAAAGTATCTACCTATATATTTTCTAAGCTTTTCTTATAGTAAATAATAAAGTTATATACTAATAGTTCTTTATACTATTAAGTTTATTATTAGTTGAGTTTTTCTATATTAGTGAAGTACTATAAGTTCTTATAATCTATATAAATCTAAACTTTATATATTATATTATTAAGATATAGTTCCTATTCTTAGAAAGCCTCTATAATAGCTAGTAGCTTCTTATTATAGATCAAGGAATTAAACTATACTTTTATAAGCTTTTTCAAGAAGAATACTATAGGATAGAGTTTCCTTTAATTATCCTACTAGCTAAGTTACCTCCTAATTATATAATCTAATATATTAGTCTCTACCTTATAAGGCTTCCTAGGGTCTAGTAGTATTAGTACTAGATTAGTAATAATAAGCTTATAGATCTTCTAAAATACCTACTTCTAATCTAATCCCTATATAAATTTAATATCCTTCTTCGTTATATTATATAGAGGTTATATAATATTACTAAAGTTCCTAATAAATATTCAATAGAAGTTAGCGAATCTAATAAATCCTTATACTTCTATAGTATTAGTTAGTATAGGTTATATTTTAATAGCTTTAACCTTTATTAGTTCTATCTATATCTATCCTAGTAAGATTTTATAGTCTAGGAAGACTATCTTTATAATATAGAACTTGCTCTTATCTTTATTAATAGAGAGGTTCTATATATAGAGTATATTAAGTATTTACTTTATATATATCCTATATTCTTTAAGTATCCTAGAGAAAATAAGGATATTATCTAGATAGTAAACTATAAACTTATCGAAAAATAGTTAGATTATATAATTAACAACCTTCTAGAATATTATAGGTATATTTATTAGTTTAAATAATATAATATAGTATTTAAAGTATTTATAATATATATAAAATACTATCTTCTATTTATCTCCCTCCTTAATATAAATATAGGTATATATAGTTAGTAGATTAAGGTATATAAAGATATATATACCTACTAGCTAATTTTAAAGCTATAAGATAAATAATAAGAGGTATCTATCTTTTACTATCTTATAGTTTAGTTACTAGTAGTCTATATATATCCTAAGTTTTCTATCCTTCTTTAGTATAAAAAGAATTAAATATTTTACTAGAGATATTAATAATCTAATATACCCTATTCTAAAATTTACTTTAAGATATCTCTTTAACTTATTATTCTAAAGTTCGTTTATATAATATACTTTAAAGAACTTCAACTAGGCGCCTTCCTTAAGATTAATCTTATAATCCTAAGGTCTATACTCTAGTAACCCTTCTATATATTTAGTATAGAACGTTAAATATCCCTAATAGTTATCTAGGATCTTTCCTATCTTATTATTCCCCTTTGTACCTTTATAGTATATAAACTTACCTCTAGCTATAACTTTAGCTATCTTAGCTTAAATAACCTATTTTTAGAACTAGACTTTTCTATAATTATCGACTAAGATAATAGCAACTTCCTATTATCTATATCTTTATATATATTATATCCTATAGTAACTACTACTTCTTTCTAAATCTATAGTATTCTTCCTAATATTGTTTATTTCCTATAGTAGATCCTTAGGGTATACCTTTTCTAAAGTACTACTCCTTTATAGTTTGTTATCTATACTTTTTATTTTATTAGTTAGATATAGTCTAGTTATACTTTAGGGTTATAGGTAGCTATCTCTCTTCTAACTAATATCTAGGTTATAATCTTTATACTATAGGTAACCTAAGATTATATCCTTCTTAGTCCCTATATCTATAATATTAAATATAAGCTTTATAGTCTTTCCTTCAACTATAATATCTAGTAATTCTATTTCTTATCTAGCTACTTATATCTCGAATAGCCTAATAACTATATATAGTTGCTTCTTAATCCTCTATAGGATTCTAAATTAATTAATAAATTATAGTAAAATAAGGTCGATCTAGGATCCTCTATCTACTAATATAAATACCTAGTATTACTTCTAGTATATTATAACCTATAGCTTATTATCTAGTTAGTTATCCTATATAGTAGCTACTTCCTTATAAGCTATTATTGTACCTTCTTATTATATTATTTTATTACATTGTCTTATTAGATAGGCTTATTAAATTGCCTTATCTAGCTCTTTTATTACTATATCTCTAGGCTATATTCATTATACTCTTAGTTTCTATACCTCTTTATTAGCTATATTAGTAGCCTCTTATAGGTTTACTAGGAGATTGTTATAACCTTTCTATATTACCTAGTTCTTCCTATACTAGTAGGCCTATTGTTTCTATAAGGGGGTTAATACTACTTAGGCCCTATAGAGAGCTTTAAGCTATTTCCTAACATCTTCTAATACTATCGAAAGATATCCCTTCTATTGTCCTTAGTATTATTGTTATTAGTATCTAGGAATTCTCTAAGCTATTTTTAGCTTACTCTTTCCTATATAGAGTTAGAATTCTTCCTATTCTACTTTCTCTATCCTAGTCCAACTAATCTTCCTCTATTAGGTCCCTTCCTTAGGTTTCTCCTACTCTCTACCTCCTTATAATAAAGCTATACTTTCTCCTCTATATAATAAAGGTAGTAGGTACTAGGGAAGTTATAGTATAATTCCTAGGCTTTGTATTCGATAGGCTAGGCTCTTTTAAGCTATATATATAGTGTCCTATTAGCTATATAGTAGAGGTTCTAGAGTATAGTAGGGTGTCCTACCCTATAGTTAAATATCTAAGTAATAGCTTTTATTATCCTATTCTAAAGCTTTACTCTAATTGGCCAATAGTTACCCTCGAACTTGTACTAAAAGTAGTAGCTATATATATATATAATATATTAGAACTATATAACCTATTAGTAGTCTAATTGTTCTAGGTAGAGTCTAGTAGTAGGTTCAAACTTGAACTCTTCCTAGAAGTACTATATAGTTATTTCTTGGTTTATAAGTCTATAGATAATATACTACTATATTTTCCAATAGTTGTCCTAACTTAATATATCTTTATTTCTCTTCTAGGCTACCCTTATAACCTTATAGTATTTATCCTTTAGATGCTATACTTCTTTAGGATCTATATCCTTGATTTCTCTATTCTATAGTCCCTTCTATAGTTTAAAATGCTACTTCTTTATATTGTTAAGCTAGAAGATTTCTTCTTATAGCCTAAATACTTTACTAGCTATTTAATTAAATCTAGCTCTAAGGTCTATATTATTATACTAAAGCCCTTTAACTTATTCTTTAAACTTCTTTATTTCTATTTCCTACTTAGTTAGTAACTAATTAAATATCTAGAATTTATCCTATACCTATCTTAGTAGTATATTAAGTTAGTCTAGATCTATATACTATTAAGCTAATCTATCTTTATAATATAGTTGCTTGTTAGTATTACTAGTATCCTAGTTTTCTCTATCTATTATCCTATTAGCTATAAGTTAAGTAGTATTATCTATTTATTTATCTCTTTAATAGAGATAATATAGCCTAGTAAAGGTATATACCTCTATATAGGCTATAAGTTCCTATATATATCGAGTGCTCTATTATAAAATAGTATCTATAATACTCTATTATATAACTTTAGTAGTTTTATAGTAGATAAATTCCTCTATTGCTTTATCTTTACTAGGATCTCTATACTCGAGGACCTAGTTGATAGCATTGTTTAGATTATCTTAGTTATATTGCTTATAAGCTATAGCTTCCTTTACTAGATAGGATTTCCTAATAGTAGCTATCTTATACTTTAGGACTAGCTTCTAGCTATCTTTCTTTAAGTTTCTATAGTCCCTTTTAAAGTATCTCTTCTTACTATAGTTGAAATAAATAATATCTAATTTATCCTTCTTTACTAAGCCTAGTCCTCTCTAGGTAGTGTCGATATCTATAGCTCTAGAGTAGGTCCTATATATTATACTATAATATAGGTACTTTTTCTTAATATTAGCCTTAGGTATTATAATATATATCTTATAGCTCTAGTATTCTTAGTATCACTTAAACTATTAATTATTAATAATAATAGTAAAAGCTATATAGTTATTTAAAGTAACTATATCCTAGTCTTCCTTAATTAGTTTATCCTTAATATTATCTTTGAATCTATTGTAAAAATACTTCTTTAAAGTATCTTCTCTCTATTAGATCCTAAATACCTACTATTAGAACTCTAAGGTATATATAGCTACTAACTTAATCTATTATAGTTTATTAAGCTATATCTTAGTCTAGGAGTATTTATTATAGATTCTAAAGACCTTAATAATAGTATTTTCAAATTTAGTAAATATATCAAATATAGTATTAGTCTTCAGGTTCTATTTATTTTTAATATTCTCTAAGTAGTCTTACTAAATAGGTTTAAATTATTTAAAAGTATATTCTTTAAAGTAAATAGTAGTAAAGAGTACTTTAGATACTTTATTAAAGAACTTATAGCTATTAATCTAAAAGTAAGTCCTAAGCTAGGTAATAAAGCTTTATAGTTTATCCTTCTAAGTTCTATTGAAGTATAGTAGCTTTATAACTTTAGGTCCCCTAGGAGCCTTATTACTAGCTATAGGGGTATTAATACCCTTTATACTAGTATATAAGTTGTCGATATATTAGTCTAGCTCCTAGTAGATAGTGCTCACCTAGTCTATATAAAGTATAGTAGCTACTTATATCTATAGTTTAATAACTAGAGCCTAGAGAGTAGTAAGCTTAATCTAAAGCTTCTAGTTATTATTATTATTATCTAAGTTAGAGGTAGTAGTAACCTTCTAGGTTATAGGAGGTATAGCCTTCTTGCTCTTTCTAGCTAAACTACTAGCTAATATAGCGAGATACTTCTAATCTAAACTATAATAGATAAAAGGAGTAAAGTAATATATAATAAAATATCTAGTCTAACTACTCTAAAAGGGTTTAGTCTATTAGAAGGTATCTTTAATAGGTTAAATAATATTTCAATAGAGTTAAAAGGTCTATAACAAGTTTAGTATAACTAGTCTTAATAGTATAATCAATACTATAATCTAATTACTTTACTAAAGAAGCTCTAAGCTTCTTTATTAATAAGTAACTAACTAGTTAGCTTATATATATAATAATTCCTTTATCTAAGTACCCTTTATTACTTAGATCGCTTTCTTACTTTAGTAATCCTTTATATTAGCTTACCTAGATTACCTAGTAATCTAGTAATCCTTAGTATTAGATTACCCTATCTATCCTATACTAAGTATAATCCTACCTTGATTAGTTATTTAAGTGATTGGCTACTACCTATACCCTATACTATAGCTATAGCCTACTAGCTATATATATAGCTAGTTTGTAATAGTTTATAATAGGTATTATCTTTGTAGGTATAGTAGTTATAACCTCTAATAGTTATAGCAAGGTAAAGCTAGCCTAGCCTAGCAACTGTAAGTAGGTAATAGTGATCTAGGGTATTAATACTATTAGCTAGGCTATCCCTCTATTTATTATCTTAGCTATATAGTACTACCTTACTAACTAGTATACTAAATGTAGCCTCCTAGCTAACTAGTATATTGCAACTACTAACAATAGCTAGATAATTAATATAGTAGGCCTAGATTAGATCAAGTACTTCGACTTCTATATAGTACTTTATATAAAAGGTAAATATTGGTTATTGATCCTTGATAGCTATAAGAGCTACTATTCAACTAAATTCGAGCTCTATTGCTAGTAGAACAATATTATTATACTCTATATACCTCTATATTCTTCCTACCTATTCTAGCTACTTAATATTAGCTATTTTAAGCTATTAAAGTAGGTATATAGTTGCTAGGTTAAGGACTTGATATAGATATATATTAACTATATAAGCAAGCTCAAGTTCCTTTATAACTTCTATAAGGCCTTCTTTATCTTAATAATAGAGAAGAATATCTAAGGTAGCTTTATAAGTACTAGCCTTATACTATATAATCTAGAGAGGATAATATCTAAACTAGATATAAAGCTTTGTATACTAATACTCTTAAACTTATAGGCTAGTATACTACAACCTTAGGTCTTCTAGATACTATAGAACCCTCGAGAAGCGACCTCTTAGTTAACGTTTATCAAGACTTATATTGCTAACTATTAAAATAGCTCCTTAACCTTGATATTAACTACTATAGACCAGCTTGCTAAAGGTACAATAGCTATAATATACTAGGTAGCCCTCCTATAGTTAGAGGTATCTTCGCTCTACAAGGCCAACGAGGTACTAAGCAAGTGCTAGAGAGCTAAAAGGATATATATATAGCTTAGAGGATCACTTATAATATAGAGTATATAGGAGTTACTAGGTCTAGGGGCTATAGGTAGGGAAGGAGTATAGGAAATATAGCTAGAGGGTAGTAGTATAGAGGGAGGTTGTATAAGGGTTTAGTACTATAGTGTATATAGTAAGCCTAGCTATAATACCTATACTTGCTAGGAGGCTATAGAAGTATCTAATTTAGCTATTTCTAATATAATTATTATTAGTTCTTAATATTATTGTTTTATAATCAAGGATACTATTAGTAGAGTAGTAGAGAGTATACAACTTGCTTATATATATAACTTACTTATAAGATACATTACTTAGCTAACTAAGTTCGCTAATATAAGGACTAGCAGCATCCTATAGGCTATCTAATTATATCTTGAAGCCTTTATAAGTAGTCGAGCTTCTTAAAAGACAATAGCTTACTTTAAGGAGCAAGTCTCTACTTTCTATTCTAATACTTAGGTAGGATATCTAATTATAAACTACAGATTAAGTCGAGAAAGCGCTGTTCTGGCCGCCGAATTTGGCTGGGCCGTGTCGCCGTTTTCGACGGCCTGGACAGTGAGGGGCGCCGGGGGCGCAGTGTCCCCATGAAGTACATACCCTGTATGTACATATCTGCCGCCCCGCTGCAGGGCCCCCGCAGCCCCACCTGTTCCAACATGCGCTGCAGGCACGCGGCGCCAACCTGCGACAAAGGTTGCGGAGGCGGCGAGAAACTGGCAACTCTGTTTCCAACACCACTCGAGGCGCCGTTTCTGGCTCCGACAGCATTAGTTCACGAATCCCGTTCGCTGCCATTTTATCGAGAGACCTTGCTCCCCTCTGTTACGGATTGTTGTGCCACTGCTTCGATTTTTTTTTTTTTTCTAAATCGCGGCCATGGGAGGGTTGGGACAGCTTTCCAAGTTCCCTCCGGAAATCTTGGAACAGATCCTTGACGGGCTTTGTGTTCACCACGTCCATGGCCTCCAGGATTACGTCGGAGAGTGGTCTTTCGAGCCATACGAGTCGCACGGCCATCAGTACAAGGACGTGACCGCCAGCTTCACCGGACTTGCCAGCCTTTGCCGGGCATCGAAATATCTCAACCAGCTCACGACATGGCGACTCTACCACAGCCTCATAGGCCGGAAGACCATTTTGGGGTGGGCGCTAATTGCGCGGACACTCATCCGGCGCAAAGACCTCGCTGCGCTCGTCAGGCATCTCTCTGTGGAATTTCAGGAAAAACGCAGCGACCATTCCTTTCTCCCCCCAGAGGTCGAGTCCTATTTTGCCGAACAGGTCGCGCTGACCCCGGACGCCGGCCTGAAAGCGGACAGTCTTACCAGGAGCGAGCTGGCTGACTCCGCCAGCGAGGCCGCCGCCGCCCTCTTAACTAGGCTCTGTCCTAACCTCTTGACGGCCAGGTTCGCCTCACAGATAGATCCGGGCCTTCCTGTCGCTCTTGGCCTCTGCCCTCCGGGGTCGTTGAGATCTTTGAGGGATGTCCAAATATTGCACTCGGATCCGGACCTGGAACTTGGATTCGACCTGTCGGTCTTTGTCGGGCTTTTTCGTGCCGCTCCTAATGTCAGGCTGCTCCGGCTCATTCAGGCCAGCTGTTCTCAGCCGCTGGAGGAGGGCCTGAAGCTCGAGAACGTGACGGATCTCGAGCTGCTAGGCAGCTGCATGTCGGGCGACGACCTTGCCCACATCCTCCGCCTATGCCCGAACGTGCTGCGGCTACAGTACATCTGCGGGCCGTTGTATGAAGACGACCAGTTCAATCCTCATGAAGCGGTGGCGATCGTTCTGGAACATCGTCCGAAGCTGCAGAGGTTCGAGTTGGATCTGACAGCCTGGCTGGGCTATGACCACTGGGACGAGGATGATATCCTTGAGGCGAAAGGCGTTTTGGAGAGGAATCGTGCAGTTGAGTGCGTTTTCAGGCCCGACTAGGACACTCACAAGTGCCATCATTTTGTGTCAAACGGGTCAAGGGACAGTGGAGGTATCCAGGCAGTGAGTCAGTAATTAATTCTCGAACAAGGGCACCCAATAACAGGGGGCGCGCATCCGCAACATCTTGGTAGTTTAGGAATCAGAGAGAGAAGATTGATCTCAGTACACTACTGTCACCGTGCAAGTGTTCAGCAGTGTCGCTCTCAGTCCGCGAGATAATCGCAAGGCTGAGGGCAGATCGTCCTCCAGAGACGACGCCACCAGTTACGCACCATTCCCCGCGTAACAGTCAGACTCGGCTGCAGTACTGGCAACGAGCTAGACCTAGCCTCTTCTAGCTCCCTATCTGCTCTACTAATTGCAGCAGCTCCTTAGGAACGTGCTCGGCCGTGGAATGCCTTGTCGCATGTCAGTTAGGCATGCGAGACGTCGATTTACTAGTCCCTTGTACCCCTAACAATTACGCAACTGCCGAGACGAAAAGGAGCTAGCTGTTAGTAGGGGGCACTAGTGGGACTTCATGTTGTAAGGGATTCAGGCCCTGACCTAGATGCCGCATAATCCTCGGTGTCGCCGAAAGTTGCCCCGATCGACTTACCCGCTGTTTCGCAGACATGTCGCCTCCCTTGTCATCTTAGACCTCGTCGCCAAGGGCTCGTTTTCAGCTCGGCGTTGCTATCCACGTCCATGCCGTTTTCGTAACCGCTGTGTTGCAGGCTCCACTGTAACTACGCTGACATTCAGTCCGAATTCGAGAGTATCTAACCTACAGGCGGAGCTATCCCCAACGCACTAAGCAAGAGGAGGCCTTCAGACATCTCTACATTAGGCATAGTCAATACCTATGGAATTCTTGTAACTAGTCAGAATCGGCATGCATTGCAAATCGCACGCGTAGGGGACCTACCAGGCAGACGCGTAGGTGGGCCCTACAGAGGAAGGGAGGCGTCCTAGCTAGCAGAGCAAAGGGACGGACGACGGTAAGCTGCTAGGTAGCGAAGAAAGCTAGCGGATCTCGATCGCTTAGCGTAGACGAAGCCTAAAGTCCAGTTTGGAGTTGCAGCATAAGTCAAGTATAAGCCGTGATCGAAATGAGCCGGAATACCAGGGGGACTTAATTAGCAAGCGGTATGGCGTAGGGCTCCGGGATGCAGCGCAAGTACCGCACTATGCAAGACTATGTGCGGGCTCTCGAGCCGTTAGAAAGAGGGGGATGACAAGGGGTACGTCGGGCATACGGCCGCCTCAGCTTGGCGAAATAAGGAAACAAAAAGGCGTCGGTGGCGAGGAGCGCATGGGGGAGGCAGGGGACCGAGCAGAGGAAACTAGGGAGCGATGGCGGGAGAGAGAAGTCGAGAGCACAAGAAAGGGACGTTGGAGGAAAAGACTCTTCTTTTTGCACCGAGCGCGCTGGAGGCCGTGCAAGCGGGGCAGTTCGGACGGTTCTGACATTGCGCCATACCCGATCAGGAAGGGCGCCATTCCTGGCGGGTGCTCCGCCGCAACGCAAGCCGCCGAGTATTCCGTACTCTCGGAAAGTTCCAGATGTCTAGGTGTACATAGATACATGTACGTGAAGCCTTGTTGGTTTGACCTATCTGAACTAATTCTTGCATCGTCGATGGCAGGAATCCTAACATACGGAGGCCATCTTTTGATCGTCTCGACCCCTCGGCCAAGTACGGCAGGGCAGCAGGCAGTATGAGTTTGACCTCCAATGAAGGTTACTCGGTACAGTCAAAAGGCTGAGTTTACGCCTCTCTCCAGCTAGTGGTCTGGATCTGATATGGAGGGATAATAACACCCGGCGTCCAAAATCGGCAGTTCACCAAGGCGTGGACTGCAATTCATGAACAAGGGGGTTATACAACGTGAGGGGCTCGCAGGAACTGCGCTGTGACGGGTGGTTAATCTACCCTCGGGTATTTCCTACGCCTAAACCACGTCTTGGGACTTGGATTGCAACCGCCATACTGAAGATAATATTGCAGTGAGGGGATGCAAATGATTTCGATGCGCATAACGGGGCTGTGTCCACACAAACATCGATGGATAACAGCACTTACGTACAAAGGAGATATAATTAGTGCCACTCCTGTCTCCTCGTCTGATACATGAATGCTTCCTCTGCCCCACGGTCCACATTCACAGTCCCTTTGGTCCCAACCACCCCCTTCTGAGAGGCAGCCCCAATCAGAAAAATGCACCACACAATCCTCATCCTTCTCACCTACCTGACTGGTCTATCGCTGGCCGCACCGCAAGCAGGAGTCGACTACGGGCCGTGCGACTACAACGGGAATCCAAACTGCCAGGAGATCATGGACAATACGGCCTGTTTCCTGAATCCCAAGGGGGCAAACGACATTTTCAAGTGCATCTCGGGCGGCAGAGACGGGGTGCGGCAGCCTTTCCGTTTCCATTCCTTCACCGGCACAAAAGGCTCGGCATCGCTGACAGTGCAATCATCGTCTCCCTGTCTAGGTCTGTGCATGCTATGGGTGCCTGGGCTACACGCCCGTCGGTCAGGTCATTGCCAAGTCCAGTGCTTGCGAGTAAGTCGGACAAGAATCTGAGGGGGGCGCAGATGTTAAGTAAGGTGCCTTGTCTGGCAGGCAGCATGCTGATTGCTCTGGACTAAAATAGGGGCTTTCCAACCTCATCGCCTTTAAAACTCGGCGAAACACCCAAGATCACGGCGACACCTACACCGACGCCAAAACCCTGATACGCGTATCCTTGAGCAGACGGACCTGGTGAACACGAAAAGTTCCAGGGGTAAGGGCAGCCTGAGGATTAGACGCAATCCCTGTGGACTGCTTGGGTGCAAAAACGAAGTTAAGGAAATAAGCATGAGCAACCGTGTTTTCAAGTCATGCAATTCATTAGTGACGCTGCGAAGCTAGAAAACCAGACCCGAGGGTCCCATTCAGTCCCCATCCTTCTCCTTTGGTCGGGTGGTGAGATTGGGCTCTTCTGGAAGCTTCTTCAATGCCGCTTGCCACCCGCTTGCGTTGATAGCGCGGACCTGCAGGCCGTCGGGGCCCTCGACGAGCTTCTCGATCTTGGGCGTGAAGGAGTTGAAGAAGGTCTGGATATGCAGGCAAAACATACAGCGTCAGTAGTCTATTCCGTGCAATAGCAGTATGAGAAAGTAATGTCAATTCACGCACCGAGAGAAAAGGGTGGTCTGTCTTGGGCAGCGGGACGAGGTTCTCCAGCTCCTGCGGACCGCCCGTGAGCCACGCGGCCAGCCTGCCATCGGTGACGTTCAGCTTTGCGTATACGCGCTTGCCGGGACCGATGTCAGACCCCTGGAGGTCTAGGCAGCCCGTGACGGTGATGGGGAATTGGTTGAACAGCCTCAGTGCCTGCGGGCCTTGGATCCGGTAGTAGCTGGGTGTCCAACCCCCGCTGCTGGTCGGCCCATTCTGGCCAATTGGGAGGGCCGAGAGCAGCGGCTCCTCCCACGAGTACACGCGGAGTCCGACAAAGGCGGGGAGGTCGGTCGAGCCACTGCGCCCGCCGATCAGACCGACAACGGGGGGCAATTTCGGGCCGTTGACCACCACGTTGAGGCTTGCTGGGGCCTTGGCCGTGTCGGGTTCACCCAGTGGTGAGAACTGGCCCTGCAGGAAGGTCGCCGTGAGGTGCCAGAAGTATGCCTTGGCTGTGTTATCCATGAAGGCGGTTGGCACGCCCTCCTCGGGGGCGATATCGAGCAGGTCGAAGGTGTGGTCGTTCATGAACGGCATCAGGGCAATGGGTGTGCCAGACGGGATGGGGGCAACCAGCTTGTTGCCAAACTTCTTTGCGTACGTGTCGCTGTCCATCTGCGGGATGGCAATGGTCACGTATCCATTGCCGGCAGCCTCTCGGCGCACCTGACTGAGCATCGACAGGCTGGAGTCATGCTGCGTGTTGACGTCTCCCAAGCGAAAGTTGAAGAGGACGACTCCCTGCACTGGCCGTGAGGTGTGCTTCGCCACGTCGGCGACTGCCTTGATGATGATCTTGTGTAGCTCTTGGACCTTTTGCTCGGCCTTGGTCTTGGCTGACTCGCGCAAGCCTTGTCCGCCGCTGAGTCGGTAACCAAGGATCTTCTGGGCCTCGGCCATGCCGAGATGGTCCACCATCTGCATGACGATGCTGGTCGAGCACCACAGGTCGATCAGGCGCGGGTCCTTGAGCGGCCCTTCGCCATTCGGCCAGCGCTTGTCCCTTGCATAGGCCGTCCACATCTGGTCGATCTGGTCCGAGATGACCCTGTCGAACGCCGTCTTGTCAAACCCCTCTGTGCCTGCGTGAGTCTGGATAAAGCCGGCCTGGTAGTTCCCGCATGTGTCGACAGCCGTGGCGCTGAGCAGGCCGTTGGCGAGGGAGATCATGCTAGAGCCCTTAACATCCGGAACGATGACGATGGGGGCTAGAGAGCCGATGGACCGGAGGTAAAACCAGGACTTCCGACCCCGGGCCACGCAGTTTGCTTCTGATTCACGGTCCTTCTTAGGCTTCTTTTGGGGAGGGCCATCGTCGCCTGCCTCCGACTCGCTGCTGGTCGGTTGCGATTTCTTGGGTCGGTTCCCGACTGGCTGTGGAGCGGTGGAGTGTGTGTTCTCGTCATACCCGGTCCACCGGTTGCTCGCTGGAACCACTTTCTTGTCGTAGTCCATGAGGGTGAGACAAGTGTGAATGTCGTGGTTCGGAAAGGGATGGGCGCCCTTGGCCGTGTGGGCATACTCGCTGAGGACCTGGGCCGCGGCGACATGCCAGAGATCGCCCGTCAGTGTCCCGAACAAGGTGATGTATGCCTTTTTGTTGGGCAAGGTTCTCCTGGAGATGGCGGTGGAGTTGCGCCAGAATAGAAATCTGTTCGTGGCCATGGTGCGGAATGTCTGATGCTGACGCTGATGGCGATGCGGATATTGATGCTGCTGAGCGCGATTTGAGCGAGAGGTGCTGACAAGTGTCTGAGAACAAATGAAGAATCCGGTGGACGAGGAAGAAAGGCAAGCAATGGAACAGCCACTAATATAGAGGGACGAAACTCCGAGTACAGCTCGGTGTTGAAGCCTGGCAGAATCATTTCATGTTCCGGCGTTGACAGCCGCAGCAACCTCCGAAGCTCGGCATCGATATGATCTTGTTGTATGTGTCTATCGTGGGATACTCGCAATACAAGTTAGGTACCTATGCACATCCTCCGGCACAAAGGTTGTAGCATCACTCGCCGAACCTGTTCATTTTTGGCCTTTTCTAGCCCTTTGGAGCAAGCTGAAGGTCAGGAATTGGGGTAGCTGGAGCCACTTGGCCTGCATCTGCGTACCGAGATCTTTGGGGCTTGCAAAGCATGCCGTCGGCTTATGCAGTGTGACGCGCTCAGCTGCTGCGAGGCGGGCATTTGACGCCCTACCCCGCCTTCTCAAGCCCCTTTCGAGCGCCTGTCAGACGCCTCATGCTGATTCCTCACTAGATCAGGCTCGCTCACTGGTGGTATCTCGCTGTCACGGTGTTGGGGGTTCCGAATAATTCCTGGCAACAGATGGCTGAGCGAGGAGATCCGGGGACGACATGACAACCACACGCAGCGGGACTGATCTGTTTGCTTGGAGATCTGAGTATCTGCACATGCACTTGTTATCTGGCGTGCAACGAATGTCTCAGGTCAGGTAGACTTCATACCTGAATGAGGTCGCAATTGGATTCAGTTTCCAATTTGAGCTTCGCTTCGGGCACTCGCCAATCGAGGCGAATCACGCAACACCCACCCTGTAGCTCAGTACCACATCCTCCACATACCTCCTGAAGACACTGTGCACCTGATCGTGGAGAACTTGAGGAGCCAGGCGTCAGTCTCGGAAGTAAAAAACGACCAAGCCCAAAAGGCATACATGATATCCGTTCTGAGCTGAGCCCAGACCGAAGTGAGGGAGTGAATCAAAAACAACACTAACTGTGTCAAGCTCGAGAGCTGGATGCGGCCGTAGTCGTAATCGGGCCAAGACGCTCAATTTGGTAGACCCGTCCGTGGCTCCATCGCGGAGAAAAACGTCTGTGACTCGGAGCTACCCGCCAACATGGCATCGTCCCCTTGTAGCCACGCGACATGACATCGTCCCCTGGCAGCGTTGCATTGAGAATCTTAAATTCTTGACAGAAACCTTATTTCAGCTTCACCAACTCACCTCAAGGCTTGGTCAAGTCATCGACAGTCCTGGCCATCCACACAAGAGAATTAGGGATGAACTCGAGTCTTGCCCCTGGATGCATCACCCCTTGCTACACATGTCAGCCGAATTGGGACCTGCACAAGTCATGAGCACGATTGGAGGTGGCGTTGCACATCTCACATCACTTGCAACTGATGACCTCAATCAGGTATTAGTATTAGCCTGTGATTCTCACTATCTCATATCTCATGCGCTACCACGAGGTGATAATGACATTCCCAGAGTGCAGAGACTCCCCCCTGTTCCCCAATCAAGCCGCCGGGGCATAGAAGCTGAAGCGGCCCCTCGGGTCATACTTCGTCTTCAGGGCCCTGAGCCGGTCCTGGCGCCACTGCTCATGACCATACCAGTCCTTTTTGGACTCATCACCGTACGCGTAGTTGACGTAGGTGTGCAGCTCGGTGCGGCCGCTGCCCTTTTGCAGGATCTGGCGGAGTTGGTTGCCCACCTGCTTAGCCTGCAGGTCGAGGGCCGGGCCGGCGGGAGTGTACTGGAGGAGCGGCGCAATCAGTAGCTTGTCGTCGCGGTAGGCGAAGGCCGAAGACGCGGCGTTGACGGCCGCTACGCCCTGGGTCGAGTAGCCCTCGAACATGAACAGCGAACCAGCGAAGGGCGAGGAGGGCCGCGTAGCCGCAGCGAACGCCGCATAAACCTCCTCCTGCGCGGTGGCGTTGTATGCCGCGAGGTAGACGGGGAAGCGGGGGTTGGCCATGCCCGTCTTCTGGCAAGGGCCAGCGTCGAGCGAGATGCCGGTCCACTTGGCGAGGTCAAAGTAGGCTCCACTGCTTGGGGTGACGGCAATGGGGCCAAGATCGTGGAACGGCTGGGTGTAAGCCGTGTCCACGGTAGAAACGCCCTCTTGGATGATGTAAAACTCGATGACAGGGCCGTTGGGGTCGACCTGGGGAAGGTTGAACCAGTACGACCAGTTAATGACGCTAACGGGCTGGTTGCCCTGCTTGAGGAGGTGGTCGTTGGCGGCCTGGTACAGGGCCTTGACCTTGTCGCCGGTGAACATGAGAGTCTCAATGGCCCAGGTGGTGTGGATGCGGGGGTAAATCTTGACCGTCACCGACGTAACGATGCCGAAGTTGTGGCCGGCACCCCTCATGGCCCACCAGAGGTCCGAGTTCGTGTTGGCGTTGACCGTCTTCAGGGTGCCGTCAGCCAGCACGATGTTCAGAGAAACCCACTGGTCGGCAACCAGACCGTAGTGTCCCTGCAGCCAGCCGTGACCGCCACCAAGCGCAGGGCCCATGTAGCTGACACACTCGCAGGTGCCCGTCACCGTCTGCTTCCCGGCTGCCCAGAGGGCGTCGATGAGTACCCTGGAGTTGGTGCCTCCTTTGACCGTGGCCGTCTTCCCATCCGCCGCGATCGAGACACCGCTCAGCTTGCTCAGGTCGATGGCGATACCCCAGTCCATCCGACCAAGGGTGGTGATGGAGCCGTGGACGCCATTGTAGGCGAGGAAGGGCACGTTGCAGGCGTTCGCGATCCGGAGCTGATGGCAAGAGGGTCAGCAAGGAACCAACGACAGTTTTTCGAACTGCATTGTTGGGAAAGAGGGGGGCGGATGGCAGCAACAGGACGCCGAAGCAGCTTACGATCTGAACCACGTCGTACTCGGTGGCAGGCAGCACCTCGACACTCGGGGTGGGAGCCTCCAGGTTAGACCATCTTTGCGAGAGTTCAGCAAAGCGCGCCGAGCCCGGGAGGTAGATCTCGGCCTGTTGCGAGAGGTTTGGGACAAGCTTCCGGAACTCGGAGAGACTGCAGCCACACGCACTGGGGGATGCGACGGATGCGGCTACGAGAGCCCAGGTGAGGGCAGTCGCGAGGAGCTTGGCGCGGACCCAATGCATCTTGCTGGGACTGGGACTGGAATCAACTCTTGCGGTGGAACGAGAGCGGCGTCAAGGGTGACAGGACCACGTGTGACAGTCTCACAGGTGGCGCAGTGAAACAGGAACCGCAGAACGTTCAGCATCCACGAGTTCCTGCAATCCTGCCGTTATTATACTTAGTACATGCTAAGACGTATCCATCGTCCAGGGAGCCGACCAAGCCACCCGTCCCTCCCCGTCCCTCGACTCCGAAGACCCCGGCGGGTGCGCTTTCCTGGATCTATTGAGTGCTGACTGAGGATCGTTGATTACCCCACACACACGCCTCACAACCCACAACCAAGGGGTTCGGCTCGTGTTGTACGAAATATCTTGCTCAAACTTATTAGTACTAGCTGTTTGCCACTATTATTTACGCTCTCGCGTAACTCTTCCCTATCTGCAAGGAGCTAGGAGGTTAGCTGCATCATTTGCATGTGCTCTTCCAACCACGCCCGATTTTCTCTTGTCTTCCACCCTCGACTCTCCGGACCATCTCCGGGCCGGGCCGGAGATTATGTGCCACACTCGGGTCAGCACCAAGGAGGGCCGTTAGCAGACGGGACTGCGGCATGACAAGAGTGATCTCCTTCCAAGTTAATGAACTGTTAGAGCCGAAGGAGGCTCCAGCAGTGGAACGCTGCCAACGGAAAACGCCCCATGGAGACGAGCTCTGTACGGAGTACGGAGTATTCCGCGTTGTTGCGCAACGTGGGGGCCGTTTCACTTCCAGAGTCCATCAGTTGAAGCCCATGAGCTGGGAACCTGGAAGCTTGGTGCATCGTGATGGGCTGATCATCGGCTCCAGCCTAACGTTATCTGGTTTAGGACCATGGCTGCCGACGCTATCCTTGACACACCTAACGGCATGTGGTTAATTAAGGCTGTCGTTGATCTCGCTTCTTTTGCGATAGAGCCCGGCGGTACGCTAGGAATGCAGCCTTAGATCCCCGGCCTTGGCGGACATACGCCGGGCCCTTGGCCAGGAACCGGCTCGGAGCCGGCCAAACGCACTACTTAGTGCGGATGCGGGCTCGGCTGTGGTCTCGTACGAACCGCGGGCGAAGGGAAGCAAAAAGTAACAGGCAGGAAGCTGATTCGGGTGTTATTTGTCAGAATGTACTGTACATATGTTAGGAATATTTGTATACCAAAGTCGATGCATCGACTCCTGTCCTTGTAGGCACACCCTGCTGTTAGGGGCCGGAGTTAAGTCCCTCCATGACGCATGAGTTATTTTCGCTATCCGCAACTAACAACACTTGGGGAGGCCAAGGACGGGCCAAGACGCAGGACAGGCCGCAGCACGCTGCAGAAGAAAGCGAGCTTTTGTTTCTTATCCGATGCGCGGGACCGCCAGACGCTGTCGCCACGCGGCGCAGAAAAGCTGGGGAAATGAGATGACAGCAGCCAAAACCCGGTGGCTGCAACTAAGGTAGTTCGTACATACGGAATCGTACTATCTACCCAGTCGGTAACGGGATTTTCCTTTCAGGGAGAAAAATACCTTACCGATGGAGGCGGAAGGCTGTGGGAGAGATCTTGGTTATCAAGCAGCATGTCCGCCCCGCAACGGCCCGCCTCGTGGGCTCCATGTTTCATTCTTCCTGTCAGGCCATCTTCTTTGTCTTCAAGGTCTGAAGATCTGATCCTATGCTGTTACTGTTGCCGAACCCCTCGAGATCAGCCCACCAAGTTGGCACCAGTCCCTCCCCAAGTTCACAGGCTCGCAGCGGCTACTGGGCCGTGACGAGCGAGACCCATGTCGGATTCGGTTGACGCCGCCGCCATCGAGGCCGCGCAGGCCGCCGCACGCAGTTTCAACATTACACTGTGGACTCTCTATGCCTGTGGAGTGCTTACCACAGTTTTGAGAACATACGCACGGGTAACGGCCGTGGGCTGGAAGCAGTTTGAACCGGATGACTACCTCGTGTGGCTCGCCGTTGTAGGTGCTTTACTTTTCCCTGGCCCCTTGGCGTCCGCCCTGGCATGGCATGACGGGGGTCCACGTGCTGCTGCTAACGCCGGCACCTTCGCACCTCTGCAAGATATTATACTCGATACAGGCAACCCTCGGATACCAGGTCGGCAACCTCGCTCACGGACTAGCAAATAATGGCATGACAGACGCAGAGCGCGCCGCGCTGCTACCAACCAACCCCGAATACGAGATGAGGGTCATTGGCTCCAAGATTCAGGTGGCGGGGTGGTCGTGCTACTCGACGTTGATGGTGGTTCTCAAGATCTGCATGCTGTTCTTCTATTTGCGGCTTACGGTACGCTTCCCCCTTTTCCGAGACGACATGTCAAAGTCGAGTGATCAGAGAGAGACATCCACTGACTCCAATGTCGTAAACAGAACGGTCTGGGTCGACGGTACCGCCTGCGCGTGTATATCGGATTCACGCTGATTGTCGCCGGTTATGTCGCCGCGATCGCAGCCGTTTTCCTGACATGCATCCCCTTCCACCGCTACTGGCAGATCAACCCGAACCCGGGCAACTTCTGCGAGGCTGCCGTGTCTCGGCCTGTCGTTTGGGCGTCCTTTGCAGCCAACGTCACGTCGGATACATATCTCATCATGATCCCGCTCCCTTTGCTTTGGAAGTCTCGTCTTCGGCTCGTCGAGAAGATTGCTTCCAGCCTTGTCCTGGGCGCTGGCATTTTCGTTCTCGTCTGTGCTACTCTCAAGACGGTCTTTGTGATTGTGGTGAGTAAATTGTCGCCGTCCTCGAGCACCATCACCCTTCGAGCTAAACAGGTATTCCGCTTTGTTCACAGGACGATGTCAATGGTGCCGAGCTTGCGGGAACGTGGGGGACACGTGAGGCCTTCGTCGCCGTCGTCACCACCAACCTGCCGATGGTGTTCCCACTCTTTAGGGTCTGGCTCAAACCGTTACTTGGCAGCTCGGCTCGGGACAGTGCAAAGCAGTATAAGACACCAGACGGATTCCGGAGCATTGGCGGTGGCGGTGCTGGCGGCGGCAGCAAAGACACACGCAGCCACGGCGTCCGAAACACACGCGTCGCCAGCGTAAGGGGGGCGAACCCCCTGACCAACGTATCATTCACCGAGAGTGAGGAGCGCATCGTGAATGACATCAAGCTGCAAAACATGAGAGCTGCTGCTGCACAAGAAAGCGGTCAACCAGACCGCAAGGGCATCTTCGTCAGAACCGAGTTCGACATGTCCGAAGACAGGGGCAGCCAACACGACGATAAGAGCGCGACGCGCGTGCATGAAACGTGGTAGACGGAACCCGTGTTTTTGTCTTTTGTTTTTCCCTCTGTAGGTTCAACAATCATAATACAAAATTGAGGTGTTGCGCTCAGGGTTGTTCACCGCAGGTAGATTAGGACTTAATATTGCAGTCCAGGCCAAGAGAAAGATTGATCAACCCCCGCCCGACAAGACTCCAAGGAGGCTGCAAACTGGACAGAAGATATTCCTGCCCAACATTTCAATATTGTTTGTTTCTTTCGTGTCTGGTGTCTCCTTCCTGGCCCCGATTGGACGGGCCATGACCAGCCATCTTGCCTGCCCCTGAACCAGGGGCTGGTGGAGCCATCCTCGGTGATGACTGCACCGAAACCAAGCTGCTTCGGGCACAACATGCCGAAGGCACACCCCGCAGCGCTGGCTGGACTGTGTGGCAGCAGCGTCTCTCCATCGTCACACAAACCTACGACACCCTCGTCTTCTCTCACAACCTTACATCTGCTCGCAACCTACATCCCTTGACCAAGCATCAACAACTCCGATCACCTCCCCCCTCCGGTCGACCAACAGGCTACCACTTCCACGCACCTCATCCCTAACCAACCTAAAACTCCCACACACCCATCTTCAAGTCCTATTATTATTACCACAATGTCCGCTCAAACCACCCTCGTCCCGCCCAAGGGCGTCTTCGTCCCCTCACCAACCTTCTTCCTCCCAGCCTCATCAACGCCCAAATCCGCGCTCCAACCACCAGTCGACACCGAAACCCAAATCGCACACAGCCTCTTCCTCGCACGCGCGGGCATCACAGGGCTCACGCTCCTCGGCTCTACGGGAGAAGCGGTGCACCTCTCGCGCGCCGAGCGCAGCAGCCTCATCGCGGCCGTGCGCAGGGGGCTCGACAAGGCCGGCTTCCGCGACTACCCCATCATGGCGGGCGTGCTGACCAACGGGGACCTGGACGACACGCTGCAGTGGCTGGACGACTTCGCCCGCGCTGGCGCGCAGTGGGGCCTCGTGCTGACGCCGGGGTACTTTGGCCCCGCGGTGCCGCAGGAGGGGTTGGTTGAGTGGTTTACGCTTGTGGCGGACCGGAGTCCGATTCCGATTTTGGTGTATAATTATCCTGGGGTGGCCAATGGTGTGCAGGTCCTGCCGGAAACGTACAGGGTGCTGGCTCAGCATCCGCGGATTGTGGGGTGCAAGATGTAAGTTTGGAGCTGCCCCTTTTTTTTGTCTCCTTTTTTTATTCTTGCCTGGAGCTGGGCTAACTCCGTTGTCATATTTGTCTGCCAGGTCCCACGGCAACGTCTCGCATCACGTGCAGGTGTCATTGGACCCGACGATCAACCACGACAAGTTCCGCGTGTACAGTGGGTTTGGGAACCACCTGGGTCCCATCGTAGCGTTTGGCGCTGCCGGCGTCATCGACGGCATGGCGGCATTCTATCCCAAGACAGTCGTGCGGTTGATGGCGCTGATGGAGGACGGGCTGACGACGCCCGAGGCCCGGGCCGAGGCTCATCGGTTGCAGTTCCTTGTGAGCCAGGGCGAGGAATTCGTTATGCGGTCTGGCGTGCTGGGCATCAAGGAGGCTGTTTACCGTGTTGCTGGGTTCGGCAACCTTGAGGGCGGCCGTCTGCCCATTCGGGGGAAGCTGCCGGATGGGGCGTGGGACAAGGCAAAGGCCATGTTCCTGGAGGACATTGAGAAGGCGGAGACGTCGCTTTGACTTGACCTCCTTTATCGGTGCATATTATACTAATTACCATTCCCTTCACAGTAAAAATAGAGATTAGTACTTCATGCGTCTCAACCGGGTTTTCTTGACCATCGTCGTGGGTGAATGCCACGGATTTGTCGGATGCTGTCCGATCTCGGCTGCAAGATCTCACGTGCTGCTATCCTTTTCGTCCACTCATACAGGACTTAGGTACCGAGGTATGTATGGTATGTTTAGGGTTTCCCCGCTCCAACTTGTCGATTTCACCATCTTCACCCTACCTGACTGCGTGGTGCTTTACCCACCTACCTACCTACCCGACAGGAAACATGTGGCTCATCAACACCAAGACTATGTGTCTCGAGTTCGTCGCGGACGCCAAAGAACGGAGATATGCAATCCTCTCACACACATGGGGAGGTGAAGAGATCAACTTCCAGGAGATGATGGCGGCCAAAGGCTCCCCGAATGCTGCTCAAAAGGCTGGCTGGATCAAGATCGTGCAGACTTGCAACATCGCCCGCAACACGTACGGCCTCGATTATGCCTGGGTGGACACCTGTTGCATAGACAAGTCGAGCAGCTCCGAGCTGAGCGAGGCAATCAACTCCATGTTTGCCTGGTACAAGACCTCCGCGCTCTGTCTGGTGTATCTCGAGGACCTTGTGAGGGAACAAGACCTCCGACCAGGCACTGATGCCTTTCGCCGCCTCCTGGGCGGGTGCCGTTGGTTTACACGGGGCTGGACCCTACAGGAGTTAATCGCCCCGTCCAAGGTGGTCTTTTTGGATCACAAGTGGGCAGAGTTCGCAACAAAAGAAGAGCTTGTCCATGACTTATACGAATTGACCGGGATCGATAACTACATTCTGCGCAATGTCGACATGCTTTCTGCGGTACACGTTGCCAAGAAGATGTCGTGGGCCGCGACCAGGCAAACCACGAGGCTCGAGGATCAGGCTTACTGCTTGCTCGGAATCTTCGAGGTCAACCTCCCACTCCTGTACGGGGAAGGAGAGAAAGCGTTCCTACGCCTCCAGCAGGAGATTGCGTGAGTGAGCAACGATCTCACGCTCTTCGCATGACGGGAGGACCGCCCCTCGCTGCTTGACCCAATCACCTCCGGTCTCCGAGGCATCTTTGCGGTCTCACCAGCCGAGTTCCGTCGGTCTGGGAAGCTGATGGTTCTTGGAGACCCTCTGGAACGAGACATTGAGTTCAGTCTCACGAACCGTGGGGTGCGCATCCCAGGAAACCTCCATCGCCACGAGTCGTACCTGACACTATGTCTTGACTGCTTGGAGTGGGACAAGGACAAAGAGAACAAAGGATCATGGGTACACGTATACCTCGCAAAGTTCGGTTCCACATACTTCAGGGCGCAGCCAGGCCGGTTCCATTACACAGAGTCAAGGAGATGGGACTTCGGTGGCGATGAGGAGCCGTTTGCGAGCAGCCACATGCCGATAGGCCAGGTTAACCACATAGCCCCCACGATATCTCGGTTCGTGAGGCAAACCATACCACGCAGTTACTGTCTGAGGATACTGTACGCCGAGAATCTCTGGAACCGGGTGGCTCGGAAGAGTGTCCCAAACACCTACTATTCTAGCAAAACGAAACTCGACCAATCTTGCGCGGATTTCATCACTGTTGAAGCAATAAGAGAGCGGTGGAAACTCCCAGAAACCGCCTCACACGCCTTGCAGGACCGCTGGGATCAAGACATGCACTGGGTCGACACCGTCTATGCGAACGACGTGGAGAGCCTTCGGTACTGCCACATGCTGCCGATAGCGGTCGATGGGAAGAATCAAGTCGCGTGGATAGAGTTGGTGTGTGGACTTTCGAAATTGGACACCAATGAGAGGAATAAAGGTACGGGTGGTCGCTTCCCATGGGCCGCGTTGTTGCACCAAGGGGATCTCGCCCGGTTCAAAGACCACCCGGTCTCCAATCCCAAGCTTTTTATTCCCGGGCTGGAAGGGAACCCATCTCCGCGGGGGCTCACTCTGGAGGACAGGATGGGAATATTTCATGAATATTTATTCGAGAACTACTCGGATGAAGAGGGTTTGCTGAAGCTGGAGAACATGCCCACAAGCCTCTCCATCCGAAACGCCGCCGCCGTTTGCAACATTAAGGTCCACATCATGGCGTCTGAACAAATCAGGGAACCATTTTCTATTGTCCTTTCATGCATCAGGCGGTAGCCGGGGCAGCAATGGCTGGTCTTACTGAGAGCTATGAAGCTTCGGAGAGTTACGAGGCGGAGTGGGAATCGCCTCAGCCAGGAGTTTGTGAATTTGGGCGGCGGCGAACAGAGGAAGGGAAGGAGGCGCGTTATCTCTTATCTTATGTCTCTGATATGAGACTCACCAGGCTGGACTTGGGCTGAGAGAAGACAGCTTAGACAGCTCTCGAAGGAGCTGCGCACCAATAGCATGCGCAAAGTCCAGTCCCGTCGCCGTGCAGAAATTCCTCTGGCACTGACAGGTGGCTTACCTACCATCACCCGATCTAGTGCGATCAACTCTCACCGGGCTTTTTCCCAACAATACACACCTGATCCAAGGTATGATACACCCCCTGGTCAATCTCCCTCATTGCCTGCTCCCTCGCCCTGTCAATCCTCTCCCGAGTCCATCCACTCCGTTCAACACCAACCAACTCCTCCAAACACCCCAAAAAGCAAACCACAATATTCCTCGTCCCCTTGTCCCGCAGCTCCAGCTCCGGCTCCTGCAGCCGATCCGTCGAAAACACGTCCTCATGCACATCCACCAGCCCCAACCCGCGCCACACCTCCTCCCTCCTGATCCCCACCCCCTCGCGCATCATCAGCCCAATCACGGCATCCTCCTTCTCCCGGAATGGCTGCAACCCGTCGTAAATCTCCCTGCACGCCGCGCGCGACGTCCCCGCGACAGAGTTGTACAGGGCAAAGTTGCACGAATCGATCCACTGCAGCCAGCCGCCGGGTTTCAGCAGCGTCGCGAGATTCTCCGCGGCTCGCGCCCAGTCTGTGCGCGTTGTGGCGCTGCTGACGAAGCGCACCGCCACGACGTCGTAGGTGCCTAGTTCAGAGGCGGGGAAGGGCAGGTACATGTCGTGGACCTGGAAGGTGATGTTGGCCGGGAGGGTGTGAGCTGCGGGGAAGGCTGCGGGGGACGCGTCATATCCGGTCAGGTGGCATGTTGTGGGGAGGGACTTGGCCAGATCGAGAAGCCAGATGCCGGTGCCGGTGCCGATATCTGCGATTTTGGCTGTGGCTGACGGGGGAGGAATATTGGGGTGTAGGAGGAAGCCTAGCGTTTTGGTTGTGAAGAAGTGCTGTTCGTCGAGTCTGTTTTCGGTCAGGCAGATGCGTGAAGATCCATGTGAGTTGGGGTGGCACAGAAGACAGCAGGGGATGAAGAGGGCAGGTGGGAGGCTTACCTTTCGGGAATCTCCTCTACGCGGGGATACCCGGCCGAATCACTGCCAGTACCTTGTGAGTCTGCCATAATCTGGTTGCCGTCGGTCTGCGCTAGTGTGGCAGTGTCCTCGATGGAGAGTGGTTGCGGGGAAAAGCCAGCCCGAGCTGAACGCCGAAGTTCTGCAGGGGGTGCCTGTGCTGTGGAAGGTATCATTCATCGACTGCCAGCTCATCAAAGTGCCAGTCCGCTGCGTTTTGCGTCCAGAGCTTTTGACGGTCTCACGTTTGCGTTTTCCAGCTCTCGTGGTGTGAACTCTTGCGGGTTCAAAAGGACGATGGACTGCAAGCGAGTTCTGGGGCCTCAGCTCTCCTTATATCAACAGCAAGAGGCCCACTTGCTTGCGTTCCGGTCCGCATCCACGGGGAAGGGAACACAATCTATTGGCCCGGTACGTCTGAAGGCGCTGGGCACGCAAGATTACCTCATCCTATCCGTCTAATCCTCGGGATGGCTTAACTACCTGGTATGTACATGGCAACCACGATGTCTGATGGGGCGCAGCTGACCGACCTTCGGGGATGACTGGAGGCTGAGACGGGAGTCAGCGAACATGACGGGTTGTGGCGGGGTTGGGCCAACCGATCAGACAGCCCAACCCGTCTTTGCCCCCTGCACTGATTTTTTCCAAGAGCCTCATTGTGTATTCTGTGAAACTTGTAAGATAGATAAGCGATGGTCTTGGCTTTAATATGCTCTTCGTGACGGCCATGCTTCCTCACTAACGCGACATTTGCATCCAAACCAACCCTGCTGCAAAATATTGACTGCACCATGAATGACCCCGAGCATCCTCACTACCCGGCCTGTTACCGTCCGCTTGCAGCCGAGTTTATCCGTGTCTTTGAGCTCCAGGCAGGCAACTTCTCCAGCCCGGTCATCGGGCGACTCGTGCACCAGCGCATCGACGGAGAGCCATACGAGGCCGTGTCATACGTATGGGGCGACACCAAGAAGCGGCGCGATATCATCATCGACGGGGCCACGCTCTCCGTCACAGCAAACCTGCACGGGGCTCTGACGGCCTTCCGACACCTCCCTGTCCCACACAAGAGCAACGGCAGTGCGAGCCCCAATGGAGAGGCGGCCCAGCCACAAGTCCGCCGTCTCTGGGCCGACGCCCTGTGCATCAACCAAGAGGACCTGCGGGAGCGTACATCCCAGTTGGAGCTGATGGGCCGCATCTTTACCAATGCGAGCGGCGTCCTCGCGTGGCTTGGGTGGGAGGAAGGCGAGGAGGGCCGCCGGCACACGCAGGCCGCGATCCGATTTATCCACTCCTTCATGGAAAATCCAGAACAAGGTCTGGATGACGCACGCATTCTCCTCAACCACCACGACGTCAGCGTAACCGGCCCCCCTGAGCGTCTTGCTCTCTTGTCCGAGGACGACCGGCGTCAGTTTGAAGAACAAGCCCGGAAGTGGGAGACGGTCAAGGAGTTTTTCGAGGTTGAGTACTTCCACCGGACCTGGATCGTCCAAGAGCTCGGCCTCGCGCAAAAAGCCATCATGCATACAGCACTCAAACCTCCCGACGAAGGGGAAGAAACAGCAACATCGGGTCAAAGCCACGACCTTGAGATGGATTGTATATACTGGCTCCTGGTGGGCCAGTTTGTCGAGTTCCTCGACTACCGCGGCGCCTCGCTGGTGACACACCTCGGCTTGATGTCTTGGGTGACCCACCACGTCGTGATGATCTGGGAGAAGAAAGAAGACGGCAGCCCTGACTGCGACTTTCTGACCAGCATGCACTGGGCACGTATTCTGGGCGTAACAGACGCCCGAGACCGTGTGTACGCCCTTCTTGGACACCCGTTGGCCTTCATGGACGGGCATCTCGTCATCAAGCCCGACTACACCGTCACGCGTGGCGTGGTGTACACAAATCTGGCTGTCAACTTCATCAACAAGACCAAGAACCTCTCTGTCGTGAACCTTGTTGACCACGAGGTTGACCCATCCTTGGAGGTGAGGGACTGGGATCCGGACGACGAAGCCAGGATGCCCAGCTGGGTGCCCGACTGGCACACCATCAACCGGACGACGCCGGTGGACTACCCAGCCTCCGCCGCCGAGATTGAGGACTCCGCCATCCAAATCGACGGCGAGACTGAGGGCATCGCTGGAACCGCCTTGCCGCACCTCCTGGTCAGGGGCTGGGTGGTGGACGAGATTGTTGCCGTATCCCAGCGCATGGAGACGACTGATTTCCCCGTGACGCATGTGACTCGGGAGCTGGCCAAGAAGAACCCCTTCTGGCTGGACCACGTGTGGGAGATGGTGTTTCCCACCGAGGGGTCCTCTGGCCACGACCCGCTTGCCGTGCTGGAATCCCTGTCCCTGGCTCTGCCCCTCGGCACCAGGGAAAGGGGCGAACCAGTTAGCCGGATAGGGACCCAACAGCCTCGCGCGGAGCACGACCGGTGCTTTGCCGCCTACGTGCTTGACTACCACAAGCTGCTGCACGATGCCCTCGAGACGAACGGCGTCAACGGCAACGGTCATGGCTCCCTCCCCTCCCGCTCATTGTACGACAGCCTGCCAGCCGAGACACAAGCCGAGCTGCGGCGCCGGGCCGAGGGCGCCAAGGGCGGGAATTTTCTCGAGTGCATGACCTGGCCGTCCATGTGTCGGATCGTGTACCGGACGCGGTCGGGTCTCGTGGGCATGGGGTCCCGCGTCACGCGTCCGGGAGATATCGTCTGTCGAGTTCAGGGGTCGCCGGTGATGATGACGCTGCGTCCGCTCCAGCATCAGAATAATCACAGCTCCGATGCGCAGGGGACAGTGACAGTGAGAGAGACAGAGAATGGCACCGGCTGCTCCATTGCGCAGGTTTCTTGCGCGTTTATTGGTCCCACCGTCGTGCCGGCGCGCATGAAAAAGGGCATTGTCGATGGTCGAGAGTTTGGGGAGACAGCCGCTGAGTTTCGCATTGTCTAACAGTGCATCTCGGATGCCACTGTCTGAGGTAGGGTAGGTAAGGTGAGCAATTATGTTGTGTTGGGAGTCTGGTGGGAGATTCTGTGTGTTATTGGCTTTTGGGATGGTTTCTCTGTGTGAGTACATGTAGGGTTCTACATATCGCAGGTAATTCGGGGTGGTCCCCATGCGTGAGTAGGTCTGGTTGGTGGGTAACAGTTTTTGGTGTTGGGAGGGCTTTGGATGGCTTGGCTAGCTCGATAACACGATCAAATACCCGACACCGGAGTTCTCAGATTGCTGTTGATCCTTGTCGAGCTGCTTGTGGCCTACCGAGGTCGGTCCGGCCCGGTCCGGCCCCGCTTTGCCGAGCCGGCGCCACCCCGATGTACCAGCTCCGCCGAAATCTGCAACGGCAAAATCCGAACCATGGAAAGTCCTTGAAGCCAATCACAAGACATGAGAAAAGAGAATTGGTTCCCAATTGAAGCGAATATTGCATGTACGCCATATCACACAGTCTCAAAACTGATAACGTCGCCTTCACAGCTCATCCTGAACCTCAGCCATACCATCCTCATCACCTCTGGACTCAAGCGCCTCAAGCTCGAGGATATCTTCGCCGAAGTCCTCATTCAAGCCCACAGTCCCCTCCGGACTCGTGGCTAGAACTTTGACCGATGTCCCGAGGCTCGTGTCCCTCGCAAGGCCGAGTAGGCATTGAATCACCCGGCCAAGGTCTCCCTCGTGCATCGACGTCTCGTAGGCTTCGACGCCGTCGAGGACGCAGACCAGCGTCTTGCGCTGCGGCAAAGCGTGCCGTACAAGCCAGCCGAGGAGCCGGCAGAGCGCGGCGACGTCACCGTTGCGGAGCGCCTGAAACCCCGGACCAGCTATGGCAAGCTCAAGGTCGCGCTGCGTGAAAGGCGCGTTTTTCGTGGCGTCGATGAGGAGATCTTGCCCCTGCTGCTGCTGCTGAATGAGAAGCTGAGCTATGAGTGCCCGGATCATGGAGACCGGCCCGAAGAAGGCGTCGTCGCCCTCGCGGTGCTGGTGGCAGAAGAAGGCGACGGAGACGAAGAGGCCCGGTTGCTTGCGCAGGCCTTGAACGAGGGAAGCGCACACGAGGGACAGCGCGGCCCCGGCCTCTGTCGCCTGGTACCGCATGTCACCCTGTATTAGAAGCGCGCACGAGGCCGGCGATGTGGCCCAGAACCGGAACTCGTCGGCCGCGATGATGCTCTTTGCGCGACTGCGGTACCTCAGCCCGATCGACTCTGCTGACTCGAGGATGCACGCGATGTCGTCCGCGTCGGGGCTCAAGACGCCGAGTACTGCGAGGAGCGTGCTCAGGTGCAGCGGTGGCTCGGGCGGGGGCGGACGAGGATAGGTGTAGCCCTGTGGCGGCGGCGGCGGATACGCCATCCCCTGAGGGGGTGTCCACGGCCGGTGCTGTGCTTCCTGCGGGTAGAGGTACTGATGCTGAGACTGGTACTGTCCTTGGGGAGCAATAGGAGGCTGCCACGGGACCTGCGTGGGCGGGTACCACGGCAGCTGCCCCTGGGGCGGACGCCAGCCCAGCTGCTGTTGTGGCGGCGGCGGTGTTATGGATGGACCGATGGCCAAGGCCGCTCTCAGTCTGTCGTTCTCCTCCTCGGTGAGATGGATCTGGATCTCCATAGATTCAAATTTCCTCTCGAGAGCCTTTATGGTCTTCTTGTTTTCCTCGTCCTTGGCGTCCATTTCCCCTACCACCGCCGCGTCAGCAGGTAACAATTCGTTTCACAAGCGTGAGCCAGAACAGCACATCGCACATCCTTCCTCCCTGGAAAGCCGACTTACGATTTTTCTCTTGCGCTGCCTGCTTGAACATCTCCAACATGCAGAATTCTATCATGTCCTTGAGCTCCTCAATGCCCTCAACAGACTTTGCCGAGTTGGCTAACAACTGCCCGTTCTGCTCCATGATGCGGTCGTTCTTCTCACCCATCGCTCCCAACTTCTCATCTATCGCTTCCAATTTCGTGCCCATGGGGGCCAAGAGCTCGGCGATGTCGTCGATTCCTAGTCGTGGTAGTGACTACAGTGAGAAGAAGGACATGGCAGTTTTCTCGGATGCACAAGCGGTCTTTGTGGCTCACCCTCAAGAGCCAGCTCCATGGCCTGCTTCGTCCCGGTAATATGCGACTCGAGGGCCGTTTCTTGAATCTTTTGGCACTTTGCCTGGATGTCGTTGATTGCTGCAATGAGATTGCACTGGAAGTCTTGCCCGTCGCCGACCAAGGGAATGACTCTTCGGAATCTATCAACTTTGGGACAGTCAGCCTCGCGCGCCGGGCGAGGAAGCCAACCCGCAAGCAAGAAAACAAGAAAGCAGGGCGCAAAGAAGACAACAATGGATGCCACTCACAGCTATGAGACATGTAGTACGCAATGGCGAGCTCTATGGCTTTCAGCGCGCTCGCAATCAGGTCATCGCATGCGGTTCGGATGTTGTCGTCCTTGGGGAATGTAGCCAAGAAAATCTCAATCTTGCTAAACTTCTCCTGGAAGTCATTCTCCTCGAAACTCAGGCCAACCTTTTGCCGGACGTCTGCTGCCGTCTTTGCCGCCTGAGCAAAGTGAGGAGTCACTAGCTAGCCTCGAAACAAGGGTAAGCCAGGGAGCGAAACGAACCTCTAAGAGAACCCCAAGGCCAGCCTTGATCGGGGACACGTAGTCCGAGTTCGGGATAAAGTCGACTCCCTGTTTGACAACATCGCTGTGGTCAAAGAGGTAGCGGTAAGTCTTCCTGACGCCCCTCAGGAACTTGGACTCGCCCCCATCGAACTTCTCGCGAGCCGCCTGGAGCCTGGCCAGGACGTTGTCCCAGCTCTTGACGTCCCGGATGCCGCTTCCCGGCTTTCCCGCCAGCCTGCGAGGCTCGTCGGGGTTATCTTTCTTAAACTGCTCCAGGGATTCCGCCAGGATGTCGCCCCAGAACTCCATTGCACGGACGGCCGGGACGCGCTTTCGAGGTAGCAACCGCGGCCGGGATGGGCTGGGCGCGGTGGGGCCCTCCGGCGGCGGGGCGCCGTCCGGGTGGCTTCTGGGTGGAACCTCCAGGCGCTGAGGGGTCATGGCGGCGGACTGGGATTGGGACGGGAGGCGTCTCATGCCCGGGTCTTGCCGATCAGGGAAGCCTGCAAAGCTAGGAGGACGTTGAGCAAGATGATTCTTGAAGAAGTCAGCAGAGAGGGACCCTGCGAGCAGGCCTCGAGCGGGGGGCGGCGGGGGGCTGCTCTCCATTGGATTGTTTCGTTCATAAGCCGGCTCAGCCTGTGCAGTCTCAAGCAGAAAAACGTGTGCTGGTTCCCGAAACGTAGGTAGGTAAAGAGGGTGCCGGTGCACCTCAGCTTAGAGCCAGATTCTTGCGAACTGGGCAGTACAGCCAATGGCCCCATTATTTGCCCTTCTGGCTGCAGGCCAGCCGCATATCTGACATCGAGCGGGGGCATGGACGCTCTTTGCGCCCGACCGTATGCAGAGCTGAGGAATCAAGCCAGGCAGGAATAGGATACGCCTAGATGCGATGCAACCACTTCGTGCTGGATTTGTTGAACTGGCGAGCTGGCAGCGCCACAACAGAGGCCTGGTAATGTAAGCAGAGATAAAACCGAGCCAATCAGTCGCGCTTCCAACACACCTGCGCCAAAGAGGGCACCACTCAGCATCAAGGTGTCTCCAGAACCACATTTTCAGCCCACGATAGAGCGCCTTTCTGCACGCATAAGGCCTAAAACCGAAAGGATTCGAATCTTTGACCACCAGGACGGCCCGAACGGGAGGCACCCAAGCACGCTGCAGGACAATGTTCGATTCAGCTTTATGTGTGGGGGTCAGTCAAATGCACCACAGAAATGGCGCGGCGGCAAAGGCGGCTCTGTTGCTCCAAGCACAGGTGCCCGAGAAGTCCCCCGGCCTGCATGTGCCCAACCTGCGTGTCCGTCGAGAAGGAACAAGAGCGGGGGAGAACGGGGGGGCACGGTCGAGAATCCAATGCCGGAGGCCCATATAAGCAAGGAGTGTAATGGTCTCGACAGAAAGGAAGGGTCGTCCCCAGCCAGAAAGATCCATCCTCATCATACACACCATCCGTAAACCCGTGCCAATTCCAGTTGCTGAAGACACCCCAGCCTTGGGCGGGCTGCTTAAGTTTGGCTCTGCAACGCCCTCAACACCCTCCCCACAAAATATGTCGTCTGTGAGCGGGGATTCCGCGGCTACGTCGCTGTTCGCGGAGAGCCGCGGCTCTTCGCCGGCCACTTCGGTTGACATATCCATCAATGGCGTCACACCAAAGAATGCCGCGGTCACCGAATATGAGGACGGCGACCATGGTATGGAGACGCCTAGGAGGCCGGATGCCAAGTCGGTGCTCCTGGAGACCCAGCTCCGGCAGCTGCAAGCCAGGCTGGCCGAGCTTGAGCAGCAAGCGGAGCGCGACAAAGACAAGGGAGGGTCAACTCTGCTCCTACCCACCGACACCACCATGCCCATCTTCTTGGCTAACCAGCAGGCCAACAACTCCCGTATGTTTCACCGGATAACTTCGGCGCTGGAAGGCCACCACTTTGGATTGCCGCTCGTGGATGATTCTATGCCTCCAGGCGCTAGATACCTCGCCCAGGCCATCGGCGCCCTCGACCTGCAGCTCAAGATGCTCCGAGAAGAGCAGGACAGAGCTCTGGAGATACACCGCGACCGGGAGCGGCTGCAGAATATGGAACATGAGTGGGTTGCCGAACGCGAGGAGCTGCTCCAAAACCAGCGCGAGCTGCGTCAGCCCAGAGGAGCCACCGACAAGCTCCCGCAAGAGAGCGCGAGCACCGCCGCCGACTCAGAGGTTGACTCAACGGTCGACTCCGATGTCGAAGTGGACGAGCCTGCCGACGCGCCCGATCTCCACGAAGTCGATTGGCCGACATTCTCGCGCGGTCCCTGCAGGGTGCCCAATTATGCCATCGAGGTGCTAAAGGGCGACCCCATCGTCATCTGGCAGGCGCCCATCCGCGCCTTTTATGGGTTTCCGAGCGCCAGGTTGGCGGGGGCCTCCCTGAGGGCTGCCGAGGACAAGATCAAGCCGCGCAAGTCTCCCGCCGCAAACGCTCAGTTCGTCAAGGGCCAGGCCCCGATTCCTGAGCGCATCCGGGTCAACTCCAAGTACATCATCCGAATCCTGGAGAAGGTGGGAGACGTGTCATTGTCGACCCCGCTTATCATGGTGAGGCCGTACAGGTTTCTGGCCTGGAACGACGGACCCATCAGGCAGAGACTGCGGGACCTGGAGAAGAGGTTCGGGAGCGCAGAGGACAAGGAGAAGGAGTCCCAAGACTCGACACCTGCGGCCAATGCATCCAAAGAACCCAGCCCAGGTGACGGCGACCGTGTCGGGGCGGAGGCGGCGACGGAAGCGAAGGGCGCGGAAGAGGACGGTGAGGCCGCAGAGGACGAGGAGCAGCCCAGCGAGCTGACGTGCTCTCCGAAGGCCTACGAGCACCTGAAGTGCCTAGTGCGGTTCATGGACGAGCGAATCCGGGCCAAGACAGACTTCCTCTCCAGTGACGGCTGTCAGACCGTGACCTTCGCTGACATCTGGTACCTGTTTAAGCCGGGCGACGAAGTCATCGAGCAGAGTCGGCGCCAGGTCTACCGCGTCATCAGCATCTCGAGTGCTCCCCACAAAGTCTTCTCGCCCTACCGCACGAGCTGGGAAACGGCGGCGCGGGAGCGAGAGGACACGCCCGTGATCCTCAAGTGCGCGTACATCGACTTTGACGGCAGGGAGCTGGGCCCCGTGCTCCGCAAGGTTAGGATTGCCCGGTTCGAGGGCGAGAAAGCAGTGACGTCGCTTGAGGTCTATCCCCTGCGCTTTGCCGAGGAGAGGCAGCCGGCTAGCGGAGACGGCAATGACGCCGAGGCCGCCGCGGCTGCTGGGCATCTCAAGGAGGTGACGAGCCTGCGAGACAGGCTCATCGCCCGGGGCCACATGTTCCTGCAGGTGACTGGCATCAAGCACATGCACTACAGCGGCCTCACGCTCGACACGCGGGACGAGGTCGACAGCGATGTCGTGGTCGACTTCGACGAAGCCTTCCTGCAGGACGCCAAAACCAAGGCAGAGAACATCAAGGTCATTGTCAGGTCCGACGACAGCTCGCAGAGAGGCGAACCGGACCCTAACAAAAGCTGGAGACCGGACCTCGAAAATCTCATAGGGTTGCCGCTGGACGAAGACTTGGACGACAACGAGCTCTGTAACGCGACCTGCTGCGCCCGCATGTCAGACCTCATTCTAAGGGACGCGGGCCCCGAGAGGAAGCGGAACGAGGCCTACATGGACTTCCTCAAGACCGTGAACCAACAGCGAGAGCCTTCGCTGGCCGTTTACCGGCGTCCGCTGGCCGAGATCAAGGCGCAGGGAAACGTTCTGTCCGAGGACGAACTGCTCATCATGTCCTACCGCGTGTTTGGCTTCGTTCTTCGCACCCGCAAGTGGGGTCAGTACCAAACTCTATTCCTCCCTTTCCTCCCCTTGGGTCATGTTTTCACTAACACGGCCACCTTGCGTTTCTTTAGCCCAACTTAGTCTCAACCATCTCACGCTGCCCGAGGAGGCACGCAAACGCAAGGCGAAGGGCGAACCTCGTGCAGCCCCTTTGCCGAGGGAGGGCGATGGCCGCGGCGACGTGCGCGTGTCCGGGACTCCGCTGGACAAGCAGCCCGATGTGGACGTCACCGCTTTTGACCAGCTTGTCCTTCCCCCTGGGCACCACAAGATGGTCACCTCGCTCGTCACGCAGCATTTCCGGGACAAGAACTCGGCAAGCAAGGTTGACGTCGTCAGGGGCAAAGGTAAGCACGGAAAATGGTCCGCGTAAAGGTCATCGGGAAAACAGAAACACTAATACCACTCCCACTCTTGCCAGGCAAAGGCTTGATCATCCTCCTCCACGGCGCGCCCGGCGTCGGTAAAACGACGACAGCAGGTGGGGTTTTGCCCCTTTTTCCTCCATCACCCCGTGTTCCCCATTGCTAACTATGACGTTCCTTTATTTTTGCAGAGGGTATCGCCGAGAAATTCAACAAGCCGTTGTTCCAGATCACATGCGGTGCGTTTTCGAGGAGCCTCCCTCCCCGGTCCTGGAGCTATGGTGCTGACTCGCAGTTCGACTCCCTTAGGCGATTTGGGGACGTCTGCGCCCGAAGTCGAGAACGCGCTGGAGTCGCACTTCTCGCTGGCAAATCGATGGGGCTGCATTTTGCTGCTGGACGAAGCCGACGTATTTTTGGCCGCGCGGTCAAAGGAAGACTTTAAACGGAACGGCCTTGTCTCTGGTCCGTCGCTAAGCTTAGTTTTCCTCCATCCATTTTCTTGCTGGGATTCGCCTTAATACGGAACTGGTACTGACGGAACGGCTCACACAGTTTTCCTGCGCGTGCTCGAGTACTACGCCGGCATTCTGTTCCTCACGACCAACCGCGTCGGCGACTTCGACGAGGCCTTCGCGTCCCGCATCCACATCAGCCTGCACTACCCGCAACTCAAAGAGGACAGCACTCAGGCCATCTTCGAGCTGAACTTGAAGATGATCGACGACCGGTTCCGGCTGGCCGGACGCAGGATCGAGATCGAGCGGGACGGGATCTTGGCCCGGGCAAAGGCCTACTTCCACAAGAACAAGGACGAGCGCTGGAACGGGCGCCAGATACGCAACGCGTGCCAGACGGCACTCGCGCTGGCCGAATACCGTGCTCAGGGCAGCGACCCGCTGCGGGCCCCGGACCCCAGTGCCGTCGTGCAGCTGACGGTGGACGACCTCGACGAGGTCTCGGACGCGTACCTTCAGTTCATGAAGTACCTCAACGAGATCCGAGGCAAGGACGCAGAGAAGTGGGCAAAGGGCATGAAGCTGCGTGCGCGCGAGATCGACGTCCTCCTTTACCCCGAGGGGAGCAAGGACCGCGTCCAGCAGCACCAACAGCAGCCTACCACCAACCCCGCGTCGGCCGTGGGGGACAAGGGAGGCGATTCCACCCCTCCTGGCCTTGTTGCCAACTTTCAAACCCAGCCCCCGACTAGCTTGCCGACGCCGGCCCCTAGCTTCTCTAACTCGGCGCCAGCCCCGCCTCCTCCGCCAAGTCGCCCTCCATCGACCTATCCTCAGGCCGGCGCTTCTTCTGCTCACCCACCGCCTCCCCAGCTGGCCACGCCCAGTGTCCCCGGATACCCGCCGCCGCCCCAGCCACAAAGCGGTCCGCCGCCGTATGGCACCCCGGAATACAACACGTGGTATTATTGGCAGCAGCAGCAGCAACAGGCACCGCCGCCGCCGCCCGCGCCGCCACCACCACCACAGAACAGTCCGCCGCAGTACGGCACCCCGGAGTACAACACGTGGTATTGGCAGCAGCAGCAGCAGCAGCAGCAACAGCAGACGCCCCCGCCCCCCCCAATTTCGGTACCATAAGGCTGATGATGTGTGTGCGCGTGGTAGTGATGGCCTGAAGCTGAGAAGAGCGTGCCGCCGTTGAAGGGGGTTGGTGGGGGAATGAGGCTTGACTTCCGCAGGAGTAGGCGAGGTTCGAAGAGGACTGATCACACAAGAGACTGTATGACAGAGACAATGGACTACCAATGACTACCAATGTGCCGAATTTTCGCTTTGTTTGAGTTGTTCGGGGCCTTGGGCAAAACTAAGGTATTTTTTATCTCCTGGCCCTGTTTCGTTCGCCGGGCGCCAGGCATAAAATGCACACCAATGCTCCATTTACAGTGTGGAGGTGGCTCCAACACCATGAATGCCTAGCTCGGTGAGCATGGGTGGCGGGTCGTGTACGGATATATGTAGGGTGACACCTGCTGCTGCGCTGGGCTTGGGCGACGAGCAGGGCATTCTCGGGCCGTCGGACACCCGCCTGCAGCTCAGGGGGGGTCAGAAAAACCTGACCCCCCGCCAAGGCTTTCTGACCCCCCCCCCAACTGCAGGCTGCCCGCGAGTTGCTGGTTGTTTACCACGCTAGACCGGCCCGGACCGGCCCCACTTTGCCGATCCGGCCCCACCCGGTGGACCGGCTCCGCAGATCCGCAACGGACCAAAAACTCCAAAGCATGTCGAAACTCCGGAATTTCCATCTCCATGAGAAACAGAAACGGAACTTGGCTGGCAATTGGAGCGCACTCAAGGTTGACGGAGAAGGGCAGAGACGTCAGTTTGAACACTCACGCCCACCATTTTCGGGAGCATGGAGAAAAAGAGGCAAAAGAGCGTTGGTTCGACTTGGTTATATTTTGAGAATAACATACGAGGAAACGAACGATAAGAACAGTCCCGAGCCCAGCCGCTCCAGAACGAACAACATACAGTGAGCCCTTGGGTGTCACCATGAGCTACAACAAAACGGCGGAACCACGCGCTACCTCTCCTCTCTCTCTGTTGACCTTACTCGCCCGTCGTGTACACAGAAACGTCGCTGATTTTGTGGGTATACTTGGAACTCTTATAGCCAGCGAGGATGATGGTCATCGGGACCGAGAGCGAGAACTCATCGCCCGGGCTGGTACCAGGGTCGCCCTTGTTGAAAACAGGGAGGTCATACGGGCCCTGGGCATGCCACACGTTGACAGAGTGCACGTTGGCCGACCAATCTGCGGGGTAAGGGACAACCGCCTGACCGCCAACGGTAATCGTGATGATCATGTCAGGGTCCATGTTGAAGAGCTCAAAGTCGAGTTTGTACCGCACGCCGGGACACACGCGGATCGCCGTGTTGATGACGATGTCGAACCTTCCCCAGTCCGCGAACTCTGGCTCAAAGAGGTGGACGGCAAGCGAGTTGGAAGAGGAGGTGGCGCCACTGCTGACGCTGACTTCAAAGGGGTGGTAGTCGGCGGGGTTCATGATCCAGCCCGGCCAGCTGTCAAAGGTGACGGACCAGCCCGACAGCCCGTTCTTGAAGTTGCCGTTCGGCATGCCGTTGACGGGATAGCACCGGTCCGCATTGGCGGGGGGCGTGAAGCATGCGCCCTGGTAGCAGTACCCGCTCTCGCAGACGTTGCCACACTTGCCGCAGTTGCGCGGATGGGTCCGGAAGTCCAAGCACATGTTGCCGCACTGGTCCGGCGTCGGCGGCACCGGGTTGCACAGGCACTGTCCGTTGGAGCAGTGCGCCCTGGGGCCACAGTCGTTGCCGCAGCCGCCGCAGTTGGCACTGTCGTTCGCGCCGAGGCCTCTCACCTTTTGGCACGTCTTGCCGCCCGGCGTGCAAATGGCCGCATCTCTGTCTTCGCACAAGCAGGAGCACTCGGCCAGGCTGGTGGTTTGGAAGTGCTTCTGGGCCTTCTCTCCGGAGACAGCGATGAAGTAGAGGTCCGCAGCGGCATAACAGCCCGGTAGGAGGAACCAGTTATACCAGTGGCCGTACGAGCGGTCACACGAGTCGAGCATGCAGCCGGCGAAATCGAGGTTGCACCTTTCGAACTGCTTCGTGCAGTCGTCGTAGCAGACATCGTGGGCGTTGCAACAGCTGCCAAAGTTCAGGTTCGGGACAATGACCGAGTACCATGCGCCGTCCGGTCCGCAACCGTTGGGTGGCGCGGGTCTAACACCGTTCGAGGCGGCGTACATGGGTTGGTTGAAATCGGGGCAACGCTGCGCCACTCCGCGCTGTGACAGGTCACGCTTGTTCCACATGGTCATGCCGGGCTGGGATCTTCTCTTGGTTGCCGTGGTTGAACCTGCGTTGCGGTCGAGGGGCGTCCTGATCCGAGCGGGGAGCAGAAGCATGGTGTTCAGGGTTTGGGTGTTGTCCGTGGCAGGGGTGCCGAGCGTGGCGACAGTGCTGCCGTCAGTCGTAGTCCAGACGTAGCTGGCGGACCCGTACTGGAGAAGCAAGGAGCCCAGGCAGGACACGCCAAAAACAGTAGTGGCTTTTCCATTCTGCGCCTGGCCGTTGGTCGACGACAACACAAGCGAGATGGCTCCCGTCTTCACGTCAAGGGCGACGTATTGGCCCGGGCTGGAGCCATCATGGACGACCAGATCAAACAAGCTGCAATTCCGTCAGTGACCATGAAAAACTGAATATCAGAGAGAAAACAACATACCCATCGGGGGCATTCGACGCAGCCTGGAACTCAAAGGTCGGAGGGTTCCAGCTGGCCTTGAGAGCCGCGGCCGCAGCCTCATTCGCCGGGGCCGCAACGGGGCCCAACGCACCATTTCTCTTGACAACATATCCACCGCCAGGGGAAAGAAGATACTATGATAGCATCCCCTGATTAGAAAATGAGTTGTCTCAAGCAAGTGACCTCGACTTACAAACGCATCACTAGTGGGCACGGCGCCCATCAGGCAGGTGGGGCTGGGAGTAGGGAAGGTAACTTCAATGGGAGGGTCGGGCGCCGAAGTGAAGACAGGAAGGGTGTACTCCGAATACGTATACGTCGCCGTCCACCCGCTGTCGGAGGGGAACACGACGGATGAACTCGGCAGCGGCGGGCTCTCATAGTCGTATTGGGTCACAGTCGAGATAAGCGTCGTGGTGGATGTGACAACAGGGAGAGTGACTGTGTCGGTGGACGCCGTGGCGCTCCAGCACGAACAGGCACTGCTGTACTTTGCCGCATCTGAGCAAGCGGTCACGTACGCCGGAATCGCCTTTGTCTCGGAGGCAGGAGGGAGTGTGTCGATCGGTGAGGAAGCAGGAGCAGTCGGTGTGCTCGCCCGTTTGGCAAACCCCCTCTTCGTCAGTTCCTCAGCCGGCACATTTGTCGTGACCGTCACGGTGACGGCGGGGTTGTACGCAGTCACCCACGAGGTCCTACCGAGCTCAGGGGTTAGCTTCCATGTCCGTAAGCAACACAAGGGCACACCGTCCACTAAGATGCCGGCTCGGAGAGTGTCGGGAAGACTCACGATGCATCTGGGGTAACGGTGACGGCGAGGAAGGAGCTGCAGTCGTCAAGGCGGCTGGCACTCGGGGGCCCAGTGGTGATGTATCGGACGTTCCGGGCACAACTGTTGAGGACGCAGCCGTTGCACGAGGCCGCGGAAACGCCGCTGGCAAAGGCTAGGGCGCCGACAAGGGAGAGCATTGTCGCGGCGGGTGCCATGGTGCAACAAGCAGCCAGCAGAAAGAACGACTGGAGTACTGTTACCAAAACAGCTCCTGAAAAGATGGCACTGCAGTCCTCGACAACGCCTTCTCCGAGAACCTTCAGCTCCCCGCCGGCCGCCGAGTCCACATCCTCCCTCTTATACATCCACAAGTCGCGTGGATTTCCTCGCGCATTTTGCTTGCTTCCTTTGCCGCTGTCGTCGTGTGAGGTCCAAACTTGGATAAAATTGAAAGGAGTCAATAGTCTTCAGGGCTAGAGGTTGGAGAACCGCTCCATCAGGCTAGCCCCAGCTTCTCAGCTGCGCGCTGGGGCTGCCAGCTCCATCCAGACTTTGGCGTTATGCCTTTTTTGGATCCAAAGCTGAGAACTTTAGTGGTCTTTGCCCCTCCTGTCCAACCATCTGACTATTGTTGAGAAGCCGTTGGTGGCAAGCTCCTGCGGGTGACAGCCCACTAAGGTGAACTATTTCTGACCTGCTGAAATATGTATTCCGTACTTGTTAACCGAAGGTGGTTGAGGGCAAAGAAACGCGGTGTGAGACATTGTTGACAGCGTTGTTGACACCGCCAAAAACAGCTAAACTTCCTCCAGGATGCGGCCTCTCCCACCCCCTTGGGTCCTTCAGCTGGGGAGGAGGGATCTGATGATTGGCGTCATGGAAGTTGTGACTCCACTTTGACAGACCCAAGCGGGATTGTTCGGCCTGGAAAACACCCAATTTGGCATCGCCGCTGTCGCGCGGGGTCTCTCAACGGCCCCTGAAACGGATCCATCTGGAATCTGGATGGCCGGTCACCCCTAACACCCCGCGAGCATGGGCAGACCTGCAGATACCACAGTACATCCATACATGCCAGCAACAGGCAGCAAAACACAAGCAAAAATGGCCGAGTGGTCTGCAACTGATGTCGTGCCAGGAGACGCTGAGGAGGGCACGAAGGCCATGTTTAAAGACTAATTAATTACCCCGACCACCACCAACTCAAGGACCTTGCGGTGGAAATACCACAACCCCTTGACTGCACCGTTTCCGTATGCCACTGCGTCATCGTTCCTGGCTGAGGTAATCACACCGTATTGGGTGTCCATGTCAGAGCGAACCCCAATAGAGAGAGGGACAGAAAGGAGGCAGAACTTACTGAATTGAGCTTCGCACTCGACGTCGGGCAGTTGCGATGACATTTTTAACACCATTGAAAATGTTGATCGCACTTTTCTTTCGAGAATGGAAGAAAAAGGGGGCGGAATTGATTAGTAGTAATTAATTTTCGTGCGGCCCAACGGCAGAGTTGGGAAACGTGAACTTCGAGCCAAAAATCTTGACATTTTCCGTATCGATGCAGAAGATGAGTAGCCGCAGTTCATCACAACTCACCTTGACGACAAGCATGTCGTTGTCGATCCGACCTTGATTGAGGTCGGGTACGGAGGGAGTGGTCCTGCTGGGAGGAAAAACGAGCACACAGTGGCTCTCGGAAGCCGGGTCGGAACGGGACGGTATCATGGGACACACAGTAATTACGGAGTGCCTTGGGATGACTTTGGCAGCTTGGGTAAGCCTGGTGCCTGGTTCGGGTCCGAGTCACAGCATGGACAAGTTGCTGGGAGTGAAACCCTTGCTGGCAGAGGTGGGGAGATATTCGGGATATTGTATTGCGTTGGGTTAGGAATGTACAAGACCGTCGAAACCCAGGTACATACGCGCCATTGTGGCACTGTATGCTCGGCGTGGTCTTGGGACAGGCATATTCAGGTTGCCGTTTGCTGGCAGCAGCCACCATCTTCAATCCACATATCGGGCTCCTTGTAGCCGACGGTCTTGGACCAAGCTATACGTCCATGAATGTTAGCCTAGCCGCTTCTCTCACCTAATAAAGTCACTAACGGGAAGCCGCAGCCGAACCTTATACCGGAGCTAAAGTACCATACTTCTTTGCTGCGCCTAGGAACGCTATAGCAGCCACATCCAGGTCGTGCAGTATTGTAGTAGTGAAGCTAGGCAGGATGGTGACGGGCGATGTTAAAATCTACAAGGCGCTCCTTTACTAAAGCAGCCAGCCGTTGGGTAATGTTGCTGAGGTCAATAGTCTCGATAGGAGCGGCGCGGGCACTGACGACAACTTCCTGCCACCCCTTGTGGGGAACGTGTATGGGACGGAGCGCTTCGGCGTTTTCGTTGAGGAAGAAACTAAACTGGGTAAGAATGGCGAGCCATACATCATGGGCCAGAGCCTTAATGCAGGTCTTGTTGCCAGGCGCGGATAACGGCGTGGGTAAAACCATTCTTGTTGGCCACAACGGAAGGTGGGGGGGTGGATCTGTGGAACGGGGGAACGGGGATGATGCGGGGGCATGAACGATGAGCATAGAATAGAGTAACGGTAGTGGCTGGGTAAGGCGTGGAAGAGCAGGCACAAGGGCAACGGCGTAGCATGGTCGCGATCTCCATCAACTTCTGCCCACGCCTCGGCCACCCGGCACTCTCTGAGCTGGGACGACCTCCTTGGCACGCTGGGCTAAGCACACCGCCCGCCGCGCAGCTGTTTCATCAGTTCCATCAACTGTGAGAAACGGACGACTAAGACACAATTGCTCGAACTTAACGGATACCGTCGACTAGAACTGGCTCTGCTGGTGCATCTGGGAGAGTATTACATTGGTTCCTGGATTTGGCGGCGAACAGGGCGCAGGGTGTTGATTATTATAGACGCACCAGGTCAAGTTTCTCTCCCCACCGGTTTCCCAGTTCTGCGCGCATGTGTTCCGCGTTGGCTTTTATGTAACTCAGGGGTCAGGGCTAACGGAGATGATGGAAGAAAAAATCTCATATTCGACTGTATGAATGGATTTGGGCCAGGAAGCCGAACCGAGTAGGGCAACGCGCGAAGCTACGCTGGAGGTGTACTACATACAAAACAGAGCGGAAAACAGGGCAGGGGTGCAAGGGATTGTGTTTACTTCTGGCCAAGAAAAGAAACGGTGCACGGAGTATGGTGGTCAAGCAGAACGGGACAAGTGGATTGTTGCACTCTCATGGCTCCTGCAAAGACCCGGTTGAAACAGTTTCAATAGCTCACCCAACAAATACCACTTCAATATACAAGCTGACCACAGCTCAGGGCCCATGGACCGCGAGCGTGAGGTCTCCTGAAAAATAAATACCACACCGTCTTGCAGGTTGACCGTCTTGCAGGTTGAGAGGTGTATCTTCATCCAGTGGAAGGCGTCACAGGAGAGTCGTTTGCTCTTCAAAGGGCCCTTCGTGTTGAGATCGGCTGTCCGTCTCCACGGAAACTCTCAATGCAAGACGGCTCGATTCGCACCTGTCTCCTCTGGTCGAGCCCCACGAAACTTGAGACTATCAAATGACTTGTTTGCCGCACCCATCCCACATGATCACAGCGCTTCTTGCCCAACTGCTCCGGGGTCGGCCGACTAGCAGCCTATTAGTTCAAAGCATGACCCAGTCTCGGGGACGCCTGGCGGCAACCATCCTGTTTCGATCCTCGGAGGTTGATCCGAGTTTGAAACGAAGCGCGGTACCAATTCTTGGGCAACAGCCCGATGGAACTTGCCGTAGCATCACACACTGCTGGGAATTGTGGTACCCATTCAGGCTAAAGGCTAAATTCCACGACTCGGATTTGGCTGTCCTGCCCCATCCACCCTCACCATATTCCCCGCATTAGCCTCAAGATGCTGCTTCGATGTCCCAGAACCGGGTACTGGGCGCCAGGGGTTGTTGGACTAAAGTGGAAAACGGACGTTGAACCAGGGCAGGTTTCATGCAACATGCCACGTTCCCGGGAGTCACACCTCACTCCCCCACAAAACCTCACTGGGTCTCGGATATTATCCATAGCTGCAACCATATGCGGACCACCAAGATCGCGGCTTACCAAAATAGCAGGTTCGGAGGGATATGCTAGCGTGGAAGCCCTGTCGGCGAGTCCTTCTCGAAGCCTCTAGGAGCCTCGCTTCGAACCCCGGGCGCCAATCCAGGCGCAGTTCTTCGCCTCACAGCTCGGACAAAAGGCCCAGCTCGTGGAATGTAGTGTGCTCTCCACCGGAATGGGAAGGGAACCACAGTCAGCTCAATGCGGCTGTGACCGTCCGTTCCAGCCCCATGGGCGCTTGGCGGAGGAGCGGAATGCAACCGATGGGTCGCAACCGGTCGTGGGGAACAACAAGTTCACAGAACCCCGGATTCCCATTGCATGGTTCTATACGTCACACGGGGCCAGAGAAACATCGACCTCTATAAAGTTGGGAGAAATCGCGTCCCTAGACCTCTCTTTCCCTCATCACTATCATTAGACCAAGACTCCTTACAAACGACAGCGAACCGACAACAACACCCCCAACTTCTATCCCATATCCAGATACCCGTCGTCAACATGTGGCCGACTCCCAAGATTGCCTTCCTCCTCGTGGCGGCGCACTCGCTGCTCGTCAGCGGCTCGCCCGTCGACGCCGAGGCTTTGGATGCCGCGGTCCTCGCCAAGCGCCAGTGCCCCCAGATCCACGTCTTTGGTGCTCGTGAGACCACTGTTGCCCCCGGATATGGCACGGCTGGCACCGTCGTCAACCTGATTCTGCAGGCGTACCCCGGCGCCACGTCCGAGGCCATCGTCTACCCGGCTTGCGGTGGCCAGTCCAGCTGTGGTGGCGTTCAGTACGGCGATTCGGCCAGGCAAGGCACTGCGGCCGTGGCGTCGGCCGTCAACAGCTTCAACCAGCGGTGCCCAAGCACTCAAATCGTGCTGGTCGGCTACTCCCAGGTATGTCACCATCCGTCTCCCCCGAGGCTTTCCCCTGAACACACCATGCAACACGCAGTGAGCTGACAGGCAAACAGGGTGGTCAAATCATCGATAACGCCGTGTGCGGTGGGCCGGATACCGGCTCCGGCATCACCACCACCGCTCCTCCCATCTCGTCCGCGGCTCTTAACATGGTCAAGGCCGTCATCGAGATGGGCTCGCCGCGCTTCGTCGCCGGCCTCTCCTACGACGTCGGAACCTGCACGGCTCAGGGTGTAAGTCATCGGCACCACCAGATGCCCAAAATTAAGGAAAAGAGAACTAATACCGTTTCCTTCAGTTTGCCCCCCGCCCTCGCGGCTACGTCTGCGGTTCCAACTCGGCGTCCAAGATGCAGAGCTACTGCGACTCGACCGACCCATACTGCTGCACAGGCAACGACGCCAACTCGCACCAGCAGTACGGCAACAAGTACGGCCAGCAGGCGCTCGCCTTCGTCAAGGCCAGGCTCAGCAGCAGCTCCGGCGGCGGCAACACCACCCCGACCTCGTCGGCCTCCAACCCGGGCCAGACCACCTCCCCCGGCGGCGGCAACACCGGCGGCGGCAGCTGCTCGGCTCTGTGGGGCCAGTGCGGTGGTCAGGGGTGGACGGGCCCGACCTGCTGCTCGCAGGGCTCTTGCAAGGCGTCTAACCAGTGGTACTCGCAGTGCCTGAACTAAGGGGGGAGGAGATACCCAGGGGTGGAGGGGCCGTTAAGGGGCCAGGTGTTAACCTTAACGAGGGTTAGGGTCGACTCGGGGGAGGATGAATTCATGTAAATAGGTTTCGCTTTTGGCTGTCAATACATGCCAGTACATATCCACTTGCACTCATCTAACATTTTCCATCGCGCTCATCAAATCCCCGTTGTCCGGGATTAAGGTCGGCTTAACGACATGAAGGGGGCCGGCAAATCTAAGCTGTGGATGCGTCATGAGAGGCAAGTTGAACCGAGCGACGGGAGTCAGATAACGTTAAATCATATCTAACAGCGCCATGTATGGCTTGGCATGCAGTTGGAATGTTGAATCGGCTTAGGTAACCATTGGCTGTCTCGTGGTCCTACACCGCTCACCGCGCGCCGACATGCAGGCTGAACCAAAGACCAAAGGTTTCCTCCCGTACGTGTCTCAATCAGTCAATCTCCAGACAGAGTTGGACTGAATCCTGGTTTAAAAGACCATCTGATCTGACTGCACCCAGGTATACATTTCTGTATTGCCTGTCTACGGTTCCACGAGCAGCATTGAGTCGGTGTCTCCCGGTCTTGTTGTGAAGAAGCCTCATCAGCTGGGAGAGGAATATTATGAGAACCGGTTCGCCAATAACTTCTCTGTGGAGCGTCAAATTCTTGAGCGACTGGGCCAACATCCCAGATTTGTCAGGTAATTGTCTTTAACCCTCCGTCCTAAACCGGTGTCTGACGAATGACTCAGATACCTCGGCCTCCAAGATGATGGCATCCTGCTCGGCGAAGCCAGCCACGGTAACTTCCAAGCCTACATCGACGAGCATTACCAATCGACCTCGCTAGACCAGCGCCTACTCTGCTGTCGTCAGCTCGCCGAAGCCCTCGTATCCATCCACAGTCATGGCGTATTACACTCAGACCTCCGACCAGGCAACATTTTGGTCCACGAGGCCGTGTCGGGTGCGCGGGACCTGCTGCTGGCCGACTTTGGTGGTTCTGTGTGCGAGGAACTTGGGCTGGATGGCCCATCCCTCCCCGACGGTCCTTTCTACAGCCCGGTCTTCAACTGGCAGCCAAGCGTCCAGCTGGACTTGTTTGGCATGCGGTCGATATTCTACACAATTCACACGGGAAGGTGGCCGTACAAGTCGGCGCCGGGGCGCTTCAAGAAGATTGGCGACCGGCTCGAGTGGGAAGATCAGGTGGTATACCCCAACTTTCAGGAGGAAACATTCCCGGATGATGTGGGCGATCTCCCTGTTGGTGGGGTGATTCTGTCATGCTGGAAAAGGGAGTTCGCAACAGCAAAAGATGCGCTTGCTGCTCTGGACAAATATCTGGAGGCGACGGGGAAGACGTTTGCTGAACCAAGTCGTGCAAGCTCTGATTCTTGAGAGGGCCATGACATGGACACGCCAAACTCTCAATCACCCCTCCAGCATCGGCACGCAATCGACAGCGACAACGACCGTTCTCGACTGCGCATTCCGTCCTGTCACATGCCTGCCATAGGAGGCTGCTCGAGATGACTAGATTTGGCCGGAGCTCAGAAAGTGAAATCCAGAACAGACGTTGCTTCAGATTCAATTACAATTATCATAACCAGATTGCCTTTATTCGAGCTGTGCGGCTCCATGTCTTTGATCACCATTGCCTCCCTCCTCCTCAACTCCCGGCCGGCCCTACTCCTACCCAATCCCAATCCCGGCAAGTCCGCGTTCACGGACTGGGCGCCGGGGCCGGCGGCGGCGGGAGCGGGATCGGGCCGCCATCGACCTTTTGGTCCAGAAAGGCGAACCCTCCCGGCGGATCAAAGAAGCCCCTCTCGCGATTGTACTCGTACACCAGCATGTCGACGCCCATCCCCACGATGCCCACGCACCCCTCCATCTCGTCGCCCAGGGGCCGCTGCCCTTGCTGTCCGACATCCTGCAACTCCCGCATATACCGGAGCAGCGCCTTCTCCGCGGCGTCTATCGCCCGTGTACCCAGCGTGCCCCGCGCTAACGGCATGCCGGCCGTCTCGCCCTCGCCGACCCCCGCCGGTGGCAGCACGATCAGCTTGACAGCGACAACACCGCTGGTGCGCAGCCCGCCCTCGTCTCTCTCCTGCCCGCTGCTGGCCCCCGGCCAATCCCCCCTCCTGCCCGCAAAAAAGATCGCCGTATCCTCCTGGGGGATCACAACCTCCTTCCCGTCGTCGCCCTCCTCGACATACTTGATCTCCCACGGCAGCGTCCCCATCTCGCAGAGCACGAAACCCCGCTCGGGGGGGAAATTGAACTCCATCCAGCCGCGCGGCATGTGCTCCAGCGACGTCGCGCGCATGATGGCTTGGAAGCGCGGGTCGCCGGACGAAGCGCGCGCGAGGACGTGGGCGCGCACCGCCTCGAATGTCGCATCGTCCGGGAAGGGGTCGGGGTTGATTAGGCGCGTGGGATCTGAGTCGCCATGTCGTTGTTGCTGTTGTTGTGAAGTGGATGGAGATGTGGAAGAGGATTTGGACTTCTTGCTGCGCCCGAAGAGGGAGCGTAGGAGACCCATTGTTGTTGGAGGTCACGGTTATAACGTGGGGGGATTTGTGAGAGAAGCCACAGAGGTGGTCGGCCGTTGGCTGTTCTTTGGGCGACAGGGGATTTGGTGTACTTCAAGAATTTTACCTCAGAGGTAGGCACAGCTGTTGTTGTTAAACAGGGGGCTGGAGAAGAACATGAAGTTTCATTCGCAATGAGACCGCATCGGGGAACGGCAGTTATATATGCATTTTTAATGTGTGTGGTGTTGCATGTCAGATGCTAGAAAGCACTGTGGATTTTTTTTTTCTTCACTCCCTCCTTCCTTCCCCGGATTGACTCACAGCGGCGTGTTAATGGTCTATTGATCCCGATCTAGAAGCTCGGGAAGAAGATAAAAAGTGCGGAGATTGCATTTCTCCCCCCCCTTGATGATCCTTCGATTGCCAAGCCGGTAAGTAGAGATATCACTCTGACCAACAAATTCAACGTTGCGCCGCTACTGTTCACTTCCGAAAAAAAGAGCGTTCTTGGCTTCAGTGTGCCGCTTTGCTGCTGCCTGAGCTGTGCCGCTTTGCCAATTATAAACTAGCCGTGAGACTCCATCAGTCCTCGAAAGATGCGTTGCACACGCTGATAACTGTCATTCAGGGGTATGCCCAGGACATGTGTCTTGCTAAATAGATATTTGGGGGCCGAATTCTGTTCGCCTGCCCCACTGAGGACATTGAGGACGACGCTGTATTCCGTATACTGGACGCTAATGACAACGGTGCTGAGGACGGTGAGATTTGATGTTGGCAATGAGTCATGTGCAGCACAACCCGGCAGACCAACCTGTAAATATAATTAGCCTCAACTTGTGGTCTTATGTTCTTAACCTCTGTGACAGTTGTTGCCTGTTACAGAGAACTCGAATTGGTGACGGAACTTTACGACCAAACCTAGAAGACAGGCATCTTCATATGCTTGAGATTGTCACTAAAGATGGCGGTGCAGCTGCGAATGGATCAACAGTGCGAACCTATATTATCTGATACTTTTCGATGCGTAGAACATGAGATGAGTCCTGCCCTGTTGTACTTGTCCAAATGATATGTGAAAGGGAAGAAAACCAGGGAAAGAAGACGAAAAATACGGTCCGCGGAAACCCTTCCGCGAGGCCATCACGAAGCCCGTCTACAGCTACGTCAAGTCGCGCGGCCTGTTCGCTGGCGTGCAGATCGACGGCACGGTGATTGCCGAGCGGGAGGGCGCCAATGCCCGCTTTTACGGCCATTCTGTGCCTGTTGGCAAGATTCTGAAGGGTGAGGTGCCCTCGCAGGGTCCGCAGGGCATGTGGCCGGGCGGTGCGAAGGGGTTGTTTGAGGTGTTGCGGGGTGCTGAGGGCGCTGGACAGCAGCAGCCCGGTCAGGTTAGTCCTGGGCTTGGTGTTCCTTCTCCTGTGTTTGGCGCTGCGTCGGGGACTGGTGGTGCCCCGCCCAGCGCTTGGGTTCCGCCTCCTGCGCAGGGTGCGCCGCCTCCCGCCCAGGGCGTCCCGACTTTCCCGCCGCCCCCTCAGTCCCAGGGCGCTCAGCAAGCTGTCCCGACCTTCCACCCACCCCCTCAGCCTCAGGGTGCGGGTGTCGCCCAGCAAACCATCCCAACCTTCCCGCCTCCTCCTTCTCAGCCTCAGGGTAGTGCGCAGCAGACTTTCCCGCCACCCCCTCAAAACACCATCCCCGCCGTCACGGCAGGCATGCGGAGCCTCGGCGTCAGCGACAGCCCCCCACCGACTACGAGCAAGGCTGCCGAAGCGGCTGCTGAAGCCGCTCACACGGAAAATTTCCCGCCTCCTCCTCCACCGCCGCCGGCATACTCGGAGCAGCATCCTAACAGTGAGGATCTGCCGCCTGCGTATGTTGATGATGGGAGGGCGAGGCCTGGGCCTGCTGGGGGGGATGGGAAGACGGGGTTGCATTAATTAACGGGGGGAAGGGGTTGGTTTGGTCACCTTGGTGGTGCGGTGTGAGCAGGGAGAGAAAACAGAATGAGGGAAGGGGAGGTCCATTTTGAGATAGCAAGCGGAGTTTTTTTCTTTAAATCCGATTTTTGTCGTGGAAAGGTCTTTTGATGCTTTTTTTCTGGTGCTCTGTCCGTCTGTTACCTTTGTCCAGAGGTGGAATGATCTTGATATCGAGCTGCTCGAGGTACAAATGGATCTCTTCCCTTCGCGGAACGCAACACAAGCACCAGAGTCTGCATATCACACTTCACAGCTCAAACACATCAAGTGATAGTAGTTTAGTTTCTTCCATAGATTCAAGCTCTCAACTTCCAAGCAAGTTCATAACAGAAGAGAATACATGGTTGTTGTTCCCTCAGATGAAAAGATGCAAAGTGCCCACAGCTACCGAAACCAGCCAGCCAGCTCATCCACAAAAACCGCTAATGTGGTTCCCGCCCGTCGACGTCCGACGACCAAGATATAAGAAAATGAAACGAACTAGATAAATACAACCCGATCTGACAGACGCCGCCCTCTATATGCTGTACACCTTTCCGTGTTTTACCGCCCTCCGTTCCCCATACATAATAAACCCCGCAGGGTCCCATACATAAATAAACACCCCAGTTGTCCTCCCATGAAGATAAGAGAAGAAAGAAGAAAGGGAAATGGATGATCCCGTCGCCCGACAGGACGCCACAAGCTCACAAGAAAGGGGGCAAAGCAAAGGACAATAGGTAACAAAAGGAAGAGGAAAAGAAAAAGGAAAATAGGAGTGCCAAATCAAACCTCACTCCTGGCTACTCTCATCAGGCAACCAAACCAACTCAATAATCCCATCCCGGGCACTCATCGGCGACCCATCTGGGTTCTTCCACCGCCAATCCCCATGCTTACACACATAGACCTGGCTAACAGACCCATCCGCAAGCACCGTCGCCTCCTGCAGATCCCACGAGATCTTCCGGCCCGTCTTATGCAGCGCCTTTCGCTGCGGACCAAGCGCAAAATCCAGATTCCACCCCTTATCCTCGGGTGCGGCATGGAAGGTGGCCTCGACCTGGTGCAGGTCAAAGTCGATGCCCTTGGGGTAGTAGGCGACGCTGAAGCCGTTGGCGATGACAAAGTCGTCGGCGGTCTGGAAGCGCTGGAGCGTGCAGTCCTCGCCGCAGACGCGCGCGACCTTGGTGTAGTGCCAGGGGTGGGCGATGTGCCACATGCCGCCGCGGTAGTGGTGCAGGGAGAGGGGTTTGAGGCCGGATTCGTAGAAGCCCGAGGGGTCGCCGAAGAGGTCGAGCTGCCAGAGGTCGTTGAGGAGGGTGAGTTTGACTTCGGAGTTTTCGTAGATGCACTTGCGGAGGAGGATGTCGCCTTGCGGGCCCCAGCCAGAGTTGGACTCGGTGATTTTGGTGTCGGATTTGCAGGAGTCGAAGTTTTCTGTGATGATCTTGGCCATGGGCACGCTGAGGAAGACGCCGGCGCCGCCGAAGGCTTGGGAGCCGTGTCGGCGGATGTTGTTCACGTCCTCGGAGAAGGTGCCGATGTACATGGGCCGCTCGTGGTCGTACTCGGCCATCTTGTCGGCGAGGCCGTGGAACGAGGGGAAGAAGGTGTCGTCGTCGCAGATGACGAGCCACTTCCTGCTGCCGCGGTCGGGGTGCTCGTACAGCCGTGGGGTGAGTGCGAGATAGCGCGCGGCCATGACCAGGCTTGCATCCGAGCGGGACACGTGTGCGTCAATGCCGACGCTGGTGAGCTGGTAGCGTGCGTCCTCCAGCTCGTTGTCCGAGGCGTCCAGCAGCAGGAGGATCAGCTTTCCGCCGTTGGAGTTGCCGTTGCCATCCGTGAGCCAGTAGGTCCACTCGTTGACGGGGCTAGTTCGCGGGTCGGTGAAGCGCTTGTAGGTAGTCGACACGCCAAACATGAAATCCGAGGCGTTGGCTGTGGATGGGAATGGGGACTGGGAGACGGGAACCACAAGCGGCTCGGGGCAAGTCTCGGGCTGGTACTGCTTGTTCACGTTGACGACCTTAACGGCATCCGTGAGAAAGGCCTGGCCCAGTTTCGTGACGGATTTCCGGTTGATGTTTTTGCGGGCGACCTGCACGTATCGCTTCGTGTACTCGAACGCCTCCTCGAGTTGGTAGCGTTCCTGCCACTGCTTGAGCCGGTCCATGTCGTAGTCGCAGGTCATGCGGGATGAGTTGGTCGGGACCGCTGTCGAGTTCACGAGCGTGCTGCTCTCGGTGTCCTGCTGGGCCGAGATATCGACTGTTCCTCCCCAGCCAGCGGATTCCGGGCGGCCCATTGGTTTTTGCAGTAAGAGGGCCTCTCGCGCCGAGGTGGCCGTCTTGTGCAGCGCCGACTGCATATCGAGGTCCGACTGGAGAAAGAAGCCGCCGATGACCAGCATGGCCACGGTGAGGATTAGGGCCCGCGCGAACGTGTTCCTCATGGTGAAGCAGCGGCGTGCCTGTGGTATTATGGCGCCCATGGCGGCGAGGTTGAGGATGGGTTGGTCGAGGGGTCGAGGGGTCGAGGGGTCGAGGGCTCGAGGGAGGGTGGGAGGGAGGGAGGGAGGGAGGGAGGCAGCGAAGCGGTCTCGTCTCGAAAGGTCGAAAACCGTCACAAAGAGCTAGCCGAGATGATTCGAATCGAGATGAAAATGCGGGCCCACGATGTGACTTTACTCAGGGGAAGGAGCGACAAAGTGGACACACAACTTAGTGCGCTTGCCGAGTGCAGTCGCGACCAGGAACGAGACTTGATAAACGAAACCCAAGGGATTGCTGGGCTTGGCCAGTGTTATCACGGACCACACCTTCTCAGGTCCAGCTCAAAACAAGAAACTCGTTCGACTTTGAAGGTTCGACTTTGAAGGGAACAGAGAAGAAAAAAGTGGAAGCGAGTGTAGGTCCCAAGACGTGGTCATAAAACAGCCGGGAGAAGGAACAAGACAAACGCAGCGCAAGAAAGGACGACAGTGACACAACATACCGAGTACAACAGCAGAAAACGGGTGCGACAATGTTCAACTTAATTTTCGGGGATGGCCAAGGGGGGCGAATGGAGACGAACGCAGCAGGGATAGCGTTGTTGACTCGTTCCCTACATAGTACACTACGCGACACGCTAGCGATCGGCAGGGGAAGACATGGTTGTCGTCCTGCTAGTGTACTCCATAGGAGATGGGAGATGGGAGGCTGACTGGGATGCCGACAAGTTAGGTCCACTCGGCGGGTCCAGTGTCGACATGACGCGTACCGCCGTGTGGGCCATGGTGGCTCAGGGGTGGCCATCATGGATGGTGGCCAGACACGTGCCAGACACTTAACTTGTTGGTGATCGTCAAATCGTGTACTTGGATACGCAAAGTCCAAACAAGATTCTTCGAGAGACCAAACATGGACGGACTCGAGAACACGAGGGCCGAGTGGATGGAATGGGTGAACTGCAGTCGGAGCTGCGCAGCCAAACCTGCTCTAAGCCTCTGACTTTCCGTCTTTGAGGTTCAGAACGCGTTTCGAAACCGCCTGCCTGCCTATCCATGGGACGTGTGGTGTAGCCAATGGAATGTAGTACGGAATACTACACTGTATAAAGTACAGTACGGTAGCCAGGGGGCCTGGCAGCAGACGAAATCTGATCTGTGTCCCCAAATTTGGGCGAGGTTTTTGTTGCAGTGGCGAACCACTCGCGGTCAAGAAACCAGGCACAAGAGGTTGTGGATCCGTGCCACACGCCAGCTTGAGATCGGCAGATCTTCAACGGCGTCCTGATTCGTTACCAGGATCTGCTGGACACGCTCGAGACACGACCAGCGACGACACCAGGGTTCCCTGCGGCTCTTGATGCGCGACATGTTGATTGTTCGTTTCGAGAACTGCCCGTTCGGCCGATGAGGTCATGGATCATCGTCGTTTTCTTTCGAAGCCGTTCGGACGCCCGTTTCAGACGAGAGGGCCCAGGAGCCCAGGACTCCAAGAGCGGCTGCTTCGGCGCGGCACAGACCGGCATTTGGATTGCCATTTGTGATCCACATTTTGGTCGGCGACATGCAAATCTCGGGATGCATTTCCCAGATTCTGTGCGCAAGGACATCCGATTTTGCATGCCGGGATCGGAAGGGTCCTCTGCGAGTGCACATGTCCAATTCCACGCAGGGACATGACTTGTACGTGTACATGTACACAACCACCATCTCCCACGCAGGCTCTGGAGAGTCTGGGTAATGTAAAAAAACAGATCCTGCGTCCATTCGTTGGGAAGACAACCATTTCAACAAGATTCTGACAGAGACTGCAGGGTCTTCTTGGCGTGGTGATTTAATTTAGCCCCTCTTAGCTCCCGCAGGCCAATTCCACCCAATGCAACTTCAAGACACTGGGGCCTGGGCAAAAGGTGCTGTTGTCGATTTCATGTACGGAGTACATGTACATACATTGGTACTCCGTACTGGAGCTGGCGACACAAACTCCGAGACAGCATTGCGAAATGACATTCCTCGTACTCCGTACAGATTACACAGAGCCACATGCCACTTGAGACGGTGAAGACGTATCTCATGGAACGTCTTATGGTGCAAAGACGGTGCCTGACCTGCGAGGTTACACGGGGGTCGAGTGGGTCTTCTCATGAAATGATGGTGTGCCCCACAATTTCATCCTGTCCCCAAACTGGATTCCTGAAACACAAGCTGGACGTGACACAACCACCACGCGTCTGGCTGGAGAGAAAACCATCCCCGCTTCCAGGAAAGGGAGAAATGAAATGTCACATTGACTATCCCATAGGTACTAAGTAGTTATTCTACCAAAAAAAAAAAAAAAAAAAAAAAAAAAAAAAAAAAAATACACCACATCAGACATTTTCTCGGAAGGAAACCAAAGATGTCTCCTCGGACTCCCTACCCGAAACCCTCCCAGTTCCCCGAACCTGCACAACCCCTTCACAACCCCCCAAACTCCCCCTCCCAAAAACAGCTTCAAAAACCCCCCTCATCCTGACAACCACCACCCTCGTCTGGACGACATACCGATACACCCCCGACAAAACCCCCGCCCCATCCGGACCCGACACCAAATCCAAATCAAAACCATCCACACCCAAAGCCACACGATTCCAATCCACAACAACCATAACCCTCACCACACTCCCCTCCCCTTCCCCATCACCCTCCTCGCCGTTCCCATCCCCATCCCCATCCCCATCCCCATCCTCACCACTCCCACTCCCAACACCAACAAGATCAACCACCTCAACTGCTCTCGACGACGCAGCCGACGCCGACGCCGACGCAGACCCCGCAACAAGCTCGATCCACTCCTGGGCGTGTGTCACCCGGCTCGGGGTCATGCCAACGGACCATGTTAGTGGGTTGAGCCACGGCTTGGGGTTGGGGTTGGGGTTGGGGTTGGCATCGCCGTTGGGGCTGGTGCTGGTGGTGCTGGCTGTTTGTGATTGTGTTGGTTGTGTTAGTGCTTTGTGGTGATGCTGGTGGGAGGCGGTTGATTCGGAGCAGTATGTGCATGGGAGGGTGAGTTTGGGGTGACCCTGGGGGTTGGGGGTGGTGGGTTTGTGGCGTTTAAGGGGGGGCGGGGAGGAGGGGGTGGGATGATGGGGGCGTTTGAGGGGGCTGGGGGTTGTTGATACGGGTGGGTTGTTGGTATTAGGGGTGCGGCGGGTGGAGGTGAGGAGGGTTTGTTTGGCTTGTCTTTTTGCCTGGGCCAGTTTGTCGCCGATGGTTTTGAGGAAGAGGTTGGTTGGGGTTGGAAGGCCGAGGGTTTGTTCCAGCTCAGCGAGGGTAGTGTTAGTATGGTGAGAGAAGTCGCTGGGGTTGGGGTGTCTGTTTTGGGCGGTGGCGGCTTCTCGGGCGGAGAGTGCCGCGACAGCCGTCTCGTGGGATCGGCTGGATAGCGTCGTCGCAAAGGACGATGATTGAAGCCGCGCGGCGGAGAACAGGTGGTCGGCAGCCTGCAGCGTATCGTCAAACTCCCACCACCATCTGTCTTCGCTTTCTTCCTCGCTCGGCTGCTTCGCCGTGCGCATCCTCCACCCCACAAGCACGCCCTTGCACACAGTAGTAAGGGCGTCAAAAGCCCCAGGTCCGACACCCACATCCTGCCGCAACCCCTCGAGCAACTTATCCACCTCCTCCCGCTGGCCCCGATCCAACCCCGCCGTCACCCTCTCCGCCATAACACGCAGTAGCACCAACCCAACAACCTCAGACGAACACTCCCCAAGACGAGCCAAAACCCCACGCCCCCTCCCCATCAACCCACCCCCTCCACCAAATAGCATCCACCTCTCCCCCTGCTCAACCTCCCCCCCTAAAACCCTCAACTCACCCAGCGCCCCCTCCCCACCCAACAACCGCAGCACGCGCATCGTAGCATCGCGGATCCGCGCCCACCGCGCCATGTCGTCCCGGAAGCATGTCTCGCAGCAGACTGTTCCGTCTTGCGGCGGCGTGTGGCGGATCGCGTGGCGCGGGGGCGGGTTGCTGCCGAGGTTCCAGATTCCGGGGCCGATTCCGATTGCGGGTTTGATTCCGGTTCCGGTTCCGGGGGCTGTTTTTGGTTGTTCTGTTGCTGTTGCCGTTACTGTTGCTGTTGCGGGGGTGTGGGTTTTTGGCGTGGGTGGAGCTGTTCGGGGGGTGTAGGTGAGGGGGATTGAGGGTTTCTTGCGGGGGATGGTATCTTGTCGTCTCTCTGCTTTGGGGAGAGTGGTGGGTTTGGGGACTGTGATGGGAGCCGGGCGTGGCTTGCTTCGGGCTCGTTTCTTGCTGTTTTTGGGCGGATTTGGAGGGGTAGGTGGTGTGAGGCGGGGAGTGAGGGGGATGTAGTCCTGGGCCGGTTGCTTGTCGAAGGAGACCGCTTCGCGTGCCGTCTTGGGACTTTTCGGGGTAAGTGGATCTGTGCTTGCCAGGGACATGGAGGATTGAGCGGCGGAAGCAAATTCGGAAGCGTGGTGGTCCAGCCACTGGGCGAGATTGCAGCTGTTTCTGTGCGAGATGCCCGGGGTACGAGGTCGTAATGTCTGGCTTTCCGTGGTGTGCGTGCGCTTTCTGCCGTTGTTCTTTATTGGAATACCGTGTTTGGCCTCAGACCTCACGGGGCTATCTGTAAAACCGTAGATGTCCCATGGAATGCTCGCCACGGTGATGCTGTCCTGTGTTGGTTTGCGTATGTCTTTGGCTCCCTGGGCATTGCGTGGTTGACTTGGCGTGGGCGGCGTAGCTGATGTCTTCCGAGTCTTCATTGGGTGTCTGGAAAGGGCGTCCTCCTTCTTGCCCCTATCAGGCATCTTGGATATTTCCTCGGCGTTTCCGGCGTCCATCTGAGCGCTCTTCACTGCCGCAGCTCTGGACTGGGACCGAGTCACTCGCCGGCTGGACATGGGCTCCGACATGGAGTGAGCGGCCACCGCAGTGGGCTTGGTTGTGGTTGTTGACATCGTTGCTACTGTAATTACTGTGTCGAGGAAACGCGGGACCTGATCTTCTGAAGAAGGCTTATGATGGCCGAAAGTCCAATTTAATAATTTTGTTTTTAGGTTCTTAGAGACGTTCGAAGTGCATGCCGTTGCTCAAGTAAAGGTTGGAGAGAGGCTGAGATTGAGAGAGATCCATCAAACCACCAGGAATGTTCTGTGGTGCTTTGTTGCGCCTTTCCCGCTTTGTCAAGCCGGCTGGGCTTGGAGACGCTTGATGATTGTGGACGGTTCCGGAACTGTGTCCACGTTCATGTCAGGCAAACAAAGACCGACCGAAATCAGCGTGACACATTCTGGAGATACCTGTATTATTTTGGTTGAGGCTCCATGAACGTTTGGAACCCGAACTGTATCCAAGGACCTGTAAAAGTCTTTGGCGCGTGATACGATGGAATCGGGTGGGCAAACTTGGATGGTGTTGACATGGGAGACGCGACATGAAGTAGGCGGCATGAAAGAGACGCGGTTTCTGGTAGATTCAAGCTCCATCTCTTTTCCCGTACCAGTCAACAGAATACCATTGGGGTGGCGGACTCAACACGAGTCCGAGTCGTCAGCTGGTTGGAATGGGCCATGCAAGGTCCATGTACAGCTGTCTGCATGAGCCTACAGTCATTATCGTCCACCTACTTACCTGAAAGACCGAAATACTGCAGCTGGGCAGCTTACTGGCATGTGGAGTCATGTGTGGGCAGAACAACTTCACAGACATCAAAAATGGCAGTCATATCAGTGTAACAGCTCGGCTTCAGCTTGGCTTGAATTCCTTCCGTGATCGTAAACCTTATAGTCCCAGAGCAGTCAGCCACCTCACGGCTCGCTCAAAACCATTGCTCCAAAAACGCCAATGCTGTTGTCCGACCTGATCCGATCCGATGAATCCCAGAGACGCCATCCCATGACTGTAAGGAAAACCGCCCAGAGGCCCTTAGTTACCAGCACCGGCGTGGTCCAGGGCGCGGACGATACCATAGCTGGCACCAGCAGCCAGAGCGCCGACGATCAGCGTCTGGATCGCACCGCGAAGACCGGCCTTCCTGTTGCGAATGGCGACCCAGTTCTTCATGTAGCCGAAGACGAGCAGAGTGACCACGGTGATGCCCACGGAGATGAGCAGGGCGTCGCCGGCCGAGCGCATGAAGAAGTAGGGCATCATGGGGATCAGGCCGCCGACGAAGTAGCTGAGGCCCATGGTGGCGCCCGAGATCCAGGCGCGGCTGGCGTCCGGCTCCGGGAGACGCAGCTCGAAGTCCATCATGAAACGGATCCACTGCTCCTTGTTGGCGCACAGGGCGGTGACGAAGGAGTAGGCCGCGTCGTGGCTGACGCCGTAGCCAAAGAGAATGTCGAAGATCTCGGCACGCTCGAAGTGAGGCACCGATTCAACTTCCTGAGTCTCACGGGCGAACTCGGCGTCCCTGGGGTGATTTCAAACCAGTTAGTTGATGAATCACTAGTCTTCGACTAGGATGGATGAAGATGGATGTCACAACCACCAGAAAAATAAAGAAAGAAAAAAACATACCAATGCTGCCGCTCAGTATCCGCAGCCAGATACGCTCCCAAACCCATGCTGATCATGCCGCTGAACAACTCCGCAAGACCGCCCATGATGACAATCTTAGTATTGCCGAGCGACGAAAGACCAGCGGTCAGGGCGAAAGGGACGGTCAGGCCGTCGGAGAAGCCGATGATGACATCGCGCATGAGTGCGTTGTACGGGCCGGAGTGCTTCTCGGTGTGAGGGCGACCCGGGGTCGGCTCGCTTGAGGTCATGCGATTGACGCCGCTGGGGCGGACCATGGGCGGAGTCTGCATCTCGTGGGGACGAGGGCCCAACGGGGCGATCAGCCGCTCATGGGGGAGGAGTGGCGTCTGCTCCGAGATGGGGATCTCAGCAGCCATCTTGTCGTTTTTTTCTGTTGTCTTGGTCTGAATTTTTTTTTGAGAGAGTTGTCAGTGAGAGAAAGAGAGCGGATGATATTGCAACCAAAGGGTTCAGACTCACAGGTGATGGCGTTGAGATTGGGTTGTTGACCAAGGTTGCCGTCGACAAAAGGTGTTGGGGGATGGTGAGAGCGGAAATCGAGAGAGAGGTAGGGAAGCAGAGAAAGGAAACAGGTTGTGGGAAGCTGCCTGCCCTAATTCTGCTCGCTGACAAAGCGACGATGCCTCAGGTCGCGATGATGTGGTCGCCGAGACGATGCGATCCGGCCTGTGCTTATGGATGCTGGTGGTTGTGAAGATGGTCTGTCACCCTGAACCGGCTGAAGTCGAAGCTTCACAAGATCACCTCACCCTTCTTATACCAAGTAGTTCCATGCAAGACAGCACTGCGGGAATAGCGGCAAGGGTTGGGGTTGAACTACTGAGCTACCCCTGACTCTGCTCAGACTGCCGTGGCACTGCTTGCGCACATGCGCATGTATTGGAACACTCAAGGAGATGCTGTATAAGGTATTCTGTAAGGAAAGATCAAATCCAATTTGACTTTGAGTCCACGCTGAGAGGCGTGAAGAGAGCGTGGTAACCAGACAAAGAGCTCTGGTGGGTGCAGTGCCTGCAGAAGAGTGCACGAACCTACAGTTTTATACAGACACAGACACACACATCCCGCCCCAGCATTCTCAGTTCTCCAAAAACAAGTCTTTTTCCATCCAGAATTCCAGATCCATCCAGACCGCTCTCAAAACCTCTCTCTCGCCATTGAATCCATGCAGTGCTCCAACGTTACGTTAGCTTCCTTTGCACCCGCAGCTCAACCCTAGCCTCGCCAATTGGCCAATCATCTTGTCCTGATTTGAAGCTGGCCAGCGCCGATTTGCTTTGACTGGCCCCACGACCTTTCAAAGTCAACAAGCATCGAACTTGCCGCTTTCAGCTGTTCCGTGGCCAGCATTGGCCAGGCAAGATCCATGCAGACCGCCGCAGAAACTGCCCATGTCTTCCATTTTATCCTTCCTTTCTCCTCCCGAACTCTGACAACAATGACAATGACAACAAAAACACCCAGGTTCCAGCTCAACCTCAACCAAACCGAATCCCACTATTAGGATCCCACGTGCCCCTCGCAGGGGGCTGCTGCTGTCTTCCCGCCGCCTGGTTATTAGTATTACCACTACTTCCCCCACCCGCCCCCGCCACCGGCAGTCCAGTAAACCGTATCCCCATATCCGGCGTCCAGGCGCCCTGCATGTTGGCGACCGGCGGTAACGGCCGAGGCTGCTGCTGCTGGACGTTATCTGCCCAGCTCTGGATCTGCGCCTCCACAGGTGGTGGTGGTGGTGGTGGCTGCGGAACGTGGGTGTTCTGACGGGGTTGCGGGACGGGTTGTTGTTGTTGTGTGTAGTAGGATGCTGGGTTGGAGGGTTGGTATGCCTGTGCGGGTGGTGACTGCGGGGGGTTGGTGTTGAGTGAGAGAGATGAGAGGGGGGGCATGGAGATTTCCCTGTTTAGAGTGGGTTGTCAGTACCGGGGTTATTGGTGTTTGGAGGGTTGTGGTGTGGTGGGTTGACTCACTCTTCGAGGACACGCGCTTCCTTTCTTCGCTCGTTAACCCAGTGGCGCGCCTGGTTCCGGAACAGCTCGACGATGCGGCTGAGATCGTTGTAGAACTTCCGCCCGACCTCGACGTTGCTGACAATCTCCTTGTACTTGTAGTACGCGTTGTCCAGCCGCTGCAGGGCCTTCTCGCGGTCGTGGCTGCCCTTCTCGCCTATGCTCTTCTTCTGCGCCTCAAACTCGCGGTTGGCGCGCTGCAGATCGGCCGCGATCTTTTCCTGGTCTCCGCGTTCCTTCTCCACCGACTCGAGCTCGGACTCGTAGAGGCTGTCCAGCCGCTTGTCGAAGAACTCTTCAAAATGGGCCGGCACGATGGCTGTGTTGGGGTATGTCCGCTCGAGACGCGCCGCCTCGGCCATGATGTCCCCCTTGACGTCGTCGGCGCGGCTCCTCGCGCGCAAAGACTCGACGCGCTTCCGCCTCCTCGACTCGAGGCGCAACACGTCGTTGTACACACCTCGTAGCCTTCCAATCGCGGGCTTCAGGGCCTCCGGGATCTCCGTCTTCCGGCTGTTGGGGATGTAATCCATTATCCCGCGGTTAGGGCCCGCAAGAATGGCCAACGTGTCCTTAACGGCGGCAAACTTCTCTCGCACCACTGCGTCGCTCGACGTGCTAGACGCGAAGTACCCGTCGATCTCGGCCGCTTGGTTCCACAGCTTGGCCCCGCCGTCGCGAGTTGGGTCAGCGCGAGACTCGGGGCGGGTCCAGCGCTGTGTGCCGTGCGTCCGCCGCAGCTTCACATCCTCCTGCTCCTCGGCGGCCAACAACGCCTTGCCTTCTTCAAAGATGCCCTTGTCGCCGGCGCAGAGCTTCTCAATGTCGGCAAGGCCCCGCTGGAGCCTGTCGATGGCGTCGGCCTGGCGGATCTCATCGGCGTGTTCGACGAGCGTGCCCGGCAGCCCCAGTGGCTTTTCGAGAGCCTGTAAGGAACCTGGGAGGTTCAGGCTTGAAAGTATCTCGTGCAGCTTGTCCGTCATAGTCTCCAGCTCCGCAATGATGTTGTTGTTGACCAGACGGTCACGACGCTCTTCGTAGATGGACAGTGCCACGTGAACGGAAAAGGGGACCAGTTTGGTAAACAGGGCCGGCCCAAACTCGGCGTGGTCTCCGAAGAATTCGTAGGGAGTGGCGACTTGCGGCGGGACCCTGGCCACGGCCATGTTGGCGCGGTCGAGAATCTTGAGTTCAGACTTGGGAGGTACGCTCTCTGTAGAAGATCAGTATTGTTTGTGATGTCGAGGCGAGCTTCGTGAGAGACTCACGAAGGTAAATAAATTCGTTGTCTTTGTCGGCCCGCTTCAAGTCCTCCTCTACCCGCTTTTTGAGCCCCTGCAGGTCGTCCACCACGGCCTTGTTGATGTAACCGCCCTTGCACTCCTTCAGCCCCTCATTGACGCACGCGACAGCATCCGACAGACGCGCCACCTCTTCGCCGTACTTCATCTTCTCCAGGCAGTCGCAGGCGGCGCGGTACTGGGCGGCGGCGGCAAAGTGGTGGTGCTTCGCACTCATGTGGTGGATCCAGGCTGAGCTGATGGCCTCGCTGCGCATGGCCGCCTCGCCGGCCAGGTTGTAGAGGTCAGACACGCGTGCGGCGAGCTTGGCGATGGAGGCGTCCTTGTAGCCGTCCATCACTGCCTTCTGCCAAAAGCACTCCTGGCTCTGCGCCAGGAACAGCTGGGTCAGGGATTCCAGCGTCGCCTCGTCCATGTCGTCGGGCGGGTTGGCCATGCGCAGCTCGGGCAGCACCTCGGTCTTCATGTGCTTGAGGACGCCGGCGGCCTGGGCGAAGTAGCTCGCGGCCGTCTTCAGCCCCTCGGTGTTGCCGCGGTTGGACGAGATGGCCAGTTGCGAGTATAGCGCGGCCAGGTTGTAAAGAACGTTCATGAGTTCGTACTTAAGGTTGTTCTGGACGAGCGGGTGTTCGGTGTGGTACCCAAGCGCGGGATACCATGTGAAGTCGGCTCCGATCTAGACGCGCCGGGGCAAGGGTAGGTCAGTGACTGGCAGAGGAAAGAAGAAAAGCGAAAAGGAGAAAAAGATGGCAGGGGAGGCATGTTCACATCTATCGGGAATTTCCCGCTCATCCACACCAGCTGCCCGGCGTATGTCTGCAGCTTTTTGATGCCGCTGGGATGGGCATCGCGGGTGTTGATGGCGTCGCGGCGCAGGGAGTCGATGACGTCGAGGTCATGACGGAACATGTCCGGGTGCTGGTCATATTTCCTGGAGATGTACTGGCGGATGGACGAGGCGAGGGATATCTGGGCCGACTTGCGGAAGGGGAGCGACAGGATATTGGAGCTGTAATGCGTCGAGGGGAAAGGGGAGAGGGTCAGCTTCTCGTTGCCGTGCCGGAGGTGTCTAACGTTATCCTCTGCGGGGGGTGCGGTCGGGAACTGGACTCACGTCGTCATCTTGGAGTCTGCGATGGTGCACCGCAAAACGTGTCTGGGAATGGCCTCAGGTTCAGGTCCACAGAGCCTAGTGCGCGTGTGTGGCGTTCTTCAGCGACCAACTCGTCAGGCAGTCTGATGTCATCAGGCACCCGCTGCGCCAGACATGCAAGCATGCAAGCCTGGACCAGACCAGACATGGGACGGTTTTGTTTGGCGGGGTGCGTTCTTGGCTCGCAACCAAGGGGCAACCGGGCCAAGACAACCCCGTGGCGCTTGGTGCACCCCGCTGTTGGCCTTGATTCCGAGGCGTAAATCTCATCAGGGTCCATCTTGCAGCGCGCAGGTGGCTTTTGTGGCGTTGCATTCTGCATGAACCCATCTCGTCGCTTTTTCCAGAAGTCGCCAATTCACCAAACACGCATCAACCTCCAATCACCAACAATAGGGTTTGTGGAACATGAATTTACGCAGTTTTAGTTTTTGGTCGAGTGTCGAATCTTCGATGCCTCGCCGACGCCGTGTGTCTTTCTTTTTCTTGCTTTCTTTTTTTTGTCTCCCTCATTTACTTCTTTTTCCTTTCCTTCACGTTCGAGATGTCTCTCCTCGAGCCAGCATCCCTGCAACAAGTCCACTGAAAGAGGTAGCATTACACAGCAACACAGGGTTCCATTCTTCGTGCCACTGCGTATCTCCTCTGGAACTGGACCCTTGATTTGCTTGGGAAATAGGAAACGTCTTCCAATCTCACAGCGACCGGGAAGCAGGAACTTGTTCAACCAGCAACTCCGGTCTACAAATACAAATGCCCTGTCGTGTAAGTAAATCCAAGGCTTCCTGCTCCCAGCCCCGTCCGGTGGACAAGCGGTACCGTCGCCGACAACCGCCGGACTCCTACTCTCGCAAGGCGACCCGCACGCCGTGGAACCTCCATTCCTGCCGTATGCCGCAGGCCGTTGGCGGCTTGCACTCGCCGAAGATGACTGCCTTCTGGCCGGAATCGGTCTCGACTGTTGGCCCCATAGGCCATGGGCCATGACTCTCGTCGGCCTGACCCAACCTCATGCCCGACCAACGCACCCATACATATACGAATCGTCCTCGACTTGTTCGTCGGATCTCCCCAAGACCCGCCCACGAATGCCCACGAATAGCCGACAAGGAGGCACCTCGGGGACTGAGACCTGAAGGCGAATCACCTTCGATCGCGGACTCCTTGGTCTCTTAAACCATCCACTCTCGTCCCAGGGCGCGCACCCATGGACATCTCACGAGAACATCGCCTCGGTTTTCTGCGTCATTCGGTCCCGGCTCCCGAAATGCTGTAGTGTCACCACCTCGTCTCGAAGCTGCGGCGGCTTTCCTGCCGACGACAACTGGCCACCATGGCGATCGACGACCGTGATGACGGCCGTCGTTCGTGAATGAAGCAACCATGAGTGCTTGCAATACCGAGCGCCCCCACGAGAAAACCGCCATCCATACAAGGCTGATGTAATCGTAACCCCTGCACGTGTCGTGCTCAGAAGAGCCTGGTGATCCTGCGTAGGTCGCAGCGCAAGGCTTGGTGATGGTGCTCTGCGAGACACTGCATCGTGTTGGGTTCACCAAGAGGGCTCCGGACGCCAAGTTGTACCATGATGATGGGGCGGAAGGCTCTCGTTACGCAAATCCTGCAAGCATCCCCCAAGCCTCATCCACCTGCCGTCCTTCGGAAATACATCTCACGGTAGAATCATGAGAGTCAGCAGAGTCCTTGTTGCAGCCTGTGTCCCGCTCGGAGCAAACAGCTGTTCTGCACAGGACTTATTTACATCATTTCCATGCATCTATTATCATCCATGCCAGCATACGACCAAGATCAATCCACTTTTAGGTCCGAGTCCAGTCCAGATTCAATCATCAACAACAACATGTGTCAGCGGCATCTTCATTGCTCACAACTGCAACTAGAAACCTTGAAATCATGACAAGACAGGAATCGAAGTGCGCCCGTCTCCGGTCACAGGCATGATGCAGCGGCCAGCGCTCTGGAAACACTGCCCCGGAGATGGCCCAGACCTCAGAATCCGTGTCAACTCCGGCCCTGACGGGTTGGTAAGACGACAATCACCGCAGGTCCCGTGCATTGTCTCACAAAAGACCCTTTCCAGCCAGTCGCCCAAAAGGTGTTGCTTCTCACTCCCGTGGGTCGGGAGAATGCGCGCTGGAGATCAACCAAGCCCACTGCGCCCAGCCTCATTGTCATCTTCACCCGCGCCTCATTTGTTTCTCGGACTCGAAACCCGTGTCCCCGATTCGGGTTCCCAAAAAGGACCTTCATCTCGACCGTGCCTCGCCTAGTCCGCTGACAAGGTCATGCAGGTTGTATCGAGCTTCGGAGGTTTATTCGTCCCAGCACCGTGGTTATGAGCCCGTGCCTCTGGCGATGCAACCAGTGACGTTTATCACGCAACTTCCCTCGCTCCTAAAGAGGGCTGAAGTCTCCTGGCCAGTGTGCTACTTCATTCGCTTGGAAGACGACCACCGGGCGGACATCCCCAACCCGATGTCCACGGCTCATACCCACCCACCCCTGTCGGCTCTTATCCTGTTGTGAGACATGGCTTGTGCAGGAGCGGGATAATTCACTGCATTCTGCCGCCCTGTTCCTTGTCGCACTAGCTGGCTCGGCCAGTTGCGCCCGAAGCCTCAGCACCGCAGCTTCTTTGACGTGGAAACGGTGGCATCGGACTTGAGACCTGTCCCTCTGCTGCCCTATCCCTCTCTGGGTATTTGAGCCTCCGCTAACCGAAATGGGAACGTCAGGCTTGGAAGGCAGAGGTTGACATGTCTGAAAGGGGGGTTTCATTCTGGCCCAGCGCCCGGACGGCAAACCCGGGTTGAGCTCGTTGTGGGGAACGGGAAGTCACCCCTGGGGGGGTCCAGATGGATGGGCGTGCCGCGTGCAGGTCAAGGGGAGCCCGATATATTGCAAAAACTCCCGGTTGGTATCTCGAGGCTGTTTACCAGGAGTCGGTATTTCCGCCGGCCGACTCAGAACACGCGGGCTACACAGCATCTCCTCAGCTGGCGGCGGACTATAGGCTGAATCACAGTGACTAAAGCTAACCTGGGCACTTTGGCAAATGATATCTCGCACCGAACATGACGAGATTAGAGTCAAGTCAGCACAACCGCATGCCTCTTCCACCAGGGCCGGCTCCCACAGGTTCCCACAGACCAGGATATCACACATCTCCCGCTCTCTCTTCTTCCCCTCCGTCACCTCAAATGATCGAACGAGGAAGCGAGAAGCGAGGGAGCCGCCCTTTCGGACTCTCTCCACGGCCAAATCCAAGCAAGCGAGTGTCCGCCTCCGTGATGGTTGGCCACAGACCCGACCAACCCTGGGCCTGGAGATGACACTTGGATCATGTACAACGTGCTCTCGGATGACAAGCTTGCTTCTTTGGGCAATGGGTTCACACCACCCACCACCCATCCCTTCTCCTCCCACCCCCTTCTCTGCCCCTTACCGCGAACCAGGACCCTGCTCTCCGGATCCCGGAAGGAGCAGTCTTCCAAGACAGGTATGACCCAGGTCACGGCACATCCCATTTATCTGGGCGCCTTGCTCTTGCCTACTATTTATGGCACACCACGGACCGGATGGCGGCTGGTATTAGAACCCTCGAGGGCTCTGTCAAGAACCCCTTCCCCCCGTCCCCGTGCCCCGTCCCCGTCCACCTCCCCTACTCCGAAACGACCATTCCCCAGGTGACTTCCCAGCCGGCGAACCCCCTGCTCCTGAACTCGCAAGATGGAGGGTCTCACCTTGATCCTGCTCTACCTGGCCATCCCGAGCCTTCTCTTCTCCGCCATCAAACAAATCCTCACATGGAGGAAGAGCGGTGGGTCAAAGGCCAGGTTTCCCGGACCGCAACAGTTTCCCATCGTGGGCCGCATCCATGACCTGCCCCGGTTCTCGCTATGGCTCAAGTTCAAGGAGTGGGCCGACGAGCACGGCCCCATCTACTACACGCGGGCGCTGAACCAGCCGTTCATCATCATCTCGGACGAGAAGATTGCCGAGGAGTTGCTCGTCAAGAGAGGCCACATCTACTCGGGCCGGCCACAGATTCGATCGCTCATCAGGCACAAGGAGGGCCCGGCGTACTCGGCCTTGATGGACCGCCATGGTAAGACTCCTTTTGTTACTCGCGTAGTACTTTTCCTTGATCCTGCTTTTCCCATCGAGGAGAGACGTAAAGAAGAACTCCGCTCACAACCCGCAGACATCTGGAAGACGCAACGCAAGTGGGCGCACGCGGCCATGGCGGAGGCGTACAAGCACCACTTCTACGGGCACGTAGAAAAGGAGGCGACGCGGTTCCTGGGGCTCCTGCTCCTCGACCCGGCGCGGTTCCTCGACTACACGCGCGAGTTCTGCGGGCGCGTCATGTCGCGGCTGGCGTGGGACGACGCGACGCAGGGGCGGACCAACGGCGACAGCGCCGACCAGACGCTGCATTGCATGAGCGTGTCGGGCCCCATCACCAACACGGTGACGCCGCTGTGGTACCTGCCCGGGTTCGTCAACCCGTGGTACAGCTACGAGATCCGCCGCGAGCGCGAGCAGCGCGCCTGGTGGCTGAATAACTTCCGCCTGGCCAAGGACCGGATGAAGCGCGGCGAGCTTCCGGGCGACACGTGGGCGTACCGGTACTTTGAGCAGCTGCGGAAGGAGGGGAATGAGAGTCTCGATCAGGAGGAGGAGCAGGAAGTGTTTGCGAGCTGCATGATTGGGTTCTTGAACCTGGTCGGCGTCGTCACCATCAGCGGCCCGCTCAAGTTCTTCCTCATGGCCATGGCGCTGCATCCCGAGTGGCAGAAGAAGGCGCAGGCTGAGATCGACTGCGTCTGTGGCGACCGCATGCCGACGATGAAGGACTTTGCCAACCTGCCCACGGTCAGGGCGTGCCTGAAGGAGACGGTGCGGTGGCGGTCGGGCGTGCCGCTGGGTAAGTTCCGAGTTTTCTTCCGCTTCACTCAGATGTCTACGATCCGAATCAGGAACTGACAATCATACCCCCTTTGCCAGGCGTCCCCCACCAAGCAGAACGCGACGACGAATACCGCGGCGTCACCATCAAGAAGGGAACAATTGTCCTGGCATGCGAATGGTAAGCCCCCCCATACCAACCACACCACCACCCCCTCTAACCCGCCCACCAACCAGGTCCCTCAACCGCGTCCCAGCCAAATACCCCGACGGCGACAACTACCGCCCGGAACGCTGGCTCGAGCCCGGCTGGCCGACCTACCAAGAACCCCTCACCCGGTACCCCAACTTCCGCGAGGGCCAGTCGATGCACACGTTCGGGTGGGGCCGGCGCACGTGTCTGGGGCAGAACATTGTCGACGACGAGACGTTTGTGTTCGCGGCAGCGACGCTGTGGGCGTTCGACCTCGGCCCCAAGGTCTGCCCGCGCACGGGGAAAGTCGTGCCGATTGATACCCAGGCGACGAATAGCCATGTTATTTTGGAGCCGGAGGCGTATCAGATTAGTATTAAGGTAAGGAGTGAGGAGAGGGGGCGGTTGGTGTTGGAGGGGTATCATCGGGTTATGGGGGAGTTGAAGGTTTAGGTGGGTTGGTGTCTGGTTGTTTGCTGTTGAGTATTTACCTGGCTGAGGTACCTTGTCTTGTAGAAAGTGGGTATCTGTGGAGTGGAAGGGCTGGTAGATATCTGTCGGGGAGGGGGATGATGATATTGATATGATGTTAGACTGTGGGTAATTTTGAGTTGCCAAATTTGGAAGTTTGCTGAGGGTTGGTCGGGATGAGGACGGATATGGGGCATTTGTTTTCTTTCTTTCCTTTTTCCTGTCCTTTTTTTTTTCAACTTTCATTTCCTTGTTTCTTATGTTCCCATGTCTGCCTTGGTTGATTTGTTTTTCTCGTCAACATCCATGCCATCTTGCTGATCTCACGGACGTGTTTATCATGTCAATTTGTGGAGGGGGACAGATGGCATTCGGGTCTATCGTTGCGGGCTTGTACTTAGAACAGCATCTGGTGATCTAGGTACCTTCAATGTTAGGTACTATGACACTGTGGGTTGACTTTTAGAACACGCTCTGTTTCTCTTTCCCCTCGGTTTCGGATGGTTGACCCCGAGGAAGGATATATTATCGTTAAGCTTGGAGCATCGACATCATTGGCAATCCTCCTCGAGTCTCTTCTCGAATTTTTAGCCCATAAAGTGACTGCAGGAACGTTGATGTCATGGGTAACCCGTCCCCCTATTACCCACCTTATTCAAGGCGGCCGTCAACATGGTAAACAAACATCTCCACCCCGATCACATGCCGCCACTACACCAAGATGCCCGACTTCAGCAACCTCACCATCCCGCACAACATCAACGCGGCGGCTCTGACCCGGCCGGGGTTTATGGGCTCGGCGAAGGGGATTGGTGATTGGGTGTTGGTCTTGTCTGGACTGGTGAATTCTGGGCTGTGCTTGTGTGATTTTGAGTTGTTTTAGCCTTTCCGTTCTGGATCTTGACCAGAATTACCCTAACAAACAACGCTGCTTACTTTATCTACGCAAGACTCTATAAATTTTCTTGAATACCTTGGTCCATGCCAATGCGTTCCGACTATCAGAGACGACAGCTCTTGAGTGGACAGTTTTCGACGTAGACTCCACCAAATCCACTGAAATGCAAATGATTTGGGGCCGATGAAGGTCTGGACTGCTGAGCTGAGTCGATGGCCAGGACCAAGGAGCAAACTACTGCTTTCGCTAACCGAAAACGACGATTCAGCACTTATAACGCAGAGCTGAAAATGGAGACACGTCAATATTGAGCAAAAGGGACCAGCTGCCCCATCACGGGGCCAAACACTGGGAATCCTCACTTTTTTTTCTTTCTGTTTCTTCAAAATCTTCAGCGGGTTTATCCATCGCTGCCGTTCGTTTGTGTTTTTCTCAGTCACTCTTTCCTGCCGCTCTTTTATCACCGGAAATTGAAACAAACCTTCAGCCATGAAGAACGTGGGTCTTGTGGCTCTGTCGGGCATTGCCCTGCTCCAGGGGGCTTCGGCTTCCTGCTGCCGCAGCAACAAGTGTTTGAAGGGTACGCCAAATCCTCGATGGCATGTCCGAGACCGAGACTGATTTCCATTTTGCCGTCTTACAGCCATTGCCCTTGCGAACGAAAATGGCGTGGCCGACTGCTCGAGCAACCTGGTGGTCACCGTGCCTGGCGAGGACGCGTAAGTCATCCTGTTCTGTCATCCCCAAAGTCGAGGAGTAAAGGCTCACACGCTACGGGATTAACAGCATCATCTTCGCATCCGTGGGGATTACCGAGTCCGTCACAGCGACCTCCTGGTTCACCGAGACGATGACCGAGACCGTGTCGACTGAGACGGTAGTGGTGACCGAGAGCGCGACCGGCACGGCGTCGACCCAGACCGTCGTGGTCCCCGTAACCGAGACCAAGCTCGTCACCCTGACCAGCACCCAGCTGGCCCCCGGCGTCACCGTCACCTCGACCACCTACCAGACGCTGACCCCGACGCTGACCCTCAAGGCGCGCGGTACCGACACCCCCCTGCCCGAGTACGCCTTGGAGGCCTGCAGCAGCGACTGGAACAAGTACGAAAAGGCGTGCAAGTGCGTCGGCGTCGAGGCCACCACGGTCACAGTGGCCACCGAGACCACAACCATCACCGTTCCGGGCGCCCCCGTCACGTCGACCGTGGCCACCGTCTCCAGCACGCAGACCGACACCGTCTCGGTCACGGCGACGACCACCATCACGTCGACCGACGTCGTCGACCCGGCCGCCGCAACCGTCACCTCTACCTCCACCGAAACCGTCACGGCCACCACGACCGTCCTCGCCACGTCAACCCCGACCACGGCCGTCACCATCACCTGCCGGCCCAAGGGCGTCCCCTTCCGCGTCTTCGACTCACCCGCGGGCAGCGCGCCCGTGTGGTGGACAGCGGTGGCCGGCTCGCTCATCCAGTGGCAGGATCTGGGGTCGATGACCTACGACCCGAATTTTGTCAAGATGTCGTCGTGGGTGCTAGACGCGGACGGGTTCTTGCAGCAGGCGCCCGGCGGCGACGGCCTGGGTGCGTGGGTCGACGTGAACCCGGAGTACGAGACGGGCGCGACCCTGCGCGTGCTGCTTGCGACCCTCGATGCCGTCCAGATGATGACCGGCCCCGACGGCATGTATTCGCGCCTCACGGGCTGCGTCAACGCCGACACGGGCGAGATGCTCCTCGAGCTGGTCAAGGACAAGAAGAAGCATAATGTTGTCAACTGCTTCAATGGGCTGTATGTGTCGAGCGGCAACGGGCTGGATGTGGACGGCGGCTGCTATGTCGCGTATCCCAAGGTGGAGGGCGTGGGCCAATGAGGTCTGGGTTGTTGATGTCCGTAAACGGGAGTCGTGAAGAATTAACTAATAATATCTACAACCGTGAATGTCTCCTTGGAGATCATGCCCATCAAACCCCACCATCGCGTTACTGTGTGAGACCAAGTGACCAGGATCAACCCCCGGCAGGACAAAAACATGGCCTGTTTGTGGCCTGCTGGCTCTGGTCAGTCACGATCAGGTCAGTGGTGGTGTGGTTTTGGGAGCGACCATGGGCGGACAGAAACGGAAAAAGGTAACCGGAAACAAACCCACAAGATTCCCAAACATGGGGCGGCCAAGCCGGCTACCGGATGCAGGACTGGCAACCGGGGCTTGAATACAAGATCTCTGGGGCATAACGTCTGACGTTTCAAGGCGTGAAGATGGGAAACTATTTGACATTCATGGTCGTGCGGAAGCCATGGTATGATGCTGCGGGGCGCTCCGTTAAGCGATTGATCATGAAAAGGGGCAAGATGGGGGCGGTGGCGCCTAAGTTTGGGGAAGCGGGGATAACTCAAGCAGGCACTGAGCTCACCTTGACCTACCTAACCTATCCCCGCAAAGTTTGAACATCTTCCTGCCCGAGACTGGTTTGGCCGGCCTCACTTGAACAACAAACAAGATAATTGTTGACCTTAAGAAAGGAGGCCTGCCAACCTCTTACCGACATCCCCGACCCTAACCCGCAAGATGCAGCTCCCACTCAAGACCGAGGCCCTCGTGGTGAACACGCCAGGAGGCGACTTTGAGATGACTCCCATCATCATCCAGGACCTGCGACCCGACGAGGTGCTGGTGGAGATGAAGTACTCGGGCGTCTGCCATACGGTATGCTCTAATTATCTCCGAATCACCCCCTCGTCTAAACCGGAGTTGGGCCGCATATAAGCCAAAGCACACAGCTCATCCCCGCTAACACCCCCCCCAAGGACTTCTGGCTCCAGCAAGGCGCCCTAGCCGGCCTCCTCACCCTCCCCGCCATAGCAGGCCACGAAGGCGCCGGCATCATCCTCGCCATCGGCTCCGCCGTCCAAAACAAAACCCTCCAACCCGGCGACACCGTCCTCCTCTCCTTCACCTCCTGCGGCGCCTGCCACCACTGCAACACCAACCTCCCCAGCCGCTGCGCCCGCTTCCCCCTCCTCAACCTAACCGGCACGTGCCGAGCAGACGGCACCTCCCCGGCCACCCTCGCCTCCTCCGGTGAGCCTGTCCGCAGCCAGTTCTTCGGGCAGTCGTCCTTCTCCCGCGTGTCGGCTGTCCATGAGAGCTGCGTCGTGCGCTGCCCGGACGCGGATCCGGCTGACCTGGCAGTGTACGCGCCCATGGGCTGCGGCTACCAGACCGGCGCCGGGACGGTGCTGAACATGCTGCGGCCCGGGGCCGAGCAGAGTCTGGTTGTGTTTGGCGCAGGGAGTGTGGGGTTTGCGGCGATCATGGCTGCTGCGGCTGCTGGGGTGGGGCAGATCATTGCTGTGGATGTTGTGGAGCGGAAGTTGGGGCTGGCGAGGGAGCTTGGGGCGACGCATGTGGTTAATTCGGCTGAGCTTGAGGGAGGGGGTGGGAGTGTTGTTGATGTGATTAAGGGTTTGACTCCTGGCGGGCAGGGGGTGGATTTTGCTATTGACTCGACGGGGGTGTCAGCTGTGGTGGAGAAGATGCTAGACTGTCTCGCGTATGGAGGCACTGCGGCATCGGTTGGGGCTCCGCCAAGAGAGGATACCATTACCGTTGGGTCGGGGTCGTTCTTTGCCGGCAGGAAGACGTGGTTGAGTGTTGCTGAGGGTGATTCGCATCCTCCCGAGGTTGGTGGCGCCCCCTTTTTCTGAGTTGAAGTTGATTGTGTCCCCTTTATTTAAGTTCGAGATCAGCGCCGGGCCGGGCTGGGCGTTGTGTTTAATGTTGCTGACAAGGAGCAGTTTATCCCGAAGCTGATCGAGCTGCACAAGCAAGGAAAGTTTCCGGTCGAAAAGATTAGCAAGGTGTATCCGGTGGCGGAGCTCAAGCAGGCGATTCAGGATATGAAGGACGGGACGGTAAGCTCGCAGTAACGTTTGGTAGTCTATTGTGGCAGCAGGTTGGACTGACATTACTCTCACATGCAGGTTATCAAGGCGATTATTGAATTCTGACCGCTACGTGTAATGGCGAGTGGAATCGTTCAAGGGGTTGAACATATGTTTCGTCCCGTTCTCAACTATGCTGGGATATGATAGCAAGTAACCAGAAATCTTGGTTTCCTAGGGGGTCAACATTAAACGTCTAGACTTTAAGTTGCTCCCTGTCCGTTTGCGTTTGTCTACACCACTCCTTGCCCTGCTTCCGTGATTTGGCCCCTATAACGGATGATGATGTAAATATAGGTTGATATTTTCAACTGAGTCATTATCACTCAACGGCCATAGTGCTTGTACCACAGGCTTCAGAGCATGATAGCATGTCTCCCGTGATCCTGCTTTGGTGCTTGGTGCGAATGGCCCCCGAGTAGCCATCATGGGATTAAAGCCATGATCCATGTATATTCCATACAACCAGGTTGAACGGAATATCAGACAGCATGAGGTAAGGTTATGGTTATTATTCAGCGTTGTACCTACCAAGATACTTGAGTTGATACTGCTCAAACTCAAGGTGCCATGGTACTGATACTGTGTTTCCACCGAGCGTTATCTACACAAACAAAGGGAAAAAAAAAATTCAGGCGCACGTAGGACACTGATTAACCAGTGACAGACTGCCCAAGGGCGGGCTCCTGCCTCAGGGATCTCTACCTGACATACCCAAACTCATCTCAGCAGAGAAGCTTCCAGGTTGGCAATTTGACCTCTATAATTACTCTACCCGCAACCTCAACCTCCTCCAAGGCACTACACTCAAGCTATCTAGTTGTCTGCCATGGTTAATGGGTCAGAACCGCCGTAGCACTCACTGGCACAAGGTAATGTCCGTCCATACACCCCTCAGAATCTCTCAGCCCGAGCCATGATCCGCAACACACAGCGGGTAGAAATGATAATACTGAAAATCGATTTCAATGACAGTTTCAGAAACAAAGGAAAATGCAGACAGACAGAGGGTAATTGCCGTAGGAGGAGATGGCTCTTCTATAGAGAACTTACGATGGCCTGCCGTGTCTCACTGACGGACTCGGAGAATGCATGTATCTTACCCACCATGATGTGATGCTGCTGCCCGTCAGCAGCAACACGTGTGTCAGAGACAGCCTCGGGTAAGGGGTGCAATACGAGGTCACAGGGCAAGCAACGTGGTGATACAAACTTGGGGTCCAACCGGACCAGGGAAAAAATATGGTCTGACATCATCGTTGGACCCTGCAGCTGGTCCCTAGAGTTGACAGACAGAGGTTCATTTTGAACGAACAGCGAGGTGAAAAGGGCCGTGCTTGGCAGGAAACGACAAAACGTCACACACATCTGGGTCAAGTATGTGCACCGTGTCTCCCATTCTTCCCAGTCTCGTACCTCTAGCTGGAGTTGTACATACACACATTGTAAAAAAGCCGAAACTCTCGCAAAATGCATTGTGGAGCGCTGGTCCACCTCGAATTACCGCGGTCGGGGACCCCGGCTGGCGTGGACGCGCGGGTCGGGTGGGCACGAGCGCCAAAATAGCGGCCGCTCGGCTCCGACCAGGCGGGCGCGCCAGCAATGTCAGTTCAACGGTCTTGTCTCCACCTGCTCAACAACCATGTCTGCTAGTAACTTGTCCTTGAGAAATCCCCGTCCGCGGAATGCAAAATGGCAACCGATTGAGCGTCCCAAAGTCCTTGTCTAGTAGGCGTAGAGAAGGAGGAAGGCGACCATGAGGGCGAACAGGCCGGTGGCTTCGGCGAAGGCAAAGCCCAGGACGGCGTAGGAGAAAAGTTGACCTGCAATTGATGGCACTTGGTTAGCGCGCTGCAAATTCGGATGGGGCTGATGGTGATTGATGATGACACTGCGTGTCGGTCGCCAATCAATTAAATTTCTCACCTCTCAGCGCCGGGTTGCGAGCGACACCGTTGATGAGCGCGCCAAAGACGGTGCCGATTCCGACACCAGCGCCCGCAAGACCGATCGTGGCGGCACCTGCTCCGTGCACCTTGGCAGCCGTGATCAGGGCTGCGGCAGTCGACTCGACGACGACGCTCCGCGATTGCATGGCGTTGCGGATCATGGTGGAAGCGAGCATGTTGCGGCCGCCATTGAGAAGCAGACCATTGCGGGCGGTCGCCTGGCGGGCGGTGGAGATAGTGGAGATGATGGAGCTTGGAACGCGAGCTAGAGTTGAGACGCTTGGTAAATAACGCATCCCAAGTGCCAGGCGGGCAGCGCCAGCGGTGGAGCTGACAAGCTGGCCCACTGAGTGGAGAAACGTACCCTTGCCTTGTGCCGTCGACATCAGACGGATGGGCTGCTGCTTCAAGCCCATGCGGGCGGCGGTGCCAGGCAACCTAGAGGCGAACATCTTGATGGTGGGAATTGAAGGAGAGGTCGGTGGATGACGAAAAGTGTGCGAGAGATGGAATTGGAGTTGGATAAAGTAGGAAACCGAAAGGAAAAAGAGGGCGGGAGCGAGAGGGGGTGCCAGTCGTGCGGGGATTGGTTCCTCAGGCACCCAGGTGTCACAAACGTGGATGGAACGGCAGGAAGGGGGCGCCGACTCTGGCCAATGGCACGCAGGGACGGTCAGACTTGTTTTGTTCCGGGCAAGAGCCGTGCGAGGCAAATCTGGGGAATCCGGGAAAGCGCAGCCAGAGCTCGACCGGCTGGAAGTGAGTGATGATCAGACAATCGCGCCCTCCATATCCGCTGCTTCTTTGGTTTCCACAGATTTTATTTTGTGTACGATAATCATCTTCTTACTCTTTTTGATGCCTTGATTGAGCGTGTCTCCCGCAAGAAAATACACCACGAAAGCGACCCCGAAACACAGGACCGGAGGGTTGGTCGGGACATCGCGTTCCCATGTCGACCTGCTGCCCTTGCCAAGGCGCCACGGCGTGCTCCCCCAGATTAAGCCAGCCAATTTCGGCTGACCTGCCCTGGCTTGCGGGGCTGGAGATGGTCCCGCCATTGGCCAATGGCGCCATCACACCCCGTGAATGCACCCTTGCCTGCTTCCCCCTCTCCTCCTCGGTGGGTTATTTTCACCTTCCCGAGTCATGAATTCCTGATAAACGAAGGGCAATCCATCCCCAAGCCTCGCCGACTCTTCCCGCTGTCCAATTTGCAGTGGTTCTGGTCCAAGAGGTGTTTTTGTGCGACATTTTGCGGCTGTTCGGGCGCGTTGGTCCCATGATGCTTGGGCCTGTCGCGGTCTTTTCGTCCATGGTTACGATTTCCAATCCAAGACTCCTCCTCCGTACGCCACATTTCTTTTTCCAATTTCGTTTTTTCCCGGCCGCAACAGCCAGAGATTGAAAGGAACAATGGCCCCAACAACCACGAGTCTGGCTGTCATCGTCTTCGGTTCCAACGACAGTGCCCCTGTTCGTTCAGGGTGCTAAAAGCTCCACTTCCCCGGACTCCGCGACTCCACGACTCCACGACTCCACCCCCGCGATGTGGTGGATCTTGGTGGAGCAAGCGATTCCACAATTCGAGCGAGCCCCGTTCTGGGCATCAGTCGGGTGACGCGTGGCTCAGGTGAGTCCCAAGATGCGGTTTGCAAATTCACGAGAATTCGCGACATCGATCGTGTTGCTGGGCAGATTTCCAGATGCCCGAGGAGAGCGGAATGCGTTTATTTTGGTGTTGGCTGGTTCATAATGGGCTCTCTTGAACGTTGAGCGGGAGCTGACACTCGGCATCCAATGCCAGCATTTCCGGGGTCCTTGCAGGGCGTTGCGGCCGGCCACGAACTTGAACCCCAGCACCTTCCACAATGACCGAAACGTCAATTAAGAACCGGAACACATTGTCGAGGAAGGACCAAATGGTGCGGTGTCTGCGAGCATCGCGGTTGGCATGGCCAATGGACCCGAGTTCCTCCCAATTGCTCCAGATTTGTGTCTTGCGCCTCATCCCCGTTCCCACCGATCAACCTACCAACTCTACCTTACCAAGGTCACACAAGAACCGCGCCATACCACTTTCTCGCCATGGCGAACGCTGTTGTGTTCGATAACCAGCCCATCGTCACCAAGGCTAAGCAGCTCGCCACGGCCGACGATCATGGCCTCGTGGCGCAGGCCCTCCTCGAGTTCGAGGGCTCAGATGGCCTCCTCTTTGGCTGGCTCTCCTATCCGCGAGGAGGGTGCGCCATTTCGAGAAGCCAGCGCGGTGCCATATGCTACACCAAGGCCTCCATGGCTTCAGACGCACCTCCCGCCCGTGGTGGTATGTACGAGCGAGAGGCAACGTTAACATGCACAGCGCATTGCGAACTGCATTGAGCATTCCTGTCTCTAATAACTGCTCCCAGGACCCACGAATCCGGAGCACGCACTGGCCAAGCAAACCGCCGTAGGCATTCTTGTGCTGCTTCTGGGGCTCGGAGACCAGAGGCTGAAGGGGCTGTCCTCGAACGCCTGCTACACGGCCGCCCAGCGACGCTTCGAGTACCTCATACAGGGGGCGCCGCGTGCCACCCACACGGGCGCCATCAGCGGTTCTGCAGACATCATCCGCGTCCGCTGCCTCTGCATCTTCACCGTCGTTCCATTCATGGCCTAGTACTCCATGTGTCTCCAAAACCTGGTTGCTCTGGACGACGCCATCAACACCTGGCGTGCGTACATAATGGAGCTGCGGCCCCGACCCGGTACATTCTTGATGGATACGACGTGCCCGGTCTGCAACGCCCTATCAGGGCGCAGTCCATGCAGCTGCGTCCGGCGCCCAACCGCCATCGGAAACGCCCTGGCCGTGGCCGGCATGCTGCGACTTCTCGCCGTCTTGTTGCAGACGAACCTGTCTGCCAGAGAGTACCGAGCCAGCAGGGGAGAGCTATTGTCAGAGGCGGAGCATACCCGCGAATGGGCGGCTGAGGAGCTGGTGGAGGATATCCGCCAGCTCTTCTGCATCGTCGGCCCCACGTTGTCTGCGATCATGGTGGATAACAAGACATCTCTGCTCCGCTCATTGCTGGATGACAAGACCTCGCCTCCGGACGCCGGGGCCACCGCTCTCTTCGTGGCAAACACCTACAACCTGGCCATGCTTTTGCCCGAGTTTGTCGACGACGATCAGCTTGCGAAGGCTGATTATTTCTACGACGTCGTCATGAAATGGGCGCGCCAGGTGGAGTTCGAGAAGCCTACGGAAGATATGGGCGATGTTTCCTGTCTAACATATTGCTGCATCCTCATGATGTTGGGTGCCCGCGGGAATCGTCAGTTGACGGGTCTCAGACAACAGAGAGTGCTGGACAAGGCCAGCTGGACACAGGAGGTGGAACGACTGTGTGCCTTCCAGACGAGTGGGAAGAAGCGGAAGAGTACTCAGGGTCGTCACAACGAGGGGCGAGACGGCGGAAAGAAGTGATAGCCAAGTTTCAGCGATGAATGACAAAGCGACTCATTAGTTTACCTTGTCTTCGTCTTTTCTTTTCTCTCTCTCTCTCTTTTTTTTTTTTTTTTTTTTTTTTTTTTTTTTTTTTTTTTTTTTTGGAAGCGTGGCCGTTTTCAGGTGACCAACCTTCGAGCAAACGGACCGAGTACCCACAAGTCATTCCAGAGCTTTACTATACCCCGACCTTTAAAACGGAACAGGGAAAGATAAAGCACGGTATATTGATGAAGGACTGAAGTAGGTATCCAGAAAACTCTCTATTATATGAGGCAACCAATGATTCTCACACCCAAAAACCAACAACGCCCAATCCCTTGCTTGTCAACGCCATGCTGAAAGAAACCCCGACCAAAACTGCCATCAAGGCCAGCATGTATACAAAATTCCACCTCCCCAAGAATCAGACACAAACCCATTCCTTATCAGGCCAATGTCAAACACACCAAAATATCCGGATCACCAAAACGCCCAGCCACCCCAGCACACCCAGCATCACCCACCCCCTCCCAGTCCTTGCTCGCCTCTCAGGCAGGCACTTCCGAACTTTAACGCAACCAACGTATTTTTGACTCTGCGTCTTCCTCCCCCCTGCCGTTACTTCCCCAGTTCAACGGCCCCCATACCCAAATTGCCTCCCATTACCCGCTACACCACTCCCCGGCGTCAGAGCGACCGCACTCAACGGACTAACCAGGTCCTCCAGACCCTGCTGGTGCTGCTGGTGCTGCTGTGGCGCTCCCATCATAGACACATCACTTGGCTGCTGCGCATGCGCAGCCCTCATATTATTCCCTCCACCACCAACACCATACGCAGCATCAGCACCATACGTACCAGCAGTGGTAGTAGCAAAAGTACCAGTACCAGTCCCAGTCCCCGTACCAACCCTCTTCGGCCACAACCCAAGCGAATCCCTCTTATTCCCCCGACCCCCACCAGCACCACTCTCCGTCCCCACCCCAACCAACGTATTACCATTCGTAGCCAGCGTCATCTCACTCCCCCCCACAGCAACACTCATACTCCCCCCCGACATGCCCGACGTGCCCGTGCCGGAGGTGCTCGCCGTGCTCCCCTCGGTCATGCTATCCGGCTGCTGCTGTTCCAACAGTCCCATCCCCATCCCTCCCATTCCCATCCGTGGGATACCACCATGACCGTGGTAATCCCCCTCCCCATCATACCCCTCGTCCTCCTCCTCAGCAATGGGCTCAAACGCCGGCAGACTCGGCAGCTGAGGCGGACCACTAGGAATCATCATATTGGAATTGTTGAAAAACACCATCCCCGGGCTCGGGCTGGTAGACGTAGCAGAGGTAGAGGTAGAAGAAGTAGGCGGAGTAGCTCTCGGGCTGACAGAGCCAGCCCGACTGCCCGGGCTGACGGAGCCGATGACGCGCGGTGAGGAGAAGGGGGAGAGGTCTGCGACCATGGCGGAGGCGAGGCCGATGGCGATTGGGGAGGTTGGGGTTGGTGGTGTGACGAGGTGCGGTGCGTTGTTGGGGGTCTGGTGGTGGGTGATTGTGATTGTGTTGTGGACGATGACTGTTTTGTCGGTTGGGTGGGTGGTGTTGGTGGGTGGGGAGGTGGTTCGGGCGACGGTGCTGGCTAGGCGGCGAAGGCGGCTGCCGAAGGAAGGGGCTGGGACCGAGACGTTCATGCTTGGTTTTCGCTTGTGGGTTTGGGGTGGCGGGCGGGCGCTGCTGATGTTGCTCTTTTCTGTCTCTTTTTCTTTGCTCTTCTGTGCGTCCCTCGTCGTTGACGGGTTTCGGAGTTTGGACGCGACGAGCTCGAACTGTTTCAGCATGGTTGGGTTTTCCACAATTTCCTCCATCGAGACCTGCAGGCTAGCGTCGGCTCCGGGGACGTTGACCTTGGGCAGCTCAAGGTTCAGCCGCTGCATCATCTGCGAGGCGGGGATGAGGCTGCCCCAGAGGTCAAAGAACGCGGCGTTGTGGATCTGTGCCTCTGGCACGCCCAACGTACGGGGGTTAAGAACCGACGTCCAGACATCAGAGATGACTGTCTGGATCAGCTTCGCCTGATCCTGGCTCAGGGTGTTCGCCGTGTTGCCGTCCGCCTCATCCGAGTCCTGACCCGGCGAGCGCTTCGCCGACATCGGTATCTTTTTGATCATGCCCCGGTACTGATATCCGCAGGGGATAATAGGCTGCGTAATGTTGACGCTGGTGAGGAGGCTGATGGTCGAGCAGAGCATGCGGAGCGCGTGTTCGGCAAAGTTCTCGGCCAGCCGGTCAGCGCAGAAGGTGATGGAGATCTCGACGCGATTTGTCGGACGCGTCAGGGACCTCACAAACAAGTCGGGCAAGTCTTGCGCCTTGGACTCGTTGATAGTGAACTTGCACGCGGCCGAGCCAAGGTGGAACGACTTGGGCTCTGACGGGTTGATGGCAGTGTCTTCGTACTGGTGCTGCACCAGCGTGCTGAAGCGAGTCCAATATGGCCAGGGCGTGCACTTCTCCACGATGTTAAGCGATCCGAGGTTCTCGAACGGAACCCCCGACATGCGCTGAGCGTGGATGTATTGGAGAAGGGCGAGCGGTGTGAGTGCGGTATCTGGAAACTGGACTCGGACGGGGGTCGTGTTGACCGTCGGCCCCATGACGCCAGCAACCGAGTGGCCACCGGGAAGCTTGACGTGGCGGCCATCAATGACCTCGCCAAAGACGACATCCGAAGAAGCGGAAAGTTTGGCGAGGACCATGGCCCAAGCGGCCTTGAGGACGGTCTCGAAAGAGATACCCAGGCTGGAGAGCGAGCTGAGCGAAAACACCGGATTCCGGATTGTCCTGACGTTTGTCGACACCTTGTACGGCTTCGCGTGCGCGACGACCTGCGTCACGGTGGCGCCATCCAGCAGAGCACGCCAGTACTCCTCCGCCCCGTGCGAATTGGCAAGCTGTGTGGTACGCACAAAATCGCAGTACGTTGGTCTGCGGGGAGGTTTCTGGGAGCCGTCGTAGAGCCGCTTGAGGTCTTTGACCAACAGCGCAACGGAAAGGTCGTCGTACTGCGCCTTGGACAACCTCAATATCAAGACCGACTGCTTCCCACCGTCAAGAAACATGAACTTGGTCATCGGTGATTCGAACCTGATGGGCATCGTCTGGTCCTTCTTGATCACCTTCTCCAGCATGTTTGTCAGCCGCCAGGTAGGACTGTAATGCCGCCGAAACTCGACATTGCTGGACTTGATGACTGCTTGGTACAGCCGCCGGTTGTACGGCACAAAGGCTGTGCGCAAGATTGGGTGTATCGTAGCAAGGGCCTTGCAAGCGTCCTCCAGCTTCTTGGAGTCGACTGCCCCGGAGAAATTAAAGATGAGATAGTTGATGTTTGTCCGCCCCTGTAGCATGCCAGTCTCGATGTATCGGATCTGAGCGGAGGATGCCTCCGCGGCATCGGCAATCGCGCTGCCATCGAGCCCGATCTTGGGCGCAATGACCTTGTCGATAAAGACCTGTTTGATCGCATTTGGATTCAGGGGCACCGGAGAGGGCGATGGTTCCGGGGCAGCCGGAGAAGGCTCCTCCTGCGTAGTTGGCGGAGAGTCGACAATGACAATCGCCCTGCTCAGTTCGGTCAAAGTAGCGTTCTGAAGGACATCGCCGATGGACACCGAAATATCTTGCTGTCTGCAGGCGGCAACCAGCTGTGCCGCCACGATGTCATCGCCACCCATGCTGAAAAACGTGTCCGCTGCGGAAATCTTGGCCTCCTCAACTCCCAGCACTCTCGCCCAGATAGCCCTCATCTTTTCCTCGCTCTGCGTCAAAGGCAGGGGCTTGAGATGCTGAACTTTCGCCTCCCCGCGATTGGGTACTGTGGCGAGAGCCATGAGATCGTCCTTGGTCAAGCCGGCAACCATCTTCTGCAGCCGGCGGCGGTTAACTTTGAGGGACGGGGTAATGGGAAGATGCCTGATTGGCACGAGGGCTGCAGGGATCATGGACGGCGGGAATTTGCTCTTTAGACCCACGGCAATGAGCTGCTTCGCAACGGCCAGTTGTTCCCTGGTTGCGGTACTCAATGACGCAAGATTCTCGTCGTTGTCGAGTTGGCTGCCGAGTTCGATGAAGGCTGTGAGAAGGGTATCATGTTTCACACGGCCGCGGAAGACGAGGCTCTCGACGACGACGTCAACGCCTTGACCAAGACATCGCCGTGAGTACTGCTCGATCTCGGTGACATTGACAACCCTGCCATCGGCGTCGACATCGTCTCGTTTGCTCGAAATAAACTCCATCAGGCCTTCCTGAGTGTACCTCGCGCGGTGCCCAGTCTTGAAGTGTCGAGCTTTGGCCCCAGACGCAGGTCCGAGGGGTGTCATCGGCGTCATGGTCGACTCCCTGTTTGGATAGGAGAACCCCAACGTAGGGCCCTCAACCACCAGCTCCCCCACAGCCCCGATGGGTAAGCGCTTCTTATGGTCCTCCGGATTGACAATCAACAGATTCCCCACAAACGGTCGGCCAATGCTCTTCAAGTGGTGAGGACCGAGGGCCTCGAGGAAGGCAATACCTAGCGGGCACACATCCTGCGGCCCATACGCCATGATGACATTGACCCTCCCATGCCAGATGCTGTATGTGTCTTCGTCGAGCCCCCGAGTGCGGAAGCACACAGCCTTCAGAGACGGAAGGGCTGTTGGGTCCACCTTTCTTGACAGCAACGGCGTCATGTAGGACCAGTTGACCTGCATCCTGTTGACGGCGGCGGCAAAGTCCTGTAGCCGCTCGACGGCTGACGGCACGCAGACGCAGCCGCCGTAAACCAGCGTGGTGAATATCTCGGTGATGCAAATGTCGACATTGAACGATGAGAGCTGCATCACTCGACTGAGAGGGGTGATTCTCGCCGCAAGCCCTTGCCCCTGGAGAGCGGTAGACAGGGCTGCGTGGCTAAAAGTTACCCCGCGAGCGTCGGTCGAGGATGTCGGTATGAAGAGGATGCAGGCTGGGTCGGATGGGGTGGCCATGGAAGTCAACGGGCCGTGGCTTTGCGGGAGGACGTTCATCAGGTCTTCGGTCACAACCACAACCCGGTCAAAGAGATTGGTAAGAACGGGGGCGGCAAGCTCCGAGGATACCGCGAAGCTCGAGTTGAGGCGCTCGAATATGGGTTGCAGCATGCCAAGTTCCAGGGAATCGATTGGCACAAACGCAGCGCCCGCTCTAAAATGTTCCGTCAGATATGAGAAGCTTCAATGGGTGATAGAGTCAAGTACGTACTTCAGCACAGCAAGCATGGCCACAGGCGCGAGCTTGCTCTTGTCCATGACGACAGGGACAACACAGTGCGGGCCAACACCGACATCGACCAGATGACGTGCCAGCTTCGTCGACTCCTCATCCAGTTGAAGATATGTGAGGGTCCCGTCCCAGGAGCAGATGGCTTGAGACGAAGGTTGTGTCGAGACTTGCCGTGCAATGAGCTCATGGACGACAGACTGGACCTGACCCTCAATTTGAGGTGGCGACTCAGCCTCCCATGCGAGGATCTGAGCGAAGTCTCGGTCAGTAAACAAATTAACGAGGCCGATGGAGGTGTTGGGTGCCGAGATGATGGCGCCGATGGCCTTGCCGAAGGTGTGCGCCACGTGGATGGACTGCTCCGAGGACATGACACGTTGGCCGATGTCCACAACCAGCTTCCCATCCGTAAAGCGCGTGTTGACCACCAGATCCACGTCAAAAGTCTGCTGTAACGAGATCGGTTTCAGTTCGAAACTCGTCCGGGTGGTGAACTTGCTGTTGAGCCCCGCAGGTTCCTCCGTGTAGGTTAAGCAAGAGTTGAAGAGACGATCGCCGCCCTTGATGCCCATTGCGTGTAGCAGTTCCGCCATGGTGAAGTGTTGATGGGGGAGGCAAGCGAGGAGTTGTTCTTCGACCATCTGCAGCGCCGCGGTCAAGGGGCTGTATGTCGCAAGCTCGTAGTTGCAGGCCACGGTATTCGAGAACGAGCCCACAGCATGTCTCATTCCGAGAAGCGAGTCATCTCGCCCCACGGTTTGGAATCCAAAGCACACCTGATTAGACCCGGTGAAGCATCGCAGAGTGAGACCCCATGCTAGTCGGAGGACAGCATCGGCAGTCGTGTTCCGAGCCCGGGTGAAGGCCGCGAGTTGGTACGAGGTAATGTCGACCTCAACACAGGTATTCACAAACGGGAGTTCGCCCTGCAGAATGGTGAGGCGAGGAAAGAGACATGGGGGAACGCCTGTGAGCCTCTCGCGCCAGAATGCAAGGCTGGTCTCTTGTCGAACGGTCTTGAGAAAGAAAAGATAATGAGGGTAGGAGAATTGATCAGCCTCAATGATGGCTCGCTCTGTTGCGTATGCCCGTCTTAAATCGTGAAGAAGGAGGTGTATGCTCAGGGACTGCCAACGCATTAGCTGGTTATCACTCTCTGACAAACAATAACAAAAACAAACTCACATCACACAGCGCCGTGCTGATGTCCAGCTTCACCAATGTCCTGGTAGGCGCTTTGCAAACGGTAAGCCTGTGCAGCGGTTTGCTCTCTGTCGGCCGCAAGTTGGGGAGGTTGCTGAGCTCGTAAACTGGATCTTCGGCAGGGGCGGTGTCGATGAAGAGCATCTCAGGGGAGGTCCGACGAAGGATGACCTTGTCCCAAAGTCCCGTTTCTGTAACGCTCTCGGTAAAGACTGTCCTCAATGCCGCGTGTCTCATGGCCACCTGTTGCCAAGCCGTGCATATTCTCGAAATATCAATCGGGTCACCAGTCGGAGACGCAAACTCGTAGATGGCGTGCAGATAGCACGTGTCTGGCCATCGTGACTGGCCGACCAAGATGCTTTGTTGGACTGCCGTGACAGGGTAGATGGTCTCGACATCACGAACATTGGCGAGTTGGAGCGTAGCGACGCGGTCCTTGTTGAACTTGTCGAGTCCCTCGTACGACACGTCAAGATGCGGAACATCCGCAAGCGTCAGCTCCTGTGGGTGGTATCGTAACTTGCCAATGGCTTCGAGCAGGAGGTGCTCGTAGTTTTGAATCCACTGGGTGATGCGTGCCTGGTCCTTGGAGAAGCGATTGTAGAGAAATTTGATCTTGGCGACCCCTTGGTCAATCATGGCGTTGATCTCGAAGAGGGCAATGCGCCCAACGTTCGCCCCAATATCCGACGTTGCTGACGCAAGCGTCCGTCCGGGAATGGAAAGCTGCTCCATGACTCCGTTGTCGCGCTCCAGATGTTGTAGTGAACCGGCATAACTGAAGATGATCTCGAACGGCCAATCCTTTTCTGCTAGATCCCCTTTGTCGTAATGGTAGAAGCGTGAGGCAAAGTACTGAGAGCCGCGAGAAGGGATGACCCGCCGTCTGTCTTTGAGATGGCGAAGCACCGTGGTGAAATCGGCCGAGATGTCGATGTCGAGGCTGACGGGACAGAGTGTGGTGAACCACCCCACCGTTTCCGAGATGTCAATGTCTGGGTTTAATGGGTCTCTGCCGTGTTCTTGGTTCCAAACAACCGGCACGGGCCTGTCGTGGAAGGTCTGGCCAAACGAGAGCATGAGGGCGGCCAGGTAGATATCGACCGAGTCGGTCTTGAAGACTTGGTTGCAAGAACTGTGGAGGATCGTGGTGAGTTCTTGGCTCAATGAAAAGCTGACCTCGAGGGCATCGCCGTAGGTGTTCGGGGTGCCTTGCAAACCCCAGTAGGCATAGTCGCCTGGCAGCAAGGAAAAGGGGAGAAGACTGGCGGGATCAAGGGACCCAGCGTCTGCCTTCAGCAGATCCACCCATTTGTGAAAGGGCATGGACCTTTGTGACAACAGACTCCCGTTCGACAACAGCTCGTCCAGGTCGTGGATTATGGTGCGCCAGGAGGGAAGGTCAATGGCCAAGTGATGTGCGGCAAAATACACCAGCTGATGCCCGTCGTTGGTGCTAAGGAAGTCAACCGCAAAAACGGGCCCCGTTTCGATATTGATGGACATCTGCGTCCGCTCGATGATGTTCTCCAGCTCACGCTCTGTGGAGATGGTGCTGTGAGACAAGGCGTAGGAGCCGGCAACGTCGGGTAATATCCTTTGCACCCATCCATTCAGGCCCCGACCGAAGCGGGATCGTAGCATGGGGTGGTGAGCCACGAGGGCCTCTGCGGCGGCCGACATGTCTTCGAGCGAGAAGTGCTTTTTAAGCCGCAATAGCAGACTCTGGTTGAAGCGATAACTCCCGTCCAGGGCCGGCCTCCGCTTCAGGTCACCGCCCATGGCTGTCTGGAAATACAGATGCTGCATCGGGGACAGATCAAAGCAGTCGGAAGTCTCCTCGTCCCACTTGTGCGCCAGGCCGCCGCGTGATGTCGCAATTGCAGCCAGTTCCGAGAGCGTCGCTGACCCCAGAGCATCGGACGGATGGATGAAGATGGACTCGTGTTTGCATCGCGCCGCCAGTTCCATGGCTGTCATCTCGTCGCCGCCGAGCTGGGAAAACGAAAAGTTCACGCCAATCTGGCCTTGGGGCACATCCAGCACCTTGCTCACGAGCCTCTGCAGTGACTTTTCCATTTCCGACGTGGGGCCCAGCAGCTTCTCGTGGTGCTCGAGGCTCAGGGCCTGGTGGTAGACATTTTCATTCATGTTCTGGGCCCACGTCCGCAACCGTCGCACATCGACATCCCCGGCCTCGGTCAGCGGCATCCCAGCCAGGACAACCCAGAGATCCGGCACAGCTTCTGTCGGTAGTGTCGTCTCGGCGGCTTGTTTGAGATACGCGATCTTTGTTCCCGCGTAGAGAGCGTGCGACTGTGGTATGAGTTCGATGGTGGTGGGGTCGGTGTCCTGGGGTGTCGATGCTGGCGCGCTTGCCAGGGTGACGAGGGCGACGAGCTTCCCCTCGAGCAATCCGGCCTTTGGACGCACCGTCGCTATCCTGCCAATGTCCCGTTTCGCCCCCAGAGCCTGCTCAATGTCGGTCCACTGTCCCCCTTGTACTGGCAAGCTGGCCTGGCTCGAAGTTCGAAGGTGGCCGTCTCTCGGTTCGGGCATAATCGACATGCGGCTCGCTCGGTGGATTTCCAACGGGGCGATCATGACGGGCTCGACGAGGTCGGTTTCGGGATGTCGGCTCTGCGGGGCGCAGGGGGTGATGCATGTTTGCAACTCGGCGAGCGTCGGGCAGCGCAGAATGTCTTTGACCTTCACATCCATGCCGGCATGCATGCAAGCCTTCCTGAGCGCCACCGCGCTCTGCTCGTTGCCTCCCAAATCCCGAAACGATTCATGTACCCGGGTTGTGTCGACGGGAGCGCCGAGAACGTGGGAAATCAGGACCAACAGGCGCGACTCGGTGGTCTCGTCCTCCAACAGCAGCCAGGTTGTCGACGATGTATCCTGGGTCGACATGCACTCGTCTGTTTGGCAATGGCGCCGTGGTCGGCTGGGAAGAGAGATGGCAGATGGGATATGGGCTGTTGAACACGACAACTTTCGGGACCTGGGCCAGGCCTTGACCCATCGACCAGAAATCTGCAAGGACGGGCGCGATTGTCACAAATTCGGCCAACAGGTCTCGAGGTTGCATGAGGCGCAAGCAGTGCGGGGCACGCAGCCAGCCCAGCCATCCAAGCAGCTCAGCGTGCGGCCCACGGGACAGCCAGGCTGTCGGAGGGAGCGCTGTGGGGGCCGTTATTGGCGTTACCGAGAGCAGGAGCACGAAGCGCACGGAAGGATTTGCGTGTTATGGGACGGGATTTGTTGGGGCGGCATGCGCTGGGTAACTGAGAGCAACGAGGTCATCTTCCATTTCCACTGTGTGTTCTGTTCCTCAGGGAGCTTCTGGCGGAAAGAGGGAAAAACCCTGCATGTGGAATGCAGGGCCCGACAAGGCTGCCTAATGCGCTCGGGCCAGCCGGTCCACCAAACAAGGTGTGCGCCGTGCCATCGTCCCACTCCAAACAAGTCCCAACGATGAACCCTGAAACAACGAATCGTCAGGGTTCCGGGGGTTGGCGATTCTCAGCGCGACAATCACTTCCAGCAGTATGACCTACCTTTCGGGAAAATGGAGTAACGTCTTTTCCAACGGGTCTTCATTTCTCTTCATTTTCTGCAGCACATGTAATATGGTGCGCCATGATGAGGAGCTGTCGGAGAGTTGGATATAAATTTAGAAATGGGATCGCAGCTGCTGTAGGGATTACAAATTCCCCGCACTTAGCTCCATCTGCGACCGACGGGACACATCTCGATTCTCGACAGGGTGCAGAACTTTTGACCACGACATGGGAGCATCGTCTCCAGCTCGGGGTCGCGCCGCTGGAGCTTTCCAAAAACACATCAGGTCTTTGAAAAGAGGCCATAGTTAGCGGCCCTGTCCTCAATCAGTTACACCCAGTGTACTGTACCTTCAACTCACCGCAGCGCAGACTCAGGCGGTACGTTTACCTTAAACTCGGGGAGAGACAACTGAGAGGCCGATGTGCCGCTCACATGCGGAGCTGCTTTCGGACGGAACACAACAGAGAAAGCTGTCGGTGGACGCACAGCAGGAAGGCCGGCTTCTGGTCCGTCGCACAAGTTCCCGCGCCATGTGAACCTGCAGGGCCGGCACGATGCGTGGATGCCGTGCAGGTGCGGTGCCACGATCCGAACCGCTGAAGTCCTTGGCGACGACACCAGAAGCTTCAGCTTGTCAGCCTCAGCGATCCAATCAGCCCCCGCAATGGCGAGGCGAAGCTCGCTCAGCCTCCGTGGCAGCACACCGGACGGGGCCTTGGCACTGGCTGGTGGGCTGAAGATCTGGGCTAATAATAAGAATAACTTTGGTGCCGAAGAATAACTTTGGTGCCGAAGAATAACTTTGGTGCCGAAGAATAACTTATGGTGCCGGAGTGTATTCCGCACTCCGAAAATGATCACAGCAAGATGCCTGGTGCAAAAACTGAGAGGCATCGAGGAGCACGATTCAAAGGCGTGCCCCCCAGTCGGGTGTTGCTTAAACGGGCAACCTTTGCAGGTTTCTTGCCAGGTGTCGCACTGGCCCACCTTTCTCGCTGGAAAGTTCCCAAAGAACGCCAATAACAACAACCCTGTGTGCCTGCCTCCCCAAGTTTTCCATTGGGCTGGCCATCACCATCCCACAATCCCCAAGAAGTAAAAAAAAACCACGAAGGCATTGGAGAATGGGCGGGGTCTCTAATAAGAGCGATGGTTCTGGCGTAAATTTCCTTGTTTCAGGTAGATACCAGGTAAGGAAGCCACTTCCAGTGCAATGGCGGTTGACCGAAAACTCGAGATGCGGGTGCCTGGTGTGATCGCCCCACATTGAGCGCATCCCTGTCGGCTGTCTGGGCTGTCTCTTCCCACCATGGGCGAATCCATTGATCCAACCTGGAACTTCATTGAATGCGGAACGCGCCTTCGGCTCCCGTCTCCAACAATCCATTCGTGGGGACAGTTGTAACTCTCAGAACACGGAATGGGATCAAATGCCTAAGGCAGGATTACCAGGTAACATCCATGATGCCTTAGGTTGGTCTGGTGCAACGAGAAGCAGTGAAACGTTCACAACTTCACGATCTGCATGTAGTGCGCAATGAAGACCACCCGAGGCACATGATATTTCGCAATAACCGGGAACCAGGTACGCAACGTGGAAAATGTAAAAATGGCCCAACTGATGGGCTCCGTGTTCCAGGTCTCAGTCGGTGACAATGTGCTCAACGGCACAGGCCACGATGCTTGCTGCCGCGACCTTCATCACGCTGGCATTCGGTGGCCTCGCCCTCCCGCGTGACGGTCCAGGTTTCGACTCGCAACTGCGTCTGGCGGGAACAGATAAACACAGTAGTTACGGATCAGAATTAGATGTGCTCAGATTTCGCCCAGATGGAACCTTTCACATCTCTATCTTCGAGGACCTGCATTTCGGTGAAAGTGAGTTTTCGCATCCACGGTCCATCTCCCTCGCACAGTCAAGTCTCTCCCTCTTCCCCAACACCCCGCTGACCAGGCCTCCGTTCTGTTGATCAAGATGCCTGGGATGACTGGGGCCCTCGACAGGACCTCCAGTCGGTCAAAGTGATGGAAGCAGTCCTGGATGCGGAGCCAGACACCAGCCTCGTCGTGCTCAACGGCGACCTCATCACGGGCGAGAACACCTTCTTGGAAAACAGCACCCGCTACATCGATCAACTCGTCCAGCCCATGCTACAGCGCAATCTTAGCTGGGCCTCCACCTACGGCAACCACGACAGTGACTTCAACCTCTCCACCTCCCACATCCTCGCCCGCGAACGCCACCACCCCAACTCCCTGACCCAGTCCATGGTCCCTGACCCCGACATCGCCGGCACATCAAACTACTACCTCCCAGTCTACCCTGCCACATGCCTACACCCCCCCGCAGCCTGCAGCCCCCTCCTCATCCTCTGGTTCTTCGACAGCCGCGGCGGCTTCCGCTACCAACAAACCAACACCACCACCGGCCTCCCAATCCCCATCCCCAACTGGGTCTCCCCATCGGTGGTAACCTGGTTCCAACAAACCAACGCTCACCTCAACCAGAACACCACCAACCCCATCCCCTCCCTCGCATTCGTACACATCCCCCCCTACCCCTCCCGCGCCCTCCAAAACCGCGGCATCGATCCGCACCGCCAGCCGGGAATCGACGATGACGGGCCGCTGGCCCATCAAGCGCAGGGCTGGTGTTCCAATGACACTACGCCCGGTGAGAAAGCGACAGAAGAGTGCGAGTACGGCGGACAAGACGCTGCCTTCACAGCCGCGCTGGCGGGTACGCCGGGCCTGATGGCCGTCTTTTCGGGGCATGATCACGGGGAGACGTGGTGTGCGCGGTGGGATGTGGGTGGGGTCGGGGTCGGTGATGATAAGAGAAAGAGGGGTGTGGATCTGTGTTTTGGCCAGCGGTCGGGGTATGGTGGCTATGGGAGGTGGGTGAGGGGCGCGAGGCAGGTGCGGGTTTCTGTGGAGGGACTGAAGGAGGGGGTTCTGGAGACGTGGGTGAGGCGTGAGGATGGGCGGACTGTGGGTGATGTTGTGTTGAATGAGACTTATGGAAGGGATGTGTATCCTAAGACGCCGAATGATATGACTAGGTTGCCAGGGTGGGGGAGTGAGGTGTTGAGTTTGCTAGGTGCGGGACGGGGCGGCCAGCCTGAGTCTTGTGACGGAGAGTCAGCGGCTGGCTGGAGGGAGGACATGTAGGTACGTACACAGAACCACGGTGTTGCACCAAAGACCGAGTTTATGTTTTTGTATTGTTTTTGGTTGCACGCCACCGAGACACGGTCTGTCGGGTTTCCGAGTTGACTTTCTAGTTAGTCGGCTGTTCGGTTGAACCAGAACTGGAAGAGAAGAATTCGGATGCCGAACGTTTCTTGATTGCTATCTCAGTGATATTGGGGACTGATCGGGAAGGAGCCTGTCTAATTAACATGCACCAAAGATTCCTGGCTGCCTGGTTCCAGACAAACTGTTCATGCCCCTCAGCAGGGTGTGTGACCTCTGACAGCATCTTTCTTTTTTCATGGTTCTTGCAAGTTGCGCACATGACTCTGTAAACTTAAGGAATATATAGAAAAATACCCTTTCAATTTACTGCCTGACTAGTATTAGTTGTATAGGAAAGATAAATCTACCGCTTTACCAACCCAACCCCAAGCATACGCCGTTTATGCCACTCTGGCAAGTCGCTCCCACCCCCAACCCAACACCACCGTAAGTCGTTCACGCCCCCAGCAGGCCCCATTGCTACCCCTTCGACAAGACGCACGTTGCTGCCGCGTGAAGTGTCGACGCCGATCCATGATCTTGCTTGGAATTTTGGGGAACGATGATGCGACTGACGAGGATGAGACGAGACGATCATGACTATGGGGGCTTTGGCGGGCTTCTCGATTTCATTCCAGCAAAGACGAAACTCCGTGATCCAGACAAAACTCTGTGATTGATGTGCTGGTATGGTTGGTGCCAAGCTGAGTTAGGGTGGCTGTATCTGACGCGTTTGGTCCGCTTCTTGAACTCGTCCCATCCAAAACGAACCTCCGTCGTGGGGCATACCTAGCCATCTCCGACGACCGACTAGAGGTCGAGCATGGTGATGAGGGACCCGCTTTGGAGAGTCAACGGGAACATCATGGTCTCCCCCGGCAGGTTAGGTGTCCCCTCGCTGAGCACTCTAACATCCTCAGGCCGCCACTGGTAGATGAACGGAGCGGCCCACTTGACGAGGCCCAGACCGCGGTGCATGTCAAAGTAGGCGTACAGGCGGGGGCCCTCGGCCGACAGGTAGACAATCATATTTTGCCGGCGGCCGGTGGCGGGATCGACCTGGTTGCGCCGGGTGGACAGGGTCGAGTCGGGACGCAGATTGTACACACTGGGAATCCCAGTGTCCAAGTCCTCGACGATGAACCGGCACCAGTTCGGCCCCAATATCATGAAGGCCCAAGGCGGCGGCGTCGGGCGCTCGAGCGAGAGGGATCTATTCCACGCCTGGTACTGGGTCATGTGGCCGCTCTCGGTCCAGTTTATGATCGAGAAAACAGAATCCATGTTGAATGCGGAAGCCATGTTGAATACCCGAGAGGATCAGGGCAGAAATGAGGTTCGTATAAGAGAGGGAGGGAGGGATTCCCAATGAAAATGAACACCTGCGAAGACAGGAGAGAAGGCAGGAGACTCTGGATGGAAGAGTCGTTGCAACAAGTGCGAATTGGCAGCGGAAGAGAGCAGTCCAAGAAGCGTATGGTTGAAGGAGTAAGAGCGTGCTTGAGAGGTTTGAGGCTGAGGAACTGATGGTTGGGGAAAGCTCTGGGACCCATGGAATCCGGGGCGCGTGGTGGTTTAATACTCCTTCCCTTTGGTCCAAACGAACATTGGAGAGCGCGGGTTGCTCCCATTTTCAGTCTATTAACTTCGATTCTGTGCAGCAACTGCAACTTGTCACGCCTGCATGCGTCTGTCTGATGCGATGATGCATCGTGAACACGGAAATCGGGAATTCAGGAGGGCAAGGCTTGGAGGGTGAATAAAGCACATCTGCATAGTCGAGCCTAAAGCTGCGAGTCAAGTTTGATTAGGTTCAGAAGCGTGTTGTTCAGCATGAATGATAGATCCCAAACTCCTGACGGATGCCCAGTGAGGCCGATCCAACCGTTAGATGAGATATTTGAACTGAGTGATGTTCTGCAAGTGGTCTGTGGTCTGTTGATTGGTCTCTCCTTTCTGATATATCCCTAGAATACAAAATTAAAGTATTCTTCGGTCGTGGTCATCACTCGTGAGCATAGTTTAAACACCCCTATCTCGAGCCTACCTACCAGTCGAGCCACATGGGCAGGCGAGCACAGCCTCTACATGTAGCCAGCAGACTGCAGACATGTATTATGCACCAGATTGCATCATCCAGCACCAGAATAACCATATGCACCACCTCCGGACCACGGAGGCAGTCCGGAATCCAGGGGGTGGTGTATTATGTACCAACTGTGCCCCCTTTCCCCCTTTCCCCCTTTCCTCCAAGAGAATAAATAAAAAGATAACGGAGAGGCGAGAGCAAAAGAGAAAGAGCAACGATCGTCATCAAAAAAAGAGGCAAACAAGATGTCTGAACTGAGAAAAAGAGGATGGGTGGTGCGAAAGAGAAAAAGTGTGGGCCTTTCCAGTGAATCTATTCATATATGTCGGCGCGAAGGGACTCAAAATTGTAGCGCAGTAGGGCGGAATGATCATGTAGCCACATGATCGGAATCTGGGATAAGGTAGTGATGTTTGCTCTCTGCTCACGACTGCGAGCTGATGTTCAGCAAAAAGGTGTGCGCAATCCGGGATTCGAACCCGGGTCACTCGCTATTCCACGTGGAGATGGGAAGCGAGAATTCTAACCACTGAACTAACCGCGCTGAGTGGATTTGTTGAACATCTTGTTCGCAATCTAAGCCTATTAATAGAGATTAGATCACCAGCCATCTGCAAAACGACAAAACAAACGAGTGTGTTTGGGTTTTGTCTCCCATGCTCGCCGTTTTGAACCATCTTTGCCAGAACTGAACTGCGTCATATCACAAAGAGAGAAAAGGAAAAAAAAAAAAGGGGGGGAGGGGGGGGGGGGGAGAGGGCCGGAGGGAAGAAAACAAGGTGTCTCTGATGCTCACCGTTTGAACCATCTTTGTCTGGCACTGAACTGCATCACTGCGTCACAAAGAGGAAAAGGAAGAGAAAAATGGGGGGAAAAAAAGGGAAGGGGACAAAAAACCTCACAACATTTAGCGGTGCATAAAACATGTATCATAAGGTATTGTATCCCACCAGGTCTTCTAACATGGGGCTGCCACCACCGAGATCGCTCTGAGGCCCGGTGCCGAAAGCGCTTTGGGGAAAAAACACGCTATGCCGGATTGAATAGCACACAGTGTGTGCTATTCAATCCGGCATAGCGTGTGTGTGGCGTGATGTACGGCATGCATACCGAAAACCTCAGGCACGGGGACGGAAAGAACCACATAACGATCAAGGGATGAAAATGGTATGGTATGGTATAGTTCCTATTCCGACCAAACGCCTCGGAAATGCAACAATCATCATGCAAAAACCAGAACCCGTCGGGATGTGGTGCAAAACCGTAACCACCCCAAACCCGACCCGACCTCGACCGACAGATGCCCAACAAGGTCAGCCTGCCTGGGGAGGAGGCACAAGCTCGGGAACCGATAGCTTCCGGCCGGGCCCAAATATCTTCTTGCCGGTGCTGGGTCCCAAATCTTTCTTCTTGCCAGCGGCATGGCCATTCTACTGCGGCCTGCTGGCTTGTTTTGCCTGTTGGGTTGGTAAAAAAAGCACCGTCAGTAAACATCACCCCGACAAAAAAGGACCCGACTCCGGCGCCAAAAACTCACCTTCATCTGCTCGATCCTCGCCTTAAGCTGGCTCGTAACCTCAGCCGCTCTCTTCCAGCTCTCCATGCCCGAAGTCGCAGTCCCCACGCTCGAGGGCGTCTCCCGGCCACCCATCCGGCTGCCCGTCCTGCTGCCGGCCCTATCATACCCACCACCACCACCACCACCACCATACCCCCCCATATCAGCCGACGTCCTCGGCTCCTTCTCCTCCAAGCTAACCTCCCTCCTGAACCCCCTCGCCGGGCTACCGCGCCCGCTGCTGGCGTTGCTGCCCGTGTACCGACTAAGCTCCGGGCCCATCTTGCTGCGCGGGTGGGGCATGCCGCCGGCGCCGTCGCCGTTCTCCTTCTCCTCGCTGAGGGTGCTGGCCATGCTCATGCGGTTCCTGCTGGCGGTGGACGCGTCGCGGTAGATGCCGTCGTCGAGGGTGGGGCTCATGGTACGGAACCCGAGCCCCGGCGAGCCGGGGCTGCCTGGGCCCATGGAGGCGGCGGCCTCGGCTTTGTTGAGGGCGCGCTTGAGCCGTTCGAGTTCGCGCTTCAGGCGGTCGTTGGTCTGCTCTGCTGCTTCGGCGTCGCTGCGTGCCCGGACGAGTTGTGTTTCTTTTGCCTTGATGGAGAGAACATCCCTCGTGTGGTCCTCGATGAGGCCCGCGTTTTGGTTCTTGAGTTCTTGGATCTCCGACATCAACTTGGCGCGGTCGTGCCTGGCGTCGTCGATCTGTTTTAGGAGACGTTCGTTGGCGGTGCGGAGCTCTTCTAGTTCTGCTCGCTCAATGGCTGTGAAACCTGATGTTGGTGTCGGGGATGGCGGCGCCACAGGCATGGCCGGTGCGGCGGGCTTGGCCAGAGACCGCCCAGCAAGGCCACCACGGCCAAGACCGAGACGCGGTGCCGGCTTGGCAGGCGGCGGTGATACCGGCGGCGACTCTTCCATTGGGGGTGGTGACGGTGCCGGCGCCGGCCGCCGTGGTGAAGCGGCCCCGGGGCCTCCCAGCGTACGCTTCTGGGGCGCTTTGAGACCGGCGGGGCCGCCAGGTTTCGGCATACCAAGCTTGCTTGCCGGCCCAGGCCGTGCGGCAGCAGGGGCAGCCACAGGTTCCGGGGGAGGTGCAGCGGCAGCAGCGGCAGCAGGCCTCTTCAACCCTGGGGGTCCCTTCTTCACCCCACCGCCCACCGCCTTTTTGGGGCCACCTGGAGGAGCACGTGCAACCGGCGGCGGCGGCTTCGGCTTGTCTTTGGCCTTGACTTCAGCAGTCTCGTAGAATTCCTTGATCTTGGTCTTCCGAATGTCGTCAAGCCCCTCCAAGTGCGGGTTCATGGCTCGCTCGCCGATGATCTTCATGATGGTTCCCAGGGTCTCGGCACCCCCCGCACGGAGCGCTTCGCTGGATTCCGAGAGGAGCTTCTTGGCTGACTCGACAATGGTCGCAATCTCCTGTTTGCTGGGAACATCTCTTGTTGTCCGCAGAGACCTCACCAAAAACTTCATGGTCCCTTCCTTGATCTGCGGGTTCTTGTGAACGAGGTACGTTGTGATGTCCTCGAGGCAGTCCGTGAGGTCTGTCGACAAGAAGACAGCATCCAACGCAAGGCCCAAGGCGTCGGCCACCGTCTGCTTCTTCTCTTTCAGCCTCTCCATGATGGGCTGCATCACTGTGGCGCGGTACTTTGCGTAGCCTTTGCGCAGACCCTTTGCCAGCAGCTCGATGCATTGTGCTGCCTGCGTGACAACTGCGATGTTGGCATCCTTCATGCACTTGGCCAAGCAGCGGTTGATCTCGTGGAAGTCGCCATCTTTGATCCTGGGCACGTTGACGACGGCGTACAGCGCCTCGAGCGCCTCTTTCCTCTCTTTCCACTTGGACGAGGCCAGGTTGTCGTAGAAGTCCTTGGGCACCTTGCTTATCACGTCTTGCGGCTCCGCCAGGTCGAACGCATCCACCTCCCCAGGCTCGTCCACCTCCCCACCGTCGTCCTCATACCCATCGTCTCCACCGCCGACGGGAGCACGTTCTTGAGCTGCTTGTTGAGATCTCAACAGTCGTTCCTGCTTAGGAGCACCCTCTGCTTTGACTTTCTCAAACTGCGCCTCGAGGTCGTTCTGCTGTGTCGGCTTCAGGTCGTTCCAGAACATCGGCTTCATCGCGTCGCGCAGCCATCGGTAAAATTCGACGGCCAAGTTCGTAGCTTCCGCTCGCACGTTCTTGTCTGCATGACCGAATGCCTTTGGCAGGATCTTGAGGACCGGCTTCGGATCCGCGATCTTGCAGCCATAGTTGTGGTAGATCTGTGTCAGGGAGGCGATGGCTGCGGCGACCACCTTGGGTTGCTTGTTGGACAAGACGGGCAGGACCTCCTCGATTACCGGCGCGGGAACATCGACCTCAACGAACAGCAACAGCGCCTCGACGGCGGACGCTTTCGTGGCTGCTCTGGTGGAAGAAAGGCACTTTTCGGCGATGGGCGTGATCGCATGTTGTCGGGCTCGCAGGGCGCCGTCGCGGCCGCCAAACTTGAGAAATGCGCAGAGGGCGGCGAGACCCTCCTGTTGTGCGGCAACGTTCGAGTCGGCCGCTGCCGACTTCCATAGGCTCGGGTCTTGGATGAAGGGTCGAAACGCTGCGTCGTACTCGTCGGGAGTCTTTTCAAACAGTTGTGTCGCCTCTTCGTACGCTTGTTTCCGGACTTTCCACACCTAGACACCCGTATGAAGACATTTTCGTTTAGCGCATGACATCCGGAGCGATGGTCGGGGGAAGCCCGTACCTTATGGACCCAGCGATCTGCCAGGGGCAGAGAGCTAAAGTCGTCTTCCTCGGCCATGTTGGGCTTGCGCTCGCGGGGAGTAGCGAGAACGTTCGGAGGCGAGGCTTTGAGGGAGAGTTTTTGTCGTTTACGGACGGAGGGTTTGTTGGTCGGAGCAGTGTCCGAGGAATTCGCTTTGCGACCTAAATGCGCAGTCCTTCTGATCAGTCTTCGGAGCCAACAGGGTCTTCTGCAACCCTTCATGTCCTCCGCCGGAAGCGAATGTATGTAGGTACGGCAAGAGGGGGAGGCGCTGCCATGGTGGCCCGTCTTGTCGTGCTCTGGAGGGCAGGGGAGAGGTCGCGGGCGGACATACCAGAGAAAGGTCAGGCGATGGGCGGGTGCGCAGGGCGGTCGCTGCTACCTGGCCGGTTTGTGCGCCGTGATGGATCCCGTTTGTGGATTTGGTATGTTCCTGCCCGCTGGATTCGGGAAGTTCGGGTGGTGTGGGAGGTGCAGGTTTGGGGCCAGGTGTTGTTGACAGACGGTTCCAGTTTGTTGTGCTTGTGGTTGCCGGCTCAGATTTCTCTTTTGGCGGTGCAGGGAGCGACCTGTCAGGGCGACCCTGGCTGGGCTTTTGCGTTGCTGGGGGGGTGGGACAGCGGGACTGCGCGGGGGACAAAAAGGGTGAAAGCGCACCAAAAAGGGACAGAAGCGATGGACAAGGTTGGGAATATCCGGCAAGAGGTCAGAACTGCCAAGCGTTCCCCTGAGAAAAGAGCGCAGCTTTGGGCGCACCGTTCAGCGGTTTATTTACGCCTTGCAGAGCTGTTGCGTTGTTTGTGTGGACTTGCGTTGCTCTTCGACGCATGAATGCGGGGCGCGAAGCCTGATTCGGTCGTTGGGCTTGTTGACATGTGCCGACTTGGGACGGCCCTCTGCATTGCTGGAGGAACCCAGCGCTGGGTGGGTGCCCAGCCTGCGTGATGTCACTCTGCCATTGGCCCCTGCGGCCGGCAGACCAAGTTCGGCAGCTGTCGACAGGCCCCTGACCCGGGCTGACAGCTCAACAAGCGAACCCCACAACAAACAGCCCAGTCCCAGAGCCCAACAGCCTGTGATAATTCCGCTGTTTCAACCTGCACGGGAGGTTGTCCTTGCCCCGCCATTGTGTTTTCGAAGAGATACGACATTCCCTGCTCCCTTATCGGATGACACCTCGCAACCTTGTCTACCTCTGTTTTACGTCTCACCTCGGACATCTCGAGTACCAGAGCATTTAACCAACAACTCGCCTCTCCGGACCATCTGCGCAAACCATCCCCATCTTCTGGCCCTTGATCGCAACAAACTCAGAGATCCACTTAGAGTGCCCCCTCACGACGCAAACCTTCCGCATCGCATCACCTGAGCAGTTGTGTCCCCGTCTGCGATTTGCATCCCCAAGAACATATAACACAAAACCATTTTCGAGAACGGCCATGGACACCTGGAGCACTTATTTTGGCACAACATCCCCCTAGGCCCTACCCACGAACCGAACGACTGCGCGCCGTGACCGCCAGTTTGCTCGGCCACGATTTGGCATTCGCCCATCTCCACCAACCACCCGAGAGGCCAGGGCTCGCCGATTGCTCTCTGCACCTTTAGGATGGCACAACTCTTAACACCCCGGCAGGCCGAGGAGCTGTAGGTGCTGGCAAACGGACTCGATTGGGGTTCGGCAAGATCCAGAGGAACCGGACTGGCACTGACCGGCGGATACACAGACACCGAGCCCTCATTGCCTACTTTACCTCCAACAACCTCCCAAGTACCGCCGCAGCATTACGGGCCGAGATCAGTCTGGGGGAGGATGTCTTTGACGCGGCGACCGCAAAGAAGTACGAGGGTCTCTTGGAGAAGAAGTGGACGAGTGTTGTCAGGTTACAAAAAAAGGTGGGCAGCTGCGCCCGGTGCCTACTCGAGATCCTGTCCTGGTTTCGCGAGGCTTGGTCTGCGTGCGGTACGGTCGACTAACCCTGTCTTGTTTCTAGATAATGGACCTGGAATCACGCAATGCTGCCCTGCAGTCAGAGCTCGATAACGCGACGCCGAGTTCACGGCAGAACAAGGACCCGGTAAATTGGCTCCCCAGGTCGCCCGCCCGCCACACGCTACAATCGCACCGGGAGCCCATCACATGTGTCGCCTTCCACCCCGTATTTTCATCACTCGCCTCGGGCTCCGATGACCAGACGATCAAGATATGGGATTGGGAGTTGGGGGAACTGGAACGGACGATCAAGGGCCACACCAAAGCCGTGCTGGACGTCGACTTTGGGGGTCCACGCGGAAACACGCTCCTTGCGTCGTGCAGTTCTGATCTTACCATCAAGCTATGGGATCCCTCGGACGAGTACAAGAACATCCGGACCTTGCCCGGCCACGACCACAGCGTCAGTGCGGTTCGCTTCATCCCGTCGGGCGTTGCGGGCGGTTCTGGGAATCTCTTGGTCAGCGCCAGCCGAGACAAGACGCTCAGGATATGGGATGTGAGCACGGGATACTGCGTCAAGACATTGCGCGGGCACGCCGAGTGGGTACGGGATGTCTGCCCGTCCATCGACGGCAGGTACATACTCTCAACCAGCGACGACTACACGGGCCGGCTGTGGGACATATCGGTCGCCAATCCGGAACCGAAGACGGCATTGATTGGCCATGAACACGTCGTGCTCTGCTGCGCAATCGCACCGCCCTCTTCCTACGCTCATTTGGCCTCCATAGCAGGGGTCAAGAAGCCACCGCCCAGCAGCGCGGTCGAGTTTATGGCGACCGGCTCAAGAGACAAGACCATCCGGCTATGGGACGCTCGGGGAACATGCATCAAAATTCTGGTTGGCCACGACAACTGGGTCCGGGGCCTGGTCTTCCATCCGGCCGGGAAGTACCTCGTATCGGTTGCCGACGACTACACCCTGAGGTGCTGGGACCTCACACAAGAAGGGAGATGTGTGAAGATAATAGCCGACGCACATGGGCACTTTGTGCAATGTGTCCGATGGGCCCCTTCACTGGTCAAAGAGGCGCCCGCGGCGAACGGGGGCGAGGGACAGGGCGGCGAGGCGAATGGGACAACACAGAGGAGTGCTGCCGCAGCGGCCGCGGATGCACAAATACGTTGTGTGCTTGCCACGGGCAGCGTGGACCTCAAAGTGAGGATTTTCGCCAACTAGAAGGGCCAGTTGTTCAGGGAATGTGTGAGCAGCGGGTTGCGAGGCGGGACCTGGGACAGAAACCAGTCAGCTCGGCCGGGTGACGGGTTGCAGCAACGTCTCGGGGACGCAGGGGAGTCTTGTGGGAAATCTGGAGGTCAGTGATGGGAGAACGGAAGCGCCGTCAGACCTTGGCTTTTCACATGATACGCAGACCCGGGGATGTCTTCCCGTCCAACGACGCCGAGACGGTCAGTCCCTTGGGTTTATATACGGCGTCCTGGCGTCAATGCGCGCTCAGAATCTTAGAGGCAAGAGATGCGACAGCGTTGAATAGATACCCCAATGTTAAGCCATTTATTTCTCGCCCACTTCCAACATTCACTTTGCACCCGCGTGGGATTCTTCAAGACAACGGAGACCCAATGAAACGGCGGCCTGTTGCATTCATTTTGAGTGCGGTCATTTTGGTATGTACATACACGTCCACGCACCACCCCTTTCCCTTCCTCCAACAACCACCACCACCCCCCCGATTCCCCAGCACCTACCCACTAACCCAATCACCGTCATCTAACCCCGCCCCTCCTCCACGTCCGGTCCAATCTACTCCCCCTCCTTCGGAACCGGCACCCACAACCACACGGCGCGCGTGTGGCCCGCAGGCACGTCAAACTGCTGGCTGCCCCAGAAGAACTGCCACACGGGCAGCGGGCCGACGTCAGGCCCCGGCTGCACGTCCAGGACGTCGTAGTAGCAGTCGAGATTGCCGTTGCATATGAAGGGATAGTTGAGGCCGTTCTTTTTGTCTCTCTGTCAATATGGCGTTCTTTTGCCCTTCTCTTCGGTTGTGTTTTTTTTTCTTTTCTGCTTCTCCCCCTTATCTTTTCTTGAAGCTGGGGGAGGGGAGGGTCCGAGACAGAGAGAAGCTGAATTGGATCTAGATGGGGACAAGACCAACTTCCAACTAATAGACAAAAAGCCTTCGGACTTGAAATGGAACGGAATGAAGAAGCTTTGGGGATGACAAGAACGAACTCACCAAAGTGTAATAATACTCCAACCCACCATCATCCTTCCTCTCCTCCGGACTCCCGCACGACCAAGCATGAGCGTTGTGCCCATAAACGCTGTCACGGTTGGTCGGCATGTTCTGGTCGCGGAAGCTGCAGTTGCCGGCCGCCGTTGAGAGCGAGTTGGGGAGGTCGCCTAGGCGGGTGAAGATTGCGCATGATGACGAGGGTGACCATGGTGGCGACAAAGATACGGACGAGGAGGGGGATGGGGAGGAAGATAGGGATGGAGAGGGAGGATGGGGGGGCGGGATCAAGGGGACAAGCATCCCGTGCGCGTTGAGACAGCCGATGATGTTGGCTGGGGATGCGGTCGTCACGTCGCTGCTGTTGAGGACGTGGATCCGGGCGCGGCCGACAAAGTCGTTTGTTACATCGTGGGTGGCCGTGGCGTGGGTGAGCGGGGCGAGGGTGAGGAGGAGGAGGTTGGGCAGAAGGAAGGTTTTCCAGGTCATGGTGGTGATGGTGATGTTTGCTGGTGATGGTGGTGGGAGGTGTTGTTGATGGTGTGGGTTCATGGCCTGTGGCAAGGGGGACGGCCAGGCCCATGGCGGTGGGGAGACACTATATACCATCATCACGGTTCCGGGTCTTTGGATCGGGTAGATGTGATGTCCGTACGGCACTTCTCTGTCGTCACGCGGCTCGAGCCGTGCCAATGTCCGGCTTCTGGTTGTGTACCAGACAGCACTTGCGGGTGGATGGCCCCGAGTGGTGTTGTCGTTTGGAGATTAGATCCACGCTAACCGATGCATACCTCCCTTTTTGTTTCTCTCGATGTCATTACCAAGCTGAGCTTGAGAGTAGTGTTTTTTGACTAATGCCTTACATGGGGGTGCCTTCTGACGCAGCGTGGTATCGTTCCCCGGGTTACCGTCGCATCCAACGTCTTTTTGGTCTTCCCCAACTGCCACCGACTCGTCCGGTTAAAGCAAACGGGTGAATAAGCTCTTGACATATTAATTAAGTCCACTCCATTAAATCTTACTCGGCGGATTGGCGATGTTGGCGAGGGGCACGGCGAGGGGCACAGGCTGCAAGGGAGATGCCAAGGGGGTTGCAGATTCGCGGAGCCCGTCTTCTCGGATCCGGATCAAGTTTCGGGCACGGAACGTGGCTCCCATGTAACTTGATTTCCACCGTCAAAGGCTGCTACTACCCTGTCATTTCAGGGCCCAGATGCTCAACATGTCGGTTTCCTTGCCAACTTCATATGTCCGTGGCGGCTTGGTGTATCGGAGTCTCTTGAGGGCGCCCCCCGTCGTGACTTGCGTAGCAGCACGGGCCGCCTCGTCATCTTCGAAAATTCCCTTACCGCCTGCTGCCAGGATATCCCAATAGATACCCTCTCGGAGACCCCAGGGTGGTCCTGCAAGCTTGAGGTCCTTGTACAGCGGGAACTCGAGGCAGACCAACACACCGGAGGGCGCAAGTAGCTCGCTCATCCGGCGGGCCCAATCCTGGCGCATTTCCGGGAGAAGAGCACACAGAAACTTGAAAACACACAATCAGCCACAGTCTCGACAAACAGCACTTTAGACAGCCCCCCCTTACCGTGTAGTCGTAGATGAGGTCAAAGCCAGTAAACTCCTCCTCTCCCAAGCAGCACTCCTTCTGCCAGTCCTTGGCGAAGAAGTCCCCCGCGACAAACCTCACTTGACCTCGCTCAGCACTCGAGTATTTCTCCTTGGCATCAGCACTGCCGAAGTTCTGGTCGGCCGGTGCTGCCAGCTGGTCTGCCGCATAGGCCTGGGCGGTCTTGACGCCAGTGGGCGAGACGTCCAGGCCGTACGCGTCATAGCCGTGCAAGGCCAACATGACGGGGTCGTAGCCCTTTCCGCAGCCCTGGGAAGTTCATCAGTGAGTCAGAAACTCTACTTTCGGGGTCATGGACTCATGACACTTACTGGAACAAGTGCTCGGGGCCTTCTGCCGCCTGATTTGTTTGGACGAGGCACAATGTCCGTGTCAGACTCGACGAGGTCGATGAGGGCCGGAGAGGGCAGTCCCCGGTCCCACAGATTGTTTTGAGAGGCGTCCCAGAGGGCTGACCATCCGTGGCTTTGGTTATCGCGGTTTCTGCAGCATAGGGATGGGTCATGTCAATTTCAGTTGGATCATAGATAGAATGATTGAGAGATTGAGTGACCTGCCTGCCCATGAATTCGGAGACGAGGAGCCCCGGGACGGACGGGTTCGGGCCCGAGGTGTTGGGTGTGTTGTCTGCCATTATCGACGAGTCACAAACGCGGTCATAACCCGGAATTGCTTATGGAGAGACGTCTAGTTTGGGGTGGATGGGGCCTTATTGTCTTTTGAACTTCATGTGGACGCCCGAAATGGAAGGTTATAGCGGACACTTTTCGCGTACTTATGATATAATCGCCCTGGATACCCCGCTCAGCCAAGCCCCTTTTTCTTCCATTCACATCCACGAGACTCCTCGGCGATTGACGCTGTCATCGGATTAGACCCCCTGAATCAAACAATTGGTTCGGAAGTTTTCCAAGTTCTTTATAAACAGTAAACAATTGATTATTTTACGCCTCGGGCCTCATCGAGTCACTAACCAATTCCCCATGGCGTTCCCGCTTCCCCCAAGATCATCAATCACCAACCCTCCATGCCACATAAAACCCCCTTTCCTGTCCAGTCACCGCTCCCATCTTCAGGCCTTCCCCCACTCATTCCAACAACACAAAAAGAAATTAAAATAATACCAAACAAGCTCATGACTCCTCCTTAACCTTAGTCGCACTCCTCTTACTAGCCGCCGACGGGTCATTCGCATAAAGCCTCGTGTCGCGCGGGCTCTCGGCGTCGGTGCCGGCGTCGCGCGCGCGGGGGCCGCCCGTGCCGGCGGCGGCCTGCAGAGTCTCCGAAACGGGCGTCTGCGAGGTTGCGTCATGCATCGCACGCGGTCGCGGCTGCGTGTTGGCACCGTAGGTCGAGTAGAGGAGCCCGCCGAAGAGGCCCGCTGCGATTAGCAGGGGCCCTTTGCGCGAGCTGAACATGTTGGACATTGTGGGCGGCTTTTTTCTTCCTCTTCTTTCTTTTGTTGTTTGTTTTTGTTGGACTCTTGGGTTAGGTTGGTTTGGATACTGGTTGTTTGGGTGAGAGTCAGGAGACTTGACGAAGTTGGTTCGTCGGTTGTTTGGAGGCTATGTTCAGTCGTCAAGCGTGAATGGGGACTCTTGAATTTCAGAAATATAGAGAACAACTATTGAAAAGTAAAATTAGTTAGTACCATGATTCTATATAATAGCCTGCGGCAACACCTTATAGTTGACCAGGACTCTTCGTCTGCTTGCTTTCCATGGCCATGACGACCTAACTGTGGGTTTGGCGGGGAGCCGACATCATCATGACATCAAGACCTGGCGAGAACCCGGAGACAAAGACACGGGCCAATGACACGCTGCTCTGAGCCCTTGTTAACATCGGGACAGCAGAGTTTCAAGACGTTTAGTAGACAACTCAAGTGTACTAGAGGCTGGCAGTGACATAATAGTCGATTTGCCGGCCGGCACCGTTTGTTTTGAAAGGGGCTCAGAATTCACCATTAAAAGCAAGGGGGAACGGGTTCAGGGGCTTCGCGTCTCATGGTCACATCTCTTCATGATTCAACTACCAATACCAAATCCAACCCAACAAAACATTGTACACAACTGATATAGAGGTATCCAACCCATCCAACCAATAACTCATACACTATCACCATCCGTCTTCTCGACGTGGCCAACCTCGCGCTTCACCTTGAGCTCGCCGCCCGCGTACGTGGTGTGCGGCACCCACTTGGCGCTGTTGCGCGGGGTGGTCTCGGACAGCATCTGGTCGACCTGCTCGAGGGTGAGGCCCTTGGTCTCGGGGATCAGCAGGTAGGCGTAGACGAAGCAGCAGCTGCAGAGGCCGCCCCAGATGTAGAAGACCTTGGCGCCGAGGTTGCCCTTGTCCGTGTCCACCATGTAGGGGGTGATGACGGCGATGATGCAGTTCCCTGTGATAAGAGTATGCTGTTAGTTTCGTGTTTCCATCATTGGAGAAAATGGAGAGTTAGAGATGGACTTACACAGCCAGTTGGACGCCGTCGACAGAGCCACGCCCTTGGCGCGCATGGGCAGCGGGAAGATCTCGCCAATGACGACCCACGCGCCCGGGCCCCAGGTGGTGGCAAAGAAGAAGATGTAGATGCAGATGAAGGCGATCATGGACTTGACGGCGGCGTCGTCGTCCGGGCGGCAGGTGCCGATGATGGCCACGATGAACTCGCAGATCAGCATGCCTAGGGCACCCCAGATGAGCAGCGGGCGGCGGCCGAGTTTCTCCATGGTGTAGAAGGAGATCGGGGTCGAGCAGACGTTGACGAGGGTCGTGATGAGCGAGATGAGGAAGGCGTTCTGGATGGTGCCGAGCTGCTGGAAGAAGGTGGTGCCGAAGTAGAAGACGAAGTTGCAACCAGTCCTGAAAAAAAAGGGGGTCAGTTAGACAACGTGATTCAGAGTAGAAGTTGTTAAGTTCGGACGTACCACTGCTGCATCATCTGCATCGAAGTGCCCAGAACCGTGCGGCGAAGGTAGCTGCTGCTATCCCAGAGCGAGCCCCTGAAGCAGTTGGCCCAGCTCTGGAAGTAGTTGCCGTGCGGGACCACAGTCGCCTCGTACTCGTGGTTGGCAACGATCTCAGCCAGCTCGTCCCGCACATAGTCAGAGTCCAGGGGCTGGTCCCTCAGCCTCGCCAGCGTCGCGGCCGCCTTCTCCAGCTGTCCCTTCTTGACGAAGAACCTGGGCGACTCCGGCAGGAAGAACAGGCCCGTAGCCAGGATCAGCGCCCACGCCATCTGCAGGCCGATGGGGATGCGGTACGACCCGCTGTCGTTCCTCTCCTGCGTACCATAGTCCACGGCCGACGCCAGGAGCAAACCAATGCAGATGCAGAACTGGTACCCGGACACGATCGCACCGCGAACCTTCCGCGGCGCAATCTCCGACATGTACAGGATGATAATCGCCGACACGAAGCCAACACCAAACCCAGCAATCAACCGACCAGCAACAATCAACCCCAACCCAGCACTCGCCGTCTGCAGCACCACACCAATAATAAACACACCACACCCCAGAATAACAGTCACCCGACGACCAAGCCAATCAGCCAGATCACCCGCGATCAGAGCACCAAAGAAAGTACCGGCGGACAGGATGGAGGTGATGAGTGACTTCTTCCAGGCGGGAAGAACGGTGGCGTCGGCGCCCTCGATGACCTTGATGAAGAAGTCCATGCCCATGACGCCGGAGATGTAGCCCGAGTCGTAGCCGAAGAAGATGCCACCGAAAGCTGCGAAGACGCACATCAGGTAGGCTTTGAGGGTTACGGGCGCCTCGACGCGCGAGATGTCGGGCGTGCCCATGGCCGGGGGGGCGGCGCCGCCTGGCATGGTGGGCTGTGGTGTTTTTGGGTTGGTGGTGGTGGTGGTGGTCGTGGAAAGAGAGAAAGAGAGGTCGTGGTAGATCGACTGTCGTCGACACTAATAGCGATACAAGGGAGGGGGGTGTCCGGAGGGATGGTGGACGAGAAGGGTGGTAGGGTAGGGAAGGGAGAGAGCGAAGTTCCCCTTTGGTGAGATATCCCTGGGAAGGCTGATGCAAACTGTCTTGTTGGTGTAAGTTCCCCGCTGAAGACCGGTCGTTGGGGACATCAAACGTTATATACTTCCAGAACCCAAACCGATGCCGACCAAGGACGGACTCCCCATGGAGGCAGAGATTGCCGAACCCGTCCACCGAGTTTCTGGTTCACCCCATGCCCCAGCTCATGGACCGTGGGGCAATATCCACTCCGCACTTCTTCCCCGGCCGGAGACAATATCGTGGGGAGTTTGCTGCCCTCGTGCCATGCACACGCCTGATCCCTCTCCACCGCCCGGGGGAGGGAACCTGGGGGCTAGACCTGGCCGGTCGTGCTGGTTGTCTACTGTTTTACACCCCCAGGGGTTCCTGGCAGAACGGACCCGTGCTAACCTCAAGGGTCAACACGGTCTCTAGCCGCATCTTGACTGCTCAGTGTACAAAAAACAGGGCACTTATTTCCGCCCTCTCGGGGCATGGACACATCCAAGCCGGAAAGACGTTGGTTAGCAAGGGGTATCTCAGGGCGGAAACGTTTTCTTGGGTGCGATACCCGGGTGAAGGGATGATGTATGGCCGGCCCTGTCGCGGTTGAGACGAGCTGAAGATTCAAGGCGGGAGAAACTTTCAGCCAGGGAGGTCAGGGTGACGGGCGTTTGGTCTCGAGCAGGGGTTCACCAGGAAGACAGGGGTGCGGCGGTCAGGTACGGAGCGGACCATGTCGAGAAGTACTAAGAAGGGCCGAGAATGTTTTATGCCACTGCGTCAAGGTTGGTATCTAGCGCAGTTCGCAAGCTTCAACCCAGTAAACGCTCTTGCCGTTCTGTTATCACAGTATGAGGCGGTTGTTGCGTTCATCAGGGCGTCTCGGGGGCAGCACTGAGCGAGCGAGGGTTGGGGTTAAATGACTGATCAGCAGGTGAACCTCCCTCGTTTGGCTCAACCACATCAAAATAAGCTCTTTTTTCCTGTGCTGTGCCGGAGCACCGAGAGACAAGGCGGCAAATCAGAGACCAGCGCCCAGCCGCAAGTGCCGGCAGTGGAACGGCAGTCGAACGACACCCGAATTATCCGGACGGCACTGATTCGGTGGCTTTGTGGATGGGACAGTGGGGAGTGGTCCCCGAGTGGGCGCCGAGTGGGTGCTGTTTGGACAGTTTAGTGCTCCCGCTTCCCGCCGCTAACCTATCAGTTGCCGCACCATGACTCGGACTGGCTGGGCTGGAGACTTTTCTCTCTTTTTCCACGCGTGTGTCCATGGGTGCGAGGCCGCGATACACGCCTTTCAGGGACGAAACAGCACCATCTCCACTGCAGACAGGGAACTTCGTTACGGGTAAATTCAAGGTGTCAACAGGCTATGTTCTTGTCTCAAGTTACACAGCAGCGACTCGGGGGGATGCCCGCGGCAAGAAACAAGAACAACAAAGCATGAGATGAACAGGCCGAGTTTGACGTCATTGTCATGGTTGTGTTCGCACAAAACTGTAGAATTGAGAAGGACTGAAAAGGACGGACCCCTCTCTGTGTGTTCTCCATAGCAAGGACCCGGTTTATCTGATGAGTGTCTTTATGGGCGAGCACGAGGTTTGCCCGGTCAGTGCATGTGCGTATTATGGCATACAAGTTAAAAACGCCCACAGCACCACCACCCAGCGGATTTTGGAAAAGGATGGCCTGGACTCGCTGGCTGCGTCACGAGACCGAGATATTCTGCATTCTTTAATTAGTAGACATGGGGAGTTCAACGGCCATGCCTGGAGCCATAGTCGGAGAAAACCGCCCTGAAATTCGATCTAGACTGGAGCAGAAAAGAAAACTCGTTGGCATCCAGACCACGGACGTTCATGCAAAGCACTGTGGATGTCGTCAACCCCTGTAGAAACCGTCGTCAAACCGAGGGATAGGGCTAGAAGGATCGAGCGTGATGGGGTTGCGTTGAACCGTTGAATGCAAACCAACTCCTTATTACCCAGATATAAGATCCAACACCTGTTCCAGACGAAGAAGAAGAAAATGAACGAAAAGAACCCGTTGGATCAGGATCCAATGTAAGGGGCAGAAACAAAAATTAGGGGTTTAAGCTCTAGGGTTAGGGTCAGACCTGGTTCTGGCTGGCTTGCATGGTGCAAGGTTGTGGATCCGGCTTTTCTTTGCGTGCCTCAATTCTTTGCCCGCAACAACAAAAAACGAGACAGCGATCGGGCATCTCGCACGCAATCACCAGACACGAATGCCAGGCCCAAGCGTGCCAATTATTTGCGCAACTGACGCAAGATCAAGATTCCCTCCTCTCGTCTTCTTTCCCACATATTATCACATCTTTAAGTGACGATCGCGATCGCAGCCTGGAAGATGGCCGAGCACGCCGAGATGGCCGATTGCTGCTCACAGCTCGCTCTGCTTGGAAAGGAAGCGCGGCGGGTGATTCGCTGCGTATTCGTGCCAAAGCCCCGCAACGTCAGTCGAACTGTTTGTTCGCGACCATCGCGCCGTTCACGCCCTGTCATTGGCCGATGCCGATTTCGAGGGACCAGATGATGATGTCACTGCCGCGGTTCTTGGCCTGTGGTTTGGACAACTGAAGTCATCGCAGCACGGAGAGCCCGGCTGGCAGGGCACATCCGAAGCACCATGACGCTGTCGCAAACGGGGTTGGGCAAGTGAAGCACACTACGTAAGTGTAGATGGCTGGTTTCTGGCGGTCGCACTGGCAGGCGCCTGGTATTTATGAGCCCAAGGACTGTCTCGCTGGGCTCACGCAGTGCGAGACTGAGAACTCGACCCTTACACCATTCCATTTCACATCATCATCATCGTCGATTTACGGCTCACGTTGGAACGGGGGTCTTTTTCTGTCCCCGCCGTCCCCCTCTCCTCTGGACAACGTTGATTGACATTATCACCGCTTTTGCTCTGTTTGCTTTTCATCTTCATCCGGCGCCCACAGACACTTGACATCTCCACATCCACAAAATTGTTTACATACAACGTGCCAGTGCCATGTCAGAAGTAATCCCTGGAACCTACCCCGACTCGATCCCGCCAACCCCAGAAGAAAGCATGCAGCAGTCGGCCCACTCACAGTCCCAGTCCGACCGGGAGGAGACCCGCCACGCCCGCCAGCGCGACAAGCTGTACAACCCGGCCGAGCCTCGCACCCAGCCGTACCCCGAGTCCGGCGTGGGGTCGAGCTCAGCCGGGGTGGGCTCGACGGGGGGGAGCTCCACCTCGTCTTACACGTCCAGGCCTGCCGAGTACAGCTGGACCCGCCCCAGCGAGGCCGTGGGCGGCGGCACCTACTCCCGGGACCCCCACCAGCCGGGGTTCGCCCCGTTGTCGTGGATCCGGACCGACTGGGACACAGCGAGGCTCTTCCGCGGCAGTGGTAGCATCGGCAGTGGTAGCATCGGTAGCGGCAGTATCGGCGGTGGTAGCATCGGCGGCGGTAACATCGACAGGGGCAGGGGCAACATTGGCAGCGGTAGCATCGGCAGTGGTGGTATCGGCAGCGGCAACATTGGCAGCGGCGGCATTGGCAGCGGCGGCATTGGCAGCGGCAGCATTGGCAGCAGCAACATCGGCAGCAGCAACATCGGCAGCAGCAACATCGGCAGCAGCGACATCGGCAGCGGCAGCGGCATCAGCAAGAACTTGGATACGGGGTCCAAGTTGGAGGGCACCAGGGGCAACATTGCTCCCCAGTCTGAGAGAACTGGCACCGAGAGGCTTGGTAGCGGCAGCATCGGCAGCAGCAATATCGGCAACGCCAACATTGGCAGCGGGAGCGGCATCAGCAGCAAGAACTTGGATGCGGGGTCCAAGTTGGAGGGAACTAGGGGCAACATCGCTCCCCAGTCTGAGAGAACTGACACTGAGAGGCTTGGTAGCGGCAGCATCGGGAGCAGCAATATCGGCAACGCCAACATTGGCAGCAGGAGCGGCATCAGCAGCAAGAACTTGGATACGGGGTCCAAGTTGGAGGGAACTAGGGGCAACATCGCTCCCCAGTCTCAGAGGACTGGCGCTGAGAGGCTTGGCACCACCGAATCAAGCACCCGGAGCAGCCCGTCGCCTAGTGACTCGGCGCCGTCGGCCGCACCATACTGGGGAAACCTCCCCAAGGGAGAAGAGCGAGGAGGCATCCACAACACGGTTGTCGGCCATGGAAGTGCCGGTGATGATCATGACCAGCATCACCACATGCCCATCGAGTCAGCCTCCCCAGAGGCAGCTGTCATTTCGGGGGTAGCTAACTCTCCCAGGGGCGGCGTCTACAACACCGTGATCGGCCACGGCAGCCAGGACCTCGAGTCTGAACGCCAGTCAGCCGACCGTAGCCACATGCCTGCTGCCGCCGGTGCGCCCGAGGACTCGATCATTACTGCTCCCCTTCATGACATCCCCGAAGAGCGCCACAGGACCGGCCGGAAGATTGCTTCCGCCGACACCTCGACCGCTGCTCCCGGGCTGCTGCCAGAGACTTCAGTCCGTGACGACGTGCTGCTCTCGGAAGCCGCCTCACGGGATGCCGGCCGCAACCACTCTCCGTCCACGTCCGGCACGCAAACTCAACGCGCCTTTCCCTTGACAGCGGGCCACAGCGAGAACCTCGAGGAGCGCCGGAAGTCCGCATCGCCACCCCGGTCTGGCGCTCTCGCGGGAGCGGCTGCCGTGGGTGCGGGCGTAACCGCCTCCGAGGCCGTGGGCAAGCGCCAAAAGGGCAGCAGCGTGGCCGACGCGACCGCAAACAGGTCCCAGTCGCCCAGCACGGCCGTGGCTGGCGAGCGTCAGTCTCCCCCGATGGTCGAGAAGAGTAGGAGCCACGAGGACGGGTCGCCCAAGGGCGAGAAGAAGCACAAGATTCTCGGCATCTTCCACCGCAACAAGGAGGACAAGGACGAGGCCCGCAGGAAGTCCATCGGCCATCGCGGAGAATCTCCGAAAGATGAGGTGGCTCATGGCGACTCCCGCAACCGCCTGCGCAAGCCCTCGCCGCCGACGGCCAAGGCGGACATGGAAGACCATCACGGCAAGGAGAAGGCAGTCGCCGGCGCAGCAGCTGGCGCCGGCTCTTATGGTCTTATCCACCACCACAAGAAGGACAGCATCGGCGAGAAGCCCGACGAGACTGGCGGCGCTATCCGAAGCCCTGTGACTGCCGAGGCCGCCATCGAGCGCCAGACCTCGCCGCCGACGGCCAAGGCGGACACGGACGACCATCACGGCAAGGAGAAGGCAGTCGCCGGCGCAGCAGCTGGAGCTGGTGCCTATGGCCTTTTCCACCACCACAAGAAGAACAGCATCAGTGAGAAGCCCGACGCGACTGGCGGCGCTATCCAAAGCCCCGTTACTGCCGAGGCCGGCCCTATTGGAGAAGCGCCCCGGCAGATCGAGACTGTCTCGACGCCGTTTGAGCATCCCAGAGAGCCGCCCATGCCGCCCCCGCACGGTGTTGATACTGGCATTCCGTCCGGCATTCCATCCCCCACCATCCACACGGCCCAGCCGGCCACTAGGGGCGGCATCACGACCAACGAGCCAGGCAACTACAACACCCTGGCGTCGGGAACGACCTCCGGTATCAAGGCGCCATCGTCTGGGCTTGACAGCAAGGATGCTGGGTCGGGGGATCGCCGAGACTACAACATCCTCGCGTCCTCCGGCGCCCCGGCCTCTGAATTCACCCGAAAGGGAGTCGCAAGCAGGGAGGCTGGTGATTACAACACGCACCAGTCGTCTGGCGCCCCAACCTCTGACCTCACCCGAAAGGGAGTCGTGAGCAGGGAAGCTGGTGATTACAACACGCACCAGTCCGCTGGCATCCCGGCTCCTGAAATCACGAGAAAGGGCGTTGTGAGCCACGAGACTGGCGATTACAACGTGCACCAGTCCTCCGGCAGCCCCAAGGCGGCGGGCCACAAATCCGGCAGCGGCATCGTGACTCATGAACCCGGACACTACAACAAGCTCGCCTCTGGCATCCCGTCCGGTATCAAGCGCGATTCACCCTCGTCGAGCGACTCTGGTAGCCGCACCACCTCGATCGACAAGTCCAAGTCGGATGACGACGCGTCCGAGTACAACGTCCTCGCATCTGGCACCCCCTCCGGTGTCAAGGTCAAGCCCAAGTCGCCGCGCCAGAGCATCCACGCCGCCGACAAGTCAATCGGCACCAGCCACGCGCAGCATGCCACTTCTGGCGGCATCACCTCTGGAGGCATCATCTCCGGCGCGCACCCCTCCCAGTCCCGAGAGCCAAAGTCAACGGACATCACGTCGCGCGCCCAAGACCTCAAGGACCTCCCGGCGCCGAACGCCCCCGAGCATGAGCACCACCACCAACCCGCCTTCATCGCCGGCTCTATTCCGTCCCACCACCACGGCTCAGACACCTCCACTGGCCGCCCCAACCTCAGCCAGGAATCCCTCCCCGGCATCACCACCTACCCGCACCCGGAGATGGTGCACAACATGAGCCCGGAGATCATGCCCAAAGCATATACCGCCTCCTCGCCGCGCCACCACCTGGGTCAGGGCCAGGGCCAGGATCTGAGCAAGGGTCAGAGCAGCCAGTTCATGCCCTCCACCGCCACCACCACCAGCCGCAGCATGGGAACGAACACCGACTACCAGCCGCAGCAGCAGCAGCAGCAGCACTACCCTCCGACCGAGCACATGGCGCAGGGTATGTCGCCTGCCGTGATGCCTGCCGCGTATACCGCTGCGGGGGCGGCCGCGGGTGCGGGTCTGGCACAGCACCACCACCAGCAGCAGCAAGGTGAAGGTCAGGGCCAGGGTCAGGGACTGCAGGGGTATTACCCGCAGGGCCAACAGCAGCAGGGTTTGGGACAGAGTATGAGAGGTCAGGATCTCGCTGAGCAGGGTCTGGGCCAGCAAAAGGGTCTGGGCCAGCAAAAGGGTCTGGGCCAGCAGGGTCTGAGCCAGAGCCAGCCTGAGCAGAGCTACACTCAGCAGAGCAGCATCTACAACCAGCCCCAGTCCCAGCCCCAGCAGCAGGCCTACCATCTCGGCCAACCCCAGCAAAGCTACGATCTCGGCAGCCAGTCCCAGCGCCAGTCCCAGCCCCAGCAGCAGGACTACCATCTCGGCCAGCCGCAACAAAGCTACAATCTCAGCAACCAGTCCCAGCCCCAGCCCCAGCAGCAGAAGCAGCGTCTCAGCCAGCAAAGCTACGGCATCCAGCCACCCGAGCAATTTCTCCAGGAACTGCATCAGCAGCAGCAGCAGCCGCAGCAGCAGCCGCAGTCCCAGTCCCAGCAGCAGCCGCAGCAAAGCTACAACCAGTACCAACCCCAGTACCAACCCCAACCCCAACCCCAATCCGACAGGTCCCTCCAGAGAGACCCCGCCCTAGCAGCAGCAACCAGCTCGTGGGCTACGTCGGCGGGTAAGAGCTCTGGTGTTGGGCAGGGACAGCTTCAGTCTCAGTCTCAGCCTCAGCCTCAGCCTTTTTCTAGTGGGCAGGGGCAGAGTGGTGTTGGGCAGGAGTTTGGTGAAGGGTATGGTCAGGGCCAGGGCTTTAGTCAGGGTCAGGGCGGTATTGGTCAGAGCGGCTTTGGTCAGGGTCAGAGCGGCTTTGGTCAAGGCCAGAGCGGTATTAGTCAGGGCTTTGGTCAGGGAATTGGTGGGATCCAGCAGGGCGGGCGGGTGACGCACAAGTGCCAGCATTGTGGTGGCGAGAATGATATCACGGGGTATTTTGCTAGGGTGAAGGACAGTGTGGGGTTGTAAGTGAGCTCGGGGGAAGCAAGTTCACTGGCGAGGTTGTAGGTTATGATGTGGGAGTATTTATTTTAGTGTATTCCGTATTATTAGTCTTGGTATTGTATTTGGGTAGTTCTTTTTGCAAATGCTGCTTTTTGAAGTCGAGTTCTAATTATTGAATGGTTGGTATGTGATAATACAGTGCAAGTACATGTTCAAGTGAATGGTCCTGCGCAATAGATATGTGACCACCCGCCTTGGCAAGAAGGCAAGGCCGGTAAGAAAAAAGACAGAAGACAAAAACACATCACACGTGGTCCCTAGTCCGACCGCGCGCTCTTCGTCTTCTTGCTCCGCAGTTTCATCATGAAGACGACCAGCGCATACGACGAGATGCAAAAGAGCGCCGTGATGCCAGTCTGTGACCCCAAGTCAGCAAACCAGACCAAACCCAATCTCAGAGGGGAAGGCAAAAAGAAAAAAAAAGTAAGGTACTCACATCTCTCCACGCATAGTACTTCTCATTCAGGTTAAACACCTTCGCATAGTCGGCGCCCGTCTCATACGGACAATACCGACACGCCGCCATATCCCCCCCATTCTCGACATACCCCGAATTGCCCGCCTCGAAAAACCCCGCCATATACGCACCACACGTCTGGCCGGCGGGCGGGTCGAACAGGGTCAGCTCCTTGGGCTTGCAGCGCACGGGCACGTCCCAGAGCACGGTTCCGAGCAGGCCGCCGACGAGGTAGTGGAAGGGGTCGAGGTAGTACAGCCAGTACTTCCAGAAGGGCTGCATCGCCGTGTAGGGCACGACGACGCCGCAGAAGGAGATGAGTCCGCAGCCGATGAGGAGAGGGTTCGAGATGGCTGCGAAGTACTCGTTGGGCGCGTAGGCGGCGATGGCTTGGCCCATGGAGGTGTAGAGGAATTCGTAGACTGTGTGCATGTGTGTGAGTAGTTGGGTTCTTGTACATGTATCAAAAAGGGGGTGATGGGTGGGGAAACAAGGGGGGTGGTGGGAGAGAGCCAGAACAAACGTACAGATCATCTGGAGATAGATGTGGCCCGAGACGCTTGCGTCCACGGGGAACCCAGCGGTAAAGTACCAGCAGCAAAAGTAGAGGGTCGCGCAGATGATGAGGTAGGGGATCTCGGACACGATCTGGGCGCCGATGAAGGCGAGCCAGTGGTAGGTTTTGGACTGTTGGGCGGGGAGTGTCAGCAGAGATGATACCTTACACAGAGTTAAGAGACAAGAGCAAAAAATGACTGACCTTCTTCTCGCGCGTCTCAAACAGATCGCGGTTGTGCAGGAAAAAGGGCTGCATCTGGTTAATGCATCCCGGGGCCACGAAGATAAAGTTGAAGATGGCAAAGACGCGAAGCTGCAGGTCGAACGAGCTGTTCCCCATCTTCCAGAAGGTAAAGCCGCTGAACAGGGCGGCAAAGATGTGGAGGTTGATCTTGTTCCAGACGTAGTCCTGCTGCTGTGTTAGCTCGGGGGCATGGGTTAAGTCAACTTGACTGGCAGAACTCACAGGTGACCGCCACAGCTGCACCATGAGCCGGTGGAGGACCATCTTGAACTGGAACCATTTGGGAGACGCAAACTCTTCCTTGTCTTCGCCCTGGTCGTCGGAAGCCGCCCCTTGGTTTGTCAGGGACATGAGCTTGTCGAATTCTTCTTGGCGTTCAGGGGACCGGTTCCACACGTCGACCCAGTCGACCTTGACCTCGCTGTTGCCTTGGATAACCTCGACAATGTGGTCCGCCGGGTTGGTGTCCTCGGGGCACGGCGCGCCATTGCGGGCAAAGTAGTTGAGCACCTTGGTCGAGTCCTCGCCAGCTGCAAAGGGTCAGCCATCTGAAGCATTGTTGTCAATCAAAGGGGGTGACTGCAGGTACTCACTCTCTCCAAAGTAGGCCATGCGGCCGCCCTTGGCCAGAAGGAGAAGCGCATCAAAGGCTTCAAAGAGAACTGCCGACGGTTGATGGATGGTGCACTGCACGGGGTTTATCAATCAGTGACTGAACCAAGGAAAAAAGAAACAAGATTGGGTTGTTTTTACGAGAACTGCCTGGCCACCGTCCACGAGGCGTCTCAGGAAGCGAATGATATTGTAGGCAGACTGTCCATCCAGACCCGAGGTCGGCTCGTCCAGGAACAGCAGAGTCGGCTTGGCCACAAGCTCAACGCCCAGCGTCACGCGCTTGCGCTGTTCGATGGTGAGGCCGGCTCCGGGGACTGTTGATATCAGGGGACAGGTCAGCATCACTCCGCATTTTCAAGGGGCAACGGTATCAGATAGAAAAAAAAAAGATGCACTCACCCCCTATCAGTGCGTCACAGATGTCTCGAAGTTCCAGCAGATCAATAATGTGCTCGACATAGGCCAGCTTCTCTGCTTCTGGCACGGTTCGCGGCTGGCGCAGAAGGGCCGAGAAGACGAGGGCCTCCTTGACGGTCGCGGTGGCCTCATGGACATCCATCTGCTCGCAGTAGCCCGTCATTCTCTGGAAGCTGACGCTCTGGGGTTTGCCGTCGATGAGGATGGATCCGTGGATGTCGCCAAAATCTTTTCTTTGCGCGAGGACGTCGAGAAGACTGAGATCAGGTCAGTATTTGTTAAGGGGTCTTCATATCAAATGTTGTGAGTTCAACAAAGGGGAGAGAGAATAAACTCACGTCGTCTTCCCTGCACCAGAGCAGCCCATCAGCGCCACCAGATTTCCCGGCTGCACGTATCCAAACACCTTGTCCAGCAGCTGCTTCTGCTGGCCCTGATACTTGACAAAGTAGTCCAGATCGTGCCAGCAAAACGTCGACTGCTTGACAGGCTGCGACGGCGGAAGCGAAGGCACACCACCCTGAGCCCCCTTTTCCCCGTGCGCACGCGCAGCCTCGACATCGTCATCATCCCCGCGCATCTTGTTCCTCAAACTCCGCTTATACAGCAGCACCGAGGACCCGCCATCCCCGGTTCGCAGCTCAAACGCCAGCGCCGTGACGGCGATAAACGCCACCCAGAACCCCATCAGCACGCCAAACCCGCGCCAGATATGCCCCGTAGCATACGAGTACTGCTGCGAGATGTAGGCATGCCCGTCGATGACACCCGTAAGGTTGTCGCTCCCCAGCACCGTGCACCCACGATGGCCCCCCATCCCCCCAGGGACGGCAGCATCATCATAGCCGGGCCCGAACGGCACGTACTGCGGCGCGACACACTCCATCTGCAGACCGGTATACTCATTCGCCATGAGTGACTCGAAGGCGTACGCGCCCGGGTTGAGGTAAAAGATCCAGCGGAACCAGGGGTGCATCTCGGAAAAGGGGATGAGGTAGCCGCCATAGACGAAAAACACGGTCGACAGCAAGCCCGTCAGCTGGGAGGCGGTGCCAAAGCGGGCGCACAGGGCGCCGACCATGCGGAACAGCTGCAGGAAGACGAGGTTGTTGGCCAGCACGATAACCCAGAAGGTGAAGAAGCGGCCGGCGTCGGTCTGCAGCGCGGCCATGAAGTACAGGATGACGGTGAAGATGGTCACCTGCAACATGACCACGGGGATGTCGGTCAGGGCGTTGGCGATGCAGAAGGCCGTCGGGCGGTAGAAGCCAAAGCGTTTGTGCCGGGCGAGGATCGGGCGGCCCATGAAGGAGGCGGTTGTTTCCGACATGGCTTCCATCAGGAAGTAGAGGATCGGGAAGAAGAGCACGCCCGGGCGCAGGAAGATGGACTCGCTCGTGCGAGGGAGGTTGTAGAAGAGGCTGCCGCAGACGAGGGCTTGCACCAAGGCTGAGAAGACCTTGACGGCGAGGGAGAGGCGGTCGCTCAGGATCATCTGGAATTGTCTAAGGGGGTGGGACACAAATTGTTAGTTTGGGCTGAGCGTTGAGAAGCAGGGCTGTACTTACCTCAGAGTGCAGTTGATGATCTGCTCGCGGAGACCGACCGTGTAGACGCTTCTCCTGCCATCCAGACGTCTCTGCTTCTTCTCCCGCCGCACGGCCATCTCCAGGTCGTCGGCCTCGGCGGCCAGCGTCTCGACCGGTTGCTCCGTCTCGCGCATGTGCCGACACACCGAGCTCTGTTGATATGCGGCCTCGAACTCCTGCGGGGTGGTAGGGACTCTCGCCTCGGCACCAGGGGCGATGATGCGCTCGGTGGTGACGGTCACCGAGGTCAGGAAGTCGGCAATGTTGGCGCCGCGCGGGCACAGGAAGCCGAGGGCTTCAAAGTAGGCCTGCGCCATGTTCCCGGGTCCGTAGTAGATGATGCAGCCATCGGCCAGGACGAGCACCTTGTCGAACTGGTTGTAGATGCCGTTGCCGGCCTGGTACATGGTGGCGACGATGGTCTTGCCGTTGGCGTCGGCCTCAGCCCGCAGCGTCTCGGCGAACCCTAGCGCCGTCTTGGAGTCGAGCCCGCGCGTGGGCTGGTCCCAGAACTGCATCGGCCCGTGTCCGGCCATCATCTCGGCTAGCGACACGCGTTTCCTCTCGCCGCCGGACACGCCGCGGATGAACTCGTTGCCGACTTTCGTCTTAGTCGTGTGGCCGATGCCGAGAGAGTCGAGGATGCCGTGCTTGGTGTGCTGCACGTACTGCTGGTTGTCATCGGGGTGTTGTTCCCGCTCCCGCGGCACCTTGTTCCGCAGGGCGAACTTGATGGTCTGGTTGACCGTCAAGGTTGGGAAGTGGATATCATCTGCCATGTCCAGTCGTCAGTCTCCTCTTTACCTCAGACAAAGAAAAGGACCACAATTCTCGAGACTAACCCTCCGTGTTGAAACTGATCTGTTGGCGGTACCGCCGTGCCTGCCTGTGGTCCATGTTGCCGAACCGCACCTCGCCCTGGACCTCGTCGAACGACTCGCGTTGGTTGGACAGCACCCGGAGGAGGGACGTACACCCTGCACCGGGTCTGCCGAGAACAAGGAGCTGTGTTTCACTGTCAACAACACGCTCTCACTCTTGACTTTGAGAGGTCGAACACTCACCATCTCACCAGGCCGAACCTGTCCGCTAACCTCGTGCAGAATGGCCTAACAACTTTCTCGTCAGTTCCAATCCCCACCCAGACACTTAACAACAGACCCATCAGGTGGTAAGGTTGGGAATCCATACCCTCTTCACCCCTTTCCCCTTCCCCCCCAAAACCACCCTCGGATCCGCCCACGAAAGCAACGTCTCCCCCAACGCCTCACCCGGCGCGGTGACATTGACCGTGACATTCTTGAATGTCAGCGTCAGCCGTTTCTGTACCCCATCATCATCACTGCCCTCCTGCCCCTGTCTCTCCTTGCGTTGTCCCTTCCCCTGCTCCTCATCCGCAAAATAGACGACCCGGCTGAGGTCGACGTCCGTATCGCTGGCCGAGGCGTCAAAGACCGTCTGCCCGTCGGCGGTGCCGGCGGTGGGGCCGGATTTCGGGGTCCACGACATCCCGGGCTAGTTTGTGGTCTGCGGTCAGGACCGGATGGTGGTGAGGGTGTCTGTAACTCTGTGTGGGTGTGTTAAAGACGTGTAAGGAAGGATGGATGGTGGTGAACTAGTGGTTCCATGGCATGGTCGAAACAAAAGCACACTAGGTTTCACCATCTTGGGGGAAAAGGATCTTTATATTTCTTCACTGACGCAAGCTGCGGTATCCCCGGCAGAGGCGTTTTCCAGAAATATGTTGCGGGTAGCTTAGCTTGCTTCCAGTCCACTCATCGCCTTGAGGTCAAAGGGTGTATATCCGTATATCCGGGTATCCGTGTGGACCAGATATCCGCTTACATTTTTTTGGTGACTGGTTTGTCAGACTCGGTGATGAGATTGCAGCGTGCTAGTGTTTTAGCTTCGGCATTCCTGAGTTTCCCGACAGGGCTGACGGGAAATATCTGCGAGATCGGGTTTCCTTGGCAGTTCCAGGTTGGCATGGAAAAAGAGAAGGAAGAAACTAAGATCTTGGATCTTGATCTTGACTTGATTCAGTTAACGTTGGTATTCAGACACGCTAACTAAAGGTACTATAGTATGCCGGAACCTGGTAGTAGGGAGCCAGGTTCGGATCAATAGACAAGAAGGCCTCCATGTCGGCCGTCGCAAAGTCAAAGTTGCCAGGCCACTCGCCGCCTCCAGCCCCCAGGTCAGCAAGGGGCTGCTCCACGTCCTCGGGGTGGAGAGTCGCCGACGGCGAGGTGGTTGACGACAGCACGTCCAGCCCCAGAGGCAGGGACGGATCGGGATACGGCAGCTGGAGGAGCCGCTGTGCTGCTGTTGGGTTTGTTGCGCGTGGCCCAAAGCTCTCAGTCCCCACCGGCGTGCCCACTGCAGCAGGGGTCATCCCTTGGGTCTCGTCGGGAGTGACTCGGAAATCCGGATATACGGTTCGCGTCATTCGCTCCAGGTTGTCGGCCAGGCTCGCCATGAGGCCCGCCTTCTTCTCGGATCGGGGCCGCAGCGAAGTCCGCAGCGTGCGGATGGCGAGCTGGAGCCAGGGCAGGTTGGCCCGCCCGGCGGTTCGGTCTTGCAGCAGGTCCAGCACGAGCACGTGGGACGCGCCCTCTATGAAGAAGGCGTGGTATTTGATCTCCTGGACAGAACGAAGCTGGGATTAGCGTTGGCCAGCTCATGGTTGGAATACGATGTGAGATAGTGAGTATTCAGGGGTATTTTGACGAAAAGAGGATCAGGGGCAACCCACACGACAAAGCACGTTCTGCTGGCAGGACCCAGCCAGAAACACAACGCAGTGCCTCGTCGCATCCAAGCAGTAGTCGCATGCCGTGTCCAACCACGGCGGCGGCGTCGGCAGACTGCTGGCCGTGGTAGTGCCCGACGAGGCGCTCTCCTGGCGCAGCTTGGCACGGAGCACCAGAAAGGGGCGGAAGGTCAGGACCAGTGTGTGGTGGTACACTAATACAAAGACAACATGGTTAGTATCTCTTTCTCAAAGGCAATCTCCCATGTCTGAAATGGGACCCTACTGGTCGACACAATGGTCTGGCACACGCCGAGCTCGCCGCTGCTCGGGTCACCGACCAGGCCAAAGTTGAGGTCCTTGCGCTGCTGCTCGGCAAAGCGCAGTAGCTCGCGGCGGATCTCCTTGGCCGCCTCCCAGATCGGGCCCAGCGAGCGGGGGTGCTGCTGCTTGTAGATGAGCGTGGCGCACTTGGACATGAGCTGTGCCAGCGTCACCAGGGACTGTAGCAGCTTCTGCTCGGCCGGCAGCGGCACGCGCATCTCGGACTCGGGGAACGAGCTGGGACGGCCGAGGCTGAAGCAGAGCCAGCTGAGAAAATGGGAGGGTTGTTGTTAGCCATTCGATACCGTAAAAGATTCAGGGCAGGCGTGGACATCTCACATCTCCCAAAAGAACACACTCCACACCGTAATCCTCCGCTGGTGTGTATCCTCTACGGACTGTGCAGACCCCGTAATGTCCTTGTGAAGGCCGGCACCCACGGCCTTGCGGACGGCAATGCCGGCCATCAGGAAAGCTGAGTTGGGTCTTGCTCTCTCGGCATGAAAATGCGAGTGGGCGGGTGTCAGATCTCAGCATGAATCAAACAAGCATTGACTTGAAAAGAAGTAGAAGACTTATCATGAGCAACGCCATCTGCACCGCCTGCACATTAACCATCTCATCCAGTCTCGCAGCCCACCTCTTCGCCTTCTGAAACAAAAACTGCGCAACCGCCTCCTCCTCCAGCATCGACGCGCCCATCGCCATAGCCAACAGCACAACAATCGTATCCGGGTTCTCCGACGAGAACATCTCGGCAGGGACGTACAACCTCGCCAGCTGACGACGGTACTCGTCCTTGTCCCAGATGGGCATGACGTGCCAGTACGTCGCCAGGTAGCGCTCTAGTAGGCGCCCCGCCAGGTCGCGGTCTAGCAGCATCGCCGCCGTGTCATTGGTCGCCATGGAAGACTCGGCGCGGTCGGCCAGGTCGCCGAAGTACAGGCTGCGCAGGTTGAAGCGGTCCAACCCGGGACCCATCTCCTGCACCTCCTTCTGGGGGCCTGTCTCGGGCGGCCGCGTGCCCTCGAGCTGGTGGTAGACGAAGTTCATGATGGAGAAGTTAGAGGAGGGGCCGTAGTATAGTTGCAGGAGCATCGAGGGCGATGCGCGGTGTGTTGCGGCCACGCTGTGGTTTTGGAGGCCCCGGGAGCTGTGGTCGTGTCCGGGGTCGGGGTCGGGGTCGTGGTCGTCCTCCTCAGAAGGGTGGTCTGCCGGGTCCGTGTCATGGTGTCTGCGTCGTGCGGATGCGGGCGCGGCTGACGAGCATTTCCTCGCCCGGTTGCGGGCCTTGGTCCGGTAGACGCAGTCCGCGCCCCGGAGCTTGCAGCGACGGCAGGGGTCGCCGCCGTCGCAGCGAGTTTTCCTTGCGCGACATTCCTGGCAGGCCTTTGATATTCGCCATTTGGACGGTTCCATTTTGGTCTTTGGCAAGTATGGCAATGGTACCCAAGCCTCAAATATCAAATGATGAGCCTCGGTGTGGAGGGGATGACCGGGGCCGAAAGTGGCAACTTTGCTTGTGTGCGGAATGAGTCGGGCAATCATGAGTGTAAGTGCAATAGGGTTTATTATCAATAATCTGTAAGACTTTCTGGCTGGCAGAAAAAAAAGATACGTACCGATGGATGATCGGTCAATTCTGACCGCCAAACCTTCATCTTAGAACACGGGGTTTAAGTTATGTCATTCATTCAGGGGTAAGGGAGGTAAGCCGCTGTTCAAGCAAACCATACCCAGCTCTCTCGCCTCAACCCATTCCCGCATAACCATAGCCAACAAAATAAGTGAATTGAATTTGGTAAACCAAAGACCGTTTGCAGCTAAAACAAAATGGTGCTTTCAACTGCCCAACACGGCAAAAGCAATGGCGATGCGGTTTGTGTGGATCGAACACACGACCTTCAGATATGATTCCCGAAGTTTGACTTCAGTCTGACGCTCTCCCAACTGAGCTAAACCCGCTTGCTGTGGATACCGAAGATCGATTTTGCTAATTAAAAAGGTGGATGCGGTGATGGTGGGTTCGGATGGACTCGTGAGTCGCAGGTCAGGGGTTAGGGATCGGTGGTTGGGTTGGTTGTCTGGGCAACAGCATGATTCAGGGCTTGCTACCGTTGGGCAATACTTCAGTAATAATACCTGTGCGGGTTGAAATCATGTAAGCTGAACATTGAAATTGGAAGTGGAAGGTTAGGGGAAAACATTCATTCTTGCCGCTGTACTAAATGGACAGGTCGGTCTACCCGTCGAAATCCTCAGCACCAGGAGTCCACCATGTTTGTCTACCAACCACGATAATAATATTCAACCCCTGGGAACATCTCAAATCAAAATCCACCAATCACCAAGTGTATTCCAGTATTGCCCGAAGGCCCAAACTCGCTGCTCAATAACCCTCTGCCGTATAATGCGTAGTCTGCACCGGCACGTACCCACTCGGAAAATACTCGGCGCTTACCGGCAACCCCCCAGTCGTCGGCGGCGTTGGCTGAGAGTACGGCGGGCCGTACGAAGCAGGCGGCGGCGTTCCAGCGGTATAATACGTCGGCATAACCGACCCTCCCAGCGGATTGTACGACCCGCGGTGGTCCGGTGACTGTTGCGGCACCGCGGCCGAAGAGACCATCAGGCTCTGCTTGTCCGCCGCCTCATGATCGCCGGCGTGACCATCGCCTTCTCCATGACCATGACCGTGGCCGTGGTCATCTCCCGTCAGCGGATCTCCAGACTTCCTGTTCCTCCAATTCGCGACCCCCGCGCCGATCCGGTCCAGGACAATGATCAGATACAACAGCAGGACAGCCACGGGCAGGATCCAGGGCGTCTGCATGATGTTGTACATCAGGTCCTTCGTCGCCGACAGGGCCAGAAGCACGGCGGCAGCAATGATGACACCGCTGCGGTTAAAAAAGGCCATGTAGTCAAAGGCGTCGACTTTGGTGGTGCGGATCAGGATCATGACGACGAGGAAGCAGGCGATGAGAATAAGAAAGGCCGACCAGAAATAGCGGTACACCAGCTTCCACGACTCGAACATGACGCCGATGACGTCCTTGTCTACCGGCATGCTCAGCCCCAGCGCGCTGTACATGGCCGCCGCCGTGTGGGCGTAGAGGTTGAAGAAGGCGTCCGGCAGGTCGAGGACGGACGTCCCCGTGACGCCACGGCCGCAGATGCTCGTCGTGTTGCCGATGGTGTAGACGTCGTTTTGGATCTCGTCGATGAAGATAAGGCTGGCTAGCTTCTTGTCGAGCTTGAGGTAATCGATCGAGGCGAGTAGCGTGTCTCGCAGGACTCGGCCGTCGAGGTGGTTCTTGAAGCAGGCCTGCACCAACGACTTTTCAAACTTTGAGATGCCCTTGGACACATACCGCGCCAGGGCAATCTGCTGGGCGCCCTCGACCAGGCCGACGATGGCGAGGTGGATGGGGAAGTGTAGGACGGACCAGATCTGCTGCCGGATGGTGCCGAAATGGCCGTGCGGGTGGTTGTCGAAGTAGATCATCCAGGTTGCCGTCTTGCAGCAGCACACGTGTAAGCCAGTGCCCCAGCTGGAACCAGACCAGATGAAGGATAGGGGGTGGGGAGGTGACTCACCAGTATCAAGACGATACAAAGCACCAGACCGCACGCCTCGGGATCGAGCCCCGACTTGCCCATCATGCGCGAGATGGTCTTGGTCACACCAATCGCTCCCTCGCCGATGACAATCAGCGTCAGCAACCCCATGCGCTCGACCAGGTGCGTCTTCTTGAAGCTCAGCATCCGCCAGAAACACGAAACAGCAATGGTGGCGATGCTTTCAAGCAGCATGACCACCCACCAGACGCTGTAGATGCCGTTCGATGCCGTTACGGGCTTGTTCTCCGCAAACGCGGGGATCATGGCGGCGTAGGCGCCCGCCGCGACGACATAGACGAGGACATTGAGGAAGACGGGCAGGAACAGGTCCGTCCGCCTCGCCAGGCCCGAGAAGACGCCAACAACGACGTACTGGATGGCGAACAGCGCGCGGCTCATGACCAGGGTGTAGCAGAGGATGCGGAAGTTGGTGTTGTCGCCCTTGTCGGTGCCTGGGGCGAAGGCGGAGCCGACCAGGGCAAACCCCACAAAGACGATCATGATGATGGTCTTGCACACGCGGGCGTAGATGCTGTCGTTCTCGAAGCGCACATCGTGCAGCACGGTGTGGAACCACGTCGCCCAGATGATGGCGAAGAAGCCGATGTAGGCGAAGAGCGACGAGTGGTCGACGATGTAGTGGTACGCCGTGAAGGTGGCCAGGTTGGCGACGAAGAAGAGGTCGAGGAACAGCTCCGACGTGCTGGCTTCATGGCGGGGCGCGAAGACGAGGTGCTCCTTGTCGACGCCCTGGAGGGGGTTCTGGATCCATGGCACGATGGTATGGATTCGTCTCTTTGTCCGTGATTCGTGGCTGCCCAAAGGAATTTGTTAGAGGAGAACTGGTCAAGAGAGCAGTTCACTGGGGCAGTCAACAGGCGTGACTTACACGGCCTTGCGGCGATAAAAGGGGGCCATGGCAAGTCTTCACTCAGCAAGAAACTCGACAGGACCCCAAGTCTGCCGTCTGCAGTCGATCGACATGCCAAGGGCAGAGAAGGATGGACAAGACGCGGCCCATCGCCTTGGCTAAAGCTTCTTTTTTACCTCGTGCGTCCGTATTTGCTGCCGCTGAGGAGGCCTGACTTGGGGCTGAGGGGCGCTCGGAGCACGTGGGGCTTGGGATCGCAAAGCTGACCCGATGCAGATGGGGCGGCCAGACTTAGCTTCGCACAGGTCACCTCAGCCGCAGAGCCAGAAAATGCCGGTGGCTCAGTGTGGTTCCGATCGCGGCGTGCAGCGGCTCGGGACATTCCTTGCCTTTCCGGGGTGGACTTGACTGACCTTTTTACGAAGCTCAGCTTCCACAGTTGTCTGACCACTCTCTGGGGTATGGACTTGTAGAGAGTAAAAGGGCAGACAAGATGCATTGTGCACTGCAGCCCAAAAATACGGAAAGTGAGACTTGTTAACCTGACCTGACACTGCCCGTGTGACGGGAATTCTCGTTTTCCGTCGACTCGGACAAGCTCAGAGAAGAACTGGCTTTGTGACACGGCAGCAGACGAACCCGGATCACGGGCACTTCAAGGTTCCAGACCGGCCCAGCCACGTCCCCCATGCCCAATCTCCTTCACCGATTCAGCCCTGCCCCCCGGACCGCCGAAGGGATGCAGCAAAGAGCCGCATGGCAGCGCTCGGCAACCAGTCACACCATCGAGTCGGCCCATTAAACTGTCGCTGGCAGAGACTAGTGAGATAAAACCGGCAAGGAGGCTCGCTCAGCTTGTCATACCATCACTTCGTCCTGTTGAATTGGACAGTGACCTCACTACTCAGTACAAAGCCGGGTTTGACAGGGTGGCGATGATCAGAACAAACACGACGCGAATTGAACAAGGGCCTCATGAGCTCCCTTTCCGTTTTGCAATGACCGTCGCTACGAACTTTAAGTACAACTTACTCTCGTAAGCTCCTTGACTCTCTACTGCGGCACTTGGACATGACCAGACCCCCTCCATGCCCAGCACCAGCAGCTAGCGCCACATCCCCCCCACCATTCCCCATCGCCGGACCAGCCCCAGCCCCAGCCCCAACCCCAACCCCAAAGCGTCCTCCCCTTCCCCTCCCCCTCCCATACTCCCTCGGACGCTTCAAATCCTCCAAATACATCTCCCTCCCCTTTGCAATCTCCCCCCTCAGCTCCTCCTCAACCTCCCTTGCCGTCCGTCCCCTCCCATCCCTCACCCCCTCATCAGCCCCAGCATCCACCAACAACCCCTTAATCCTCACCGCCCGCGCCATCCATAATGCATATTCTTCCTCCTCGTACGTGCCGAGATAGACCCAGCTGGGAAGGTGGGAGGCTAGGTGCAGGGGTGTTGAGCCTGGGCCTGGGCCTGGACCTGGACGAGCACGTCGTTCTTCCCCTCGGGCTTCTTGGGTTTCGAGGTCCCTGTCAACGGGCAGGTTGGGGTCTGCGCCGAGGGTGAGGAGGAGGGCGACGGCTGGGGGGGAGGGGGAGAGTGTGGCTATGTGGAGGGGTGTTAAGCCTTTGGTGTCGCGGTGGTTGAGGATGTTGGTGGTGTTGGGGTTGTCCTGGAGGAGGCGGGCGGTGAGGGTGCGGGCGAGGTTGGTGTCTTCGAGGGTGGCGTCGGCTAGGTCACGGGATTTGGGGGTGAAGAGGGGGTTGGCGAGGAGGTGGAGGGTGGTGTGGCCGTCGGGGTTTGGTAGCCATGGGTCGGCGCCGTGCTGGATGAGGAGGGTGACGGCGCGGGTTTGTTTCATGTACGCGCCGTAGTGGAGCGGGGTGTGGCCGAAGGCGTCAGGTCGGTCGACGCTCGCGTTGTGGGCGAGGAGGTGGGAGATGGTCGATTCCAGCGCTGTTAGTCTTTCCAAGTAGGCCGGGTGCCTTTCAGGGTCAGTTTGGAGGTCGTGCCAGGCGTCAGAGATGGTCTTGGTCCCATGCCACGCAAGACACCGTCCGATGGCGGCCCAGTGCAAGGGTTGCCGGCCGTGTTCGTCGGCGGCGTCCGGGTCAGCGCCGAGGTCCAAGAGGGCTTGCACGGCGGCCACATTCCAGTTGTGCGCCGCCCTGTGAAGCGGGGTTGCCTTGTCACCCCCGACAATGTAGGGGAGACGCTTGCCTGAGGGGTATGATCGCCGTTGGTGGATATCGGATCCCTTGCTCACCAGATACCGAACAATGTCGGCGCTACCCCAGCTCATGACGTGGCCAAGCGGTGAGTCCGCGAACGGATCGCGATCGCTAGGAATATGTGTCATGAAGTATCCCATGAGGTCCGATGTTGTCACGTCAGCTCCGGCGTCGACGAGCAGCCGGATTGTCTTCTCGCGGTCAAGGTCTGGCGAAGGAGACACAACCTCGCTTTCAAAGGACCAACTTTTAGCGGCGCAGAGCAGCGGAGTACGGCCGTGCCCGTCCACCGTTTCTATATCCAACAGAGCCCCTCGGCTCAGGAGTAGCCGGACCACTTCGGACCGCCCATTCCACGCGGCCCAGTGGAGCGGAGTTCCATTGATAGGAATGTCCTCGCATTCACCATCTTGGCCGCAAGTATAATTCATAGGGACTCCTCGATCCAAGAGAAACCTAACGGCACCTATAGCGCCTCGGCCCGCAGCCACCTGCAGCAAAGTGCGACCGAAGTCGTCCAGCTGTCTGGTATGGATATCAGCGCCGATGCGGACAAGGAGGTCCAGCGCTTCCGGGCTATCGTAGTCCCGGCAGACCTCAGTGAGCAGATGCGAAGCCCAGTAACTCCGGTGCCTTGGGGACGTTGGCAGTACCGCCCCACGCTCGACGAGCAGCGCGATGATGGCGAGGCCTGCAGGCGAAAGCGCGCGGGAATCCAAGTCCGGCTCTCGAAACCGCGGGACGAGAGATGCAAAAGCGACGGGCCTTGCGGGTGTGAAACCCGCGTCGCCTGTGAGCCCCCAGGCCGAGTCGCGCGGGTGTAGTCGCTGATAACCAGCCTGGTGTCGGAGCGGGGTGTTGACGAGCTCCGGGTGTGCATCGAGAAGCTCACGACATTGTGCGACATCCTCGGAAAAAAGCGCGTCGACGAGGGCGGCTCGCGGCGTGCCCCTCTCGGCAGGCTCGCTGACCAGCGTGTCAATCAGAACGATGTTGCCCTGAGGTGTCTCCATGGTGTAAGCAGTTCTGGAGAGCAGCGGGGTGTTTCACAACATGGGAACGAGAACTGGACAGAGAACTGGAAAACCAGGCCACCAGGAGTTGAGGCGAAGGAAGGAATGCAGCAAAGAGCAGCTTGGCATTGAGGACCGACCACCAGTCACATCAAGTTGGCTCGAGAAAATATCGCTAGCGGAGATCGGTGAGACGAAATCAGTAAAGCGGCCAGCCTGTCAAACCACCTCATGTCTCGTAAGTCGTAACTGCAATGCCTCACAGTTGGAGAATAAGATGCCCATACAGAACACCTGTTTTCACACAATTTTGGGCAGAACTGTGGTCATAGTAGCGCTCTACCTCTAGTCCATCCTTCAGGTACATGTGCATGCGCCAGGACACAAACTCTTCTTGTTCTCCAACCCCTATTCCAACTCAGGTATGTACATACCAACTCCAACCCCCTCCCCTCCCATGTCTGAAGAGAGTTTTTCTCCCCACCCCCTTTCCCAAGACAGTCAAGAGAATCAAAACCCCAGCGCCGCATTAAAAGCCTGCGCGGTACTCGCATCCTTAGTCCCCAACCCCTGGACCTTGGCCTGGGCCGTCTTGCAGAGCGCCTTGGCAGCGGCGTTGGCGGCGCACACGTTGGTCAGCTGGTCGCAGATGCGGTTGGTGATGATGTTTGGGTTGAGGGCGTCCTGCTGGCCCTTGGCCACCAGCGGGTCCGTCGGCAGGAACGTGCCCTCGGTCGCCTTGCGGCCCGCCCGGCCGAGCTGGAAGTCCATTGTCGGTTTGCACTTGCCGAAGTCGGCACCCCCGTTGTTGGCTTGACGGGGGCTGTGGATGGTGGCGGCGGTGGCGGTTGAGGCCGCGAGAAGGGCGAGGAGGAGGGTTTTGGTGTACATTTTTGTTGTTTTTGTTTTGGTTGGGTGAGGTGGATGTGGTAAAGACCGGCTTTATGGTAAGTATTAAGAGAATGTAACGGTTCACAGAACCTCGAAGAGATCAACTCTGAAAGAATGGTAGGCGGGCGCGTGGATGAGGACTGGGTCAAGAGAGAACTGTCCAAGAGATGGATAGGATGGATTTATATTATTTCTTTTGTCAGTACTTTACAGAATCTTGGAATCGAGATTCAGATCTCCCCAGATTCGTGCCTGGATTTCGTAAGGTGCAGATCAGACCGACAGCTCTGTCTGGACGGGACGGGAAGCAACACAAGTTCACTGAGTCTGAGACGGATCGCCAGTCTTCCCAACCGAGCTTCCCTCAGTCCCGTGCTTCTTCGTCCCATCTTCGGCTGATCATTCTCACGGCGGGAATAAAGGTAGGGAGATGTCCTTGAAGGCGGCCTGGGTCGCGTGACTCCGTGATGCAGTCCACCCGGTCTGCATGATGTGCCACGGCAGCCCTGACACGCACGGTTTGAGGATCGCCCATCGGATCTCTGGCTCCGATGTCGAACGATGCAGGCGAGAGTTTGGTGCCGATGGCAGCTTGGATGAGTTGGTCGTCTCCGCCAAACTTGTAATTAGTGGATCTGGAGAGGGAATGTGTCTGCATTCTCAATTTGTAGATGTGATCTCATCAGAAGACAGATATTTTGGATGGACGTGTGTTTGTCCGCTGAAAAAGTGCACACAACCCAATAATTATGGAGCTGCTCGTAACGACGATTGCCATGTAGGTGAGAAGGGTATGAAATGGCAGTGGCACTTCAGATAAACGCCCAATATTATATGTCCTTTGTGAAAAACTCCTGCGCTCACTTATGGCCATCGCCTCCGTGATGGAGGATGAACCTCCCTTCTGATTGTCCGCCTTCCCATGTCGCCAACGCCCCTCTCCCATAACATGAACCCAGCTCTCTCCAAAGCCACGACGCTCACCGGCACAGAACAACACGGGCTGCCTCCATCCCTCCAGTCTCCTTCGAAACCCCCAATCCCTCTCCGCCCCAATATTCCACACCCCCAAATTCCACCACCACTCCCGCCTCAACACCTGCCGAGATAAACCCATTCCCTCTTCATTGACCCGAAAACGCAAAGTAAACCAATATAACCGGCCAGCCCGACGACAGCAAGAACGCAGCCAGCACCGAGAATAGGCTCACATCCCGGTCGCCCTTGTCGCGGGCGGACCAGCGGCGCAGCAGGCTGACGGCGCACCAGATCATGCCGATGGCGTAGAGCGAGCAGGCCCACATGATGCCGACGATGATGTCGGCGGTGCGGTCGGCGGGGGCCAGGACGATCTTGGAGGTGTCGGCGAACTTCTCCGAGAGGGATAGGTTTTGACCCATTTTGTTTTTCTTTTTTCTTTCCTTTTTTTTTTACACTCTCTCGGGTTGGTTGAGATGGCCTCGGACTGGAGGGTTCCAGTTGATGGTCTTGGGTGAGTGTTGGAGGATGACTTTGAGTGGACTGACTCGAGTCGTCTTTGGACGTAATGTAATGTTCGACCAGCGATGAGATAAGATGTATTACAAAGGAGTAGAGCAGTTTAAAAACAAAGTGGTCGAAAAGGAGCGTCGGTGGTGTTGGGGCGCAAAGTGAAGGGAATGTGACGGCGACCTGCGGCTAACAGTGACCAGCGACCAGCACACACTTCACTCTTCTTGCCCAGCAATGAGTGGACCCGGGAGAATGGAAAGAGTAGAGGAAACGGAGTGAGGCCCGAAGGACTGGACGACCAAAGGACAAAGAACAAGAGAGAGAGGGAGGAAGGCAAGAGAGCAGGCAAACGGGGCACTGCAAGAGAAAAAAGATTGGAAACTGCCCTGGCCTGGACTGAGCCTGGACAGGGCCGGGCGGGGGAGGAAGCCCATGGGCACGGGATGCGGATGTCGGCTTCTCAGCATGGGAAAGTGACAAAAGGTGACAGTGTGAGACTTGACACAGAACCTCCTTGGAATCTGGGTGGCGATCTGACGCGAGATGGCTTGATGCAATTGGCCGCCCAGCCAAAAGCTTGTCTCAGATGCCAACGAGCTCGGCTGTCGTGAAACCACCAGAACTTGAGACGGTTGTTGTGTTGAAAACCCCCTGCCCGGAGATGGCTCGTGGGGCTGCCTGCTGGGCTGTTCAGCAGTCGATTGTCGCTTGAGTGGCCCGTGCGAGCCCGCTGTGGAAACGCGCCACAGCTTCAGGTGCCTGCCCCGCGTTTATGCATTTTCATTTGACGTTCCAAAGTTCTTTCTATGATCCAACGTTTAAACGATCCCATTTTCTTTGCTCATCGTCCGAGTTTCTGTTTGTTTGCGCCCTGTTCCCGTCCCCTCGGCTGCCGACACAATGAAATTATTCGAAAGAGTTCGGCACGGCATCAGATGGTTTTGACATTTTTTTGACATGCAAAATCCCATCCCAAAGCCTGCGCGCGCACACACACACCCGACGTCCCCGTTGTCTGGCGCCATCGAGTCGGCAGTGGCGCGCATCAGAAACACAATGGCGCTCCAGAAACGGCTTCTCCGCTGCACATGCCCCAACAGCACAATGCACAATGACTGACAACAAATCTGAAGACCATATAATTTATGTTTCAAAAAAGATGAAATTGGCTGGCTACTGCTGAAAAAACTAAGGCAAATGGGATTTTTGTGCTATTCGCAACTCTTTTTTTCACCCCCTGAGGCTCACCCCGGAGCATTGGTCAACCCCATTCCCTCAACCTTACGGAGTACCCTCCACACTCACACTCCCCACCCATCACGACGCAGGCGCGTCCGCATCGAGCGGCTTCTGCGCATAGATCAACCGCAGCGCCGCCACGGGGTGCACGCTCTTGTCGCGCAGCTGCCGCCTAAGATGCGCGATGAAGGCGTGCACCTCGATCGTCGACCAGCCCATGACCTGGTTGAACATGAAGAGGATCATGCCCTCCATGTCCTGCTCCATCGACGCGTGGCTGTACTCGCCAACCTCGCGCAGCTTCTTGTCCTTGGGCCAGCCCGTCATGGGAGCCTGTCGACGGAGAAAGAGAGAGAGATGCGTCAGTATGGTTTGACTGGATACCTCAGGTAGGCAGAGAACTCACGTTAAAATCCCACGTCACGAGGTTCGTGAAGCCAGCAGCCTCGAGTCCCTTGCGCTGCACGTCCTCGTTGACCACCAGGAACGACCGGCCAAACTTCTTGCCGGCCTCCTTGAACACCTTGCCCCACTGGTCGAGCGGCGACCCTTCCTTGATGGTGCCGTCCTCGGAGAAGACGAGCGCGTCGGCCTCGAACGTCTCGATATAGCCGCCCGGCTTGAGCGCCCGGTACGCCTGCTTGAAGAGCTCGTCCCAGTCCGGGATCGCCCCAAACAGGTACCGCAGGTGGATGTAGTCGAAGCTGTTCTCGGCGAACGTCCACGGCTGCGTCGCGTCCTCCATCTCGAAGAAGACGTTGGGCGGCACCCACCCGGGCTGGATCGGCGAGATGTCGGTGCCGATCACCTCGACGTCGGGGAACTCGTCTGCAAAGTCGCTGGTTTCCTGTCAGCATGACACTCCTTGGCTCTTAACAAGAGCGGGTTGGCCTTACATGGCCCAGATTCCTGTTCGACATCACACCTCTGGTCAGCAACTTGTTTGTAGGTGAACCGTTCCATCAAGATGCACATACCCGTTCCTGTACCGACATCCAGCACCTTCTTGACCTTGCTCATATCCAACGGCGCCTTGTACAGCTTGCCGTCCAAAGCCAGCGTCAAGGCATGGTGGCTGCGTTGCAAAGTATCAGTCTCCGCCCCGCCACCTCGGACGGGAAACCAAAAGCTCACATAATATCCATGCACAAGCTCTGCTTCTCATCATTAGGCCCCCTAACAAACCAAGTTAGTTTCAAAAACCCGCTCAGCCATCAACTTTCACATGGAGGAAAACTCCAAAAACTGACCAGTACTCAGCCGGCGTCCGGTCACTGTGAAACGTCCGTCCCTGGATGGTGCGGTACTCGAGGATGCTCGACGTCAGCGAGTTGGTCGAGCTGGCCACATCTTCGAAGCCCGAGTCCTCGTCGTCCTCGTTCACCGGCTGCTGTGTCCAGTAGTCGCCGGGGAGGATTTCATGGCTAGGAGCGGCGGCGGCGGTTGCGGTGGTGGGGCTTGGCGTGGTTTCCGCTGCGGGAGGGGACGCCGGGGGGGACGCCGGAGCGGGCGCCGCGGGTGCGGGTGCGTCGGCTGCTGCTGCTGCTGCTGCTGCGGGGGACGACATTGGGAGGGATTTGCGGTTTGTTTGTTTGTTTGTGGTTGTGGTGTTTGTCTCGGATGTTTGTGGAGGAGAGATCTGCACACTGTGTGGTTCAAAGGAAAGAGGTCCCTCGTCCCTTTTTTTTTTCCCCTCCCTCCTCTTCTTTCGCACGACCGGAGGCGACAGTCGGACCACCTTATCTGATGAGGGGTAGCCATTCCAGAGAGCCACGCAAGGGAGGGCGGGAGGGTGTTCTACGCGATGGATCACCTTGACCAGGCCAAACCGCCAAACGAACCAGTAGGGATTGTGCCGTGTGCCGTCACATCGCATGCAAGCGGGTACGCTAAACCCGGCCCGTTCAAGGTGCATGCAACGCGGCATTGGCGGAAGGCAGGTGACAGTATTTGCGTGGTCGAGCTGCCACGTTGTACGTCCATTGTCTGTGTTCCGTTCACCTGCGTGCCTCACCGACACTCTTGGGCATGAGGTGAAAAGGTGGGCAGGAAGGCGATTGTCCTACTGCAGCGGAAAACCGTTGACTAGCCTCGACTTGCTGTCGTCCAACATGGGAGAGAGCAAGGGATACTGGCTGGATACCATTGGTCCCTGAACGAGGACAGACACATGTGGTTTTGGAAGTCCCAACTATTGTTCGCTAACGCAGGTTAACTCGCGCACACACCTTGACCCCCGAGCTTCAAGACCGGACCAGATCAGACCCCCAAGCGCCGTGGGGGGTGGTGAGCTACCCCTCTCTGCCTGCACTGTGTTCGACGCAGGAACGGGGATGCTTCCTGGACCTTGTGCGACTGCAGCCACGTGTTGATGGAGATGAGCCAGGGATGTGGCGCTCTCTTGCTCCCTGGTTTTGACTTCATGTTGCGTGCCAGGATCCTCCTTCTGTCTCTTGTGTTCTAACCATACTCCAAATATCTCGCTTCGTGTTATCAAAGAGGCAGTCTGCCTCCCCGCCGCCTACAGCAGGAAAAGACCGCTCTGCTTCCCTTCATGCCCCTCACTGGAAAGGTATGTCAGGCAATAGCAATATCAACCCGCCTGCCTGCACCCCTCATTTCGCCCCAACTCCCCCATTCGTCCTTCGCCGAACCATAACGTTGCCTTGAACGTTACCACCCATAGGCCACAGTAACACACCCAACATTGCTCAAACAGACAGACAGACAGCTGAATAGAAGAAAAACCATGTGCCTGCCCATCTCGTGTTCGGCAATTTTAGCCAAACTCACAGGCGGCGTCCCACACGCTAACAAGCACCTAAAGTAGTCTCAGGTTAGCTAGTTAGGGGCGGCACGGCACGAGCTGACACCAAGCAAGACCCCTGAACACACACACACCACAGCAAGGTGAGGGGTCAGACAGGCCAGACCACACCACACAAACCTTTTGCGCACTTATTGACATCCATGCTTGTCGAGTCAACAGCTTACCAATTAAACTCCACGGGGTACTCCGTAGCGTTACTCCATAGGAAGTAGAGGGGTTGAAAAATGCCAGTTGACATATCACAAGCCCCTCCATTGCAACCAAGCGCTGGCGGGGACTGGTGGGCAAGCTTGCGGGCATGCTCCAAAAAGATAAAACCCCCTCAGAGCATCCCGTTCTGCAGCAAGCTGGCGCCAAGTCAGTCTTTTCCACCCCAACCAACCCCCAAGCTAAAGCAAGAAAATCGGCCTAACGGAAACGTGCAGCTTGCCCAAAAGGAGGATAACCTTGGCCCTAGGCACTTCTAGTTCGATCGCGGATGAGAGCCGAGACAACAGCACGGCTTCGACGGCGGGAACGCCGAGCTATCTGGCCTGCCTCAAAAGTGCCTTTGGCCAACGTTAGTTAGCGTCGAGAGATATGCTGCTCGGCCAGGGGACTGGAGCTGGCTGGCGTGCCGAGGTGCTGTTTTGCCTTCCGGGGCAACAGAAAAACAACCAGCAGAACACGCTACACCACAAGATGCAGAGCAAAACATTGATGATAGCTAATATACCCCAAAACCATGCAAAAGAAAAAGAAAACCTAGGAATTACACCGTTGAGACACTCAACCCCGACTGCGACCAACGGGCAACCCCACCAACAGCAGACTCCCGCCCAGACGGCTCTCACCCCTGCTCCCAACTCAAGCAGACCAACTCCATCATGTCATTGGTATTCCCCCGCTTTGCAGACTTCACACATCCCTCCCCCCGCAACACCACCCGCTTCTCCACCACCTCAGCTTCACCCGGCAACCCCGACTGCCAGCAACCTCCCGCCTCCCACCACCAGCAACCACCCCCCGTAACAACCCCAAGTCAGCACCCTACTCCAACCCCTTAAACCTGCGATTAAACTCCTCCACCGCAACAGCCACCATCCTGTAAATAAACGCGCGCCCACTCTCCTGCCCAATGGGAATAAACGGCCCATTGGTTCCCCCACGCAGCGTCAAACTCAGCCCGGTCCTCTCCTTAGCAATAGTCTGCACATCCTTAAGCGGGACATCCCACTCGGTCTGCAACCGCCGGCTCCTGATCAGCAGGATGCGGGCATACGTGACCATGACGACCATGTCCTCGGTAGGCAGCTCGAGGTGCGCGATGTAGGCCTCGTCAAAGTACTTGCCGTTGTCGACCTGCTTGAGCCAGCTCTGGCCGAGGGCGTCGCGCTGGGAGTAGGGGCGGACGATGCCGTCGGCGGGGATGTGGCGGGGCAGGCGGACGCGGTCGAGTTCGTTGCCGTCGAAGACGGTGGTGGTGTTGCGGACGCCTTCGGAGACGTTGGAGGCGAAGTCGAGGACGCCGATGGCGGGTTTGGTGGCTAGGCCGACCACGCCCTTGCCGATGCCTTTGAAGAAGCCGAGGGCGCCCTCTTGCTCGGCGCCTTGTAGGGGTTTGAGCGCGAGGCCGCCCACGCCGGACGCGACGGATGTGAAGAGACTGTTGGCGCCCGCCGTGACCCCGAAGAGCGCGTGCTTGGGCCGGTTGCGCGCCCGCGTGATGCGCCGCCGGTCCTGGAATTGCTTGTCCATGGTGGCTGCCGCGAGGCCCTTCGCGAAGCTGCCCGTGACTTTGGAGAAGGAGTCGGTGAACCCGTAGACGGATTTCTTGAAGAAGGACCCGGCGCCCCGCGCGAGGCCGATGCCAAAGTCCTCGGGCTTGTCCGACATAATGAGGCCCTGGTACGGCTCGTAGAAGATGTCCGCGAATCCCGAGCTGATGTTGTTGAAGAGCCCGACCGGATTGCCCAAAAAGTCGGCGCTGCCGAGGATCTTGTGGATCTGGTACAGCGCTTCCTGGCTGTAGTGGTTTGAGATGTTTTGCACAAGCACCGGAACCGAGACGCGCACGTTCTCAAGCATCAAGGCGTTGAACCGCACGGGGGCGTCGTTGATGTTGCCCAGAGCCATCGTCATGACGTTGAAGAAGAACATGACCGGGTTCTTGGACGACGTCTTGTCCTCCACGTTCACCCTCTCCGTCCTGACAAACGAGAGATCCAGCTGCATAGGCTGGATGTTGAGCACCTCAAAGTAGATGTCCCTGCCAGCCTGCTGCTGCTTGGGCTGCGGCACGTCGATGTGGTCATCGCACAGCTTGTCCTCCTCGTCAGTCGACGACCACGCAGCGCCGGGTATCTTGGAGAACTCCAGCACCGCGTAAATAAAGTCCTCGTCGAGCTCCACAGTCATTTCCTGGAGCAGGATAGTGGCATATTTGATGTACTCGACGCCATAAGACTCATCCTTGACCCGCGTCACCATGGCGTGCAGCGAGGGGTGCGCCTCAATTTCCTGCGCCCTCTTAGGAACCACACTAGGGTAGAGGATCATCGGGAAGATGCCGCCATAGAGCTGGTTGTCGATCTGGATCCACTTGACCGCCAGGCTCACCGTCTGGTACATGGGCGAGTCGCTGTACCGGAGCTGCACGTCTCGGAACGTGAGGTACGCCAGCTCCTTCATCTGCGAGTTGATGAGCGAGATACCAATCCCCGACAGCCGCAGTTGGGCTCTGAACGTCGTGTTGGTATCCAGCTGCTTGGCCTCGAACCCTTCCCGGCTGCTGGCGGATCCGGCATTGGATCGCTGGCGGTACAAGCTCTTTGACTGCTTAAAGTTGGACAGGATCAGCGTCTGCGTTGGGCCGTCCGCGGTGACGTTGATGTCGATGATCTTGGCCTGGCCGTTTGTGCCGATGAACTTCATGGGCATCAAGTTGCCAATCTCCGCGAGTTTCACATGCCGCTCCTTATTGTACGCGGTAATGCAGACCTCGCGGTGCTTGGCGGCCGGGAAGTCCCAAGCATACGGCATGATGCTTCGCGGGGGAAGCCTGTAGCGGACCAGCCGCCATCCGGACCGGTCTTCGGTGCCGTCCTCGTCGATGTTCGGATTGACTTGGTAGAAAGTAAACTCAGTGTCGCTCTCGTTGCGCATCGAAAATGGCCAGTTTCTCTGCTCCATGCTGAGGTTCAGGAAAATGGTGGCATCCTCCATGAGAATCTCGACGCGGATAAGCCGCTGCCGCTGACCGGCCTTAGCAATCTTGACGTGCGTGATACCGAGATCCGAGATGTTGAATGGCGCACTCCATTGGTTGTCGAGCCCGGGATAGCAGATGCAGAGCTGCTTGACGGCAGTCTTCTGGAGGTAATGCAGTGGGCGATGCGTGCTGGTCTTGAGCGTCATCAAACTCGAGGAGCTGGGCTCCCGGATGTTGATATCGTCCCCGAGCTTGTTCTGGATCACGTATCTCGGGGCGAGAGTCACCGTCTTGACCATCTTGTACTTGCCCAGCCCCGAGTCGACGGTAACGCCGAGGTGAATCTCCGTGTTCTTCCCCGTGGACTGGAGCACAATCTCCGACGTACTGCCGATGGCGTCAAAGCTTTGCGGTTTGCTCCATTCTGACTCTCCAGCCTTGAGGATAGCTCGATTCCTGTGGTCGTCGCTGTGGAACGAGAACATGAGCGGCTTCGGCTTCCGCTCGTTTTCGTCGGACACGTCGATGAGGGCTTGGCCCGCCGCCGCCTTGGCCTGTTGCATGAAGCCTTTGGACCGTACACTGACATCCAGCCCGGTCTTGTTGAGAATGACGTACGGGCTGTAGACCGTGACCTTGAACGCGCCACCGCTGTCGGGAATGCGGAAGTAGTGCAGCCTGAGGTTCAAAGCCATGCCGGCGTCATCACGGCAGACGAGGTGCCCCTCCTTTTTGAAGTCGTCGGTCGAGCCGGCATTGATGATGGCAAACTCGCTCGGCTTGAACAGAGTGTCTTGCATATCCACGCTGAGGAGTAAGAGATGCGACAGCTCGACCACATGGACCGGACTGACGCCTCCCTTGCGCAAAAAGTTCGACCAGTCCTTCTTCGTGTTCTTATCGTATATCCGGTACTTGAAATCGTATGGAAGCAGATTCTCCAGCGTGACAGGAGCGGACAACTTCACATGCATGTACGGATAGTTCCTGTGAAAAGTCAGCTGTGCTCATCCAGGTTCAAAGAACGAGAAAATACCGACCTGGTCAGCGGATTGGACTTATCCCAGCGAGTTGACATCTGGAAATAAAACGGTTCGCCATGCTCCCCTTTGCACACCAGCGTCTTTGTGGGCCGTCGCAGCAGGTCCCTCCACCAGAGCGTGTCGGAGCTCCAGCCATATCCAAAGCCCGGATCAGGGCGCACGAGCAGACTCTTCAAATACACGGCCCCAACCGGCGCCGGTCTGCTCTCACCGGGCGCAATCTTCTCAATCTTGAGCAGATGGCCCTCACGCGCATCGTACACTCCGAGCTCCACAGGGAGATCCGTCTCGTTCTCCACGAGAAGCGGGCTACGCAGCGTCACATACTTGACGCGGTCGGTACCCAGTTTGATGTCGACCATGAGCTTGTGCAGGACATCGTCCGCCTTTGGTTTCAGGGCGTAGAGGAACTCGCCCTCGCGCGAGATACGGATGTTCTTAACCATGTCGAAGCCGCTGCCCTCGAGCTGTATCGACACGTTGTGCACACCGGCATTCTCGGTCAGGAGGCTCTCGCGCATCTTCTCCCAGTCCTCGAAGCTCCACGGCATCTCCTGTCCGTCTGTGAGACGCAACGAGGTGAGGTCGGCGCTGCTCTGGCGCTTCGCGTGAAGGACAACGTCGAAACCGGTGTAGTTGCGTATGCGGTATGGGGCCTCGACGCCGCGAGGCTTGCTGAGGACGTCCTGGTCCTGGGCAAAGAAGGCAAACGAATTGGAGACGAGGGCGATGCTTGCCGTGGTGACCGTCACGTCAAAGGTGCGTTTGGAGGAGACGTCAAAAGACATGACTCCGGTCTTCTGGTCGCGCGCTGCCCCGAAGCCGACCTGCCAGGGCTCGAACAGGGGCTCCCACGCGGACTTGGCAAAGTTGTAGATGTTTGTGTACATCTCGAGGGCGGTTTCCGCCTTGAGGTTGGAAGACCAGTTCTCTGCGCTGGCCGTGAACTTCTTGACGCTCATGTCGAGTATGGGAAGCTCGTGAACATCTCCCAATAGGACGACCCGAACACCGTCCACCCCGAGGGTCAGCTCCTCATATCTCGAGGGTGGTGTGACGACGTCGTGAGCGGGAGGCACTCCACCCCTCTGCGTGACACTGCCTGCGCTCTTGCTTGTTCGTCTCGTCCTCGCCGCGAGTGTCGAGGGAACCTTTCCGCTTGCTGTCCGCTGCTTGAGACTGGGTGCTCTCAGCTGCTTCGCCTTCTGATCTGAGGCCTTGGCTTCAGTGTCAACAGAAGTGCCTCCTGATAGCTCCGAGGCCTTGGTTACGGTTTGCATGACGAGAAGAATATCCCGCAGCGACAGCCGGAGAATCAGGGGCTCGATGTCAGCATGGATCTTGGTTGTCGACGGCTGCGAGCTGTCCATGGACACTTGGACTGAGAAATCATCAATGATCCTCAAGCGGGAGTCGTCAAACCGATCCATCCGGCACAGGAACATGCCGCATTGCGAGACCTGGAAGGTGAGGGCGTGCTGCTGTGACAGAACAACCTGCTTGGTTCCCAAGACGATCGCTTCTGAGCTCGTACTCAACGGGTTGGCAATCAAGATGACTTGGGCATCAACGACGTTGACCCGGTAGGCAATCGTCGTCTTTGGTCCAGCCTTCTCCAGATCCTGCTGCGGACTGGCAGGCTCAATCGCGCGGCTGTTGCTGCTCTCCGAGAGCCTGCCCGAGACGTTGGCCTGCACGGAATCGGCATCGCTCATCTCCTCGGGGCTCTCGAGCGGACTCCTCTCGGGCAGGCCAGGCTCGTCGACCTGCGTTCCGACTGTAACGAACTTCTGGATAGCGAAAAGGTAGTCGAGCGCAAAGATAACACGAGGGCTGTCGATGGCAACCATGGCGATGATGTTCCGTTCTTCGCCACCAGACATGGTAATGCTGGCCATGAGCTGGTCGACACTTGAGTTGCTGCTGGTCATGATGCGCCGGAACTTGTTTGTCTCGTGATGCCGCGTGTCGTAGATCGTAAAGGCTTGGATGACAAACTCGGCTTCGAGACTGTTGTTGGAGTCCATGCGGGTCTTCAGGCGGCTGGAGTTGAGGCTAAACTTTGACAGGCTCGCGGCATCCAGATCGCCAACGGGGGCGTCCTCCTTGGCATTGATCAACTCGAGACCGATCTCGCTCACTGTAAAGATGAGGTCGAGCTTCGTCCAGGCCTTCCCGTGGGTCCCGAGCTCGGGGTTCATGTCGACCAGCGGCTGATTCGCGGTTCCGCCGCCATAACCGGGCATGGTTTTAGCGCGCTGGAGGGTGGCATGGTCCACCTCTCGCTCGGCGTCCGCGGTGTGTTGTTCCTGATCGCCAGAAAATGCGGCGGGCACCGATCTGGAAATCTCCAGGAGGCTCCTGATTTGATAGGGGGTGACACGAAGGTTGAAGTCCGTCATGGAGCCCTCGATCTCCAGGTCTGGCCGCTTCACGCCTTCTTTGTGCTCGGCATAAGTGATCTGGAACCCGAGGTCGACATGGTCGATGAGCTCGAGCTCCTCCTCCCGGTCGTCGCTGTAGTGGAAGCTGGATGTAAGCCTGATGTTTCGGATGCCGGCCGTGAGCTTCATGGCGATCTCCGAGTCCTCCGAATCGTCCAGCGGCGCAAACTTATTCTGTGCGTAGATCTCTCCAAGATAGGCCGTGATGAGGTCCCGCTTCGGCCTTTCCGGAACCACGACACGGGGGAACACGACGATGGGCGTCTTGACCACAACGTCGAACTTGATCCGGCTCTGGCTTTGCTGAAGCTGATTGGCTTGGTTTGCCGCGGCCTGACGTGCTGCATTGTAGATGGCCTGCATCTTGCCGAACTTGACAAGGAAGTCGACGATCTTGCGGAAAGGCTCTTCCAGGAAGTTCACCTTGACAGAGCCCGCACGCAGATAAATGGACGAGTCGTAGCCAGGGTACCGGTCAAACTTTGAGGGATCGAACGTCTCGTATCGGAAGTCAGCAAGCTCGTCGCCCTGGATCGTGACAAGTTGGCGAAGACTCGACTCCTCCGAGACGCCGAGGTTGACGTCGTCCACCAAGCTCAGATCGCCGAGCTTGGTCGAAACACGCATGGACCGACCGAGAAGGAAGACGCCGACGTCGGCATGGTTGAAGGACAGGGTGGCCAACCGAATGCCGTCGTTATTAAGAATCATTCGGATACTCTTCAGGTCCACCTTGACCCTGATAGCACCGCCCTCTTCGGGCTGGTCAGCTGGCGAGGGTGGTTCCACCTCGACATCTGTCTCCGAGTCCTCGTCCGTGATCGCCTTTTGAGGGCCAGTCTCGGCGGACTGGTTGTTGGTAAAGGTGATAAGGATGAAGTCGAGTAGAGTGAGCAAAGTCTTGCGCGTGACCACCAGATTGATGGTGGAGATGGCGACGTCGACGTTGGTTTCGACCCCTTCGTAAATGGTCATAAACTCGGGCGACTCCTTCTTGACCCTGACAAACTTGACGTGCACAAGATCTCTTGCCTCTCGCCGATCCTCGACATCACCTGACGAGACGATAGACTTGAACTCGGCTGGCGGGTTCTCCACAAAGTCGTCCACGGTGACAGAGCCAAGAGAGACCTCAGCACCCATGTCGAACGGCCGGAGGTGGAACTCGACCCCAAAGTCTTCGGCAACAAGCTCGACAAGCAACTGGTCAGGCCTCTTCCTATCCGGGTCGCTGCGATACAGGGAGCCCTTGAGCTTGTCGACAGTGAACCTGAACTCGAAGATGCGCTGCTGTATCCTCCGCTGTTCGTCGGACGAGCCGTCCTTGGCGTCCTCAAACTTGTCATCTTCATCGTCCAGCTCGTCGTCGTCGATGATGATGGCTTCCTGCTGTGTTGTGAAGGGAAGCAACTGCGTTGAAATCCTTCTCTCGCTTCGTCTTCGCGATTGGGTCGACGCACTACTCTCGAGACGAGGTCTTTTCCGCGGTGCGGTGTGTTGCGAGAGTTGAGCCTGGTCGGCGCCGAGTTTTGGTATGGCAACGTCGATGATTCGCATAAGGGTTTTGTACTTGGAGTCTGACGCGCTGATTTGGAGGACGGGCATGTGGCCAGAGATCTTGAACTTGGTGAGGTTCGGTGCTTTGGGGAGGATCGACAATTCGACAACAAAGTCGACGTTAATCTTGTCGACAATGTGGAACATGCGCTGGTTGTCCTTGCTAACCAGCTGCCGCTTGGTTTCCTCGACCGACGGGCCAATGAGGACCTGGGTAGACGTCAGCTTGACAAGGAACCGGTCGTACATGAGCGACTCGAGCCGCCTGAGATCATCGGCCGTGTACGCCTGGGCGTCCTTGGACTGGACTTCTTTGGTCGTCTGCTTGTCGACGAGCTCGCTGGTGGCGCTGATGTGGCCAGCGTCGAGGATGACGCAAGTCGCAGTTTTGCTGGTGACGGTCTCCGGAATGATGATGAGGGGCGCTTGCAAGTCCAACTTGGCATTGACAGTCTTGTGCTCCTCGAGAGCAAACTGAAGCCCTGCCCTCGTCTGCTCCCGAAGGCCTTCCACAGTAGCGCCTGCTGTCTCCATGAGGGCGTTGATGGACTCCATGTGGCGCTCAGGAGGCCTGAAGAAATCGACAACACCGACCACAACGTTTGGATTCCAGACAATCTCGAGCGGCTTCAACTTGGCGGTCAGGGCAATATCGCCCTGTTCATCGAGAGGGTTCTGTTCCAGCTGGAACTGGAAGAAGGCCTCGTCGCTGGTTGCTTCGAGCTCGGCGATGGATAAACGCTTGCTCGCATCCCGCGTTGGAGCGTCCTTGACTCGGACAATCTCTTTGTACAGGCTCTTTGGCGTTGTGCCGTCATTGACACGGAGACCGCCCAGGCTGAGGTCGACAAGGAAGGAGTCGGGCCGCTTGAGACCCTTGGCTTTGAAGACGTCGAAATGGAGGCTGATTAGATCTCTAGCGCTGCCATGGGGGTTCTGCCTGAGGGTGAAGCTGCCAGTGCTCAGGGATGTCTCAAGCTGCATCTTGATAGTATCCCTCGGCTCGTCAACCTCTGCAGCAAGGGCTGTTTTCTCGTCCCAGTCGATGACCTCGTAGAGCTCCTTGCGCTGCTCTTCTGTGATTTGGATGTTCTCCGTCTCGTCCTGCTTCTCATGGGGTTGGGGTTTGGCGCCCCATACCCAAGATAGCCAACCTTGCTGTTCAGCCTGTTCGGCGGCCGGGGGTCGTTTCTTGAGAGCCTCGGCATTTTCCTTCTTCAGTTGGTTGCGTGCCAACGAGCGCCAGAACCGGAGATCTTCGTAACCAAGCTTCCACTCCAGCTTGTTCATGTCATCGGTTTCCTGAGCAGTCAATTGCTGGCTCTGCTTGGTCTTTTTGAACAGCTCAATGTAGCGTCGTCTGTCGTCGCGGCGCTCTCGGAAATAGTCCCACGACCACCGGCGATTCCGTTCGTGTATCTTGCTGATGACGGCATCGCCAGCAAACTTGAGCCAGGCTCGCGGGTCCTCCTTGGGTGTCACCCCCTTGGGTTGGTACTTTTTGTATTCCTGGTGACGGATAAAGTAGTGGAAAAGGTCCACCATCATCAAGGCGTCGCGGTATTGCTGGTCGTCCAGCACCAAGCCGATCTCGTCAAAGAGGAGGTTGGCCTTGAACTTGGGCACTTGTGGGCTTCCCGTCTTGTCCATCTCGATCTTGGCCTGGCCCGAGACGGGTTTCAGGATGAACTGGTGGTTGTCCGAGAGGTCATTGTCGGTCCTGACGATCATGGACTTGAAATTCTCGAGAATCTGGTCATGTGGCGTCATTTCGGCGTCGGGTGTAAGCGCTTCGCGGCCTGGGCCCATGAGCTTGGTGTCGGTGTTCCAGTAGACAGCGAGAGACTCCAGCTTGGCAAGCTTGTGCGTCGTCTTTGTCGAGTCCTGGATGAAGGTAGGTGTCCATTCTCCATCAGTGCTCACAGCGCTAAACTCCTCGAGGGTGATGCCCAGCGCGAATGGGTGTCCCGGGGCGGAGATGGCGTCCTCATAGCGGACATGGATGTTCTTGACGGTGACCTGCAGGTTGTCGACGATCTTCGTCACGAGACTCTCGGTGAAGCTTTGGGTGCGCTTCTGCTCTTCCTGGCTGAGCCCCTCCTGTGACCTTTCCTTCAGCAGCTCGGCCGAGTCTAGCTTTTCCATCTTGATCCTCTGTTTCCGGCGTTCCTCCTCCTCCTCATTGTATTCGGCCTCTTCCTTCGGGGACGCGAGGAGGAAGACATCCTCGATGAAGACCTTGACGGGGGCGCCGCGCAGGTTGGACCATGGGATGACGAGGGTGAGCTCTCCGAGGTGGCCTTCGACGACGTTGATGGGGAGCTTTAGCTGGTCGAGGGCCTCCCGGCGCAGCTCGAGATTGCGGAGCTTGACATCGCCGGACCAAATGCCGACCTTGAGCTGTGTTGGGTCGAAGTTCTTGACATACATGCCCAAGAAGCGGTTCAAGAGCCCCGCCACGAGGCCTTCCAACATCTTGGTGCGGGGGTGCCGTAACCCAGGCCGGGGCTATCGAATGGGCGTCTATCGGGCAGGGGCCAGGGGCATTGTTTGCAGAGACGGAACGAGGAGAGCGTGTGGAGTATCGTCGGATGCAGCGGTCGTCGAGCGTCGTGGCAGCGTTTCACAGTCGTCTATGTCATGCCGGAGTGGCCGGAGTGATCGGAGAGGGCGAGCGAGGAAAAAGATGGAAGCTGTACGGTGTTCCACTTCCATCAGCAAACTGATCAAGCGCGGCCAGAAACATGACAGGATAGGGGAGGGCGACGCACCAAAACCGACACGAGAAGAGCTAGAGGTTACAAAAAAAGAAAAGGAAACGAAAATAAACGTTGTGGGCAAAATGCCAGGTATCTTGATCTCATGGATTGGATTGAGGGAGGAGCCGAAGGAGAGACGGCATCGAAACGCAGCGACGACGATGGCGGCGGCGGCGACAACGACGGACGTTGGGCTGGTTTTCCAAGCCGAGCTGGGCTCTCGTGTGCTTGATGACGACGGGATCAACCCCCCTGCGGCACTGCTGGGTCAGTTGCTGGTTTGCTGATTGCCGATTGCTTGCTGTGTTGATGCCCCACACCAAAACGAAAGCTTGGGCCGCCATCCAATGTCTTCCCCAGGCCTGGGAGGGCGGAGTGGGGCAGGGCACTGCTTGGACGCCCGTAGGGTCGCTGCAGCTGCCTGCCTGACATCTACACGCAGAGCACCCGTCTGGCACACACATTGTTTGGGCCGAATCCGAGAGATGACCAATTGGGGTCTTTAAAATCAAAATCTCGTTGAAAATTCAAATTGCGTTACAGATGGCTTTTGTTGTTTGTGGCTGCTCGAAATGGAACGAACCTGGAGAAGCTGTACTGATCTTACATAATACTGTAATTATTTACACGGCGGGAGTTTGTCGAGCATGCCCCGCGACTCCACCCCAAGTGCTCTGGCTTCCCTTCAGTCATTACGTCATGGTCAGCCCTGGAGCTCAATGCCGCCTTCGCAACTGCCAAAAATCATGGAAGCATTCAAGGTGCGAGTCGCGCAGTCAGTCATGGATTTTTGGTGGTGTTTTTTCGAATACGATACCAATGCCTCCGCAATCCCATCTTTTGCAATCCCATGTTTTTCAACACGGCCCATCTGCACGCGATTTTCATCTTGTCCCTCCGACAACACCACCAGACCCTCTCCAACCCAGAAACTGTGCACTTGAGGCTTCCTCCCTAGCTGTCTATTAATCCATTTCCCTCTTGATATATACTACTACGTACATTGATCCACCCCGAAATCAATTCCAAAAAAAAAAAAGTCCTGCTTGGTGTTGAACGGTCACGCAATTCACCATGCTCTCCTCAACGTTCCGAACTGCACGGCCACTGAGAATCCGACAAGGGACTCCGGCCATCTCTCACCAATGTCGAGCGCAGCAGTCGGTCCCATTCACGACGCGAATCCAATCATCAACTCGACCCGGTGCCCAAGCCGTAGTGGCAGGCAGAGCCTTTCAAACCATCCTCCGCACCCAGATGTCTACCAAGCCCCCGCTCCAGCCAAACAAGATTGACAAAGAGTTCGAGAGGGAAGTGGCACAGAGGAAGCTGGAAGCTCGTCCTGAAGAGGTGTCTAGCGAGTCGAGCGTCCGCCATGTTATCGAACAAAGCCAAGCACCGCCCGAGGACCAGCCCGATATGATGTTGGGACTGAAAAGCGACCTGGTGCGTCCTATCCTCCACCCTGGCCATATTACTTGCTCACGCCCCGTCTAACCGCATTGCAGAACACGGTCAAGGAAACATTTGCATTATCCAGCGTGCCTCGACAGGCCTATACGCTTGGGCTTGCTGGCACTCTTCCGTACCTGGCAACCTCTCTGTCCACCGTCTTCCTCTCGTGGAACCTTAACACCCCGTGGCCGAGCCAGTCCATCTTTCTCAATCACTTCCTCTTCAACCACGAAGCCGCTGCACATTGGCTCCACATCCTCGAGCCTCTCCAGGTCGGCTATGGCGCAGTCATCATCTCCTTTCTCGGCGCCATCCACTGGGGTCTCGAATTCGCCGAGAAGGAGTCCCTCCGCGACCGCACCCGGCTCCGCTACGGTCTCGGCGTCATGGCTCCGGCTGTTGCGTGGCCAACCATCTTCATGCCCACCGAGTGGGCGCTGACGACCCAGTTTGCTGCCTTTTGCGCCCTCTACTACGCCGACTCCCGCTCGACGGTGAAAGGTTGGACGCCGGCCTGGTACGGGACATACCGGTTTGTGTTGACGGCTGTCGTCGGCATGGCCATTCTCATCAGCCTGGTTGGCCGCGCCAAGGTGGGCGAGGGCCACACGCGTCTGACGACGGCCGATCTTCAGGAGAGGATAAGGGCCAGGCCCAAGTCGACCGGCAAGCACCACAATTGGGCGAAGGAGGAGGAGGAAGAAAGGCAGCGCATTAAGGAAGAGAAGAAGAAGAAAGAGGAGGAAGAGGCGAAGGCGAAGGCAAAGGAGGAAAAGGCGAAGGCAAAGGAGGAAAAGGCGAAGGCTGAGGAAAAGAAGAAACAGGGGGGCAAGGTGAAGAAGGAGGGTGGCAAGCAGAAGGAGGAGGGTGGTAAGAAGAAGGAAGAGGGCGAGGGTAGCAAGCAGAAGAAGGACGAGGGGAAGGAGCAGGGTGGGGAAACCCCTGAAAAAGAAAAGAAGGAAGAAAAGGAGGGAAACCCGAAGGAGGGCGTTGTTGACTCCAACAACAAGGACAAGCAGCAAGAGAAGGTTAGGGATAGCAAGGAGGGCGGAAAGAGGTCAGAAAACAACGAGGGCTCCGGTGACGAGCAAAACGAGAAGGGTGACCATTAGAAGGGGTTAATTTCTGCCACACTGGTCGATCCAATAACCAAGTCTTTGCGTCTGGCTCCTCGACGTGCACATGAGTCCTTGTCGTACATTGTTGAACTTGGCCCAGCCTCGGGTTCTAGCTTGTTGCTAGTGCTGAATGCTCATTACAATCGAATCAATCAGCCCTGAAGCACGTTCCTAAAGTCAACGCAAGCGTCACCAAAATAAAGCTTTTAGTTAGAAGTAGCTCCTTCCAAGCACCCAAGCCCGTCAGATACTGGAGAAGAAGGCATGGCACTGTCCCGCTTTACATCTTGTTCTTTCCAGGTCGTTAGTTGCGGAAAAGAGTTGCCTCTTAATTAAACCAAACCGCGGAGCAGTTAAGAAATAGGAAGGAAAGTTGTTGTTCCCCGTCATCAACACGTCTCGGACTTTGGCGAGGTTTCTTCCAAGTGAAGCAAACTTCCCCAACAGGCCCTTTCGCTTCACCACCTTCCGCGACTTGAAACTTGATCATTCTCTTTGACCACACAATAATATTTTAGCTGGGTAATTGGGTTACTCCCTGTACTCGTGCTCGTTATTGATTCCCTCTTCTCTCCTTGAACTCCGAATAACTATTAAACCTGTATTTGCGTCTTACCCAGTTCCGACACCCCCCAAGGTCATTCAACTTCCACCATGTGCCCGCCCAGCCAGCAAACTCTCCTCTCCTCACCCCTCGCCCAACCTGGGCCCTACGGCTACCCGATGCGCTTTGGGGTGCGTCACGCGGGGCCCAAGGGGTTCAAGATCTACGGCCCAGATCCAAGGCAGCCGTTCCGGTACATCGAATGGCACTCGCGCAGCCAGATCCTCCATGAGGGTGCCCACAAGAAGGCCCATACCCCAGCCCTCGTCACAATCACCTCGAACTGGACGACTCGGTCCTCGTTCCCTGCCAAGGAAGACGCCCCCGCCTTCACCATCACAGTCTACGACCAGGAGAAGGAGCGCGAGAGGGTCAACGAGAAGAATAAGAAGAAAAAGAACAAGGAGGACAGGAAGAGGGAGAAGGACAGAAAGAACAAGGAAAAAAGGGCCAGAAAAGACCAGGAGAAAATGGACAGAAAGCAAAAGAAGAGTCAAAAGGACAACAACACCACGTCTGATGCCCCAACAACGCCCGAGTCCAACACCGAGCTCAGTCCCACCCTCAACTCCAGTTCTACCCCAAGTCCCGCCGAGCCCCTGAACACAGAGTCCACCACCCCCAACCCCGTCACCATCGGCCATCCCACCACCACCGAGCAGACCATCTCCATGGACCACATCCGCTGCCGCCCAATAACCTTTCAATTCACCCTCCCCATCCCCACCAACACCATCAACGACACCAACAGCACCACTCAAAACAATCCCACCTCTCCCCCATCACCCACCCCCACCAACCCCATCCCTAAAACCGAAACCTTCGAATGGCGCCGCGCCCCCGCCGCAACCCGCGAAACCCGCGGCCTCCGCAAAAAGACCCTCCCCGTGATAGAAACCGGCGACGAGCGGCCCCGCGAAGAGCGATACGTCCACGCACCCTCAGGCTCGATCCTCGTGCGTCTGCAGGGCGCGCCCTACCATCCCACCATCGTCGAAGAATCCGAATCCCAACACGCTGCCATCCCGCTCGGATTCACGCACCAAGGCGAAGAAATCGTCGCGTCGTACAGCGACTCACGAGACGGCACGGCGTGGTGTTACTTCCAGTTCTGGGGGGCGGGCGCGACGGGGGAGTTGGGGGAGGTGTTTGCGCATGTGGCGGTTATGAGTGGGTTGGCGGTGTGGCGGGATGAGGGGGAGGAGAGGGCTAAGGGGGTTAGAGGGGGGAGGAAGGGGAGTGGTGGGCATGGTGTTGCGCCGAGTTTGGGGAGTTTGCCTACCAGGAGGGGGGATTGGCCGGGGGCAAAGCATGGGTATGGGGCGGTGGTTGGGAGGGGGGAGGGGATTCCTGGAGAGGTTGGGGGTTTGTCGATGGGGGGGGGGTGGCGGCGCCAGGAGTGGGAGTGGGGATGGATTCGACCGCGGTGGTGGTTGTACCGGCTGCTGAGTGTGTGCCGCAGAAACAGGGTGAGCATTGTGATGGGGTGGAGCAGAGTCCTGGACCTGAACAGTGTGGAAGTTTGTGAGTGTTATCGGGGTTTCGAGACGGGTTATAGTGCCTTGGTCGTCACTGGTGTTGAGATGTGGTGTTCAGTCCTAGAATTCCAGTTTCATGGGTAGCCGATAACCTAGTAGTTGAATTAACACAGTTTTCTCGTTATATCTCGGTAAGATCCTGCTTGTCATCATCTAGAGGAGCAGGGTGCCAAAAACAAGGCGTCATACTCTGATATTAGAGGGGTTTCATTAATTTTGTAAATCTTGTACACAGATAGTTTACAGTATCAAGGACCGCACTGAGTGGCGATCGAGGATCCAAGTCGTATCTTCCATATCCATCTAATCCATCGGCTCCTGGCCTGTCGTCAAGCCTGCTTCGGTTCCAGCAGTTCCGGGTAGTCGGGCAGCCTCCACGGCCCATCGTCGTCCGACCCAAACCTGGCAGCCAGAAGGTCCAGCCGCAACACTGTAATTGCCCAGGTAATCCAGCGAAATAGGCCGATTGCCCAAGCGCTTTCGGGCAACATCAATCTGACGATGCGTTGGTAGGGTACGTCTTGGATGTGTTGCACAAACGGACGCAGGGTCGTCTCGTATGCTGCCAGCGCAACAGGGATGCTGTCCCACGGGTTTTCGCCCTCCTTCAGCGCGTTCCCACAGGCCCGGGCAATCTCCCCGGCCAGGACATAGGCGCCAGCGAGGGCCAGCGAAGTGCCCATCCCCGTGATGGGCGCAGGACAGTACCCGGCGTCGCCGAGGAGCACGACCCTCCCCTCGGACCAATTGTCGATCTTGACCTGGGCATACTCAACCGAGTAGAAATCCTCCGCCTCGGCCGAGTGGAGGCCGGCCAGGAACCTCTTGACGTGAAAAGCGTCGAGCAAGTCGGGGCGGAAGACGTCGGCCCACGCTTCCTTCTGCTCCGCCAGCGTGCCGCTCTTGAGCCGTTCAAGAATCCCGGCGTCGTTGCCCGCGTACCCCAGATACACCCGCCGGCAGTCCGGCCGATCCCGTCTGGTCATGACATTCCTCCGCCCCGGATAGTGCGTCCACGTCGCGTCGGCCGTGTCCCCCTCCTCCGGCGGCACGGTATAAAACGCACACCACATGCCCACAGGAACGAGCTTGTCCTCCCGCCCGTCCGTAAACATCCTCCTCCTGACCCTAGACCCAAGCCCATCACACCCAACAACCAAATCAAACTCGCCCACCTCCCCATCATCAAACGTAACCCTAACCGGCCCCGTCCCGGACCCCAATCCGGTATCATTCAAATGCTCAATGCCCTCCACACTCCTCCCAAACACATACCTAACCCCCTCCAACCGCTCGGTCGCCCGCACCAAAACCTCGCACAAATCCCCCCTCATAATCTCCCACTCCGCCGAAAACGTCTGCGCCCCCTTTCCACTCTTATTACTCCCAAGATACGCCTGTGTCCGGCCCCGCGCGTCAAGGATGCGCAGGCCCGGCTCATCGACCACGATCGCCCGGATCTGGGCTTCCAGCGCGGGACCGAGCTTGCGCATTGCTGCGACGCCTTGGCCGCGCAGGTCGATTTGCTGGCCGGTGTTGCGCAGGTGGGGGTGGCGCTCGATGATGGTGATGGTGCATTTTAGGGGTGGGGGGAGGCGGGTGAGGTGGAGGGCGAGGGCTGGGCCGGCGATGCCCGCGCCGGAGATGAGGACGCGGAGGGGTGGTGGTGGGGCTGACATTTGGTGAGGTTGTGGATGGCGTAGGTAATGGTTGGTGTGTAAGCGTGATGATCACAGCATTATGTGCTGCGGATGTGTTATGCGTAGCGGTCATATGTGATGTCGAGCTCCATGTGGGCGGTGGTGATGAAGGGGTGTCAGGCCGGGCTTATAACATCCTCAGGCGTACTCCATACGTCAGACCGTCTCGGCACACAGAGTTGTCCGAAGTGCGATCCATGCTCAAGAATGTCTGCTGGGGCCTATTAATTGCCTGACCACGTCGCCTTAGACGGTACAGCACACTACCGCCGTGTTATGTCCATCAGGCAAGATCAATACACTGTACTCCAACGACCCCATGACAAGCAAGCCGTTCTACGTTGCAACGGCCAGCAGACTTGCCCGACACGGCCACGAAGGAAGCGCAATCCGGGCATAACCGAAGGGACGGACGCCAACACAACTGACTCATCGGGGCCTGGCACATACGCATCAGTTGCGACAACATTCCGGCTTGTTCCTTTTCCTGAGATGAGGCTCGATGTGTGGTCGAAAATCACTGGCCATAATACATCGAAGAGGATGGCCATCGGCAAATTGCGGGTGGTTGGCTCCTGCAGACGGGCGCCGAATCCTTCAGCAAGAGCACGTGCCAGGCGGGATGCCCTGGGAAAGTGGACGCGCATGCGTGCGTCATAGTCAAAGTTCCAATTTCGGTCGTTGAGTCAATGCTGACCTGCCGTTGCGACTCGGAGCCGTCGAAAGGGTTTAGGGCTGCCGTCAACGCATTGCCATGGGATCGCAGGAATTATCCATCTGGACGTCGGGAGATGGCGACAAAGTTCTGTAATTTTGGGAGGTGAAAGGACAGTTTTGATGGCTTCTTGTCTTTGCTAGACAGCGGTGGGCTGGCTGTTGGTCGCGCCCGAATGAGAAGACTGTGTTGAGTGGGTCGGGCTGGAAATTAAGGTCATTGGCTCAACCTCTCGCACACCCTGCCAGGAACAAACAATGGGCATTTCCAGAAACCGGGAATGGTGTCGGGTGTCTCAGTTCTGTCTTTGGGGCCGAAGTCCAAAATCGGGATTTATGAGAGCCCGAAACCTCCAGACTCGGGAATTATTATGAAAGGGCGCCTGCAGACGGGTCCGTCTGCCTGAGATGGGACACAATCACGTGCAGTGTGGGCCACTCGTTCCTCATCCTTCGAACCCATGCCGTTCCCCCGGCCATCAAATCCCATTGTTCCAAAAACAGAAACATTCCCGAATCCGAACCACAACACCAAGGCAGAGATCGTGGCTTCCAATGTTTGTCCACGACCACGACGGCGCGCAGTAGCAAAAGAACACCCCGCGCACCACTTTCAATTGCCATCACGGTCGACATCCAACCCTGACCTCAACCACTGGAATAAAACATCAAAACAACATCATCATTTACACTGCCTCACTTACCTGAGGTACAACAAGAGGCGCCTTGCGCAATAAAACATACATGCAGATGCGATTTCCGGAATGATTGTTCCTGACCCCAGATCTAGGAATGGCGTTCCAGAAAGAAGCTAACACCAAAACAGCGACTCGATATGCAGTTGATGGACTGCGCCCCGGACAGGAGTAAGCGCCCTTCCTTGCCTCCACTCACTCAGGGGTTTGCCGTCCAGGCTTGTGGATTCTAAGTCTCGTATAGAAGTCCCAGCAGTCTCAATCCAGCGTAGGAGATGGCCATCATGGCAGCGAGAAGAAGCTTGTTTCAGCAGACACAGCCGCGCCGTCTGCCCATATGTTGGATATCCCCTCCATATCGCGCGCAGTTGATCCAATCGGATTGGGGTCCGTCGTGACAGAGGATTTAGGGAGGTTCCTGGGCTTTACTGGGAACCTACCTGATAGGGACTGGACATGAATGATGAGGAGCATGCCAGCACTTTGGACGTTTGGGACTTGGGTCCAGTCCGCACTGTCGAACAGTCTGCAACGCTGCATGATGTGTGTTTGTACGTCAGTATGTCTGTACAGCACGAGCCTGTGACGGTTACCCGCATGGCTTTGGTCTGTCTCAGACTTCCGCACTCTCCGAACCCCCAAATCTGGCACACACACTGTACTCTGTAGTTAAATCAAACTACGAAGGACGAAAGCGCCCCAGATTTTGACCACTGTCGTCTTGTTACACGCACCAAACACACTTGGAACCTCTTCACAACCCCCCAAAAAAGCTCAGAGCAATTTCGATGGTGACGCTAGACCCAAGATGCTCGTCTCGATACCAAACCGCCGGCGGATGCTGGTGAATCTGGCTGTCATTTTCTTTGCTGGCTTCCTGATCTTGAGCGTGTCCCTGCCCTCGTCGCGGTTTACTCTCCGCCAACTTGTCCTCCAGCATCCCGAAGCCGCGACGAGTCCTTCCCCGTCGCCGCCACCGCAGCCTCCCTCGCCGCCGCACCCGAAATACAAGCCGACGCCGACGTACCTTCCGCCTCCCATCAAGGACAACTTCCCCCTCCTCGCGACGTCCACCCCGCCCCCGGTCCCCAAATGGAACCAGCCGCGAAAAAACCTTCACAAAGACTACGACCTCCCGACCGCGCCGCCCCTGCTCATCGGCTTCACGCGCTCGTGGCCCGTCCTCCTCCAAGCGGTCGTCAGCTACATCACCGCCGGCTGGCCGCCGTCGCAAATCTACCTCGTCGAAAACACCGGCACGCAACAAGCCAACGCGCGCGGCCAACTCACCCTCCAAAACCCCTTCTACCTCAACCACACGACCCTCCACACCCTCGGCGTCAACATCCTGGCCACCCCAACCCTCCTCTCCTTCGCCCAGCTCCAAAACTACTTCCTCTCCCTCACCTACACCCACGCCTGGCCCTACTACTTCTGGAGCCACATGGACGTGCTGGCCCTCTCTTTCGAATCCGGCCACGAAGGCCTGACCCCGCCCTACAACCAAACCGGATACAAATCCCTGTACGAACTCTGCCTGACAGCCCTCCACCAGGCGCGGGAATCAGAAAAAAAGGAAAAGGGAAGCAAAAAATGGGCAATCCGCTTCTTCGCTTATGATCATCTCGCGCTGGTCAACCCGGCCGCGTACGAGGATGTTGGCGGGTGGGATACGCTGATTCCGTATTATCTGACGGATTGTGATATGCACTCGAGGCTGGCGATGAGGGGGTGGGGGATGGAGGATGCGAAGGCGGGGATTGTGACGGATGTCGCGAGCGTGTTGGAGGATTTGGCGGTGTTGTATCGTCTTGAGGGGGTGGGGGCGGGGTGGGTTGATCCGAATCCGCCGCCGCCGAAGCCGACGGATACGGCGACGAACCTGCCGGGGGGAGAGAAGGAGAGGGTGAAGGAGGGGAAGTGGTGGCAGTGGTATCGGCGGAGGGCGGTTGAGGTTGGCGGTGGGAGTTTGGGGGAGGACGGGGTGGAGGAGAAGAGGGATGCGTCCTTGTCGGTGCGGAACGTGGCGAGAGATGAGGGGGATCCAAACTTGGCTCGGTGGGACGCGCTGCGGGTCGCTGCCGAGCAGATGTTTCGTGAGTTCTCTTTCTTTCTTTGCTTTCTCAACGTGGATATTTTAAGTTTGATTACCCTCCGGCTAACCACAACATCCGCAGACCATAAGCATAGCGACCGTGAGCGTAACACGTGGCAGCTGGGCCAGCACGGCGGCGAGGGCGAGCCCTTCTACTACCCCGCGGCCGGCCTGGCCGAGGCCCTCGACTTGATCATCGAGACGGGGCGTGAGGTCTACCGGCGCAAGTGGGGACACCGCGACTGCGGCCTGGCATCAGAGACCGAGCTCAAGTTTGACGATGCGTGGAGAGTCGAGAAGGACTGGTAGGGTAGACTCCTGGGTCATGTTCATCCCTTCTTGAGCCCCTGAAAAGGTTCCTGAGAAGGGCAGGCGTTTTACATACCGAGATCATCTTCAAGGGATACGAAGTCCTGGAGATTCCAAAGGTCCAGGGCTATATGTTGAATTATTGTTTGGATTAGGATTGCTACACATTATACAGTGCCATACGGAAACAGGTTCCGGGCTACATGGGTTTCAGCTTTTTAGAAGGTTTAATATTAATACGGGATTCCGCGGTCAAATCCGAGAAATGAAGTGGCCTGTCTGGGATAAGAGGAGGTTCATGCGCTGAGCAGGTCAGCAAAATGATTCCAGGCGGATGATGTGTATCGGGTAATGCTTTTTGAAGGATACAGAGGATATGCTTGTAAGACAAAGTAATACCCCCAGCTTCGGTTCATCTGGTTCTGCTTGCCTGGATAGAGCTCCGAGACTGGGCACCTTGAGGGTTGACTGAATTGTATGGGTGACGTCATGGTTGGTCCCTGCAGGGACCCGAGTTTTGAGAATTTGGGGGATCGGCCAAGATTCTCCGGGCGACAAGCGCCTTCAAAAAGATCTGATGCTGCGAAACGGCGAAAATGACAGGCGAAATGTCCATCTTGTATGTACATGTAGTGTACATAAGTCATTTCCGCGCGTCAACCTGCAGAGTCGCCCTCGGCTCTTCCAGGGCTGCCCGTGATCCTCCCTTTGTCCGCCAGCAAACTGGGCAGAGAAGCGCTTCAGACCAGAAAAGCTGCTGTTGGTCCACCTCCCATGTACGGAAGGTGCCGGCATGTCGCACGCTCCCTGGATCTATCGAAACGCGGGATATCGAGTTGTGTCGGAGCACCATATCGGAGAAAACAGCAAAGGCAGGACTCATGACCCCCGCGACGAAGAGGGTGTGACTCGAATGGGCCGAGGCACCCGGCCCCGCGTTGATTGATCGCGGGCCGCCAAGTCGGATTGCCATGAGGATGGCCATTTTGGGAAGGACGGTGCATGTCAGCAGTTCGTACCTTCGCCAACGCTGGTGTTGGTGCTGAAGCCAACGGTTGACACGGCCGACCTTATCACTTGTAAATACGACATACCATACTTGTGACAAATTGGTACTTAATGTGTGCGAAGCAGTCGGTTAGTGTCCGCTTCAACTTGCCAGACGATAGAACGAGAAGCGATTACTTGGATGAAAAAAAGGATGTTCTGGTGCGCGGGGAAGGGCCGGCCGTCCCCAGTTCAATGCCATGTGGCCCTTGATGAACTGCCATTATTAGCGCTCAATGCGGGGGGCTCAGCCCTATTTGCTGGTAACGCGGGGCTGCCGGTCCAACCGAAACGGCAGAAACGGAGGGCCTTTTCCAGGTTGTGCGCCTGACTGTCGTGGCAAGCAGACGGACCGACACATCAGAAGAATGTCATATATATGCAAACGAGCCAGCTCATAGACTGCCTTGGGATGGCACAGATCAAACTTGGGCCGGAGAGATCTAGACCTGGATCGGGCGGCAAGTCAAGGATTGGGCAACCTCTCACCTTTCCGCATCGGTCCATTCAGCTCGCTTGCGTTTCCCGACAGCACTCACTGAAGAAGAGCGGAATCTCAATGCATAGCCCAACAGGCAAGTTGGGCATGACTTGGCCGTGTCGCACAGGAACGGCTCGAGACCCGAGATGCGAACAATCTCGATCGGGGCGACATTGTCAATATTATTGGCGATGCACAGGTGTCTGGTTGTTGCGGACTCAGCATTGACTCACCGACAAACAGGTTGCAGCGACACGCATCGCAAAACGGAACCAGAAGATCGACACGAACTCAACAAAAAAGAAAAAAAACAGACAGAGCTTACATCACATTCACGGACCTTGAGGCGACTTGCATCTGAAAGAGTTTTACATCCGGCCCGAGTTGCTAGTTGCTGGGCGCTCTGGGAGTATCCCGGTCTGATGCTCCTCGATCAACGCGTCGGTGGGAGATGCCAAGGGCCATTGCTCAGCTCCACGATCTCATCAGACGGGAGCTCTTGCTCCAAGACGTGCAAACCTGGTTTGATCATGTTTCTCATCGCTTGTCGGGCGACCGATATATGGAAGAGTCGCGGAAAACGGCAAAGAGATTTGGGTTCTGGACAGCTTTCCTGACAGTACTGTGTACACCTCCTTCTGTCTTGTCGGGACCAGAAGCTCCTCTGCCTTGATTGGAGCTTCGTGGTGGTGGCGGTGATGCGGTCGCTCTTTTGGGTTGAGCCAAAGCAGGAACAGGGCCGGACATGCCTCACGGGAACGTCATGCGCACCAAGATTTCCCGCAGGTTTGCCCGCCTTTGGCCCAAGAATCCGACCGAGGCGAGGCCGCAAGGCGAAGTGGCCCGAAGTGGCCAATCGCCCACGGCTTCAGCTGGTATTTATTTACCAAGCGAACACTGCGCCTGTTGTCGCGTTCCCTCCGTTGTCTCCGCTGCACCTGACGCTTGAGCGTGCCCCACCATTCACGATTTCCAGCAGCCAACACAGTCAGCTGCGTCGCATCAGCAGCATCAGCGGCATCAGCATCAGCAGCACCGCCCCGATATTCCGTTCCTCCCGATAAACCCACCACTTGCAAACCCAACAAACAACCGGTTTCCGTTGCGCAGACAGGTCATTTGTCTGGGACTTGAGGGGATCACATTGCCCATTCCGCGCAACACATACCTGATGGAAGGTAAGGAGGCATTAAATGCCTATGGCATCAAAAGTGCTTCCAGGTTGACGGGGCCGAAATGCGTTGGCGCTTGGCAGGCAGGCAGGCTGACCACCCCACGGACCTCCGTTTTGGGCGAATTTTCAGGTTCTCCACAAAACGGCAGCCCGGCAACGCCCCTTCCGCGAACCCCGCGCCGACCTGGCATCCCTCCACCCAGCCGCGCGAGCATTGCCCCGCGTTTTTGTCACATTGACTTACACCCACAACAAGCACACTGCATCCAAAAGGGCAGGCTGCCTGCGACATCTCTCGGCTAGCCGCCCGACGATTGTTTGAGGAAGTTCCATTGCGATATATACGAGCCCGCCGTGTGTCTCGACCTGCGTCGCCTCAGCTTCCCTCTTCTGTCCTGTTCTACTGTTTTGGCCGCGACAAGCGACCGATCTATCGATTTTTATCGCGTTCTCGCCCCCGGGTCGCCTGCTTGACCGCCTGCATTGTTGCTTCCACTGCAGGCCAAGCCCCGTCGTTGTTACTGAGCTGTGTCTCAGCGACTGGTCCAACAGAGCAACAAAGCCTGCGACGCCACGACAAGGCTCTTGTGTGGCCTCCCGCCCGCCCATTCACCGAACCCGATCTTGCTGCCTTCTTCAGGCACCCGTCCCGCCCAGCTTTCCTCCGCACAAAGAGACAAAGAGGAGGCTCTTTCTCTTTATCTCATCCCAGGAGCCTCATCGTTCCTTCTTCTCGCTTCCTCCCTACTTTATTCTCGTTTTAGCCTCAAGCTTAACCCAACATCATCGACCACACATCGACCACACATCGACCCAATATCACACCAATCAACATGTCTGCATCTTCATCCGAAAGCGCGACGCCAGACCAGACGCCGCAGCCTTGCATGCTGGTCTCTGAGCTCTCTGTCCAGGATCTTGCCGCCGACGATATGGACTTTTCCAACCACCCCTGGATGATGGCCACGGTCATCGAAGACGACGATCTCATGTTTGGGGGCAAGCCGCTTAGCGCCTGGTATGAAGAGGACAGGAGGAGACTGAGCTCGTGCATCGAAGAGGAGGAGACGCGCGGGCGACAACGCGAACGAGCTCGGGTTGACAGTCACCACCACCACAAGCCCCATCACCAACACCACCATCACCATCATGACCACCATCACCATCAACAACAACCCCAGCTTCACCGCCATCACGCCAAAAAGACGACGGACCCGAAGGAGTGAGGCCGCCTCGACGACTCGGATGCCTTCATCCCCCGGGACTGTCCTATCAGACAGATATGGCTCACATGCTTCATTTGCCACCGACATCGAGGCTGGCCTGCCGATGTCAGCCGCCACCGCCGCCCAATGAGGACCTGCACCACGGACATTGTGGGACTGCGGCCATTCATGAACCGAACCGAAAGACCATCAACACTCCCCCATGACCGCCCCGCGGCCTGTTCCACAACACATCTTTTTCTGTTTCGGCGGCCTTGTTCGCCTGCGATCTTGCGATTTGCACAGGGCAGCCGTCTCATCTCGAGGCGGTGTCGCCTTTTTTTAACCACACCCAACCCAACTCCACACATTAATGAGCAAGCACCACCTCCAATCAACCCTGCGCATTTACATTCCGATTCCGACAAACCATTTTTCGTCCTCCTGCATTTCCTGGGTGGAAGATAAACACACTCACATCGTTGCATCATTGGGTTTTTTCTGATCCCGTTATCGGACTGCATCATTTGGCTTACTCTTGTCGCACGATACCACTTGTCTTTACATGTTTGACGCAACGTCACGGACGAATTCTCCTCTCTGGGTTTCGCTATTGTCATGAGGGTTGGAACATTGGGATTCGGGGTTCTGATAGAGCACCTGGGTGTAGGGGGGCGGCCTCCACTTTCTCTGTTTCTTTTTCTTTCGCTGGGAGCTTGTGATTATGTCGGCGATTCTGCATGGTATTCAGCTGGAAAGCTAATTGGGAGGAAGGCTTTTTTGGGAACGACATAACATAGCCCATCAGAAATGGAATGCGTTTTTGGCATGATGCTTTGCGATCGCTGGCTCTGTTGTGCGAGTTTTGTTGGTTCAGGGGGGGGCATGTTCACGACCCTAACCCTTGTTTTACCCCTGACATCCGTTGGCAGGTGGTGAAGTCTTCCACTCTCATCGCGACTGGACAAGATGCTTGGAGCAGTTCTCATCTTGCAGGGTACGTGACAGCGGCGAGGCTCGTATCGTGGCACCAATCCGAACCTCGCGAACACCTCCGACCCACACGCGTCATGGGAGGCCAGGGGTCGACATCCGGTCTGCAGCCCAACCTTATCGCTTAAAGACCCCTGGAGATCGGTTCCTTCATATAAATTTGGAGCCTCAACTCCACGCCTTTCCCGTGATCCGCTCACATCGTCAAAATCCTCACGATGGCGACCGCGGTGCAAGACTATCAACCCCAGCGTACACCACGGGTGGGACAATCACAACCTACACCCAGCGTAGAACTGTCTGTACTGCGCTCGTCGCCACGCGGCCCGCGCAAACCCGTCAAAGATGACCCAGAATCAGCACTCCCGTCCGGCGATGACGAACCACCAGCAGCACCACCACCCCCGTCCGACTCGGTCGGAGGGAGACCTCTCGAAAGGATACCAACTTATCTCCAGCCGAGCCTGCCGTGGCGGGTCCGGCTCTTACACTTTACCTTTGCCTGGTACACCGTGACGTATGTTCTGTTTCCCCTGTCACATCTCATACCTCTTCACAAAAAGAAGAAAAAATGAAAAAAGAAATTAAGAAAAAAAAAGGAGAAAAGAAAGAAGCGCCAGACCAACACACTAACAAACCAAACAAAACAGCATGTCCACCTCAGGAATAGCCCTCATCCTCGCCACCACCCCGCACCGCTTCCCAGGCCTCTCCGCAATCGGCCTCTCCATCTTCCTCCTCGACCTGCTCGCCTTCCTGCTCATAACAATCACCCTCCTCCTCCGCTTCGCCCTCCACCGCCCCACCGCCTCCCGCGCCTTCACCCACCCGGGCGAGGCGCTCTTCGTCCCGACCCTCTTCCTCTCCCTCGCCGCCATCCTGTCCAACGTCGACGAGTACGCCCGTCTGTTTCTTGATGCGGACCAGGTCGAGGCTCTCGAGCAGGGGTTTTTGCGCTGTGCGTTTTGGGTGTATCTGGCGGTGTGTTTTGCTGTGTCGGTCGTGCAGTATCATTTGTTGTTTACGGTTAAGGCGCAGAGGAGGTTGGTGGTTAGTGCCATGACGCCGGCGTGGATCTTGCCGATTTTTCCGGTGATGTTGACTGGGTCGGTTGCGATTGGGTTTGTGAGGGGTCTGCATGGGGGCCAGGCGGTTGGGGTGTTGTGCGCGGCGTTGGCGGCGCAGGGGTTGGGGTTTTTGGTGTCGGTTTTTATGTATGCGACGTATTTGTCGCGGTTGGTGGCGTTTGGGTTACCCGCACAGAGGCCGGCGATGTTTATTGCTGTTGGGCCGCCGAGCTTTACTTGTGCCGCGCTGATTGGGATGGCGGCGGAGGTGCCGAGGGTGTTGGGGGAGTGGGTTGCGGAGGAAGGGGTCAGTGAGGTTGGGATGTTGGCTGGGCTGGGGCCGGGTTTGGATATCCAGACGCTTGGTGCCGGTGTGAGGGCGCTCGCTCTCTGCGCGGCCATGTTTATGTGGGGGTTGAGCTTCTGGTTCTTTGCTTCGGCGTCGATGGCGGTGCTGGCGGGCATGCCGGATAGGAAGTTCCACCTCAGTTGGTGGAGTTTTGTGTTTCCCAATGTTGGGTTTACGCTGGCGTCGATGCGGATGGGGGGCGCTCTTGGGAGTGAAGGGATATTGTGGTTCAGCTCCGTCATGACGGCGTTGCTCTTTGTGGCGTGGGCTTTCATTGCGTTTCGGTGCATGCAGGCCGTGTATCGGAGAGAGATTATGTGGCCGGGGCATGACGAGGACACCGACTGAGATCACATAGACTTCTTAATACTAATGTTTGTTGAAATCAATGTGAACACTGCCTTTGAGTCCTGTAGAGCTAAACTATCCGCACAGTTGCTAGGAAACAAAACAATTACGATCCCATAGTCAAGGAAACGGATCCCCGTGACAACCTTCAAGAACTTCCCATTTTATAGGGCTATTCGAGGAGTGAAAGTTCTGCTCGGCCATTCAAGGCTTCCTGATGAACAGCTCCATCTGGAAGCCTATCTTGGCCTCCCAGTTGCCCTCCAATTCAACACCCTTGTACTCGTTTCGGAGCATTGCCTTGAGCCTATCACACTCGGGATCGGTCGAGCTGCTAAATACCTTACCCTGTTAGAACGTCAACCCTAGCCTTGGTGAAAAGACGGTGAAAGGAAACTTGACAGTCATTACCATGTGCTGGTGTTCCACTCTCCTCTCCACGCCCCATTTTCAGGGTCTCCTCTTTCTCGTGCTTTGATGTTGGAGTCCAGAGAATCACAGCTGGCCTGAAGGTACCACCGTAGATAATCTGCTTGACCGGAATGTTGGGCGCGACGGAGACCACGACGCTACCCTCGTCGACTTCTAGAAAGCCCCTGACTGGGTGGTCCAACGCCGTGATGCCGTGCTTCAGGAGCACTTCCTTCTCCTGGTCCTGGTATGCGATATCTTGGGCGATAGTTTTGATATTGGTTTCCTTGTCTTTATGTTCTGCCTGCAAAATGTCACGGATCGCGAGGAAGAGATGGTGCTGCATCATGCGTCGTTTGTTTTGCTCTTCGAGGTTGGCGTCGTGAAAACACCCCAAGGCAAAGCCGATCACCTTCGTTACGACTGGGATGTGCTCCTGACAGAGGGTCCTGCGCAAGAAGGAGCGAGCCTCGCAATTGGCCCACTCCTTTTCCGTATCATCAAACATTCCGGCCATCTCGTCACTCGTCAGCTCTTCTTCGGCCTCGTCACTCATTTCCCAACGAAAACGTGGTTCGATCAAAATTGTTGGGTTGGGATTCAGGAGCCTCTCGTTGTCCCATAGCAGCTTCTGCACTGATTTAAAGTGAATTGACGAGCGAATCTGCTGTTGTTTCGACGTTCGCGTTGGTCCATAGGTCTTGTCGATAGGCTCGCCAGTCAGCCCGGTGTTGGTGAAATGGATTTCGAAGCGCGCAAACTTCTCAGATTGTGAGCCCTGGGCATCCTGAGGTAAAGGCTCCTGGGCGTTGAGGTCATCCAACACCGGCTGCAACTGGTCATGGTCCTCGGCCGCCTTGATCAAGAAGTCTTTCGGATACAAACCCTTCTTGTAACAATCCAAGATGCTTTTCTTGGCCGCCTCTCGGAACTCCTTGGAGGCTTCTGGAGCCTGGAAGGCTGGCCTTGGAGGCTGAGCTGATGGCCGCGGCCGCAGAGAGTCTTGGTCCGTAGGAGTGATACGGTCCATGATGGGGATATTGTGTGCACAATTTGGTGTATGAGGTTTGTTGAAGTGGTCTCTTGTGTGCTCAGGCTTGAGATTCTGCATGACATGTCCCGAAGTTTGTCTGGGTAGACAGGTATTGACTTAGGGAAGAACGGCGCAGATTATATATCAGGTACCTTGGGTGTTTGCAAACATGCTGGTTAATAGGTCTGACTCCATGTCAATGAACCTGGATCCTTACAGTGCCAGCAGTTGGTGATCGATCAAAGGTGTCACTGGAAACCAGGCCATGCTAAGTTTGTATGCTCCACCGATCTTCTACATCTTTATGAGAGGCATCTGAGTTTCCAGGCTCATCTCACCTTCTTTTGACCTCTCATTCTTATCACATTGCGTGAGGCAGTTTGCTGGAATTGCCTTTTAAGAGTCTACTAAGTCCACTTTGTCCTCAACTGATGTGGGCGCCCGACATGAAATGCATCAACAACATGGAGTTGATCTTTGTCAAGGGAAAGTCCACATTCCTGCGGGACAGTCAGGGCCGCTAAACATCTGGAATGCTGATATGTAGAAAATGTATTTCCCATTGTACTAGGCCACCGAGTAGGCCAGCCACGAGCATCAGGCGGCCGACAACGACGAAGATAGACCAAGAAGTGACCAACCAGCAGCAACCCAGCCTGTAAAAAGCAGCTTTTTTGGTGGGCATCTGTCGCCCGTCCTGCAAAACTGCGCTCGAACACGCTCCCATGTTGACTGAGAAGTGCACGGCGGAAGAGAGGAAAACTCGAGGGAGATCAAGAAACCCCCTGGTTATTCTCACAACGTTGCAGTAACGGTTGTCAAAAACTTCCAAACACCGTCCCTACCCATGTCTACCACTAAACGCTGTCTTCCGAGCAAAACCCCTTTTGCAGCAACAACTGATACCAAAATGCCCACTATCCACTACCCAACACCCAACCAAGCACGCTGAGCCAAACAAATAATCATGAAACCAAAACAAAAAAAGGCCCCATCAACGACGCCAAACCGAATACCCAAGCGTACAAACCATAACAACCAACACCACCCCAACCTCCACTGCCAAAACAACGGCGACCGCCTCCCAGTACGTCACGCGCCCGGCGGCCGAGTTGTTACGGGGGTAGTGTGCAAAGACCATGATCAGGTTGGCCATGGCGAACAGCACGCCAAGTACCACCACGGTGATCCAAACCGCCAGCAGCGCCCTGTTCTAGTTGAGGCCGCGGCAGCAGTTGTGGTTGTTGTTGCCGTCTTGGGGGGATGGGCGTGTGTTGCGGCGCCGGCGGGGGCGGGGACGGGTTCGCACGGGTGCGCGCGTCGTGGTTGTGGGCGGGGATGATGCGGGCGTGGTTGGTGCTGTTGGGGGTGTGGCTGCGGGTGTTGTGATGGTACCGGGGTGTGGCAGGTCGGGAGGTCCCAGGAGGGTTGCAAAGTCCATGTCGGTTTGGGGGTTGAAGTTGGAGTGGTATGATGGTGCCGGGGAGGCGGGCGCCTCTTCTCCCAGGGTGTACATCTCGTAGTCGTTTGCGGAGGGGCCGCGGCCGCGTGTCATGGTGTCGGTCGCCGTTTGCAGTTGGGGATAAGAGTGCAGCGGCTGATGTGGTTTTCGTTTGATGACTGGGTTGTGGGTTGTGACAGGCAAGGAGGCGCAGTCATGGAGAGGTTGCGGGATCTGAGTCGCTACTGGACGTTGGCGTTGCAAATCTGGGGGATACTTTGTTTCAGAGAGTCACCCATCAAGGTAATGCCGGTTGTTTGCAAGCGGGTAGGGGACTTGGCTGTGCTCGTCAGAGACTGGTGCTTTCCTCCTGACCACGGGCGCCAGACACGATGAGCGCGGTAAAAGGGCAGTTACTGTTGTAACTTTATTATGCCATACCAAGCGCCAGCTGCGACCCAATACCACGGAAGAGACATTTCATCAAGACTGCAATACCAAGAGTTCCCAGACCCCGAATGAGCCATCCCAAGACCACCAGCTCCCCCAACGACAGGCTGGAAGTTCAGTACACCTTTCCTCCAGACACAAGGTACCTGTTTTATGCTTCTGGGGCTATAAGTGTAATTGAATTCAAGACTGCCAGAGGGACTAATAATTGTGCAAGTCAACTGCGGAAGCAACGGGAGCTAGGAACTCTAGGGGCATCAAAACATGTGATGCCTGTCAGACTGGTGGAGGCGATCCGACTAGACCCACGGTGCACTCGCTGTAGCCACGGCGTTTAACTTGTTGGCGTTAGCACATACCCAAACTCGTCCAATGAGTGGATGGCAACACTGGATCTGTGGCTCAAAGGGGCTAGAGTTGTCGATCCATCTGGGGCTGACTTCTGGGGCCGGCTTCCCGCGGGGTTTGACAGCCGAGGCCCGCCCCAAACAAAGACTTTCAGATGAACGTGAGTTCCTGGTCGGCAAGAAGTTGATGAATGATAAACGACAGACGGGACTGTTTCTCTCTCGTGTTCCAGTCGTCGTCCACCGTCGAGTCCAGTCATCACCACCTCTACCACCACCACAGCCCCTATTTGATCACTCCAACGAGTCGTCGACAATGGCCATCTCCGACAGCCTCTCGGCGCTCTGGGCGACCACGGTCCAGAGGTACACGCCGAACCAGCTCGAGTTCTGGGGCACGCTCGCGGTCCAGGTCCTCTTCTTCTGGCTGCCGGCCCTGGCATTCACCGTGCTCGACTACCTCCTCCCGGCCTTCTCGGCGCGCCACAAGATCCAGCCAGCTCCGAAGCAGCCGACGACGGCAGAAATCACCCACTGCCTGATCATCGTGCTGCGCAACCAAGCCCAGTCCATGGTGACCTCCCTCCTGCTTCTCGCCGCATCCCACCTGACCTCGACGCCGTCCCGCTTCCGCTTCCCGTCCACGCTCCCCTCCCTGTCCGAGTTCGCGCGGGACTTCCTCTTCAGTCTGGTCCTCCGCGAGGTGCTGTTCTACTACGCGCACCGGCTGCTGCACACGCGGGCGCTGTACCGGCGCATCCACAAGGTGCACCACGAGTTCACGGCACCGATGGCGCTGACGGCGCAGTACGCGCACCCCGTCGAGCAGCTCGTCGCCAACACGCTGCCCATCGTGCTGCCGCCGGCGCTGCTGCGGTCGCACATCGTGACTGTGTGGGTGTTTCTGGCGGCGATGCTGCTCGAGACGGCGACGGTGCACAGCGGCTATGACTTCCTGGGTGGCGTGGCCAAGTCTCACGATCGGCATCATGAGCGGTTTAGCGTGCATTTTGGTGCCTATGGTTGGCTGGATTGGGTGCATGGGACCGGGGAGGAGGAGAAGAAGGGGAAGGGGAAGAAGGGTGGGAAGGGGGAGTAAGGAGGTTGGTGATTTGGAAGGAAAAGGGGTAAAGGGGTCAAGGTTGAATTATGTTGATTCAATGTAGTAATGTAGTTACCACTGTCCCTAGGTCGTTGTCGTCGTCAATAACTGTACGTCGGGTGTTACACATTCAGCACATGTCCATGCCTCATCTCTCCAGGCCCGCGCCACCTCATCACCCAATAGTCAACGGGCAGCCAACGCCCTGCCCTCCAATATCAGTCGCCTCCGTCGTGCGAGCCTTTCCAAGTCGATGCTCTGCAGCGCCTCCATTCCTCCGCTCGCAACCAGGCGGTGAGCATCCCAGAACACGTACCCCCAAGACTTCAGCGTTTCCGGGAGGAGGTCCCCGTATGCATTTTGGTATACCCCTTGGCACATGGTGGACCAGGCAAGCGCCGGTCTGTGTTCCCTGTCGCCAGCAAATTCAAGCCTGTCTCCGCGCTCCTCGGCCCGGTCTGCCTCCAGCGGGTGTCTATCTCGCCGGCCGTAATAGGCCGTGGTCCCCATAAGAAACTCGAGGTCGACAGCGCACATCATGTGCTTCTGCATCGTCTTGACCAGCTCCTCGTGGTCGGCCGTCTTTAGGATCCTGTAAAAAAGCCCGAGTCCTCTTTTGGCTGTGCCCTGCCTCAGCATCTCGCAGATTGCTATGAGATTGAGCCAAGCCGTGGCCGTCAGCATGCCTTCACATTCCCTCATCATCTCATCCACCCTGGCATACGTAGGTGGTAATACTAGAAGACAACTCACGTCTATTGTGGAGATTCCACGACCCCGGCGGATGCGACATATCGCGCCAGTCACTAAACCTGGGATTGTCCGGATGCAAATCCCAACTAATCCTCCTAAACACGTCGTCGTACGCGTCCCGAATCACGACATACACGCAGTGAATCTCCTCAATCTCCCACGGTGGGAAGAAAGCAAAAAACCGCACCAAGATCTCGCCAAGCTCAAACTTTGGCACCTTCCGCCGCCCGGTCGTCGGCCCCGGCCCAAACACACTGCAGTACAGCTGGAAGCGGTACAGCGCCCGCAAGATCCGTCTCCGCTCCGTCAGGGAAAGAGAAAGACGGCTAACCTCGACCGCCGGGTCGAGCCGCCGAAGCCACCGCCCAGCAAACTCGACCATCAGCGGCCGGATAACCCCCCGATAGTACGCCGCCACACGAACCAAATCCTCTTCCCCCGCCGTGAACGGCCCCCCAACAGCATCCCCACCCCCATCCTGATCACCATCCTCAGCCCCATCCCCGCCCTCACCACCACCACCCCCCAAACCAGACATCACCTCCCCCCTCAACCCGGCATACCCCTCCACAAACCCCAGCACCCCCTCCCTCTCCGCCCCACAGCCCCCATTCCCAACATGAGGATACAACACCCCAGGCGCAGCCCGCACAGCAAGCGCGTCAACAAGCACAACCTGGCCCAGCTCCGCCACAAGGGACCGGGAGAGCAGCTCACGCCGGCCGAGACGGTATTGTTGGTAGTAGACTGGCGAGGCGAGGGCGAGGGAATGGAGGGTGGTGAGGGAGGGGGTGGTGGAGAGGAGGATTTGGTGGCGGAGTTCGGGGGGCAGGGTTTCGAGGGTTGGTTTGGGTCTGTTGTTTGGAATGTTTGGAATGTTTGGATTCGACGGGGGGGCTGGGGCGGGGGCAGGAAATGTGTTTGGCTGGGTGGTGGTGATGATGGCGGTGATGTTGGGGAGGATGGGGGGTGGGGGTGGCTCGGTTATGGGGTTGGCTATGTTGGTGTCTGTGTCGTTGTCCATCGTTGTTTGGGCTTGCTGATGCTTTGCCTTCGACTAATTCCTGTGTACCTACCATAGATATTTATTCCGCAGAAACAAGAAGACCGGGGGAGCGGAATGGGAAGGTGGGGAAGATGGAGGTCACGTTGAGCTTCGGTGTGAGTTATTGCCGGCCGGCATGAAGCTGACATCTGGGGTGGTTGCTTTTCGGTTGCCTGTTTTGCCAAGCAGCAGCCTGCTGGGCTGAATGTAACTCTATTTTTAGTTAGTTGGCATTCAAGCACATGCGTTCCAACTTCTGGAAATGAGACAGGCTTGCATCACGCGAGATGGTGCTGTGGCCCCCGACCCCTGACCCCTGAGTTCCCGCGTCTCAGACATCATCACCACCCTTTAGATACTACAGTATTTGGGTGCAAGACCTGCAGGTTATTGATATTTGATAATGGTATCTTCTGCTTAGGGGTCTAGGAGGTATCTATCTGGAACGCTCGCCCCCCAGCTTGGCCTGTGCCTATCCCGTCTTGTTCTTCTTTGGACTACTCTTTCGGATATAGATAGCCAAATCATGGCCAAATAACTCGGCCTCAGCTGGGAATGGCAACTCTATATATTCCTCAACCATCTGTTCCACCCGCAACGATACAGGGTCCGTTCTAGCGAAAGTTAGATTCTTGCGAAGTCGATATACCAAGAAGGGGGAAAAGAACAAAAGAACAAAGAAGAAGGAAAAACCCTACACCGCCATGCCTCTGTCATTCACAGTGACCTTGTTCCAGATCATGATCGCGGGCCGGGCAAGATCCGCTATAATTTGCCTCACTGCAATGTCGGGGTGCATGGCAATGATAACGCTCGCTTGGTCCACTTCGAGAAAGGCTCTTGGGTCATCGACAACGGTGAAGCCAGCTTCGGATAGGACCCTCTCGTCGACTGGCGTATAGATGGGGTCCTGAGCATAGCATTTGATGCCGCCAGCACCCTCGCCGCCGGCGCCTGTCATCATCTCGCCATCTACCAAGAAATCTCGGACGGCCAAGGCCAGAGCGTGCTGTGCCATGCTGGGTGTGATGTCGTTGCCGGCGTCGGTCATAGTAGAGCATGCCAAGGCGACAATCTTGTCAATGCGAGGCGGAATGGCAACAGAGGCGAGTGTGGACTTGAGCTGTACAAACTCTTTGCTAGCGGGCAGGGACCGCATTGCCCGCTCAAACCGCTGCTTCACAGCCGCATAGTCTGAGGCTGGCCAGAGGTCTACAAGCTCGTTGGTTCGCGCGTTCCGCACCTCGGTTGAATGGGCGACCTCGATTGGCAGATAGGCACGGCGTACTGAGTAGGAGGATAGACCTGGGGCGTCGAGAAGACGCCCGATAGGATGATATATAAGGCGTGGTTTCGTCCTAGTCGAGGAAAAGATTAGAGAAGTAAACGAGCCCCGATGGGGGAAGACCACCAGCAGGGGTAGTCGGGCATCAATCGTACATGATACAGACATAGTTGTCCCCATACGTAAGAGTCGGATACTCCCTTCCAGTCTGGAGCGGAAAGTGGACAGCGACACCGTCAAGGCCGGTTCACAGAAACCAGACGATCAAGGTTTCCGTCGTTGCTATCGAATTGCCGTACCACGTCGCGCAACAAATCTTTGGTGAAAAAAGGGATCTCGGCGTCGTACTTGGCCTGGATCAGTCGATGGGCTGCCGTCATGCGCTCGCTTTTTTCGTCGAGGGTCATGGGAGGATCTGGGAGATCGGGATAGGCCACAACAATATACACGCCATCGTTGTCGCCATCGCCATCGAACTGGCGCCACAAAGACATGACTTGGACCTCTCGGAGAGGAAGTAGGAAGAGTTGTCGAGCGAGCGACCTTGGCCGAACAACAGGGCCAGAAAGCGGGGAAGAAGAGATTCAGAGCCGAATTTCGATTGGTGCACAACGCAATTCTTACCTTACCAACCTGGCCGAGCCTGGGTGCTCCGCGGTGTAATCTGTATTCCGTACTTACTAATACTTGGTGCTCTACATAGTACTATGTATACTACGGAGTGCCGCTGCAGCTGCTTCTGGAAATCAACAATTACTAGAAGTGGAAAATGCTCAATGAAACCCATGAGCTTCTGTCCCGGCGAGACCCGTCTGACGATGCAGGCGCGCGGCTAGGTCGACTAGTTATTCCTGCGGGCCTGCTGCTCCCTAAGCAGGACACTTGATAGGGCCGGGAGACGGGCACCGTTACACCGGACTAACACGAATTCGGCGACTTCATCGGCTGGGCCGCGGGGGCCACTCCGGCAGCGAGCAACCCGTTCCTCGACCACTCAGGGGCCCCCCTGCGCCGCACCCCTGAACCATGCACCAGTGCATCGCAGATGGGACCATCCGACGAACCCCTGAACGAGCGGACGGACCGGCCCTAAAGAAATGCCTGCAACAAGCGAGCGTCAGCAAGCGTCTGGGCGAGTGTGGGCAAATCTGACTGATCCTCGACTGGTTCCGTGCCGTTTGCACCGTTTGAACTCTGCATGACGCCAACTTCAATCTGCCTTTCTGCTGTTTCCTTCGACCAACAATCCACAGCCGACATTCCACTGTCCACACTGTCCGCGCCGTCCACGCACAGCACTGGATCAGGCCGTCCGTCCCCGGCTGTTGGAACCTCTCATCTCCGGCCCCGATCCGATCCAGTCTCCGGCCCCGATCCGATCCCACACCCAGTAAACATCCGATGGGATTCACCAACCTGGCGGGCACGTTGCTCGGACCCTTAACGACGACATGGTCCATGCCCGATAGCTGCTCCGTCTATGTCGTCAACTGTGCGACATGCGATGAAGGATTCCGCGGCCAGCAGTGCGTCATGGACGGCGCGACCGGCCGGGCGCAAGACCACACCACGTGTTGGCCACCTGTCCGGCCCCAGGCCGGCACGCCTGGCTATCCCTTTGTCGGATGGGGCTTCTACTCGCCGGGCCTGGCATGCCCGACCGGGTACACGTCGGCCTGCACCGCAGAGTACGGCAAGCGCGGGGACTGGGACATTGAGTTTACGCTGAACCCGGGCGAGACTGCTGTGGGGTGCTGCCCTGAGTAAGTATTTACCTTACGTTCGATGCCTCCCTCCGTCGTCCCTTTTTCTGTCCGGTCCATGACCAAGGGAGGACGGCAACGGGTGACATGAATGCTGACCCCTCCCCCCAGAGGCTTCCGGTGTACCAACCGCAACGGCAACACCTGCATCGCCTACATCCCCACCAAGACCCAGACGGCCGTGACAACAGCAACCTGCTCTGGCACGCAGATGGCCAACCTCGCGCGCGGCACCTTCCCGGACACGGTCACGGCGATGGCAACCACAACCCAGACCGCGACCGACACCGACAGCCCAGACTCCACCTCTACCTACGCCACAACAATCACGCGCCAAATGGTCCTCCTGGCACCCATGTTCCAGCTCAACTTCCAGTCCTCCGACCTCGAGACAACCACCTCCCCGTCCTCTAGCTCCTCCTCCCACGCCTCCGGCTCATCATCCCACACCGGCGGCAACCTCCCCGCCCCAACCTCCGGCGCCAACACCACCGACACCCCCTCGTCCTCCGACTCAGGCCTCTCAAAAGGAACCACCATCGGCGTCGGCGTCGGCGCCGCGCTGGGCGGCGTTCTCCTGGGAGTAATCGCCATCGTTTTCTACCTGCGCATGCGCAAGAAGCGCGCCCGCGAGGCCGCCGAGGCCGCTGCCGCCGCTGCTGCGGCAGACCACGGCGGGCCGCAGGCTTGGAGCGGGCAGGATCCCTACAACCAACAGCAGCAGCAGTATTCTGATGCTGGTGAGGGTGGTTATGGGTATGGGTATGGGATGAAGCCGGCGGCCGAGCTGGATATCTTGGCCCGGACGGAGATGCCTGCTTATGGGAGTGCGCCGGGGTGGGGTGGCGGGCCGGCTGTGGAGATGCCCGCGGATTATCCCCCTCCGTCTGCTGCTGCTGCTGCTGCTGCTGTTGGGGGGGAGTTGGATGGTCAGGGGCGGCCTCTTCTGGGGGGCCCTCAGGGGCAGCCTCGTTAGGCAGCTTCAGGGGTATGGGGAGGGGAAAAGTGAGTAGTAATTATTAATCATGAATTGAGTTTTAGATCTGTCGGTTTTGATAGGTACCTACGCATGCGTTCAGGCTTTCTTTTCTCGTCGTCTTTTGCATCTCGTATCCAACCATGGTGTACACCAACAATGGTGCTGGTGGGGTCGACCAAGACAAGCAGTTGCTAGTTGGGTAGGTATTGACCTTGCCTTCGTCCCTGAGACAACTCAAGGAGTATATCACTGCCAGTCGGAGCGATAGATCCCCTGTTGATATCACGCTAGCAGCTCGTGTTAACTGGTCCGAGATAGCCAAGAACTACGGATACGTACAGATAAACAGCCTCAGATCCAAGCGTCCAAGCAGACTTGACACCCCCTTCTCCAACACCGGCAACCGGAGTTCACATTCACAGCGTCATCAGAAGCATCGACCCAAGATAATTTGACTATCATAACTAGATATCCTGTATGTGTCGACCACGGTTCCTAGAGAGTCAACGGTCACCGCACCGCCTCTCCCTCTCCGTACCCCTGATTTTCGACCTGCCAACTCATTCGCCCAGCCGCCGGCCTAGTCCACCATCACACGCCAGCCAGCTTCAGTTCCGCCCCTTAAAGATTCAGATGTAGCCCGTCAAGCTGGGCAGGACCTGCTGATACCCGACACCGCTCGGCGGCTCCCTACAACATCGCCCTCTAGTCAGCACACCAGGTCACGAATCCAACCATTACCCCTGAACCACGTATTCCACTTTCGACCCTAGGAGAAGAAACAAACAAAAAAAGGAAAGACAAAATACTTACATGGAATACATATAATTCCCCCACCACGGACCACCACCCCACCAAAGCCAACCCGTCCACACGTCCGAGTTACTAGCCATGTACGAGAGCATGCCGGACAGGGCGGTGATGCACTGGGAGTTAGCGCCGCCGGCCGTCTCGCCGATGATGCCCTTCTTGCCGTTGGCCTTGAGCCAGTCGGTCGCGGCCCGGATGCGCTCCTGCCCGATGCTGCCCGACACGCACGCCTCGGACGTGCCGGACCCGTCCGAGTCCAGGTACTGGTGCATCTCGTAGACGATCTTGTTCTGCGGGTCTTGGAGGTTGAGGAGGGACGCGCCCGTGCCGGAGGAGACCTGCGGGGTTCTGAGTCAGTCTGGGGGGTGAAAAGGGGGCGAAGGGTTACGAAGGGGGGGGGGGGGAGACTAACCCAGGTCCATGCGCCGCTCCACGAGTTGCCCTCGACAAAGATGGTCTGCGAGGTAGCTCCAGCCGCCCGGATGCCGTCGATGGCGGCCTGGTTGAGGCGGAAGACGAGCGAGTTGTCCATGTCGTGGTACTCGTTGTTGGTGTCAAAGATGACATGGTCGTTGGACGCGAACAGCTTGGCCGTAGTCGTCCACCAGGCCTTGAAACCGTCGACGTCGTTGATGACTTGGTCGTAGTACCGGCCTGGGAAGTGTTTGTCAGCCGATGGTTCCCTGGTTGCACCTCAAAGGATGGCTTGAGGAACATACCAAAGTTGTGAGGGTCGATAATGGCGTAGGCCCCCTTGCTCGTGATGTACGAGACAATCTGAGGTGCATAGATTAGTTCTCACTGTCCTTCAACAGGACTCAAGGTGTATCCCACGTACGTCGTTCAGCCCCTGGTAGTAAGCGGAATCGACGGTGCCAGACATTTTCGTGGGAATGAGGCGCTCCCTGAAGTTGTGTTAGCCTGGTCTGTTCACCTTCACCTCTCATGTGCCCACACAACGCATACATCATGATGGCAACTCGGAAGATGTTCATTCCCTTGCCGACGAGTGTCTGTTATGCGTTAGTCCCTCGGATGCTCTTCTAGGCGCTGAAAAGGGCAGGGGGAGAGAGAGAGATCGCTCACGTCAATGCTCGACTTGGCCGGCCAAGTGTAGTCCTTGCCAAGTGTGCCGGGCAGGTTCTTGTTGCCAAACTCGGCGCCCGACTGGTTGACGCCGACATACTTGAACTTGCTAGCCCGCTTGTCCTTGGCCGCGAGAGGCGAGGCATCGCAAGATGGGGCTGCCAGGGCCGAGCCGGCGACGGCAGCACCAAGAAGGACGTTGAGAAGCTTCATGTCGACTAGGTGCAGTGTCCGAGTCTGATCGAAGCAAACATCATCCTGGTGATGTCGAGCATCCCTCTTTATACACTGAACTTCACCACCACAAGAAGCTGTGATGGCATCTCCAGTACTCGGAAACGCTGGCTCCGCCCTCGAGACTGGGATATATCGCAGATCGTTATTATCAAGCCCGATCTTTTAAACATCGCACGGGTTCTCTACGTCTACAATATGCCATTTATCAGTGTCTGAGCCATGCCAAACCATCTAAATAATAAACATCTCGGCGCCTTAGTACCCCACGATTTGCCCGATGCAGGTTCCCAACAGCCGGGAACCCAGATAGGTGGGTTTTGTGGGGTGATCTTTACCATGTTCCCCCAATGGAGATCCCTCTTCCGCCCTCTTGAAATCAGCCGGATCCGGGGGGCATCGCCACTGCCGGCAGGCCGCGCAAGGACGCTCGGGCGCTTCGTCGAAAACGAATTCCACGAGTTATAGTTGTTAGACACCGACAGGATGTTTTGGATGATCATGATACATGATGCAGAGACATGAAAGAAAACACGGGCGGGCGGAGGAACGACGACAATGACAACAGGAAGAGAGAATGGGTCAAACCGTACCGTCCGTATGGCGAAGTAGGACAAGAGATATGCACTTGAGAATATTACGTCGCTCATATAGAGATGTACTTGAAGATAATTATCAAGCTCCAGGGCATCCGCGTACAGTCTCAAGAACTTCAGTATTTACAGATCCGACTGAGAGGAATAATCCCGGTACTTCCCGTGGTTTGATTACGCGTGCCAGGCGAGACAAGTCCTCCAAGTTCTGATATTGGAAGAATCATAAACAAAACGGGTAGGGGGTTCAGTGCCAGCGGCACGTATGTGCCCGCGCCGTCTAGACAGATTGGACGAGGAACGTAAATTCAATTTCAACACGTGAAGGCACATCATAGTAAGTCAGCACAAGACAATCATCTTTGACCCTCTGGAAACGAGGCCAACACTCCTGCCAACTACCTTATAGAGTTGGTTACCATAAGGGATGAGCAGAAAACTGAAGATGGAGCGGGTTGAGAAGTGCTATGCGACTCATCCGAGGCAGCGGCACCCCGGAGCACTGTTGAAAGGCTTGGTTGAGGATAATTACCAAGAGGTTGATATATTCTGCAGGCAGTATCACAACCTTGGTTCCAACGGGTTGAAACCCGCCATGTCTGGTGGTTCATCACTGGCGCAAGGATGTGGTTGTTCCAGCATGCAACCAGGCAATCATCGAGGGGGTCTTTCGTGCAGCCCAGATGTAGCCATATTCATAACCGGCACCGTGGTGGTAGTCACCGCAGAGGTCTCCCTCCGCTCCCATAGATCATCAGGGGATACATGTAAGGGATAAAAAGGTCAAGACGACCAGCAGGGGAGGGGGTGCGGATGAAAGGGCTCCGGGGGCCATAGCAAAAGCCGCAGATGCCATTGATCGAGTGCAGTCAATGGCTGGTAATCACCACCAAACAAATGTCCCTGAAGGGACGCCAACCTGCATCAACTCACACCACATACGCACCAGACTTTACAGCCCCGGCCATGTATGTCCTGCTCAACCTCCGCCGACACACCGTGATAACAGCCTCAACTCGAACGACCGAACAACATACAGCCAAGAACAAGCCCCCGTGCCCCCCTCTCTCACAGGCCGCAAGACGTCCAAGGTCAGGTAGCTAAGGCACCTTAGGCAGCTCCAGCTAAGTAGCTGCCTGCGCGCTGCGCCCGGGAGGGTGGGTCCATGTCGATCCAGCCACGGCCGAGAATGCGGCCCGCAGGAGCAGGGTCGGGTCGGGTCGGGGGACCGGGTCGGCTGTGAAACATCCCTGCTGCTGCTGCTGCTTCTGCTGCACGTTTTCCGTACATGGGCGTGTAATCTGTACTGTGGGTGAATGTACGTCTGTAGTTTGTACACAACATTGCGGGGAGCCGGGGTGCATCTTGTGCGTTGGTGCCTGGCGTTGCTGTGGTACTTGGCAGGAGGAAGGGATGAATACAGGAAGATATCGGCGTTGGGGTAGTTGGGATGGGGGATTCTTGGCTTTGGCGATGGATGGGTGGGTGTGGGTGGGTGTGATGGGTATTGGGGGATGTATGCCCTTCAGCAGTATCATCAAGCATCACTCTTCTGGCTGGGAGCTGCGGGATGCCCGTGCGAAGGGGGACTCGGCTGATGTACTGTACTGTGCAAGTTCCCCCATGAGCAGATCAGCATGCCAAAAGGCAAGGCACTTCTTCTGTAAGCATCCTCCCCGGGTGCACGTCCGAGAAACCGGCTGAGCTCGGCGGGCCGCATGCGTGGGTGGGCATGCAAGACGCGAGCACAAAGCCTCGAGATCCTTGCATCACCACCACCATGCAGCCACACGTGTCGGCATCAGTCTGGTTTAGGCAATGTGGACGGTAGGAGCCAGAGAGCTGTGTGGGTTTCGCGTGTAATTCCGCTTGACGCGTCGAGCTTGACGAGGTTGGTGCCGTGTCATTGGTGGAGGGTTCCCAGGAACTCGGTATAAGCGCCGTGCTGGATCCTAATCCGGCCTAGATCAGGGAGCACCTTGGATGTTGGTTTGAGTAAGCGCTCGCGCTTGCATCGCAACGACTTCATTCGTTCAGCAACAGCTTAGGTCCCATCATGGATCCTGGCGACCCGATCTGCCGCCTGCCCAAGGCTTCCCTGCAGGCAGATGCCGCCCAAGGGACGGAACATCTCCAGGGAAAACAGAAGCTGAGCGTTGGTTGGGATAGTTAGTTGCTGTCGTGATAAAATCGGGAGCCCGCCATTTTCGGATTCTCCATCGTTGATTGTGAATCCCATTGAGCCTCTAAGGATTGCTGTGTTGACTTGCAGCGTACTTGAGATCCTGAATTGGACCCCAACATGGCGATTCGCGGACGGCCAACCGCCCCAACAACACTTCCGATGCGGAGAAAGGAGACGGTGGAAGACATGCAGAGAGAATACCTGTGGAACACCCCCAACGGAGGCCGCCCCGACTTCTCCGAAACGTACACGCATGGAGACGCGATCCTCGTTTCTTGGAATGCACTCAACAACACCACCTACGACCTCTGGCTCACGAGTTGGGACATTGACCCCGACCCAGTCGCGCTCTGCCTGGCGAGTAAGTCCTCAAGAGAACTCAATGCCGAAGACCTTTTCGGGGGCCAGGTGGACTAACACGGCCAACAAGGGGCGGTGGATCTCGGCCATGACGGCAACCTCGAGGTGGTCACCTCGGACCCGCCCTCAGCGCTGCTCGGCAACGAAACAAAATATGTTTTCCGGTTCAAGCCGCCGACAAGTCAAGGGGAATTCGTCGCGTCGGACCCCGACCTGTCGAGCCCAGGCTTCTTGCTCGTATCGCCGCCGTCGTTCAGGCAGAAAGATGTGCCGAGTGCGAGCGGGTCTGCGCCCGCCGAGACTACCACAACCTTCATCACAACGCCCACCGGAGCATCTGCCACGGCGTCTGGCCCTGCGTCCACCACAACAACACTCTCGTCAAATTTTCTAGCAAGACCATCGAGGGGTGTCGCGACATCGGTTGCAGATGTGGAGGACTCAGTGCCGGACATGTCGCCCGCCGAAGCAGCGGGGTTGACGATCGGACTGATATTCATCGTGGGGTTGTTGGTCGCCATGGAGGTAGCCTACCTCATGTGGCGGCGGAACAAGCGGCGCGAGGCCGAGGCAGACGACTTGGAGGTGTTGGGTCGGAAGAGGTTGAAGCGGGTTGGGAACGGCGATCGCGGATTGTTCGTGATGGTGGACAAGACTGAGCTGGTGCTTGACGACGCCATTTGGAGGTCGCCTGAGCTGCCGGGCGACTCGACGTGGGGACAGAGGTTGGTGCACGAATTGCAAGGATCGAGGTTCGGTCGAGGACACGGTCCCAGTCGGACATTGACGGTAAACAGCTCGGTGGTCGAGCTGGACGCTGGGAGGAGGTAGCAGGGGAAGGGACAATGTACCTTGATGATCAATGAGGTTGACCAAGAGACGAAGACCTGGATGTTTCGGGAAGTCAGTCAGCATGTCAAACCCAGCCCATCCCCATTTCCAGGTTCCCATTCGATGCATCTGGATGCGATCAGATGCTTTGCGATGCGAGCTGCTGTCAAGATGCCCAGGCGCATTCGGTGCATTCGGTGCATCCGGAGCATCAACAAAATTATGAAAGCCAAAGTCGTCAGCCCAAGCTGTGCCCAGCTTTCTTTGCGCTCGGCCTGGCCGAGGTCGTTGCCTTGGACGCATGTCTTGGTTGGAAGCGACGGCGCATTTCCAGGTCTGAGACCGAGGGGAGCAGTCACAGGACCGAAATTGCAGGGCGAACAGGGCTCGGTGACGACGCCAGTGTCTCAGTGCCTTGGGCGTGTTGGGGTGGTCTTAGCAGGATGCCTGCGTCGTTGATGTGTGACCATGTTAACGCATCCAAGCACCTGGCTCGTGCTTATCGATTGCATTGGCCCCACAGGATCTGTGCCCCACCTGCACAAGGCACCCGCTGACTGGCTGTGACTGGCTCTGACTGGTCAAGTTCTGGCTGCTTGCAGGTTCGAGCCCAAGCTTTCTCTGCTGCCGTCATCAAGGTTCCCCAGCCTTCCATTCCTGTCGCCCTTCAGTCTTGCCCATCGATCGAATCCAAGAGACGGGACCTGCTGGCACTGGTTTCTGCTGGCGGCTTCTTCGGCGACGGTTCTCTATCTCATCTTCTCATCGTCTCGTTTTCTCGTCAATACCATTCCCATTCGTTATTACGATTCCTGGAGATGCTTCTCTGATTCATTCACTTTCGCTCTTCTTGCCCCTCCAATCCAAAACCCGACATTTCATTGCCCGTCCACCATCGACATCGTCAAGAAAACCCTATTTCTTCGTCGGAACCCCTTCAATTTTCCAAAATTGCGCCCGACCACCGTTTTATCCGGCGCGATCGATTTTAACATTACACAGCAGGCATTTTGCAAACTGCATTCCCCTTCCCCGAGACCCGCACCGCACGCCCGGCACCGAATTCCGTTTGCATCCAAGTCCATGAGACAGACGCCCATCTCCACCATCCACCGCTCCGACATCGACTCCAGGCTCCCGCCTTGAAGGGTCTGGCTTGACTGAATCCAACACAATCTGCTCCACCTGATACCGATACCGACTCCACACCGCCCGGCCCCATCACGATGCGGCGAGCGTCACTCGACCTGACCGAGCCCGCTCGGAACATCGAGGAGTCAAACGGCCAGCCAGCCGCGGGCATGGCCGACGCTGCCGCAGAGGACTCCCTTGCTCCGGCCACCGAAGACATGGACCTGGCCGAGGTCGAAGAAAACGCCAAAGTCTATCCCCCACCGCCGCACATCGCTGCAAGGCTGTTCTACCGCCCGACGAACCAGACGCGACGCAAGGAAAGCGCCGCTTCGTCGCGCCGTAACAGCATATCCTCGGCCCACTCCCGCTCTTCGCATGGCTGCCACCGGGACGGAGCCCCACAAAGCAAACATGTCGCCCAGCACCTCCGCCGCGCCTCGATCCTCGAGGACAGGAAGGCACGGCTCGCCGACCGTGCTGCCCACGCCGAGAAGGTGCGCATCCGCGCTGCCCTCGCCAAGGCCGTGACGAAAAACACGAGCGCGAGCGAGGAGCGCGCCCTGGCTGCCGCCCAGGCCCGGGAGCGTAACCTGGCCGAGATTGCCGCCTCGTGCGCCGAGGAGGTGAGGCGCGCCAAAGCAGTCGCCGAGACCATGAAGGAGAAACGGGAACAGGAGATTCGTAAGATGAAGCTCCAAATGGAGGAGCGGCTCGCCGAGGCCGAGAGGCGGAGGGAGGAGCTGCGCAACCGAAATGCTTCCCGGGTCAAGGCGAGAGAGCGTGGGCAGAGTCTCGGCACCCGCAAACCTACCTCGGTCGAGGTGATGCCCGAGGTCAAGGAGGTTAAGGAACGCGACCCCAAGCCTCTGACCGAGGAAGCTGCGGCCTCGAGGATCCAGTGGTGCTGGAAGGCTGGGAGGAGGAAGCAGACTGTTGCCGAGTTCTCGGCGCTGGGCTTGTCCTTGGACGCGGTTCGAGAGACCTCTTTCGACCAAGTCACCATGTTGCTGTCCCAGGAGAACGTGCTGCTGTTGACCGCGAGCATCCTCCGCATCTGCGGACTCGACGAGGGCAAGCCTGGCTCTGTGGAGGAGATGGCCGCGGTGCGGTCTTTCCTGAGCGCTTTTCTTATCCTGGGCCACCCATCACAGGTCCTTAGCAACAAGGAAGAAAAGGAGCGAGCACAAGGGGCGGAGCCAAGCCAGGCACAGCCCATGTCCAAAGACAACCTGGCCAACCCCCAGTCTCAGGAACTGGTGGGCAAAGCCCGGGATCTGCTGGTGTCGTTTGAGAACATTCTCGGACGGCTGACGGCTTTCAACAACTTCACGCCGCCCCCGGCGTTGCTTGCGGCCTTCCCTGAGGTGTACGCCACTTTTTACAATGCTCTCATCTCGTGGAAGGCGCGGGACTCGAGCTCGCTTGTCGACTTGATGGTCATGCAGTTTGTCGAGCTGGATGCGATTTGGGAGTCGGTCAAGGACACCACCGATGGCTCGGTAGATCAGGTGTACAAGGAAAGCATCCGAAACAACCAGTTGCTCCTGTTGGTGAGAATCAAGAAGCTGGCCGGCCCATCCAAGGGGAAACAGCTAGTTACCGAAGCGGTAAAGGCGGCTCGCAAAACCAGGTCTAAGAAGCCCGTTGGCGACACCAAGCCACGCGTGGCGGACCACACAGTCACCGAGACTGCGATGGGGGTTCTTGGCGTGGAAGAAAGCCATGACCACCCGTCACAGACACAGACGCCGACTCCGCCGGCCACACCCTCGCGGAAGGCCGAGCCATTCAAGGTCAGCATTGTCGTTCCCAGCGGCAAGAGCCTGCTGCCGGACAATCGGATCGTCGTCCACGAACTGGCCATCAACAAGGAGTTCCGGACCGAGCCCCACGAGTACCACGAGCAGCAAGAGCACATGCTCGCGCCACTCTTTCAGGAGATGCGCTCGACGATGCAGGCGCACGAACAGGAGGCCCACTTTTTCCTGTTGTTGAAGGTGGCCGATTTGATACGGGAAAAGCTCCAGCGGTTGGTGAAACCGGGCAACCCCATGCATACCTTTATCGGGGAGATGTTGGATACCGAGATTGCCAGGCGCCAGTTCGTCATGGGCAGCTTCTCGTACGAGAAGTTCTTCCAGGCTATGGGGACGTTGCTCCCTAAACTCTGTGCGCCAGTCCGAGACGACGAGGTCAAGGCGCTTGTCGAGGAGAAGTTGAGTCAAGGCAGTTACGTCGACCGCCTCGAGGCACTCAACAGCTTCATCGACGTCATGCTCAGTGACTACGCCAACTACCTGCTCCAGCTCGCAGCACCGCGACTTATCGAGCAGGCTCCCGCATACGAAGCCAAGGCTTTCGCGGCGGACCTCGAAGCGGGAAGACACAGCCTGTCAGTCTCCACCAAAGCGTGGCGCTCCGCACGCCAGAAGCTTCTTGCCGAGACATCCCGCCGCGACCCAGAGGGCATCAACCACCCGGGCTCCCGGCTGACCGCCAACCGCATCTACGCCCAACTCCTCGTGGACTTGTTCACCCAGGTCTCCCCCGTCCCACGCGATGAGACCCCCGAGATGCTCCTCCTCGACCACAAGCGCGTCCTGGAAGCAGGCCGCCTCACCCGCCGCATCATCACCACCGGCGCCATCCTCCTGCAGTGCAAGAACCTCCTGAAACGCGACGTCCGCGCACCGTGGAGGAACGAAGCCCAGCGCATCCTCGCGGTGCTGGAAAAGACCGACGACCCGAAAGCCCCCGACATGACCCCCGAGGTCGCGGCCGAGGGCATCATCGCCGCGCTCGAAGCCGGCCGGTCCATGCCCGCGGCTACGAAGCAGCATCTGAGGGGCCTGGTCAACAAGTTCCTCGCCGCCAGCACCGAGGCGGCGTCGCAGTCGCAGTCGCAGCGGGAGGGCGAGCTCAGAGAGCCGGTGCTTCGCTTGTTGTTGGGGAGGCTGCGCGCGCATGTCCTTGCGAGGCTGGCGGCCGCGTCGGCCAGCGAGAAGGTCAAGGCTACCAGCACGGCGGGTGAGAAGCTTGCTGGGCTGGGGCTGGCGGAGTTTGTGGACAAGGTTAGGGATATGGTGGAGATGATGGGGCGGGTGTCGGTTGTGGATCGGGATGCGCATGGGACGTGGTGGGATCGTGTTGCTGAGGCGGTTGAGGGTGAGGTGCAGGTGCAGGGGAGTTAGTGAGGGTGGGATATGGTTTTGGTATGGGTTGGTTTGTGGGAGCTGGGATGGATGGGATGGGATGGGATAGGATGGGACGGATGCAATGTCATGCATGGGATGGGAATGGGTCGGATGGGATACGCATTTCATGGGCATGGGTATTGAGACTGGCATTCTGTGAGATGCTTTCTTTGATGGGAGGGGTCTTCAGCGGTGGCTTTGCTTCCACTGCTGGTTTTGTCCTTGGCATTGATTTTTGTTCTTTTGCTGTTGGCGTTGGATGGATGGGCTTCTTCTTTTGGCTGCTGCATTTCGGGTTGTTTTTCTTCTCTTGGTCATCAACCAGGTCCCGGCCAGTGTCGAAAGAGACGCCCGCTGGTCTTGGCGAGAGCAGCGGTTTGGGTCAGGTTTAGCAAGCATGATTTTTTTGGCTGTGTATTGAACACATCTTCACAATGGATTTTCTCTCCATTTTTACACTCCTCCGCATCCATTCAGGGTTCGACATTCTTTTTGTATTCCGTACCGCCATCCGCATCCACCATCCGCATCCAGAACCCCAGCAGCGGGTACCGGCGGATCTTGAAGCTCCCGCACAGCTCTTGGGCCCGTTCGGCAACACGAGCAGGGGTGGTGTTTCTCCACTGTCTTGCAGCTCAGACCCGCAGGCACGAGGGCAGATGGGGCTTTGAGAACAGGACATCCACGAATCTGGCGCGGTCCTCCTTCCATTCTCTGCGTTGATTTAGTCAAGCATCAGTCCAGAAGCGGAAGCTGAGTCTGCACTTTTCTTTTGCAATTGCCTGTTTGAGGTTTGCTCTCTTCTCCCATTACGTTTCTTTGGAGACTGACTGGTAGTTTAATTTTTCATTTTTTCTTTCTTTTCCTGTGACGCGTTGTTTGCTGCCTTCAGGGGCGGGCTGCAACCCGTTAGATCCGTGGCTTGCCTGTCAACGTCTGTCGTTGCCCCAGCTGCCATCATTCGTCATTGAGGGGGTGTGCTGCATTGCCGCAGTGGATCTCCACCGAAAGCTTGGCCCGCTCGACGCTCTCTCTCACCCTCCTCGAGCTTCTATCCATGCCTCACCCACGCATCCTCGCCAGAGCAAGGTTTTTGGCCCCATCACCTTCTCTGAACCTAAACGTTGTCCCTCGAACATCTACCTTATCTCTGTCTCCTGCTGTCGTTGCTTTCCGGGTCAACAACTTGCGGCATCTCTCATCGCTGCGGCCGTTGGAGTCGAAGCCCGTGTCAATACGATCTCGCAGACTGCCGATTCGCCCGGCGCCCGCCTCCGCTTTCCTCGGCTTGCCCCGATACTGCTCTCACGCGTCCTTCAGGCACAGACTCGCAAATATGACGGACAGAGACATCCTGCCGGACAACTTCAAGCCGGTTCACTATGATCTGTTGATCAAGGACCTCGACTTCAAGAACTGGTCCTTCAAGGGCACTGTCCGGTACGCCCCATCCTTTACTGACCCACCCGGATGGGTGGGGTGTTGTTTGCTTGTGTGTTGCTGATGCCCGGCCCCAGGATCGATGGCGAGATTGTCAAGCCCACGAGTGAGATTGTACTCAACACCCTGGAGCTGAAGCTGCTCAGCTCCAAGGTCGTCGTCAGCCAGGCCAAGAATGACCAGTCGTGGGAGTCGACTTCGTTTTCTGAGGACACCAAGACCCAGCGGTCCACCATCACCTTCCCCCAGGAGCTGCCCGCTTCTGCCAAGGCCTCGTTGACCATTGACTTCACGGGCGAGCTCAACCATGACATGGCCGGATTCTACCGCAGCCAGTACAAGCCCGCCGCCCCGGCTGCTGCCAGCGTGCCGCGCGACGACGAGTTCCACTACATGCTGAGCACACAGTTTGAGGCCTGTGATGCCCGTCGCGCTTTCCCCTGCTTTGACGAGCCAAATCTCAAGGCGACCTTTGACTTTGCCATTGAGATCCCCGAGGACCAGGTTGCGCTGTCCAACATGCCCCAGAAGGAGACGAAGCCGGTGGACGGCGGCAAGAAGCTCATCTCGTTCGAGCGCAGCCCGGTCATGAGCACCTATCTGCTTGCTTGGGCGGTCGGAGACTTTGAGTACGTCGAGGCCTTCACGGACCGCGAGTACAACGGCAAGAAGCTTCCCGTTCGTGTCTACACCACGCGCGGGTTGAAGGAGCAGGGTCGCTGGGCGCTGCAACACGCGCCCAAGATCATCGACTACTTCTCGGAGCAGTTTGAGATTGACTACCCGCTTCCCAAGAGCGACATCCTTGCCGTCCACGAGTTCACGCACGGCGCCATGGAGAACTGGGGTCTCGTCACGTACCGGATGACGGCCATTCTGTTTGACGAGGAGCTCTCCGAGGCTAGATTCCGTAACAGGATTGCTTACGTCGTCGCCCACGAACTGGCTCACCAGTGGTTTGGCAACCTTGTCACGATGGACTGGTGGGATGAGCTGTGGCTCAACGAGGGCTTCGCCACGTGGGCCGGCTGGCTGGCGACGGACTACCTGCACCCCGACTGGGAGGTGTGGCCGCAGTTCATCAACGAGGGCATGGACCAGGCGTTCGCCCTGGACAGCGTTCGATCGTCGCATCCCATCCAGGTCGAGGTCCGGGATGCTCTCGACGTAAACCAGATTTTTGATAAGATCAGCTATCTGAAGGGCTGCTCCATGATCCGCATGCTGGCTGCCAACCTCGGGATCAAGACGTTCCTGAAGGGCATCGCCATCTACCTGAAGAAGCACGCGTACGGCAATGCCAAGACGGTAGAGCTCTGGAACGCTCTGAGCGAGGCGTCGGGCGTCGACGTCGACAGCATGATGAAGCCCTGGATCGAAAAGGTCGGCTTCCCCGTGCTGACCGTCACCGAGGGCAAGCAGCAGATCTCGGTCAAGCAGTCTCGCTTCCTCCGCACCGGCGACGTCAAGCCCGAGGACGACCAGACAACCTGGTGGGTGCCGCTTGCCGTCAAGGGCAAGGTTGGCTCGGAAGGGGTTGAGTCGCTCGCTCTCACCACCAAGGAGTCCACCATCGATGGCGTCAGCGAGGAGTTCTACCAGCTCAATGCCAACGCCACCGGCTTCTACCGCGTCAACTACCCCGAGTCCCGGCTGAAGCAGCTCGGCACGCAGCTGCAGCACCTCACCACGGAAGACAAGATCTTCATCACGGGCTCGGCCGCCGACCTGGCCTTCTCGGGATACGCCACGACGGGCGCGCTGCTGTCCTTTATCCAGGGCCTGAAGAGCGAGACGCACTACCGTGTGCTGAGCCAGGCTCTGGATTCGATTGCGACACTCAAGTCCATCTTTGGCGACGACGAGCAGGTCAAGAAGGGCCTGGAGAAGCTCACGCTCGAGCTGATCGACAAGGCCCTGAAGCAGGTTGGCTGGGAGGGCGCCAAGGATGAGGACTTCAACACCAGCCTGTTGCGGAAGCGGTTGCTGCTGACTGCCGTTGCGAACTCGCATGAGGAGTACGTTTACAAATTTTCCGCTTTCATGCGTGTATGACTGCCAGAAGTGAAAATGATACTAACATTCTCTGCAGGGTCGCCACTGAAGCCTTCAAGCGCTGGACGGCGTACCAGTCCAACCCGGCGTCCTCACCCATCCCCGCCGACCTCCGCGCCCCGGTCTACCGCGCCGCCATCCTCAAGGATGCCTCCAACGCCGTGGCCGCCCTGAAGAAGGAGTGGTTCACGACCCCGGCCATCGACGGCAAGGAGATCTGCCTGCAGGCGCTCGGCCACACGGGCGACGAGGCCCTAATCAAGAAGGACCTCCTCCCCTTCCTCTTCAACTCCTCCCCTCCCGCCGCGGCCAGCGACTCGATCCCGCCCGCCGACATGCACATCCTCGCGGGCGTGCTCGCGGCCAACCGCACCGGCCGCCCGCTGCTGTGGGCCTACCTGCGCGACGGCTGGGACCAGTTCTCGGCCAAGCTCGGCGGCAACCCCATCCTGGTCGACCGCATGGTCAATGTTAGTCTGCCCAAGTTTACGGATTTGGATAGTCTGGCGCAGATTGAGACTTTCTTTGGCGGCGTCAGCACTAAGGGCTTTGATCGCACGCTGGAGCAGGTCAAGGATACGATTCGTGGAAGGGCGGCGTATAAGGCGAGGGATGCGGAGGGGGTTAGGGCGTGGTTGGTTGGGAATGGGTATGCGTAGATGGATTGTCCTGTTGGGGGAGGCTGGGGGCTTGTGAGACGCAAGTTGACTTACATGTAGGGGTGTGTTGGGTACGGATTTGGAGGTGGATAGATTCCAGTCCTGTATCTTCTCCTCGCGGTAGTGGCTGGGGTCATGTATGTACTTGAGGGACAATAGAATCCTCGCTTCCGCCAGGATGAAACAATGCTCTGCTGGCATGCAGCACATTTTGTACTGCCCCGCTCCGTCGAGAGCGGTCGTACAACAGAAGCAGAGCAGTCGGCCCAAGATCAGGGGGGTATTCACACCTTCCTACTCCCCTCAAGCTCCCTTACCAGTCATCAAACCACCATAATGACCAAATGAAGCCTCCAATCCCATCACCCCTTTCTCCAGCCTATCTAGCAAAGACTCAATGTATTTTACTCTATATGTTACAAGTGTATGACTCTGCTCATTCCACGAAACCTCCAATCCACCGCCTCACTCAATCTGCAAACCCTCTCCCTCCCGCATCATTCCCCTTTGCCAACACCACGAGAAAAACCATAATCACTGCATATCATGTGTACCATATGCAGACATCTTTGCAGTTGATCCATGATTCCTTGCACTTCCTAGAGAACGGATGTAATCCCATTCTCTGCTCTAATGGTGCTTCATCATGGATTTCATCGGGACTCCCATGCTTTGCTTCCTCTGAGGCCTGCTGGTGTTGTCTTTCTAACAAATAGGAGCTTCACGACTGACCACCTAATCAAGCTACTCATGGTATGGACCTGGCAGTCAATCTACATAATAGCAAGGATAAGTAATTAAATGTAGCATCAGCTCAATTTATGCGAGTGAGAGCTTGTTCGATCAACACAACCCTTAGGGACGGAAATGCTCATTATGATTTGCCGTAGGACTTTGACACTCACGCCATTGACCAAGTCAGGAAGATACATTGAATAGGTAGGTATATATTCAAAGAAGTACTGACGACGCGCAGTCACTGCTTCCACACTGCGGTCAAGCTGATTATAAGAGCCTACATAACAGTGTACCTTACGTATATATAAGCTAGAAACTCACAAACTGCCCATTCTCCTGCTTTGTATCTAGACAATTACATTAACTAGCGGTCTCCTAACCTCGAGGGCGAGATGTCAGTGTGCATATCTACCCGGCCAGTATTGCCCTTTGCCATGAAGTGTTGCCGGTTGGGTGTAGGATGCTCCTTGAGGGGGATGATTAGACAGGCCCTTGATCAGAAAGTTGCTTCTAACTGCTGAGGTTATTAGTATTAACAACGTGTTTTATATTCCCTGCTGCTGACATCAATAGTGATCAAGGACGCTAAACACGCAGGCGGACGATCTTTTCTCCCATGTCCTGCCCCTTTCCCACGCCGGCCAGGGACTTGACTGGATAATTAGGTAATTATTAATTACCAAGTAGCAGATCCCAAGTGAGGGCGGCTATTATTGGCAGCGTTTTCTACAACAAGAGACAGAAGGGTTAATATGCTATTATCGGAAGGCCTTGAAAGGATTGAAAGGAGAGACTGTGGATTTTCACTCGTCGTATCTTGTAGCCTGTAGCGAGAACTGTGGCCCAGATCATGAACTGTCTAATTAGTATATTGAGATAGTAGTTTAGGTAGGGACACGACTCTATTGGCATGACAGGATCAGTCTCTTCGGGACATGAGGTCTGCCACTCTCCTCCATCATTTCTATAGCTCCTGTATCTTAATTCCCTTGAGTTACCTCATCATAAACAACTTACAACGATAATCATCACAAAGCCATTGATATCAACTAGCTCCGGGAACAAGTAGCTCTGAGCTGCGAGGACATGCCAGTGAGCCTCACTCTCCCTCATTATAAAGACGGCATGTAGCGGTAATTCGTCCCGAGAACTTTCTACAGCCTGATGCCATGTCTGGTTCCACACATCGTCTTAATACCCAACGCTCATAGATCCCTGGGCTGTATCATGGGACTCTACAGCACAGTCAGACAGGTGTCCGCGTGCAACAGAAACAAACAAAACAACAACCAGCGTGTCCCGAATCACACTATTCCTTGACTGTCGAGTTTGAAACTTGGTCCATGCTTGCAACGACACGACATGGCCAGTCAAGGTGCTAGTCAGACGTGGTTGGTGTAAGATGGTGGCTGACAGGGTGCTTGTTTCAACACACTCTAGGGATGACGACACTTCAATCTTATTAGTATCCTGACCAGAAACGACGGGGGCGAGGCTAATTAATAAGACGACCAGGATCTTGCGATGTGTAAGCCCCAAAAGGAGGAGTCTTTCGGCTGCTGGCTTCCGAGGAGCGGAGAGAACTCCGCAACGGCCAGATGACGAGATAAGGAAGACCGAGGCGTATTCGGACTCTCTAGCAATCAATATGTACTATCGTGAGGTGTGGTAGTGAGATAGCAAGACAAGAGACGACCCCGCGTGTTTGCACAGCTCCTCCTCCCCACGCACGCCTTATTCATACCGGAGTGTATGCACACATACCCGAGGCTGGGTGAGCATAACACAACACATCCATCCACCTCCTGGCTATTTTTGGTTCAGGCTTACCCTCGCAGGCAGTTAGTGTATGTATCCAGATTGGTCACGACACACACACACACAGACACACACCAGCGGAGAGACAGACAGCATCCGTTGAAACAGAAACAGATACAACCACGGCACTCAATATCGGCAAAGACCAAAAAAGCCGACGAGGCACGAGAACCCAGGCGCGCCGCCGCTTCAGAACCCACGAACCGGGACATCACGGAGCCAGACCGTCCCGCACCTGGTTACGCAGCTCCATATGGTTACCTCGCACACTCGCACGGATGGGGGGAGGGAGTAACCTCCAAGGTAGGATCTGGGGGGGGGGGGGGGGGGTTAGGTTATTCCCCATCCGGTCGTGTGACCGGAGGCGTGACCCCTCGTTGTTCGTCAAGAGCGAGAACAGTTCGTGGGGGCTGCTCCGCCGTGCGGTGACGGTGGTTCATCGGCTGCAATGATACCACAGTCGTTGCCTCGGTATGCGGTTCGAGGCGAGGTGTGCGACACAGAGATGAGCGAGTTTGTGATGACCCGGGAGTCCTTATTGGACGCCTGGGGGCCCGGGACCGGGCGTGGAGGTGCTTAGTTCGATGTCACCGTCTGGTCTCCAACAACATGGCATGGCGGGGTCACGGGGCTATCCGAGTGGTGACATGGTTAACGAGGGAGATCGTCGTCATCTCTCAACGGTGGGTGCGCGGGGGACGAGATGGCTCGCGAATCGCGCGAGCTACACACTACCACCGCTCACCTCCCAACTTGAGGCTAGCTGTTCACTTCGCCAACGACGAGAAGGGGGACGAGAAAGGCACGGCAGCAGCAGGTCCACTTCGAGAACGTTTGCCCACGGGGGAAGTGAGGCTTAGAGGCTTAGCTGGGTTAGCTAAGATGAGGCACGATGCCGAATGGGATGTTCCGTTCGTGATGCTCCGCGACTTGGATGGCGGTTTTGGGAATAGCCCGGATCACGGGGAATGGGCAAGGACTGGGCTACGCAGTAAGTTGTCTCAGGTCTCGGAGGTCGTGAGGGCAAAGCTCCGGATGGGTTTGGGCGACGGGAGAGGCTGGGAGTGGGCAAGAAAGAGACGAAGCAAAAAAAAGAAAGAAAAAGGGAAACGAAAAAAGACCAAAGAGAGAATGAAACAGCGGGACGGGTTCAGCCTCACTTGTCGGGGCTGATGCGCAAGATGATCAAAAGAAGGTTCTGGGTCGACGGCCTCGTCTCGGTGTGGAGTGGAGTTGTTGGCATCTTCGGGAGGCTAACCTCAGAACTCAAGACGTGACGTGCAACGGCGCAACACTTTTGGACGGGATTTGCGGGTCTGGATCCCGGAAGAGTCAAGGCTGGCCCAAAGTCGTGCTGACCGTGGCCGGGGGAGGGGCAGGCAGTTCCACAGATCTCGTCCCGGCCCCTGCAAGGCGCGGTTTCCCGTTCCAGCCAGGCGACAGGGGCCATGTGATGTCTCGTCCAACGGCAGCGGTTGCGCTTCCCGGAGCGACAAAGCGACGGTGGGGGGAATGGGTAAACTTCGGAAATGTGCCGTGCGCAAGATGAGGATGAGTGGATGGATTGACCGAAGCGGTGGAAGCGGTGGAAGGAGCGCGGCCGGGCAGGAAATGCCAAGGCCGTGGGTCGAATGCAGGACCCTGGAAGGACCTGATCTTCACCCTCAAACACAAATAAGACCAATTTGTTGTTGGCAGAAACTCGGAGTTTGAAACACACTTAAATGCCCGAATGCTGAGAGGAGAGCCCGGGCTGGGTTGGGGATGGGATCGAAAAGACTGATAAACTTCGGCCGAGCAACAGGCAGCCGGGAACGCTGATCAGGCTGATGCGCGTTAACTGCCTTTGTATTATCGACTTGGGAAGGAAGGCCGGGGTTGGTATGGTGTGGTCTGCTGTGTGGTGTGGCAGGCGCAGGTGTTGCTGGGGGGGGACCTTGGGAAGGAGCCAGGGCTGACGGGCCCGAACAATTTCCAGATTGCCTGCTGTGCTTCCCCGGGAAGGCGCTAGAACGGGAGGGCGAATCAGGGCGAATCACGGCGGTTTGCAGCACGGGGGCCCAGTGGCATGTTCCGTGATGGTGGGTGATGTTGCGCTCGGAACCCGCCCGAGCCTTGGAATCGCGGGCCGGGAGGCGGCTGGCGGGTGCCACTTTTTCCAGGAGATGCGGAGTGGCGGTTCCGATGAGATCCCCACCCTGGCCAGCTGGGACCAATTGGGGCCAATGGCCGCGAGCCAAAGTTTCTTGCATGGTCCAGAGCCCCAAATTGCACCGGATCCTCGTCCCTTGCCAGCCCTGGCCGACCCCAGAAACAGCAGGAAACAGCAGAAACGACAGGGGTTGCAGGCTGCAGGCGGCTTTTGCCCAGAGCCTAGCCGCATTCCGCCCGCTCTTGGGTTTTTTTTCGTCGTTCATTTTTTTCTCCATCGTCCAGTTGCTCTCTGCAATTGAGAAGCAGCAGCAGCAGTCAGCAGTCAGCAGAGCAGTGCTGCGTCCACGGGTCGCTCGCACTCGTACCCGCACCCCCGCAATACCGAGACTTCCCGGCAAACGGGACAGCCTAGGCGCGAGGCACCAGACGCATCCTTGATCAATCCCCAGGCACGATTTCGATGGATTCGGTGTTGGCGCACCCCGGCTCGCCATTCGCCGGAACTTGTTGACGCTCCCGTGCGTGCCTGTGGTGGGCGATGGATCGTGGCATGCCGCATTCGTGGCCTGCCGCAGCAACACGACACACGGTCCAGCGGCCCTCGCGGCACGGCGCAAGCTCTAACAAGCCCGACAAGCCTGGCAAGCCTGACAAGCCGGGGTCTGTCCTGTTCCCCGGATCCTCCTGCCCGCACACTCCCGCCACCCACATCCACCCCGTTGTCTCCAGGCGGGAGTTCAGTTCATCCAGTCCATGATGGAGTCCATGCCATGCGGTGCCATGCCATGCCATCCATGCATCCATGCTATCCCAGACCATCCCGTACCATCCCATGCCATCCATGCCGTGCCCGCCCACGCCCAGTCTGTCCACAGTTCCGCAGTCCACAGTAGTCCCGAGATTCCAAGACAAGACTGGACCCAACCCAAGCATGCCCCCCAGTAGCTCAGATAGGGCAGACGTCCGCTGCTGCCGCTGCCGTTGGAGCATGAAGCGCCAGGCCCGCCCCGCCGACACAGCTGCCAACGGCTGGGTCTGCCGCGCGCACGGAGATGGATGCGCCGAGGGCCTGGTCTCTTTGCCCCTTCGTCTGGCCCGCGACCCCCTCGACCCTCCCGTCGGAGAAACTGCGGGCGTTGCCTTTGGCGAGCAGGCCTAGCGGTTCCGGTGCAGGCACTGGGCTGGGGGGCGAGCAGCAGCTGTCTCGCATTCTGCCTAAAAGAGAGGTTAACTAGAGACACCCTTTATATTGATGCCCTTCGCCGTTCCGACGCCTGCGCTGGGCCGACATCCAAAGTCTTGGGCTATCGGGTGGTTCGGCTCTACTATTTGGGCCACTGGGGTCACCAGTCAACCTTATCAAGGGCGCCTGCCGATCCCTTCCTGATCCAACCTTGACACGAGAGGAGGTGACTTGAAAGAGTGCGGGACGCACCAACGCAGCACCAGCAGGAACAGCAAGACAGCAAGACAGCAAGCCAGCAAGAGAGCAGGACAACGGGACCACGGGAACAGCAACCAACCAAGGGAACAGGGGGAAGGGAAAAAGGGAAAAAGGGACAAAAAAAGGGGAACCCCCAGGTGTGAATTCGGCCGAGGTTTTGCCCCAGAAGCCCCGAAACGGACAGCTCCCAGCCTGTAAAAGAGCAGTTGCAGCACCCCCGAGAGACGCCCACCAACCCCGATGCGGTACGACCTCACCAGACGCTCGCAGAGGACTCGATGGTTATTACCGGGACAGGGACAGGGACAGGATGACAGGCTCAGCACACGGCGCCGCCGTGTCGGTGTCGACGAGGGCGTCCAAGGCGGCAGCAGCAGCAGCGGCAGCAAAGGCAGCAGCAGCGGCAGCAGCAGTATCAGCGGTATCAGCAGCAGCAACAGGGATAGACGTGGTCATGGGCGGCACCTCGACGACAACGACAACAACAACGACAACAGCGACAGCAACAGCAACCACGACAGTGACGGTCAGCGCCAGCCTGCTGGCGACAGTTGGCAGCACTTACAGCCAAAACAGCCATAGCGCCAACGGTTATATTGACAAGGGGGGGCTCGAGCCACGGTCGCGGTGCAGCCAATGCGGGCGCCGGCGCACAGCGTGCCACCATCTCCCGCACCAGCAGGGTCTCCAGCAGCCCAGTGCGCCGGGCTCCCCAGCAGCTGCCGCTGGCGCCCCAGGGGCCGTTATTGGCAACCCCAACGCGAACGGAGCCCTCAGCGCCGCTCCGCGACCCCGCAGGATCTCCAAGCTAAGGCATCGTGCTTTAACTGCCACCACTGCCTCTGCTACTTCTGCCTCCTCTGCTGCCCCGACAAATGCGCCCGCCGCCGTCACTTTCTCCAATCCCACCACCACCTCCACCTCCTCCTCAACCTCCGCCCCCGCCCAGCCGGCCTCGTCGTCCGACACGAGCGACCCCAGCAGCCCCATGGAGCCGCCCGTGCTCTCATTCTACGGCAAGGAGCCCGTGCCGCTGCCCTCGCGCTTCGGCCACATCAAGCGCAGTCTCGTCGCCGGCCACGAGGCCGAGCTCGAGGCCTCGTGGGCCCGCCTGATCACGGCCCTGCGCGACGATGTCGACGACATTTCGTCGCGGGGCTCCGGCCTGACGCCAAGCATCGATTATGGCGACATGCACAACCCGGACGCCCGGGCCGCCTTCTCGCGCGATCTCAAACGCTATGGCCTCGGGCTAATACGCGGCGTCGTGCCGCGCACCGACGCACAGGTCGCCATCGACGAGACGGTCAAGTACCTGGAGAAGCAGACCGACTTCAAGGCCCCGCCCCCACAGGACCCGACATGTTTCGACTTTTTCTGGACCCCGGCCCAGGTGCGCACGCGCGCCCACCCCCGCGTGCTCGAGGCCCAGCGCTTCGCCATGTCGCTGTGGGACAACAACGCCGACGACCGCATGGCCCTGCGCTTCCCCATTGCCTACGGCGATCGTCTGCGCATCCACGGCGCCGACATCGGGAGCGTGGGGCCCGACGCCGCGGCGCACAAGGCCAAGGAGGCCGAGAGCGCCGCCGAGGCGGATGACGAAGACGCCGACGACGAGCTCGAGGCCCAAAAAGCCGCCGCCGAGCTGCTCGGCGATTTTACCTCGTCGACCGTCATTGCGCAGGTCGACAACGGCAGTCTGGAGCGCTGGGAACCCGACGGCTACGGTCGCGGCGGCACCTACGACGCCGTCTTCAAGGGCGAGTGGGAGAAGTACGACCCGTGGGACCCCACGTACCGCGTGAGCGCCACGCCCGATCTCTACAACGGCTACGGCGCGTGCAGCATCTTCCGCATGTACCAGGGCGTCGTCGCCCTGAGCACCATCGAGCCGGGCCTGATCCGCCTGCTGCCCAGCCCCAAGCTGGCCACGGCCTACTTCCTCCTCCGCCCCTTCTTCTCCCCAAAGACCAAAGCCCCCGAGGTCCGCTCCGGCCCGGAATGGGACGCCTTCCTCGACCCCTCCAACTGGGCTCTGGACAAGGAACAGTCCACCATCATCCACGGCGCCGTCCCCGGCCACGCCCAGCGCCTCACCGAGCTCTGGCACCCGCACCTCCACCTCCGCCGCACCCTCGTCACCATCCCAACCCTCCAAACAGGCGACTACATCGTCTGGCACCCGGACCTCGCCTACCACATCACCTCCAACCCCAACCTCATGGCCAGCCGCGCCCCAACCCCACCCCCCCTCGCCGAAGGCGACAACGACTCATCCCCCGGCCGCCCAGTCTCCATCCTAGTCTACGTCCCCGCGGCGCCCCTCACACAAACTAACGCCCTCTACCTCGCCCGCCAGCGCAAGACCTTCCAGCGCGGCCACCCGGGCCCAGACTTCGACTCCACCGGCTCCGGCCTCGGCAGCGAAGCCACCCACATCGGGCGCCCGACCGAGACTGACATCGCCGAGGTCGGCGGGCCGGCTGGGTTGCAGGCCATGGGCCTTGCGCCGTTTGACGTTGCGCCTACGCCGCCGACGGCGAGCGCGCCTGTTTCGGCTGTTTTGAACGGGACGGGGACAGGCAGTGCGGGTGGTGGTGGGGAGGTGGATGTTGAGATGGAGGGCGCGTCGTCGTCCATGACGCGCGCTGAGGCCGAGGTTGCGAGGTTGGCGAATATTATTCTTTTCCCGGATCGGTACGACTTTTACATGGCCAAGCGGAACAGCAATGGGGCGAAGAGGAGTAAGGTCAAGGTGGAGAGGTTGTTGAACCCCGCGGACGAGGATGATGTTGTTGGTGGGAGGGGTGGTGGGAAGGGGAAAGGGAGAGACTTTGGGGGGTTGAGGAGATTACTTTGACTTGGGCTTTTTGGTTTGGTGGGTTGGGTTTGATCAAGAGGAGGGGAAGGGGGAGGGTGTACTTGGATTAGTTAGTTACCTTATCTTACAGGTCGGGTGTCATAGAGGAGATGTCGGCATACCCCTGGTCTGGTGGTCCTTTTTTTTTGTTGTTTCTGTCGGGAAGGAAGGAAACTACACAACATTCTTCACATCTTCACACAAGAGGCGGATCTTCTTTCTTTTTCTTCTTCTTTTTTTTTTCTTGTTTTGTTTTTTTGTTCCCTTGTTCCCGTTTTTCTTGCTTGGTGCGAACCATGGGACCAAGAAAAGGTCACCTACACAAACACACACACACAACCATTCTACCTTTACATAGGCGATGCCCACAATGGCATACACTTTTTTTTGTTCCATTTTCGCCCTTTTCTTTCTTTTTAGCATTCATTCGAGCATGTAATAGCTGCTTTCTTTTGTCTGCGTTTGAGGAGCATAGCACCGACTGTATAAACGAGAGCTGCGTGCCCGTCTTTGTTGACGGGCATCGAGGACGAACCACAATCTCCATCTCCATCTCCATTGCGTGAAACTAAGTTGCTGAGGAGGGAGGGGATGGCTTCAGGGGGTCCACGGCAAACAACCCTAACCCTGGATCGTCAAGTCAGCCAGGAAGATCACCACTCAGCCTGAATCGGGGGCTCAATATCTGACACAGGCATTAATAACCTAATAATCTGTGTGTGATATCCAGTTGCCGGTATATTTATATTATACATGTTCGTGTCACGAGGCACAGCAAAGAACAGCCTGGTTGATCTGGACATATCCGAATCCTTGATCGAACGGGAGTCTCCTGTTGATCCTTCCCCATCGTCATTGACCGTCCGTGTTGCATGAGCTGGTGGCTTGTTGGTTCCTTGAGCCAAAGGAGGTTGTTGAGCAGCTTACCAGTACTCCTGTCATTGCCGGCTTGGCGTGGCTTTCCGTTGCTTCAAGACTGTCCCTTGAGCCCAGCAGCGTACGAGTCCCACGGACGTCTCTCCGGCCTGGAAACCGCGCCACCGCTGTCCGGAGATTTGTCCGGAGATTTATGGATATCCCGTCAGAACTTTAGTGCTGTTATGGAAACCCCTGGATAATCGACCCCCCGGGAAGAGCCGAGCCGTTTCGTGGCCAAGACATGGTGACACGAACAGCCAGCTGGTGTAGTTATTGTGGCACAGGAGGCTGCTTCAAGCTCAGGTGGGTTATTGCGGATTCTGGAGACGTTGGGGCCAGCAGTTGGAGAGTGTGTTGACAACAGCCACCACCAGCAGCTCTTACAGCTCCCCTGCCGTCACCGCTGACCGTCATACTTCTGGTGCCACCACGACCATGCTCAGAAGGCTTGGAAACCAAAACCTGTCACCACTGGCGGGACAGGACAGCGCCGCCGAGGCTCAAACCGCTCGACCCAAACCCAACGCGACTCCCTGTTGCCGGCAAAGCGCCACCCGCTTGAGCCGCCAAACCAGACTTCCCTCGGGTCCTCCCAGCAAAACCACCACTACCATCAACACCATCAACAACCCAAACCCCACACCATCACTTCCCCCTTTCCTGTTCGCCCTAGCCAGCTTCCCCTTGCTGCCATTCCCTCTTCCAAGTCTCACTTCCACCCCCGTCCCAGGAGCCCAGCACCTCCACCTCCACCTCCACCTCTTACATGCATTCCATGCCCTACCCAGCCCCAGCCCAACCCACAAGTCCCACCACCACCACCACCACCACCAACAACAAGAACAACAACAAGAGCCCCGATTCACATTCACATTCACACTCCCCAACCTCCTAACAGCAGCAACACTGAACCACCTCCGCCGTGTCTTCCTCCCTTCTTCTTCTTCCCTCTCCCTGTTCAGCAGGCTCATATTTGCGGGAACTGGAATGGGAATGGAAGTAGGGCAGCACCCTCTAGACGACCTGAGGCTGGCGGTGTCTAACCCGGATGTTTTTGTGCGGGAGATGGTTGGGGGGGCGTGGTCGTCATCGTGGTTGTGCTTTTGTTCTCTGGGGGTGGGTTTGGTAGTGGCTGTTGGGGTGGTGGTGATTGTTAGAGGGGTGGGGGTGGACATGAAGGCTGGGGGGCAGGATCAGGGGTTGGTTGTTGGTGGTGGTGGTGGGTTGTTGGTCAGTTTGAGGGCGCTGATGGCCATTATGCTGTGTTGGGATGCCGGGGATGGGGAGGATGCTCGAAATACTGGAGACGAGAGGGCTGCGAAGAGACGGATCATGGTTGACGCGGCTCGAAGGGTGGGGTGTTTGGTGTGGCTGTTGTGGACGGTGGAATACATCTTTGCGAGGGGGATGAATGCGGCTGCGTGGCTGGTGGCCGGCTACAGGTTGCTTGTGGTGGGCGGAGAGGTGGGATGGGTTGCCGCGGGGAGAGCGGTGGAGGGACGTTGGGTCCGGACGGCCGTCATACTGTGGCAGTTGGGATGGTATCTGATGGCGGGATTTGTGCCGCTGGTAAGCACGAGCATGAGATGTGCGGGCCGAGGGCAGCCAGGGTTGCCGGCGGTCCTTCTCGGCGTGGTGGGCGGTGTGGTGGCAGTCTTGAAGTATCGAAGCACGTTCTACATTGCGTTGGAGGTCAGTGGGATGTTTGTCTTCTTTGGGTATGCGTTGGCTGGTCTGGTGGTTCTGGGGCTGCAGAGCTTGGATGGCAGGCTGAGGTGAGCAGAAACACGCAGCTTGTGAAGACCGGATATCACTGAGTCAATTCGTCATCAAACGCACGGGATGGGAAACCGAGTCCTCGCACTTTCCTCCAGGGGTTGTATGACAACAACGAAGGGCACAGGGATGAAAGAAGATTGTGCGGGCCAGACATCCGTCCCGCATCAGACTTGCTCATCACTCGACTGGTATCCCAGATCCCCGCTCTCCTGCTCCTCTGGGACCGTGAGAGTGACATCCTCCCTCGGGGCCCTCAAAAGGCTCAACGACAAGAGCGCAACGAGCATCAGCCCTGCCACATAAAACCACGGCAGTCCCATCCACAGCCCCTTTCTCGACAGCCCAATATTAAAACACCATGCCAGAACGGGCCCCCCAAGCAGCGCCCCCCCTGTCTCCAGCATGCTGATGAGAGCATACAGCCGCGACGTTTGCTGGGGCTCGACGTAGCTTGTGGCGATGGCACGAACAAGCGGCCCGCTGGAGGAGCCAATGGTGCCGATGGTAAGTCCAATGATAAACAGAGCAACTGCTCGACTAAACCCCTCGAGGAGTGCTCCACTGATGAGAAAGAGGAGTGAAACTTTAGACAGCAGAAGGTCCTTGGAGAAGACGGAGAGCCGGAAGCGTCCAGACCGGCTCGTGAGGAGGGATGACACCCTTGGAAGCAGCACGATGATGACTAGCTGCAGGATTCCCAGCGGTGACAGGAGGTAGTTGGTCTGCGCGAGCGTCCAGCCAAAGTAGGTGCTGATATGTTGGGCCAGGGTGGACGAATACGCGGCGAAGAGAGCCGGCTGGATCAGGAAGGCCGGCAGCGTTAGGAAAATGTTGCGGTTCGCAAGAAGGGATAGCGAGGCGCCCAGTTCTTTGGTTGCCTCGCGGACCCTCTTGGACAGAGGAGGTTGCTCTTCCTCTGCTGTGGCCGCGCGCAGCTTGAGTGGCAGCGTCTCCGGAACGAAGGCAATCAGCCCAAAAACGAACGGGGTGATGCAAAAGACCATGAGAACCGGGAACCATGGGCCGAGGTGCTCCATCAAGAGGCCCGCCGCGACGGGCCCAATGAGCCCCCCGCAAACGGCGCCGAAGGAGAGGTACAGGAAGCTGGTTGATCTGAAGAAAGGTCAGCCAGGATGCGTGGGCCTCTACAAGGGAATAATTTATCCCTTACCGGTCCGTTTCTGGGCTAACGTCAGCGGCCATCGCATTCAGCAAGTTCAAGGCAACCGGTATGCCGCCTCCGATGAGGAAGAAGACAGAGCCCAGGATGGCGAGGTTGAGGTGAGGGGTTGTGCCGATGACTATCATCAGGGGCCCCCAGGCAAACGCGAGGATGATCCCGACGTAGGCAAGAATGAAGGACGGCTTGCGTCCAATGCTACCATGAGGTTAGTATCTGCGATCTAGCAGGGATCCTGATGCCGAACTCACCGGTCCGCCAACACACCGTAGGGAAGCGCCGCGACAAGGCCAACAACGGAGTTGATCATGGCCGACAAGCCGCCCAGGTACGCCAGGCGCTTTTGGACCTCGTCAATCTTGCACAGCTTCTCCTCGATCGGGTCGGACAAGGCCTTGCCGTAATGAACGTGGCAGACGGCGTCCTCCATCAGACGAAAGATGGGAATCAGGATGAGCATGCCGCTCGTGGTGATGGCGAACATGAGGACGGCCAGCAAGGCCACGATGGTGGTGCGCCTTTGCGCCTGGAAACACCGCACATGTTTCCCGCTGTGAGGGCCGTGTCTCCGGTGTGGTGCTGGGAATTCCTCAGAAACGTCGAAGGGGTCTGATTCGCCGTGGTTGCGCTCCTCAGCAGGGAGAAGGGGTTCCGCCTCGACAATGATGTCGTCGTGTTCGTGGGCGTTCATCGTGGCTGAAGTTGAATGCGTGACAATGTCTCTGGGACAGCCATTGCAGGTGTTGGTGATGAAAAGAGAAGAATTAAAAGTTCCATTGTGAACTTGAGAGGATCGACGTTGTCGACTTGTCGGCGAACTTGGCAATGGCTTGGGAGCTGACGACGAGGCCAGGGCTGAATCCAATCAGAGAGTCTCTTTGCAAACACGAGAGATACGATGCCAAGAGCGCAGCAGGCAGGCCACTGAAACTGGGTACAGTGCAACTCTCTAAATACTGTGCAATACACCGTGTAGGCTTCACCGGCTATTCCATTTTAGGGATGACACACCTTCATCCGCGGAAGGAGCCGCCCCTCCACCACATCGATCACACCGCACCACCGCGAGGCAGTTGCGATGACTCGCTGGTCATGCCGCACGCCAGACCCTGCATCATGTCCGACAGCCTTATCGGGTCGGGTGCCTGCCCAAAAACCAAAAGATGTGGAAGCCTGGAGGACTGCTTCGCGCATTCCCCCCTCCACTCAGGTCCCTCCCGGTCTCCTCCACGCTGATGGGCAACCGCAAGGAACTGGACATGGCGCAGATGAGGCCGCCTCGCGGGGCTGAATGATCACGAGTACCAGTCCCACGACATCCGTAGATGGATTTTGTGTTGCACAGGTGAATGGCTGTCACAGTGATCGGCGTTTCTGTGGCTTCCACTCCAGCAGCAGTGTCATGCGCGTTGGGGCTTGGGACTGTCAGTTGCGCATCTGCTGCTGCTCAAATAAATTCCATTTCCCCGTCTCATTTCTGGTTTATACGTCGTATAGCTGTTTGGCCTTCTTCTTCTCCTTATTCTCGTGTGTTCCTTCCATCTTGACATCTTGAGACCGCCTTGCCGTGGTTCATCAGTCAACATGTCGCCAACGACGAAAGAATACGTCGCTGACGACCAACCAGACTTCATCCGTGACAACAACACTTCACTTACTGACAACATCAAGACCCCCGGTTCCCACGACAAGCAGCTTCAGCTACGCGTGCCACGCGATCTTGCAAAAACTGATTCCACCCGCGATGAAGACGACGATGACGACGCACATTCCATCGAGGCAACCCCCGGCTTCCTCGACTGGGCCACCTTCGACGAAGCAACTCTGCCGCCCAGAACGAATGCCAGAAGATCCCGCCTCGACAGAATCCTCTCCCCACTCAAATCCGTAAACGCCGGGCTTCCAGGCAGCGTCAGTGTCAAGGGCCTAGGCGGCGTTATCGAGTCCGCCCACGGCGTCTTCCACTCAGTCCGCCGTCTCGACTTCATGGAATCCGAGCGCGTCATCTACCTCATGCCCAACGACGTAGCTCCATCACCAACCTCCCTCCCACGAAGAGAACTGGAGCGCTACGAAAATGAGCTCTTCGACCTTAGCAAGTACGACGGCGCATCCAACTACCTCACCGCCATGACCTGGACCGAGGCCACCCTAGCCGGCTCCATCACTCTGTTCGAAGTCCTCTTCAGAGACAACGGTACCAGCGAAACAATCGGCATCCGCCCCATCGCCGCCATGCGCGACGTGCCCAGCCCCGTCCTAGCCAAAATGCGAACCGACGAACGCATCCGACGCAAAGCCGTGCTTACCTTCACCGACGAAGACGACCGCGCCCTGCGGTGGAGGGCAAACCCCAGCAAAGGCCCCAGATACGTCCGGCTAGCCGGGCAAACCAACCCCCCCGCAACAACCCACCTGCAACCGCCCAACCAACGCCGCAACCACACAGCACCAGGCCTAGCAGACGGAAACGGAATCTGCGCCACCATCCCACAATTCATCGCGCTCCTCCACGCGCGACGGACGATCCTCGAAGGCGCCAAGTCCGCCGCGATCACGCCCATGACGACCGAGGACGACGGCGAGACGACAAAGCCCGGGGTGACACTGCTCCAGTCGCCTGTCTCGAATCCCCACGAAGGAGGCGGCGTGCATGTGGTGGTGCTCGTCGCCAACGATGCCGCGTGGGCGGAGGAGGAGATCATTTGGACTGATGGAAGTGGACTGGCGGAGTTGAGGCAGAGGCAGTATTGGCGGTTGGTTGAGCGTGCGAGGACCCGGCGTGGGGAGGAGAGGAGGAGTAGGAGTAAGAGCAGGAGTAGGAGCAGACGGAGGGAGGGGGGCGAAGAGGGGGGATATGAGCGTGCTAGGCAGAGAAGTGGGAGTCGGGCTCGAGGACGGAGTGGAAGTCGTGGGCCGTAGGGAGACGAGGGTTTCTAGGTATTGAATGGTGGTTACGAGGTGTGCTTTTGAATAGTCATGTTAACCTAGGGCAAGGTTGTGATATTACCCCTGTATTTCCGAGCGAGGCAAAGAGTTAATGATGAGGGGATTTCTGCCTGAGAAACATGTGGTTTCCTTGATGCTTGATATGGTCACAGCCTTCGCACATGAGACTGGCGTACTATTCCGAGCCTGGCTACCTGGCTAGGTTTTGTCATCCGCATCTGAGAGGCAGCCTCTGGCATGGGCTAATGCCCCAAGCGCGAACACGTTCTGGCTTTTAGATGCACACAAGACCTTTGGGGTTGGATATCCAGCCGAGCTGTCGTCCTTCAAAGCCGTGGATATCACTTCTGTCAAGAAGCTGGATTTCGAGTATGACCCGGCGAGGAGCACATGCTGTCGACAATGTTAGGGGCCGTTGTCATTGCTGCCAGGGCTGAGAGATCCGCTCCACAGATTACCGGGCCCTGCTCCCATCATCCCAGGTTTAATGATACCACTCACCAAAGGCTGAATTCCTCCCATGACATGAAAGTCGCGAACCCTCCGGACGGAGCGCACCGCCATCTTCCGGATGAGGCGTATCGTCGGAGTGAGGCAGGACAGGATCTCGTCGTTCTCGAAAGTCAGCAGCTCCATGTCGTTTATGAAGCCGGTAGACCCGACCAGCAAGTCGCACTGGACGTTCCAGGGGTTACCGTTGTTGCAGAACTCCGGCAGGATCACCTGATCCCAGTGGCGGCAACACTGTTTGAACACGCTGTCGTTCTCTGCACCCTGCGCCATCTTCCATGTCAGTGGCCATTGCCTCTCCAAGATGCGCATCTTTTTCCTCGCCAATCGAGAGAACAGCTCTGTCGCGTGCGCCGTGCTGTGGTGTGTGCGGACGACGAGTTGATTTTCCAGGAGTCAGTAAAATACTATGCTAATCGAGGTATCGTCTTGGAGAGAGCGGCAGAGGTTGGATTACCTGGTAGGCTCCGCCATGTACCCCATGTCAAACTCCTTTACCTCGACATGAGATGTCGATACCACCTCCAGAGCCCATGTCGTACACTCGACCATCCAGTCATCGCAGCTCAGTACCACAACGTATGAGGTTGCTAGACGCGGCGGGGGGGATGGCAGGGCGCCCGTGTCGAGGAAATACTGGATGACGGCAGACGAATGGGGAAGGATGTTCGCGTGCCGCAAGAGAGCGCAGTCGGCCAGGGCTTCAGCCGTGGCACGCCACGTCTTGGGATAGAGCATGAGGTCCGGCAAGGTGCAAACGACTGCGTCGACAAAATGCAGTGCGCCACCCAACGACTCCGCCATCTCTCTTTGAATCATATTGGCAATCTCCAGCTGTATCTGGTGCGCTGCCTCGGCCATAGTGATGGAGGTGCCTATGACGTTGGCCAGATCGAGGTCGCCCGGGTCGAAACTGTGATGGCCCGATTCTGGGACGGCGCTGGTTGCTTGGTCCTTGCTCCATAGCCGTGGATCCGAGGCGATGGCGGGGTTTATGCTGCCTCTCCTGCCAATGGTAGACTTCATTCTCTGGAGGAGGTTTCTCACCCGCGGAGTACCAGTTGACGATTCCCCCTCGCTGACGGGCCGCTTCCAGGGATGAGATATCAGCACATGTGCATCCAAAGCAAGACTAATACCTCATGTTCCACATAGCACTTATAGCACTTAGCGGCGGACATGGGACCTGACAAACGGTGACTGGTTCGTTACGGTTGCCCAGTGCGATCGTGTCCGAACTGCCAGATCGAAGGGCCACCCCGATCGACCGCCACTCGGCTGCCCTGGCGCGCGTCACCGCGTTTGTGAAGAGGATTTGTGGCGGTCCTACTGCCCCAATGGGCGTCGTGCGTCGGACGTGGCTGATATCCCTTAGCACGGCCAATCCGATATATGGCGTATTGGACGGCGGATTGGGCGATGGATTGGGCGATGGATTGAGCGACACGAACGGTCGGAGAGGGCCGCTGGACGGGCCTGGCGCTTCCTCTTTTTTTGCTCGGCTCCGGCTCTGACTCCGACTCCGAGGCCAGGCCTCCATTGACCAGCTCCGATCCCTGGTCTCCTCTGCCCGGCTCTGCCGTCTGCCAACTCTTGCCTCCCCTACCCGGCTTGGGGCGTCTTCGGCCGTCTGATTCGCGCTGTCCGTCCGTTCGGTGGCTCTCTGGTTCATCCTCAAGATGGCACCGTCCAGGCGACTGTGGCCGTCTTGGTCGGGCCGGGGAGCGCCGGGTCTCTGGAGACGGTTCCCCAAGTTTTGTCGCTGCATTTGTAGGTGCGTTAATGACCGGCCTTGTGGGAAACGGGACTGTGCAACGTCGAGCCTTGCTAACCCGTCCAGAACATCGGGGCTTCCCTGGACTGCCTGGACGGACATGTCAACCCTATTTTGTTGCCGCTGCGCGTCGTAATTCGACAGAATGGGGGTGGATGATGGAGGGGCCGCTTGCGGCGGGTTGGCCGTCGAGTCGCCGCCCAGAGACTTCATGTTGTTGCCGGTGTTTGCTGTCCTCATGTCGGCGATGGCCCCTGTCCCTTCATCTTGCTGGGATGCATGAACATGAACATGAACCCCATCTCGTTGCACCCTTGGCGGACGTGTCGGCCGGTGCCCTGATGCGCTTTTCGTCCTAACAATCGCCGGCAATGCTGCAGGTGGACTGCGTGGAGGGCGTGGGCGAGTCGAAAGCGGTCCGGGGCCGCGGGTGGCTGTGCTGGGGAAAATTGAGGCGATCAGCGTCTCGTGCTCAAGGATGTACTGCGTAGGGGAGAGCACCGCGACGCTGGGTGGAGGCAGCCAGCCTTCTGGGATGGAATGGCGGACCGCCTCGGCCTCGAGGGCGTTGCCCCTCTTCTCGCAGATGGCGGCAAAGACAGTCAGACATTCGTAGTAATCTGGGCTGGTCCTGCCCATGATCCTTTTCTTGCCGCTCAGGGCTGACTTGCAGACATCATATGCAAAGTCATATCGTTCATCCTCCAGGTAAGCCAGCGATATGGCTTGGAGAAGATGGAAGATGGAAAGGTCTGGCAGCGTACGGGCCCTGGGCAGCGAACTCAATGTGCCAGCGGCATTATTCCACTTGGTTTGTAAACAACAGCAGAGGGCCAGCTTGAGCTTCAGCGACTTGACAACAAGGTCAGACCTGTCGCCAACAGACCTCTCAACCGCCACTCGAAGAAATTGTTCAGCCTTGGAATAGTTCTGGCTCGAGAAACTCGCACAAGCCAGTGCCTCAAAGTTGTTCAAAATGTCCGACTCTGCGTCTGACCCGTCGCTCAACTCGCCGTCGCCGTCGTCACCGCCATTCCCGACTGCGGCGATTCCCCCGCTTGCCTCCATGCTTTTTGCCAGGTCTGGCGGTGGACTGTTTGCAGGGGGGCTCGGAACCCTCAAATGGGCTACTGTTTGGCTGCTCGCCGATGATTCATCATAGGGAGCCTCCTCTACCGTCTGAAGGTCGTTCCACAGCTCGATGCGCTCACGTTGGGCGTAGGTCAAGTCGCCAGCGTCGCTTCCCCAGGTGACACTGTACCGGGAGCCGGCTGTCGAGCTTGCGACGCTGTGGAACCTCTGGGCCGCCGCCGCGAGACTTTGGAGATTCCTCGACTGTCGTTGCCTTGCTGAAGCATCCGCCTCATCCAGGCCCTCGCCCTGCGGCTGCGCAGCGGCCCTCAACGACTCTTCCACAAGCCGCCTGAGATTTCGCAACTCGTCGAACAAGGACTCTTGCGAGGAATGAGTGCGAAACGTCAGGGACCTAGTCAATATGGAGGTTAGCACGAGGAGGTTTGACCAGGAGCTCCAGCTTCCCGTACATACACATTGACAACGGCGAGGGCTGTTTGCATCGCACAGTTGGACCGGTAAGTCCTCCGCGTCAAGTCAGTCACGTCATCACTTCGGAAGGCCAAGCGGAAGTGCATGCTCGGCTTGTGGAGCAGCTTGGCGAGAGCTCCTTCGTCCGTGCTGGCCTTGCCGTCGATCTTGGTGATGACACGCGTGAGGGCCTCGACGGTGAGTTTGCAGTCGCCAACGGCCTTGTCGATCTGCTGCCACAGGTCCTCGTCAAAGTGGGCCAGGGCCAGCGATCCCGTCTGGCACTCGCGGACCGTCTTCTCGACCGACGTGAGGAGGCTCGCCAGTCGGGTCACCTCAGTTGAGAGGGCAACGACTTTCTCATCAACGTTTTTGATTTCTCTGACCAACTTGCCCAGCCAGACGGAAATCTAGCGCGCGGTCGTCAGCGCTCAATGTCCTTGTCACGACACTCAACACTCACGGCATCGGCCGGTTCCTGCTAGTATTTCGGCGATCCGGGCTGGGGACGGGACCTACCGTGGCTGCCGAGATGGCTAGCGATGCGGCGCCGCTGGCGATGGATAGCGGATCCATTCCGAGACAATATGCGAGGTCACGCGAGCACGTTGGTGGAATATGATGTTTGGTGCGATGCCTGGCGCGACCCCGGCTTCAAGGCAAGCATGCCTGCACTGGCTTTCAACCCCCGGGGCCCAGATCAACAGCGTTTTCCTGGGATTCGGCCCGGCCCAGGCAGGGTTGTCTTCCGTCCTGTCCTGTCACTGGCGAGAAAAATGAAGAAATGACCCGAGTTGTGACTTGCGACTCGTGCCGCCCGGCGTGCCTCCTTTCCCCGCCCTCAGCTCGCAGCCATGCCACCTGTTCAGCCGCATCACGCCAGATGATGGCCATGTCAAGCTAACTTGTTCTGTCCTGCCAGCAAGGCCGCCGCAATTCTGCAGCTCACGCCCGCCCGCGCTGAAGGTGAATAAAACGGATTAGGCATAATTAATTCCGGTTTTCTCCTTATTACCTCTCTCTTCTATTCTTCCAATCAGTTGTAGTGCTTCGGATTGTCACTCTCAACGAAGTATTGGGCAAGCCATGCTTGGGTATTCTAGAAGCATACCAGGCCTGCCAAGATGCTCTCCTGTATCTAAGGCAGCCCTTGCTCCCCATAACCAGAGAGGTAGTCATCACAGCTTCTCCATCATTACCTAAACCCTGGCCAACCACGCATGCACCTAACACGCCACAGCCTCCCAAGACCATCACGGCCTGAAACTCGCCCGGTTACGCCGCCTCGGTCACCAACAACACATAAGACGGCCGAGACACGACTGACCGGAGTCGATCAACGTAATATGCTGTTTGGGGAGCCGTGCGATGACCGCGGGAAGGTTGGACCGGAGGAGCCGTGGTCTCTTATTGGGCTCGGAATGCAAAGGGGACTGCAGCATGCAAAGCTGCGGGGAAAGCTTGCAGCGGGGAGGCATAGGGCTCATGCACTGACTGGGCTTCTTTTCGAATTTCTTTTCGTGTTCCCTTCATTCTCGAGGGACTGACTGGTCTTTGTGACTTGCGCAACCCCCGTGCAGTTTTAATCCATCATGGATGGGACGGGCGCGACAAACCCGAGCCCAGAAGAGGTCGCGGAAACCAACCCGACACCGACGCTCTTCAACGATGTGTATTTTGCTGGTTGGGATCGAGCCGCGCCCTCGTCTACATGGGGGCCGTTTGCCCGCCTCCCTTCTGAACTGCGTCTACGCATCTGGTTCCTCCACCTCCAGCAGCACCGCATGATTGAGCTCGATCTTGATGCTACGGCCGGCAACAACGACAACGAAGATGGCGCTGACGCCGATGGTGATGCTCACCGCTACACCAAGCGGAACCATCTCGGCCGGATCGTCAGTGACGGGAACTACGCCTTCCGCCTTCGGGGCCGTGGGTCCTTTCTCGCATCCTTCCCCACACTTCTCCACGTCAGTCGCGAGGCGAGGAGGGCTACAGGCAGCTTTTACCATATTCATCTGCCCTTGGGCGCTGGACAAATCCTCTACCTCAGCTCAGAGTATGACGTTGTATATCTCCGACCCCGGCATTATCTTAAACCTACTTCGCCGACAGCGGCCGGCCCCCGTCGCCCTGTCCGATTCGCAGCCATGCTCATCAATTTCCTCCATGATGCCCGAGCCTATGATTATAAGGACCATGGGTATGTTTTCTCCCAGTTCTGACTGCCGAACGATAGTCCCCTAAGCTGTTCAACCCGCTATAATGAATGCGGTCCTCTAACACACCGTATTTCATTCACTATAGAATTAGCCGACTCGCGATAGACCACAGCTATTTCCAGTTCCTACTCGACCCGCTTACAACAGAGGTGAAACTGATGCCAGAGCGCCTCCACGCGGCCGCAGCGGCGTCCTTTACCGACATGCTCCGCCACAAGCTCCGTTCCTTGCTCTGTATCGTCAGCTTCCGGTGCCCTACCAGGGGCATAGGCATCTTCCCGTTAGCCCGGTGGCGCTACCACTTTGCCCAGACGTTCCCCCTTCGCCGACAAGGACTTTCAACCGGTGCATTCGACTGGCTGGCGGCCGACCCACGACCGGGTGTCGAGCTCGATCTTCGCCAGCTCCCGATCAGCAGAGACCCCCGGAGGGTACTGCAAGGCTGGCGGGAGCTTGAACGCGGTTTCGGTGTCACGAGAAGCGAGCAAGAGGCTGCTGCCAGGGAAAACCAAAACCACCACCGTGGCGTCCGCCTTTACATATGCCCCACCCAGCGCTGGTCTAATAACTCAGGTTTGCAGTGGCATAGGAACGGGACCTGGCGGCTGCCCTGGGAGGAGGAGGAGGCGGCGGCGGAAGAGGTGTGGTCCCGGGAGGAGTTGGCGCCGCACCTTCAACACGAGGCCGAGGAATGGGTCAAGTCCTGTTGGTGGCCTGCCCGCGCCATGGGCGGCAGCCACGCATGGCCCAAGTATTGTTGCGACTCTCCACAGGAGATGGAAGTGTTTGAGGCTATGGAGAAGCTGCCCTGCACGGCCATTGGCATGTGGCTATTCCCCGCCGATTCTTTCCCGGCGCTCACCCAGACCAAGCTGTACACGTTCAATATGGGCAATGTACGGCCCAGTCTATTTCTGTTTGAGGTTTGACGACGCGTGGCATGTTGGGTACCTAGCAGGGGAAGGGGGGATGGACAAAGGAAAGACCGAATGGAGCCCAACTCTTTTCTTCTTCTTTCGATTGAGCATTGAAAGTATCAAAATGAGAACACAAACGAGGGAGTCCAGCAGGCTTTGTGAAGGTTCCAAAAAATGCATTTAGGCTGGGAAAACCTTGCTTGTCACCTTAATCATTGTGGCTGGCCAGAGCTGACCCCCAGGATCATATACATATGTCCATGTCTCCATATCGACCTGTAAGAGTCAAATCCATGAACAAAGGCGCAACACGGCCCAATATACCCAAAAGGAGACAAGAAAAAGGAAAACCTTACCATTGCTGGGACCGCCGGCACCCTGTCTTCTCTCCCCTACCTTTACAACCTTCATGATCGTGACAGGAATTTGCCGAGAGATCAAGTTTCCTCACTCCCTTGGTGTCAGGGGTTGCGGCTGTAACCTTTACACTCAGGGTTCAGTGATGATGATCAAAGTGATTGAGGCCACCGCCAGAATGCGTCCAGGGGTGTGTTTGCCGTTTCCGCCCATATGCGTATGTGCATAAGATGTTGCATTCTGTTTCCCTGGATGATTGCGGTTGCTGCAGTGCATGGCCGAAACCTGGCAAATCGCGCTATGATGGACTGTCGAGATACCCTAACACCTGAGCAACGAACGTTATTCGATGGAGGCACACACAAGGAAGCATTCTTCTCTGGAGCCGAGTGCCGGACGCCCTGCGGAGCCACGGGGGACCCCCTGTCAGCTGCATGTGCAAGATCGGCTGAGGTCCCTATTGGCGGCGGTGAACTACCGGCACCGGCTCATGTTTGTTGCTGGGTGAAACAATTTGAGCTTGGCATCGGTGAGGACTGCGAGCCGCTGGATGCTACCTTCATACGGTTCATCTTAACTACATGTATTCATCTCCATGCTATATCCCATAGATTACCCCTCGAAGCGGTCATCCTCGCCTGGGTCAGGTTGGCGTCTCACTGGGTGCTTGGTGCGTGCATGGCTTCTCCTGGGATGTCGTTCTCCAGTACCAGGACGTGCAGGCAGCCATCGGCTGGGGCAGCTTCCCCGACCCCTCTGACCGCTCAAAATGTGGTTGAAGCGGCCTATCACGACGCGCTCGCGTGGCAACCACACGGTCCCCAACTTTTGGAAAGGCTTAGCCTTCAGGGATAAAATGTCTCGGCATGCATCTGAGTCGTCTGCCCGCTTTAACCCCGGCAAGTGGCGCTCCCCCGGCTCCATCTCCGGAGGAGACACCACACGCATGTGGCTTGTCTAAGCCAGACTTCCCCAGACCAGGTTTATGTTTGGGAAAACCATCTCCGCTATGTTGTGGAATTCTGAACCTTGAAGTACCTAGGTAGACGAGGGTCGAGCCACTAACTAAGGCATGCTACTGTGTACTAGTGCAACCCAAGCTGTCAGCTGCGTGGTGTTCGTGGGCCTTGGAGTCTGGGGCCAACCCCAGTCCAGTTTAAGTTCAGTCCATGTCCCCAACCTTCTCCTCACACGGCTTCCAGTCATATTCCCGGAGGGGGTCTGCCATCTGGCACGTAAACAAGCACCTCCTCCCCACTTAAAGCCGACACTTACCCTCATCTCCTTGAACCTTCTCAAATTCAAAGGCTTTTTCCCCTTTTGTTTCTAATTTTTTGTGTCCCCGACCGGTTGCCCAAGATGCCGTTCGGAATCAAAGACTGCAAGAAAATGGAGGTCGTCCCTGGCACGGGTAAGCTCCCTCCTCCTCCACTCTCCTCGCTTTCCTCCCCACAAACCCACTTCCCCGCGTCTCCGCCCGGCAGTTGCGATCCCTCATCTCGACCAACTTTAAACTTTAAATTTTTGAGTTTCTGTTTCCACAATACTACAACTCAGCAACTCAGCAACTCCACACCCACTGCCTCTCTCAGACCATCAATACTGAGCTGCTGAAACATGAACAACACTAATCTGACGATGGAATCTCTCCAGCGTTTATGGCCGACCAGGACGACCTGCCGCCCGAGTACGCCGAGATTCCCCGCGACCAACTCAAGCATGGAACGGGCCGCTACAAGGACGTCATCCTCGTGCCGCAGCCGTCGGACGATCCCAACGATCCGCTGAACGTGAGATCCCCTTCGTTTTCCACGGATAATGCCAGGATGTTGAGGAATAATTAACAATCATTGGCGTACAGTGGCCGCAATGGCGCAAAGAACTGATCCTGACCATCTGCGGTCTGGCCGCCGCCGTCGTGGGCGCCTACGGGCCGATGCTGTCCCCCGGGTTCCTCGACATTGCCGCCAATCTCAACATCACAGTCGACGTGCTGGCCCAGTCGACGGCCTGGCTGATCCTGTGCATCGGCCTCGGTCTGTTCATCACCAACCCGCTGGCCAAGATCATCGGCCGCCGCCCCGTCTATCTGCTCGCCATCGTCATCATGTTCGCCACCAGCGTTTGGGGAGCTTGTGTCAAGGAGTACAACTCGTTTTTGGGTAGCCGTATTGTGGCTGGTATTGGGATGGCCCCCTTTGAGGTGCTGGTGCAGTGCACTATTGGGGATATGTACTTTGTGCATGAGCGGGCGACGCGGATTGCTGTGTGGAACTTGTTTCTGCTGACAGGCATCAGCGGCGGCGCGCTTGTGGCTGGGTACATCATCGAGCTGGACGGGTACCAGTGGACTTTTGGAGTGTGTGCCATCTTCTTTGGCGTGCTGATGCTGGCCGTCTTCTTCTTCGTGCCCGAGACGGCGTACAGGAGGAATGCCGTGACCGTGGTGGCCGCCAGTGATGGGGAGAAGGAGGGCGCAGAGGGCAGTGTTCGGCACATGAAGCTTGGCCACGAGCACGATGTTGCGGGCGTGGGTGAGGACAAGGAGGCCGGGTCCGCCGATACGCCGGTGGTGCCCAAGAAGCAGACCTACTGGCAGTCGCTGCGCGTGTACACCGGCCGCTACTCGAACGCTCCGGGCTGGAAGCCGTTCGTCCGCCCAGTGGTAATGCTCTTCTACCCTGCAGTGTTCTGGGGGTTTCTGGTGTATGGTGAGTACCTACCTGATCAGGCCTTTTTCCCCCCAGTCGCTGTCCATTACTAACGAAGCACCCGCCAGGCACGGTTATCACCTGGATCGTCGTCTTCTCCGTGGTCAACGGCGTCATCTTCGTCAACGCTCCCTACAACTTCAGCGTCAGCCAGACTGGCCTGATCAGCCTCTCCCCCTTCGTCATGACCATCATCGCCGAGGTCATCTCGGGCCCACTTAACGACTGGATCTGTGTCTTCCTCACCAAGAAGAATAAGGGCATCTACGAGCCCGAGTTCCGCCTGCCGCTGATGGTCGTCTCGCTCGTCTTTGGCGTCGTCGGCTTCTACGGTTTCGGCGCCACCGTGGAGTACAAGACGCACTGGATCGGCCCGGTGCTCTGCTTCGGCTTTGCCAACGTGAGCCTGGTGTTCTCGGCCACCTGCGTGTTTGGCTACATCGTCGACAGCTACAAGTCGCATAACGAGGAGGCGTTTGTGGCCATCAATGCTAGGAACCTGCTCACATTCGGCCTGACCTACTTTGTGAACTCGTGGCTGGAAAAGCAGGGCCCGTTGGTCGTCTTTGCCATCTTGGGCTCGCTGTTTGTCTTTGTCACACTGCTGACCATTCCGATCTGGTGAGTTTCTTTTTTTTTTCTTTTTTTCTTTTTTTTTTCTTTCTTTCAGGGATAAAAGCATGTGTGGCGGTGGATGCTAACCAACGGCCACAGGATCTACGGCAAGAAGTTCCGCAGCTTTACTGGCCGCAACGCCTGGCTGCAGAGGTTTATGAACGACGAGCACTGAGAATGTTGGGGGTGTGATAACAAGGGCACTGGGGGGGATCTACCAACTTTGCTGTCGGGGACCTGAGGCACGATGCTTATGATAACGCACAATGAAAGTTGCAAGGAGGAGATTAATTGAATCATGAGTTGGGTATAACCGGGTATCCATCTTTCCAAGCCAAAAAACGCCTCCCAAACGCCCTGCCACAACCTCCCTGAGCCGTCCATCACCAGTACTCCACCTTCGTCGATGCGCCAGCCTTCCGCACGTACAAACTCAACGGCTCCTTCTCGACCCGTTCTCCGGGTTGCTCGGGGAGGTCGTGCTTGTCATAGTCCTTCATCAACTTCCTGACCCTCGGCGAATCGGGGTCCACGACTATGGTGACTGGCTCGATGAACCTCGACCTGACTGCGGGCACTCTGATCGTCTCGCCATCCTCATCCGTCTGGTCCTTCCAAGCAAAGTCCTGCTCTGCATCGTCCGATACGGACCGGCAGACAAGGGCGGCCGGCTTGGCAATATCAGCCACGACCTGCTTGACAGGGTTGTAGTTGCGGTATGACAGCACGACCGTCCGCTCGTCCACCTTGAGGAAGAGCTCCGCGTTGGACTCGACAAACTCGACGCCGTGGCTTTCCAGAAATTCACTTTCGTCCAAGTTCCACCGCCGCATCAGGTCGAACGCGGGCATGTAGATGGGTATCGTCACCCCCGTCTCCGTCCCCGCGCCACCGTCCGACCCCCTCAGCTCCACGACCAACTCCCTCAAACACACAGCCAGCACAAACAAAAACATCCCCCTCTCACAATAATCACAATCATCACTCAAACCAATCCCATAAAAAAACACCACCTTATCCACCCCCTTCAACACCTCCCCCCCACCATCCCTCCTACACCCCTCCAACAACCCCCTCCACTCCCCACTCCCCACAACCCTCCGCCTAGCCGCCTCAAACCTCCCCACCAACCCCTCCAACCCACCCCCCCCTTCCCCCACTTCCCCAAACCCCAACAAATCCCCCTCCCCCATCCTCCCACAAACCCTCACCGGCTGATACCCCACAGCCGGCACCCACGAATCAGGCGCAAACCCCTCCCCCAGCTCCGCCGCCCCGTCCGGATCGGGCTGCGTCAGCTCCTGAATAGTGCGGAACTCGACCTGTGGTCGGCCCGGGGTGTAAACGATAGGGTGGTCGGTGTCTGAAGAAGAGGAGGAGGAGAGGGTTACTGCTGCGCCTGGGGTCCAGGTGGAGAGGTGAGTTGTTATGTTGTCGTAGGCGGGGAGGGAGAGGAAGGCTGTTTGGGGGGCTTCACAGTGGGAGAGGAGGCGGGAGCGGAGGTGGAGGCGGTGGGGGGTGGTGTGGCGGTGGGAGAGTTTTGTGGCGGCGGTGGTGAGTTGGGTTTCGAGGGAGATGAGGGTTGCGCGGGGATAGAGCTGGGGTGTGTGTGAGTTTTCTGCTGGGCTGTGGGACTGGGCTGGGTGGATGGAAGGGTGGGGAAAAAAGGTGAAGGGTAACTTACGGCTTTGCCAGACTCGTAGGCGGCCAGGGTCGACTCGGCGACAAAGGCCTCGCGCTGCTGGCGCTGCTCGGGGGTCATCTGCTCCCAGGGCCGCTGCACGGGGACGACGTCGATGTAGGGCAGCTTCTTGTAGATCTTGCGGATGACCGGGTTGCGGAGCATGCGGCGGATGTCGAGAATATGCAAATTGTCGGGGTCGTCGTCCGCGCCGTTGGCATAGCCGTCGAAGGCGCCCTCCTGGTAGCGGTCGCCCAGTGGAATGCGGGGCGTCCAGAACCGCCACCACAGCGACGAGTACGGGATCCAGCGGTCCTCCATGTCGCTGAGACAGCGCGAGGCGTAGACCAGCGGGGACTTCATCGTGCGTGTCGTGTCTTCCACTGACGCACTGAAGTGGTCAGTGGAAGAGGTTGGTGTTGAATGTCGTGTCTTCTTCACCGCGTCCTCCTGTTGGGTTGGATGGGAAGGTGAACGGGAAGTGGGGGTGGTGTTGCGCGTGTCTCAGCGCCGTAGCGCCGTCAGTGTCGTTAGGGGTGCTTAGCCGCAGTGAGACGTTGGTTATGTGCCTCGCCCTCAAGAGTGTGCAGAATGTTTGTTGGAGTAGACATTACGCAGAGGCGCGCGCGAGGAGACGAGCCTCTGCACAAACTCCCACGGCATCGCAAGATTACCCGGAAAGCGTGTTGTGGTTGGTGGACTGACTCATTCATGCTCGAACTCGAAGGAGCGGTCCTGGAGGCAGCCTACCTGCAGGCGGCTGCACTGTTTCTGCATGCTGATGGGATGCCACAAGTTCGCACAGGCAACCGCTCCCGTGCCCGATGGCCCCAAGCCTCAAACCCGAGCCTCCTGAGGACGCCCGTTGAGGCTGCGGCGCAGCAAACAAAGCTCCTTTTCTTGGCTTTCAGGGTGCAAATTGCACAGCCATTGGGCCGCTCGTAAAAACGGTTTTTTGCTGCCTCCGCAGAAGGATCAGGACTGCAAATGCAGGACAAATTGGGTTGCTGGCAATGGGCCACGAGCCAGGGGTGTCATATCCCTAACCCTGATTCAGGGGTAACTTCTGTGTTCAGGGGTAAGTTTATTGCTCTCCTTGCTAAACTCCTAATACACATAGATAAAGTCCTCATTCTTCAGGTCCGTCATGTCCTGCAGCGCGTTGTCCTCTTCCAGAGTTCTCTGGCCCCTGGCAATGCCAGCCTCGGCCTCCACCTCGACCGCCTTGCTGTCCTCCATCTGGTTCTTCCGCATCATCGACTCGTCCACCAACACGGCGCTCTTGCCCAGCTCCTCGCGCCGCTTGGCATGACGGTGGTTGAGATACATTAGATAGAACGGAATGACACTGCAACCAACCTTCATTAGTTTCCTGCCATCCCTTCGCGGTTCGTGGAGAACGTACGCTGAGACGCCGCCGACGAGGGCAAACATGATAAGATTCGAGATTAGCCCCGGCCGGTACAGCGGCGCCTGGCTCTCGTCGTAGAGTAGCGGTCCAATGACATTGCCCGTGCACATCCCGATAAAGACCACGGCTGACGTGCATTTCTTCTTGGTGTCGCCTCCCGTGTTCTGGGCTTGCCATGCGTAAATCAGAGGCGTGATGGCGGCCATGCAAGATACCTGGGAGGGTTCTATCAGCCAAGTTCCAATGACACAAAACAGTGAGTCAAACCCGGTCTAACTTGCCAGGTAGTAGCCAAACAGCAACACTCCCTTGCGACCCGGCGTTCGCGGCACCGTGAGCATGAGGATGGTGCCGACGACAGGCAGGACGCTGACCCCCGCGATAGTCAAACCCTTTCTTTTCCAGTGTGTGGCTGCCCAGGCGGAGCCAATAATCATGAAGAACTGGATGGCCCCGAACGGGATATTGAACAGGATGGCGTCGAAGTTGGTGTAGCCAAAGTCCTTGACGATGAGGCTGCCAAACGTGCCAATACCACCGCTGGCGATTCTGTGACCCCATTAACACAGGAAGGGTAGTCAAATAGTGGCCCGGAATACTCACGAGATGGCCACAATCGCCACGAACCAGCACCACGTCTTAAAGTCCAACAACGTCTCCCACACATGATCCCACCGCCACTCCCGTGACGCAACCCCCATCTGATTCGCCCGCAACCTCTCAACCGCAACAACCTTCTCCCTCTCCCTCAGATATTTAGCCTCCATAGGCGAGTCCGGCATCAACACCAGCACCACAGCAGCATAGCACACCGTCAACAACCCACAAAATAAAAATATAATCTGATACTTAAACATCAACCGACTCTGGATATGCCCCAGCCCATACGTAAACAAGCTCCCCACAATAGCCGTAATCCCATTCATCGCATTCCAATAACTCGTCCTTAGCGTCTGCTCACCTCGACGCCACCACATCTGCGTCACGGCGACGCAGCTGGGCGCGATCATGGCCTCGAACGAGCCCAGCACAAAGCGCATGCCGAGGAGCGAGGGAAAGGTCGTGCACGCCGACATAATGGCCAGTGCCGCGCCCCAGAGGAGGATGGCTGTGCCGATGACTTTGCCTGTGGGGAGTTTGACGAGGAGGAAGGCGGCGAGCGGCTGCATGACGAGTTGGGCGAGGTAGAGGATCGAGCCGAGCCATGAGTATTGCTTGCCGACAAGGTGGGCGTCGTGCGAGATGCCAAAGATGGAGACGTAGCTGTGTGGGGAGGGAGAGGTGAGTATGGGTTTGTCCATTGAGTTGATAACGATTCAGCGGGAGGTGAACGCACCTGAGCGAGCTCTTGTCGAGCTGCTGGAAAAAGTAGGCACCCAGAAGAAGCGGGAGGATGCGGAGGTCGATGCGGCGGAGCACGGCGCGCTCCTCTTCGTAGGTGAAAGAGTTGTCGCCGGTGCCGTGGGCCTCGAGGAAGTCGGTGGCCTTGTCGCGCAGCTGGGTTTTGGGTGCGGCGTTGGGGTTAGGGGCGGGCGTGATCTCGTCTGCTCCCGCCAGCGCTTGTGTCTGGTTGTTGGTGCTCATCTTGATTCGAGCGGATCAATCTCGAGGGGTCTGTTTACAGAAAAAGGGCCGGAGTTGTGGGTGTGGATCTCAGAGATGCAACATCCAACTCTCGACCCCAAGGCCTACGGAGGGCGTGCAAGCAGACAGGAACCGAGAACCAGGTCGAATTCATGGTGATCGCTGGTCTTGTATGTACACGTAGGCCCCGAGCACAACATATTCCTGTCCCAGGTCCCCTGTGACAGCAACCCGCCCAGCAGATCAACGGCCTCAATACACCTCCCTCACATGCCGTCCCCAATATGTAAAGTGCCTGCTGCGATGAATGCAAAGACAGGTGGTGGTTGTAGTCCCAGCCCCGTGTAAGTGAGGTGATTGGAGGATTAATTAAGGCTGATGTCCCGAGGGAATGCCTCTCTTGGTGGCCTCGGACGCGATCAACTCTGATGATGATCCAAAAGTTGGGGTACATGGATATTGGACGCAGTAACAGCCTCCAGCTGGAATAAGAATATAGAGATATTGAACCGCTGTGGGGTTGCCATGGCCCCAACATGGCCCGGGTAAAGCTCCGCCCGTCGAGTGCCGCTCCCCATCCCCGCAAGCGACGGCACTTCCCCGCATGTTGGTGGCACGAAGGATGGCAGGATTACCCCTCCTGCTCCGTGATCAGCCTAAGTGTCGGGCGATGGGATATCTTCGGCCGAGAGACGAGCCAGGGCGAGAGGGGCAGGACGGGGCAGGCCGTGTCACGTTGGGGTCGTTGATGTCGGGGTCAACAACTCGGGGCATCATGACATTGACGCCCTTGAGCTCTTGAAGCAACTGGAGTAGATGCTTGTACTCCGTCGTTTGCGATCCCATTTCATCGAGCTTCGCAAGGAGAGACTGATCTGGCATCAACGAACCCCTCACCACCAGCTTGCCTCGCCATATTATCCGGGCTCAAGATCCACGCCGTCACAGCAAAAGAGAACTCCTAATGGCGTCCAAGAAACGATACGCCATCGTCGGCGCCGGCGGACGGTCCAGCTTCTTCTACACGGCCATCGCATCCGACTACGGCACGACGTCGTGCATCGTGGGCCTCTGCGACACCAACCAGACGCGTATGGACTACGCCAACAGCCGGCTGACGGCCCTCGGCCACGGCGCAGTGCCGACCTTTCTCGCTGCCGACTTTGACAAGATGATCGCCGATACCCGGCCCGACGAGGTCATCGTCACCACCATTGACCGCACCCACAACACCTACATCGTGCGCGCCCTCGAGCTCGGGTGCAACGTCGTGACGGAAAAGCCCATGACCATCGACGCGCCGCGCTGCCTCGACATCTTCTCGGCCGTCGAGCGCACCGGCCGCACCGTCCGCGTCACCTTCAACTACCGCTACGCGCCGCACAACACCAAGGTGTTCGAGCTGCTCCGGTCAGGGGCCATCGGCACCGTCACGTCGGTGCACTTCGAGTGGCTGCTCAACACCTCCCACGGGGCCGACTACTTCAGGCGTTGGCACCGCGACAAGCGCAACAGCGGCGGCCTGCTGGTGCACAAATCTACCCACCACTTCGACCTGGTCAACTTCTGGCTGCAGACGCGCCCATTGTCCGTCTACGCCCAGGGCGACCTGCGCTTCTACGGCAAGGAGAACGCCGAGCGGCGGGGCGTAACAGCCTTCTACAACCGCGCGCAGGGCAGCGAGACGGCAAAGACGGACCCCTTTGCGCTGCACCTCGAGACCATCCCGACGCTCAAGGCGCTGTACCTCGACGCCGAGCACGAGGACGGCTACTACCGCGATCAGAGCGTGTTTGGCGACGGCATCAGCATCGAGGACACGATGAACCTGCTCGTGCGGTACCGCAACGGCGCCGTCATGACCTACTCGCTGACGGCGTACGCGCCGTGGGAGGGGTTTCGCGTCAACTTCAACGGCACGGGCGGTCGGTTGGAGGTCGAGGTTGTCGAGAACAGCTACGTCAACTCGGGCGGGGACCAGTCGCTGGAGGGGTCGATTGAGAAGAGGTCCATTTTGTTGCGGCCGCTGTTTGAGCCGCCGAGGGAGGTTGAGATCGAGACGAGCAAGGGCGCCCATGGTGGCGGAGATAGCGTGTTGCTGCAGGATCTGTTTGGGGAGCCTGTCTCTGACGAGTACATGAGAGCGGCCAGCCATGTGGATGGCGCGGCGTCCATTCTGACGGGCATTGCCGCCAACAGGTCGATTGCGACGGGCCAGGTCGTCTTTGTTGATGACATCTTGAAGGTTCCTGACTAAATTAGGCTGCCAGTCCTGCCGGGTCGGGTTGTGCCACACTCTGAGACCCGGATATTGAATCATTTATTAGTTGATATTAATAATACCTAGTGGCACATTGCTGTCTAATTAATTGGAGATAAACGTCGCGGGAAAAAGTAGTCCGAGCAGTCGAAACACGCTCTGACCACATCACAGCGAGGCTTTGGGACGCTGTGCCTTTCCAGGGCGGCGTCACTTGTGTGACTTCGTAAACCGAAACTCCAATGCTCAATATTGAGTGCGAAGTTGGGGGCCGCTGACCTGTGGCGTCAACGTTGCTGGCTGAGAATGGGACCCAAGGCCCTTCGACAGGCGGAAAAGTTCCGGTTGAACCTAAAAGCCAGAGCATGGGTGAACCGGACTTTATTAAAAGGAGTACTAACAAATCAAACTAACTTCTCGCTGAGGTACCGGATTAAATTCATTTAGTAGAGGTCCAACTTGATATTTCTCCCTTTGCATGGTCTCTTTTGTTACCTAGGTATCTTTCAGGTCCTCAAACTCGGAGTGTGCAGAGGGGCCGGGAAATGGCTTCTCTCAAGATTCAAGAGTCCATACCAAAAGGGGCTAATTAGGGAAGTAACTCGTCCCTTGGTTGAGCCCTGGGCCACGGAACTTTGTTTCCTGTCGACGCCATAATTAAAGTAAGCTTCTCTCTCGAGGCCCCCTGTATCAGGCCGTCTGCCATTCGCTACCACAAAATGGCAGAAAGTGGCTGCTTACGGCCAGCCGCTTCACCTGCATCGTGCTGCTCCAAGCTCGGACAACTGCCGGCAGGGGTTTCTCGGACACACAGTCAGACAGCACCTCCAAACTTGACGCACCAGTGACATGCCACGATCGTAAATCCCAAACATGATCGCATGTAACGCACAGATCGTCCCTGAGGCACACCAGCCAGACTGGCCACAGGGCTGAGGCGGCCGGGGCATGCCGGGGCCACCAACAAGTGCTGCCTCGGCCGGGCCGCCGCCACGCATCCCTTGGTCTGGACCTTGACAGCGACGCCGTGTGTTAGTACGCCTCGTAACCGGCAAACGTTGGTGTTGACCATCAGCAACAACACTCTCACTGGCCCTGAGCTCCGTCCTGGCCGTGATCATCATGAAACTCGAAGGAACTAGCAAGAGACTGACATCCAAACTGGCAAGATGATCTCACCCAGGAACACAGTCAGGTCCGAAATGGTCTTGGAGTTGCTGGGCAGGGCCAAGAACAGAAGACACGATCCAGGGGTTGAGAACATCATCAATAGAGGATAAATAAACCGCTTCCTCGCATCTCAGGGCTCTCATCCAGACACTCATCAGCACCTTCATCATCAACAGCAACCAAACAGTTCAATACACTCAACCAACCTACCCATTCTTCTTTAACAAACCCCTGCAACATCCATCAACATGAGCTCTCGCCCTGCCTCCAGAACCGGCACTGCCTCCAACCCCCCCAGCCGTCCTGCCTCCAGGACTGGAGGGGCCGCCGCCTCGAACCCCCCCAGCCGGCCCGCCTCCAGGGCCGGAGTCGGCGCCGGTTCCAACCCTCCCTCCCGGCCTGTCTCCCGTGCCGGCGGGTCCAACCCCGGATCCCGCCCCGGCACCCCCGCCAACGTGCAAATGTTCATCGCCGTGTACGAGCACAAGGGCCCGATCCTCCCCGGCCTCACCCGCAACTTCATGCGACACAGCGCCATCCTGGTGGAGCGCCCGACGGGCAACTTCGACTGCTACCACGTGCGCGGCACCCCCGGCATCGGTCTGACGTACGTGCGGGACGAGAACTTCGACGACCCGCGCCACCACACGGCGCGCCTGCTGCGCATGTTCTCCGTCGCGTCCATCTCGGGCCGTGACGTCGCCAGCCTGCATGCGCTCTTCCAGGGTGTTAGGACGCAGAAGTCGTTCACCTGGAACTGCCAGAACTGGGTGCGCGAGGCGCTTGATGCCATGGTTGCACAGGGCGTCATCTCGAGCGCTGCGGCTGCTGCGGCCAAGCAGCAGCAGATTGCGGCTGTTGCGCTGCCGTATACTGATGACACCCCCAACAAGAACGCTCTCTAAGCGCTCTCTGAATGTGAGCAGCAGCGAGAGATGGAGGATGGGAGTGTATGGATGTGACGGGAGAGGCGGAGTAGAGTTAGATAGAGCCACAGCTATAGATTAGCAGGAGGCAAGCAATAAACAGGTGCCGCCGGCGGCATTATACAGGCTTTCGTTCTTCTTTGGCGTTCTGTGATTGTGTGGCGGCAACAAAACAAAAAAGACACAAAGTACTCCTCTTTCTCCTCGGCAACGGACGTCTCGGCCCATATCTCCTGAGAGTAAACAACACACACACTCCCCACCTTGTGTGACTTTGCGTGGATGAACAAAGTCCAGACATACATGATAAGAAAGCAAATATCCTCTTGAAAGACCTGTCCGTCCCTCACCTCAAACAGATCATAACCCAAAGTGCTTGAGAACCAAGGAGAATCCAATCAGCAAGTACCTAACCTAAGCCCGAAAACTCAATATCGTACACCTCCCCAATCTCTTCTCCATAACAACCCTCACCACCCACCATGCCTAACCTCCCGATTAAACCACAAATCCACAAAATACTCCTCCAAATACACCCCCCCAAACACCCCCTTACAAAACCGCCACCTCTCATCCGTATCCCCCCAAAACTGCATCGACTTGCAAAACTCCCAATGCTCCGGATACCACCCCGCATACTCCCAATCAATCACCCCGACCACATGCCCGTCCCTAACCAACACATTGTGAAACCCCAAATCACAATGACTAAACACCACCCGATGCTGCCCCGTCCAGCGCTGCAGCGCAGCGGTGTAGATATCCCTGCTCAGCTCGGGGATACCATCACACAACTGAGCCAGCTGCCAGGCGTTGAATTCCTTCTCGGAGGGGAACGGTCCGCCTGTGATGGCGCGCGCCGAGCGGCGGTCGATGGCGGGCCCGCCCGTGACAGAGCCGATGTGGTTTGGCGGTGGGGCCAGGGCGCGGAGCTGGCGCAGGTGGGCGTGCAGTTCGTCGCGGATGGTGGCGCGCTGGTCGGCAGTGAGGGTGGGCCAGGCGGTGTCGAGGTTGGTGCCGGGGATGTGGGTGGTGAGGAGGTAGTTGGTGCCGTTGCGGGTGTAGGCGTTGAGGACTTGGGGGACGGGGATGGTGGTGTGGGTGAGGAGGAAGGAGAGGTTGTCTGCTTCGGCGAGGTTGACGTCCGGGCCGTATTTGATGACGATGTTGCCGAGTTGGACGACTTTGGTGGTGCTGTTTTCGAAGGCGGCTAGGGATTTGGCCTGGCTGAGTTCTTCATCGGGGATTTCCAGGCCGGGCTGGGTCCAGGCGCGGGGGTCGAGATGGCGCTGGATGCGCGCTGGGAGACGGTCAGTCACATTGCGCTGCCAAAATGTTTCAGTGTGGTGGTGCTTCAACTTACCCCTTTTCTTACCCCTCATGCTGCCATCGCGGAGAGAGCGCAGGCCGCGCGGCAACTGCGACGCGACCAGGACGGCGGCAACTCCAGCAGCAAAGCCGAGGTAGAACACGCGGTCCGTCGGCAAGAGGAATTGGGCTCTCATGGTGACTATCGTGTTGCGAGAGCAATAATCGGATCCAAACTGTTGCGTTCTCAGGTGGAATGCCGTGGACTGTCCTCAAGCAAGTTGGGTTCCAAACTTCCAGGTCCCGGGGAATTCTCAGGAGGCAGCCACTGTCGCCGTCCGACGACACGACGCTACCAAAATAGCCCGAGCAGTATCGTCGCTATCGGTACTACAACGCTGCGCCGTTCATCGCCGCGTTGGAGTCAGCATCGTCGTTGAAAAGATATCCAAGGATCCAGCAGTGATCATGTCTCAGCTTGGTCTCCCGCCGCTGGGGCTTGGCGGCAGGCGCTGACAGGGGCCCTGCGCGCCATGATGCATGTCAGCATGCAGTCGAGGTTCTCTGCGATGACATGTCGTGTCCTCAAAAACACCAACGCAAACAGAAGCGGCGGCCATTCCACTGTGCGGCCAGTACTGAGTCTCCGTATCAAATAACAATGCGTCATCCATCCTCTGGACCTCGTGCAGAAACAGCCTCGGGCACTGGACGGGAACGGGGCACTTCCATCCAATGCAAGAGACCACTGTCTGGCTTTGGCCCCCAAGTCAGCGTTTCAGGCACTCGAGGCACTCAATCCAAGACAACTTCGGCCCCACTCGAGCTTCTCAACCCTTCCTCAGACCGTAACAAAGTCCCGGGTCATGTACCCTTCCCCATTGCTTGTTTCTGAGTTCCAGTAACCGGGCTAATGGAAGGTGTGTGTCTCGTTCGGCCCGGGTTCGCCGATCGCTGTCGATTCTTCGGACGCTGTGCGTTGGGTGGGACCATCGCTGTGGAGAACGCCCTGGACTCCCCAACCCTTCGTTCCCCGTGGGGTAGCACAAGGCCGCGCGAGGCAGCAACCAGCATCCGGGGTGGCGGGTTGTCGTCTTTGGGTTGCGTGTTTTATCCCGAAACCATGCTCCCAAGTTGAAGAGATCTGGGGAAAATTGTCTTCCCATTTGTGGGGCAGACTCGAGAAATCGGCCCGGCGGCCAACCGGTCAAGGTTCGTGTCCAGGCAGTTTCCGGGTTGAGGGGAACCTGGAGGGAAAAATGCAGCGGCAGCGAGCGGATGGAGCAGATGCCCAGACCCGCCCCAGTTAGCGCTGCCAGTGCCTGCCTCGGCGGCTCTTCAGCCTGCCACTCAAGCGACGATGGCGGTCTGAAAGCGGAAGGAGCTCTGCGGATCCACGAACGGTGGTGCAGTGATTGCATCGTCAGTCAAGTGCCGTGTCCGGCAGTCGCACCGGCGCCCCCTTCCGGACGAGTCCACAGTCACTCACACTCACCCGCGCAACGGCCAAGAAGCGCGCCTATCAGGTTTCTGAACAGCGTCTCCTCCGGCGCCCCGCGTAGCATCCTCCTCCCGATCTTAATTCCTTCCCCATCGCGGTTTGGCTCTTGATTGGCGGGGATTCCTGGCAAAACAACCCTACCCATAACACTCCGTTCCACTCCAACTCCATATCCAAGATGACTGAAGACGACGGGAGCAAGGACTGTGTTGTGTCGGCGATGGAGATGTGCGTCTGCCATGTAACGTCTCGTCGTTCCTCACGCGTGGATCGCCGCAGGTTAATGTTGCAGTGTTGCTACTCGGTAAAGCGGGGATATAGACCTGAAATTATATAAGTTGACGGGGTCGACGTCGATCTGGGACGTATAAGAGATGGAGGTGTGTCTTGTGTACATGTATGGCACCCGGCTCGCAGCTCTGAGGTTGACCTTGACGACGACGCCTGGAACCCGGAAGCCTCTTGGAAGATTCCTCAGCGTTTCGATCCGAACTTGACGCGCCCACACGGGCAAGAACACACGCGAACACGTCCCACACGCGCCTACACAGTGCCCAGGGCAGGCAGCAGCAGCATCTTTGCTTACCCTGGTTGCCGGTGCCAACAATCTCAGAAGAAAGAATCTCAGTGTGAATTTGCCCTGCCGGCTTTGCTGTCAGTTTCTTCAGCCATTGACAGCTGCAATTCTTGCAACCGGTTCACTGCCTTGGCCTCTCCCACCCTTCAGGTTCTTTTGCAACCGGCTCTCTCCCTCCCTCTCTCTCCTCTCTCTTCCCACCAGAGTTACCGACCTACCTTGTGCTCTTCTCTCGATCATTGGCCGCAACATCACCAACAACAACTGGCTTTGCAAAAGATAATCACAAGCATCGCATCGCGCATCGGGCAAGATGAAGTTGCCCACCATCTACAATGTCCACTTAGTGGCCATCATCGCGACCCTCGGTGGCGCGCTGTGAGTTTTATCTCCTCGATTAATCGACTGATAAAATACTTCTGATCACTGACATGCATCATTTCTTCCCTCCAGGTTCGGCTTCGATATCTCGTCCATGTCGGCCATTGTCGTCACCGATCAGTACATCGAGTACTTCAACAACCCCGCCGGTGTGATTCAAGGTGCCATCGGCTCCGCCCTGGCTGCCGGTTCCGTTGTGGGCTCCGCCATCGCTGGTCCGCTCTCTGACAAGATCGGCCGTCGCGACTCGATTCTCTTCGCTTGCATCTTCTGGCTTATCGGAACTGCTGTCCAGGTCGCCTGCAAGAATTACGGCCAGCTCATCGCTGGTCGCGTCCTCAACGGCTTCACTGTTGGCATCACCTCGTCTCAAGTCCCTGTCTATCTCGCCGAGATCGCCAAGGCCGAGAAGCGTGGTTCGATCGTCATCATCCAGCAACTGGCTATTGAGTTCGGCATTCTGATCATGTACTTCATCGGCTACGGCTGCGCCTCTATCGAGGGGCCGGCTTCCTTCCGCACTGCCTGGGGAATGCAGTTCATCCCTTGCGTCTTTCTCATCATCGGTCTGCCCTTCCTGCCGCGCTCGCCCCGCTGGCTCGCCAAGGTCGGCCGCGAGAAGGAGGCCATTGAGACGCTGGCCAACATCCAGGCCAAGGGCGACGTCGAAGATCCGCTGGTCATTGCCGAGTGGGAGGAAATTCTCACCGTTATGAACGCTGAGAACGAGGCCGGCCACGGCTGGCGCAAGTTTTTCGTCAACGGCATGTGGAAGCGCACCCTCGCGGGCATGTCTGTCCAGGCCTGGCAGGTAAGTTCACACTTCTCAAACATTATGCAGTAGAATCCGCTGATCGGGGCCCGATGATTAGCAACTCGCCGGCGCCAACGTCATCGTCTACTACCTCACCTACATTGCGAGCATGGCTGGTCTGACCGGCAACGTCGCCATGGTCACTTCGGGCATCCAGTATGCCGTCTTCATCATCTTCACCGGCGTGATGTGGTATGTCCCGACCTTCCTTCCAATACTACTTTGACAAGTCCACGACGCTAATAAATTGCCAGGCTCTTCATCGACAAGACGGGCCGCCGCACTCTCCTCGTCTGGGGCGCCATCGGCATGGGCTTCTGCCACTTCGTCGTCGGCGGCGTCATGGGTGCCCACAGCACCTACGTGCCCGGCGGCGTCGGCAACCCGCCCAACAAGAACATTATCATTGCCGTCGACCAGGGCGCACCCGCCAACACCGTCATCACCTTCTCATACCTGCTGATCGTCGTCTACGCCCTGACGCTCGCCCCCGTCTGCTGGATCTACGCGGCCGAGGTGTGGTCGCTGGGCACGCGCGCCACGGGCATGTCGCTGGCGGCGCTGAGCAACTGGGTCTTCAACTTCGCGCTGGGCATGTTCACCCCGCCGGCGTTTGTCAACATCAGCTGGAAGCTCTTCATCATCTTTGGCGTGCTGTGCATCGCCGCCGCCGGCTGGTTCTACGTGCTGTGCCCGGAGACGTGCGGCAAGACGCTTGAGGAGGTCGAGCTCATGTTCGCGCCCGACGGCCCGCGCCCGTGGAACACCAAGAAGGGCGACTCGCGTCTGACGGCTGAGATTGAGGCCGTCGCGGCCCGCAAGAAGAAGGACGAGGCTGGTGAGGTTGAGGTGCAGCCCGCCAGCCAGGTTGAGAAGGTCTAGACAATTGTGTCTAGGGGAATGGTCCCCGATGGACCATGAAACGGGGAAGGTTTGCGTCTTGGAGCATGGAGCACTGGGACTACGATGGTATTGTGTCTCGTGGGATTACTGGGGTGGTATTAGTCACACAGGTAGCGAGAATTCTAAATTCTTTGCACAGCGCTACATGAAAGAACCGGCACCGTGAGGCGCCGGGGCGTTTAGATCACTCAATGCTTCCGACAAATCACACGTCTATTAACAAGATAAAATGTCGTAGTCTCGGACCAGCCCGGGGAACTTATACGCTAGATACGTAAAGCGAAAACGTTCGAACGAGTATTTTCGTTGGTGTTGACCTCGCATTCATTTTCCTTTGTGTCGAGCTCCACCAAAAGCCCGCCCAGGTTCTTCCTAGAAGGTCCTCGAACACTGTCAGATCGAAAATCTGGCTTACCCTTCACTGTGATGAAGAGGGTGGACAAGTTGAGGGGTGTGACAAGACCTGGCTCTGTCGAGCCGCCGTACAATTTCAGCAGCCAGTAGCAGGTCCATAAGCGCAGATATTTCCTTCTTTCCAGCAAGCTGTGCACGTACTGTCCCAGCAGGTGGAAGCCGTCGGCTAAACCATTGGCGAGTACCTTTTTGCCATAGGATGGTAGCTCAGACAGAATTCTTTGTGCGGCCGTTAGGACGTAGGTGGCGCAGATCGCAGAAGCAGACATGAACAGGAAGACCACTAAGACGCGGCCAAAGGCACCCTTTTCCTGGAGAGATGCTTTCCCGTGCGTGACTTTGGTCGCCAATCTCTTCATCCTGTCGAAAATGGCTAACGAATGCTGCGAGAGCCAGAACTCGGCTTCTCTCTCGGTTGTGTGAGTAATCTGTGCAAGCGTCCGTCTATGTGCAACTGCGGCGAGCCAGGAAAACACATCCGGGCAGGTGAGAGGTCCAAAATTTAGCTTTGCCCCGAGAGGTCGGGGTTGACAGGAAGCAAAAGCGCCGTTGCTTGGGAGGACCCCGGTCGTGAAGTATGAGAGGAGGAAACCGAGGCCTTCAGTTTCACGGCTGTTATTACAGAAGTCGCCCACGCCTTGCAGAACAGCCTCACTAGCGGCCATGAAAGCTGCGTGTTTGGAGGTCGGTATCTTGTCCAAGCCCTCCTCCTTGGGCAGGAGAACCGAATAGAACGGCACCAAAACTGTTCACAGGGCGTCAGTGAGGTTCCGAAAAAGAATACACGGGGTGTGGGCTTAAATACTGTGGAAGCAATTGAGGTCGCTGATGTCTGCGTCGAAGCAGGGCAACTCAACGATACGGGTGAGCTTGCGTCCGTGGCCGGTGCTGCGGCAATGCTGACATGGGAATATCCCATCGCACTTTTCTCCTATTGTTAGCTGGGAAACCTCAAGCCACTGGAGGAAATTCAAATCAAAGCTGACCTTCTTGCGGAGACTTTGGCATTTGGAACAGACTTTCTTTGAACGGGTCCGTTTGTCGGAAGGATGGGTTATGCCTGAGACCTCCATCCTGAACGTGGCCAACATTTCGACAGGAATGTCGCCTTGTTTGCCCCCGACGTTGAGGTCACAACCGGGAGTTGGCTTTGATGCGTTGCCTGCCAGGCTCAGCGGCATCGGGCTTGGTTTGGGCTGAATGGTGCGATGTCGCTTGTCAGGTCGCTTCGGAGACTGAGTGTCGTCAAACGGCCTCTTGGGGCCAGTGACAACCCAACTTTGCTCCGTGAGGTGTCCCGAGGTCTGTGGGGGTAGCCCAAAGTGGTTCAGAGATGGGGTTGGTCCTTCGAAGGGATGCTGTGATGCTCCAAACATGACGGGTCCAGGTTCGAGGGTAGGGTAGCCCAGCTCATTCAATTCGCCGAACCCCGGTAGTGTGGGCGCGAAGCTCTCAGCTGAATCCGCGACCAAGATCTGGCCACCGGGGGAGTATTGGTTGTCTTGAAGCTGAAAGGGGGGAGGCGGATCGAGTATGAGCTCCTGGACAGCACACGACCAAGAAGGCCAGCTCAAAGCAGTTGCCTCAGGGACATGTGGTAGGGGAGTGCCGTTGCTCTCAAGGGATAGGCCAAGGGGCAGCACTTCGCCACCGAGGGACATCAAAGTGTATTCTTGGGGTGTGCCGTCGTCCATGGCTGAGGGAAACGGTGTGTTGGGGAGAAGGGCGTCGGGAAAGTCGACGAGCCCCGTGCCAAGAGAACGTATGTCGCCTGTCGGGGACTCGGAGGAGGACGAGTTGGGTAGGACGTTACCGCTGTCGTCATGAACAGAAACGAGGAATGATGGCCCGGAAAGAATGGTGTTGTCGTCAATCAACATGTCGAAAAGGCCATCGTCATCCATGGGAAAATGGAACGGTTCTGGAAGGGCATCGTTCTGGCCGGTCATATTGACGGGCATGTTGGCAGTAGCTTGTGGATGACAACGAGGCCACGATGGGAATAGGGCTTGAGCAGGGCTGGTAAGAGAAAGATGGTGGGTGCAGGAAAAAAAATTCTTGACAGGAAGGCTGAGGATTTTATGCTCGCTGTGCCCCCCAACAGGGACACAGAGTTGTCGTCCAGCAACCCCCCTTACTACCGCTCTGCCACTCTTGCTGAGCGTCCAATGGCATGCATCGTCCTCGCTGCCGTATATGAAAATGGCTTAGCGTGATTACTGCCAGCACCTTCGCCCTGGCTGACATCTCGACCAATCTGGGGCTGAAGAAGCTTGCCGGTTCCCAAAGCGGACGCTGCCGGCTTGCACTGGATGAGTGATTGGGTTGCGGCTGCTGGGTATCAACAGGGGAACACATAGCCCCAGAAACCACAAAGCCATGCCCGGATCCTACATAAGTATGAGAGAAACCACAAACCACGATCATCAGCATGCTTGGAGTCCACCCTCAGTGCTTTCATCAGTTTCATGTCACAACCTAACACTCTCGCCCCGTCTTCGTCCATCACAGGGCACACTCGATCATTCACCGTTGTCCCAAAGCAATGGAGACCGAAACAGCTTTACCGTGGTCCTTTTCCGACATCGTTGGACTGGTCACCTTGCTGTCGACGGTGGTGTTATCTCCTGTTGGCTGGGCTGTGCACCGGTATTGGGCTCCAAGGAGTAAGCTTACAGGTACGCAAGGCCCCATGCCTTCTTGCTTCCAGTCGAGAAGATTAACTGGCAACAGGATCAACTGCCACATGCGGCGTCGGGGGAGTGGGAGTTTAGCTCACGGAGAACTTGGAGGAGAGATACCGTCGCCCCTTGTCGGAATTCCGGGACTTTAACGCGACTCGGAACATATGAAGCGCCTATGACGAAGAGGGAGAGATGCAAGGGGAAATAATGGGACAGAAAAGGCACAGGCAGATCCGCGTACGCAGGTTCGGCCTGTCATCCCTGCTGTTTGCTACAGCCGGAAACGGCTTCGGAACGAAAGACTTTCGAGGTGGGGATAGGGAGTCATTTCTAGCATACAGCCGTTTCCGGCTCTACAGAGTGGAAAGTCAGGGATTTCCTATGATAACGCTTGCTACAGTCCCGAGAACCCGGGATTTCAGTGTGGCTTGGACCTTAATGTGGCATCTCAGTGTGGCATCTCAGTGTGGCATCTCAGTGTGGCATCTCAGTGTGGCATCTCAGTGTGGCATCTCAGTGTGGGATCTCAGTGTGGCATCTCATCTGGCATCTCAGTGTGGCATCTCATCATTGGCCGTCGGACTTTCCACCCCTTCGCCAAAATCCCGGCGCGGTCTTCTCAAAGTCATCCTCCCAGCGCATAAGAGGCGGCCGCACATAGTCGTCATCCCAGTTGTCCGGTTCGTGCAAGTTGTTCTGAACGTACACGTACTCAGAAAGATGCATATACATCCAACCCACGTCCTCAAACTCGCCGTTAGTCGCTCCGCCTTCCCAGCCCGGATCGTCCCCATCCTCCCCCACTCCCAACTCCGGCTCGTAGGGCGCCCAGCCCTTCCTCACGAGCTTCACCACGGGGTCGGCCATCTTCTCAAGCGACTCCAAACATATATTGTCGACCAGCAAACAAAAGTTGTATCGGGTGCCCGCGTATTCATCAAGCCTACCGCTAGGATACCGCCTAGCGATCTCATCATCCGTGATAGGCTCCTCCCGCCGATTCCGCCTTAACTCCTCTTCCGCCCACTCGGTAAAATGCTCGCGGGCCCGGTCAGGCGAGGCCCCGTCAAAACGGGCGCGGTCATCCACGACCACCAGCCGATGGCGCGGCAGCAGATCGAGCCTGTCCCTCGCCTCCAGATCCTCCCTCACCCCCGCACCAATCAAGTCAAGCATGCGCCGCCGCGCCGCATCATCGGCACCCGCAGCGTACGCGACGCGGTACACAGCGAGGCCCCAGGGCGCCCCGGGCGCGAGCAGCGGGCAGGCGAGCGCGTCCTCCAGCCCGTCCAGCGGCTCCGAGTCGGCCATGCCGCGCAGCGCCTCGGCCGCGCACGCCTCACGCACCACGTCGTCGACCGGGTGATCCCGCGCCACCGCCAGGAGCGCCTCGCGCACGCGGTCCGCGTCGTACGACTCGATCGCGCCCATCGCCTCCAGTATCGCGTCGGCGTGGGCCTGCACGCGTGCGCGATCGGCGTCGGTTAGGGGTCTGGCCATGGGGGTGTGAATGGGGCGGGAGTAGGGGAAGGCGTTGGTGTTGCCGAGGGCGGAGTTGTGGTGGCGGGTTGGGGTGTTTGATGAGGGCTTGAACTTGATTGAGAGGATGGGATGGTATGCACCGTATGGGAGCGAGGTCCGGGGTATCTGGTGAAGATTGTGATTTTCGGCGGATGGCGCGGTGTGACATGGGCGCATGCGCAGTGCGTCTTGATGGGGCACCGGGGGAGGAAAGTTTGTGGAGGGGATGATATAAAGAGGAATATCTGGGTCCGTGCACCATGTAACTCTCCTGCAAAGGGGGCTGCAACGAAAGCTTTTCTGGTCTTGGACATATGGCTAAAGTATCGAGTTGAAGTTTTTTTTGGAATTGACAGTGGTGATGAGCAATTGTTCGGGGAATCTGTCTTCGGAACCATCGAGGTGTCCTCCAAAGATGATACAGACGATCCGCCATCCTGGGATCCGAAATGCCAGACGGAGTTCTTGGGTTCTCGGCAGCAGTTGGTCTCAGATTCCGACGTTGGCGCCATCGCCGAGGGGTTCCCGAGATGGTTGACATGTGGTGTTGCGATTGAGAAAAGGGCTGGAAAAAATGAGTGAAGATGTTGCGGCAAGGAGGAGGAAACAGTAGAGGGGCTGAGATAAGGACGAGGTGCTGAACCAAGAAAGAGGTGCTGAGGAAGGAGGTGCTGAGAAAGGAAGAGGGAAGAAAGAGGGGGACGGGTGAGTCTTCGGGTAGCCATCGAAGTCAAAACGGACTGGCAGGGGCATTCTGATGACGACTCTACGAGTACAACTAAGCTTGAAGAGGAAAGGAAAAAGGTGAGAATTCCAGGGACCGACAGCTACTCGGAAACGTATAGGGAGTGGCAAGCTAAGGGGAGCAGTGTGGAAGCAGTTGCTCCAGGGGGCGCGATCTAAGAATAGCTCCATTCAGGTGGGTTAACGTTAGTTGGAGGAGGCCGCCCTCCCACTTCCTGCTACATGAATCTACATCCTGTTTACCTTACTTTTGGCCTCATTTGCGGGATCACCTTATCAACGTTGAACCTCAGGTACCTAAGCATTGTCATCTCCTTCTCTGAATCACAAACAATAAATCATGTTCGCTTTGATGCTAGCAATGGGCAAATTAACGATCGACAACTCCAACTCCCCCAGTATCCGCCATCCAGCATTGAGCATTCCATCCACAACCCCCTCACACCACTCAACTGCCACACACGCTCAATACCTCGTAAACCAGCAGATACTGCCCATAATTAATGACCACCAACAGTGCCCATGCCCACCTCAGTATGCGCGACCGAGTCCTGCTTAGCCTTAACCTCCTCAACGCGGCGCTCCAGGTCATTACCCGCCCACTCGCTGCGGTCCATGGTCGGCACAAAGAGCGGCGCGTCCGTAAACAGCCGGTTCATCTCCTCGAGCGGGCGCTTCGCCGTCTCGGGCAGCAGCGCCCAGAAGAAGATGGCGTTGGTCAGATTGCACACGATGAAGAGGATGTAGTACTTGTAGCCGGCCGTCTTCATCGCGGGGCCCGTGACCTGGCCGATCATAGTGTTGAAAGCGAACGAGGTCATGGTCGCGATGCTGACGCCCTTGCTGCGGGTTTTGGTGTCGAAGATCTCGGCGGGGATGATCCAGGAGAGGGGGCCGCAGGTCGCGCTGAAGCTGAAGTTGTAGATCCAGGTCATGATGATAAAGCCCCAGGCCGCCGCCTTGTTGTCGTTCGCGCCCGGCGGGTACTTGGCCAGAAGGATGGTGGCGATGATGAAGGTCACGCAGTTGCCAAGGTTGCCGAAGATGAGAGGCCAGCGGCGGCCGAAGCGGTCGATGAGCAGGATGCACAGCGCCTGCGCCACCAGGGCGATGACGGACGAGATGGCCTGGTACTTGAGGGTGTCGTCGCCCTCGATGCCCATCAGGCCGTAGATGGTGACCGAGTAGTACTGGATGGCCGAGACACCCGTCATCTGCACCGACGCCTGCAGCGCGCAGGCCAGGAACAGACGGCGGAAGCACGAGCGGTCCTTGAACAGCTCGGCGTACGACTTGGCCTCGTGCTCGTGCTCGTACACGATGGCCTCCTGGATGGACTGGTACTCGGCCTGCACCCAGGCGTCGTTGGTGTCGCCGTTGGCGTGCAGCCGGGCGAGCGTCTGCAGGCCCAGGTCGGGCTTGCCGTGGTCGATGAGCCAGCGCGGAGACTCGGGGAAGAGGAGGATGAGCGCGGCCAGGAACACGGCGGGGATGATCTGGATACCGAGCGAGGTCCGCCACTGGCCGTCGTTGGTGGGATCGAAACCGACGTAGGTACCTGGAGAGTGAAAAGGGGTCAGCGCTTGGACAAAACAAAAACCACAACCCGCCCAAAGCCCGGTTTTGAGTCCAACTCACCATACGAAATCCAAGCAGCAGCCAGGGCACCAATACCCAGCATAAACTGCTGCAGCGCCGTCACACGGCCACGGATGGTGGGGTGGGCCAGCTCGGCCTGGTAGAGCGGCACGATCATGCAGAGGATGCCGACACCGAGGCCAGCAATGGCACGGCCCGAGTAGAGGTACGACAGCGCCCGGGCTCCCGTCTGCAGGGCACCTCCGAGGCAGAAGACGAGGGCGCCAGCCATGATGGTCCATCGACGGCCCAGCTTGTCACCCATGGGGCCAGCAGCGGCTGCTCCGAGGAACGCGCCGCCTGTGAACACTGACACGACCGCGGCTCTGTATGTGGGTGTGGGTGTCAGTGAACTGGATAGTGAAGCTTTTTGGGTCATGGCAGGACTTACGTCTCATTGTCGGTAGGCTTGAACCTGGCGTTGAAGGACTGCGAGGCAATGACTTGGGCAATGACACCCAAGTCGTAACCGAACAGCAGGGAGCCGAGCGAGGCAAACACGCCGACCAGGAACTGGTACAGTTTGGGGGAGAGCGCCATCGTGTGCTCTGGTCGAGAGGCCACACGAGGTCTTGGATGAAGATGGAAGGAGAGGCGCGAGAAGATCCTGGCTCCCGGTGTGGTTGCAGCAGGATATCAGGCTGATGATGGTGGTGATGGGATGTGACCGATGCTGACTGCGAAACGAAACACTCCACAGAGCAGATCTCCCGCACCTTATATACCTGATGCAGCTGGCAGCCCCTGCATTCGTTGGATTTCCCGGAACTTGGACGATCACCACATGGCAACCGAGTTCCCGGAACCCTCGTCAAAGCGTACCACCTACGGCGCAACCGAAGCCAGCCAGTTGGAGTCGTGAACCCCCTGACGCGTCAAACTAGTGCACGTGTAAAGGGGAGGGGGAAGCAGCGCAAAAACCGAGCCAGGAGACGCTTCGCAGGCACTCAGGAGGCGCACCTATCGAACCGCAGGCTTCCCCATTCTCTCCCCACAGAACTCCCCACAACTCCGCTTTTTGGCAGTTGCGCATCCCGGCCTGGGACGGGGTCCGGCATGATGCCTCGTGGAAGCGTGGAAGACCGAGCAACAACTGTCTAGTTCGTCCAGTTTCTGAGAATTCCTCCGGTCCGGAGGTCGGTGTGGCGACGGCGACTGGTGGGTATTCTTTCACGACCCCGCTTGGCATCGACCGGGTCTGGCCTCCCGATCTGGCTAGCAACCTGGGCAGACAGGGACGCTCGTAATATGCGCACGAATCAGATGCCGTCGGTTAACTCGTGGAGGGGAACACCAACGCCGGCACCTCCCGGTCATGCAGCGCAGCACTATCCGCCATCAACCCACCAGCGCGGAGCTGGAGGAGTTGACACAGAGACGATGTGTCCTCCTTTGTGATCTTGTGCGTTTTGAATAAATTGCCCTTTCAGTGTGGTTTCCCCGAGAGGAAGGTGACAGGAAAGACAGAACAATCCAGATCATTGTCCTCTGTGTTCGCTTCAAATTCTCAACCATGGCCACCTTCACGAGAGTCGAAAAGGGCGAGACGCCGTCCATCACCATCCTCCCCAGCCACAAGATCGCAAAGATCGACAACAACATCTATGGCGGGTTTACAGAGTGAGTGAGAGACCTTATTGAGATTTGACTCGGCACCTCGTCATTCGGTTTGCTGACCAGGTTGCATCAGACACATGGGCCGCTGCATCTACGGCGGCATCTATGACCCGGGGAACCCGCTGTCGGACGAGAATGGCTTCCGCAAAGATGTCATCGAGGCTTTAAAGGAGTTGGATGTCCCCGTCGTTCGGTATCCCGGCGGGAACTTCGTCGCGACGTATCACTGGCTTGACGGCGTTGGCCCCAAGGAGAACCGGCCAAGCAGGTGAGACTGGACCCTGTTCTCCGGTCAGCTCTAGTTTTCTGAGCATTCGGACTGACCTTCTGTGACTCAAGGCCGGAGCTGGCGTGGATCGGCACCGAGACCAACGAGTTTGGCACCGACGAGTTCATGAAGTGGTGCGAAGCGGTAGGCACCGAGCCGTACCTCTGCTTGAACTTTGGCACCGGCACACTGGATGAGGCCCTGGGGTGGCTCGAGTACTGCAACTCGGACCGCAACACGTACTACGCCAACCTCCGCCGCAAGAACGGCCGTGAGAAGCCGTACAATGTATGCACCCTTTCTTCTCCTCTTCCCTACCTCCCGCCTCATCGCCAACCCACATCCAACAGTCCGCTAACCCAGCCCGCAACAGGTCAAATACTGGGCTCTCGGCAACGAATGCTGGGGCGCGTGGCAAGTCGAGCAGATGACCAAAGAAGACTACGCCAAAAAGGCGTACCAATGGGCCAAGGCGCTGAAGCTGCTCGACCCAAGCATCACCCTGATCCTCTGCGGCGAGACGGGCGTCTCCTCCTGGGACCACTACGTGCTCAAGGAGTGCGTCAAGTGGGACGTCCACGGCCTTGGCGACCACAACACAACCAAGTCCCTCATCGACATGCACAGCATCCACATCTACACAGCCGACAAGGAGCACCTCGCCAACGCCACCGCCCCGCGCAGCGCCGAGCGCGCCATCCAGGTCGCCAGCGCGCTCATCGACCTCGCCCGCATCGAAAACAAAGTCCCCCCCACCATCCCCAAACAAAAGATCTGCTTCGACGAGTGGAACGTCTGGGACCCGCAGCGCGCCCACGGCGAACAGGGCGCCGAGGAGCAGTACACCCTCTCGGACGCGCTGGCCGTGGCCATCTTCCTCAACGGCTTCATCCGCCAGGCCAAGGACATGGGCATGGCCAACCTGGCGCAGTCGGTCAACGTCATCTCGCCGCTGATGACCACGCCGCAGGGCCTCGTCCGCCAGACGACCTGGTGGCCGCTCGTGCTGTTCAGCCGGTACATGCGCGGGCAGGCGGTCGCAGTGCACGTGCGCGCTGAGGAGTATCTGGGGCGGACGAACCCGGCGTGGATCCGGGCGGCGATCGAGACGCCGTTGTTGGATTGCAGTGCGGCGGTTGGGGAGGATGGGACGGTTAACCTGGCTGTGGTGAATGTGAGTGAGGAGGAGGATTTTGCGGTTGATCTGGAGGGGCTGAGGGCCGCGGGTGACAAGGTGGAGGTGTTTACCGTGTCCGGGGAGAATGCGCAGGTCACCAACACGGCTGAGGAGCAGGCGGTCGGCATCAGGGAGAGCGCGTGGGATGGAAAGGGCAAGTTTACGTTCGGGAGGCTTTCTTTCACCCTGCTCAGGTGGAAGGAGGCGTGATGAGGATGGGATAAGTGCATAATTAATTCTGGGATAAATAGATGGCAGTTAGAAGGAGTTAAATAATTATGGCGTAATGACAAAAGGCTCCGTTACTAATTGGTGTGACGAGGAACATGCGTAAAAAAATAAAAAAAAATAAAAAGGAAAAGAGAAGGGAAACGAAGGGCGAGGGGACTTACACAAATAGAGCAAGCATGGAAGGCAGGTAGGTACATAGGTTGAAAAAGGAAGGAGGAACCTGAGGCCCGGGGTTTTGTGGTTCTGGCTCGCACACGTCTCGGCTCTCTTCATCCTAATAATCCGCCTCATCAAATTTGCAATAATAAATACGGATACCGACTTTACCTTTGCGTTCTCCCACGTTAGCGTTAGGTCTATCCGTAGGGCAATGTGGGCTGCCTCGGTTACTATTATTAACCTCAACCCTGCTAGGCAGTTAATTAACCTTTCCCAGCTCCAGACACTCAATGCTTTTCCGAATCCCAAAACCCCCCCTACTCTTCCCCGAGGAGGTACGTTTCAGCATCGCGAAACAGGCCAGCAGTTCCGCGTTTGGCTATTAGGGATGGCGATGGCGATGGCGATGGCGATGGCGATGGCGATGGCGATGGCGATGGCGATGGCGATGGCGATGGCGCACACGTTGATTGACCTCCCGACCAAGTTGCTGTCGCGGATTTGCGACCGTCTCGACCAAGTGCATGCGCCCAGCGTGCGTGCTTTGGCGCTCACCAGCAAGCGTTTGCATTCGATCGCCAATACCGTCTTGTTCCGGACGCTGACCTTCAACCTGACTACCGAGCAGAGCCTTCGCGCGTGCACGCGTCATTACATCAAGGTGCTGAGGCGCAACGATGCATTCGGCCACGTCCGCCATCTCGAGCTGGTCGGCTTCGAACCCGCCATGTCTGGGGAATTCATGCGACCTGGCGACGACGACCATGATGACTTGGACTCGGACGAGGGATCTGAAGAGGATTTGGAGGGGGAGGGCACACGTGCAACTCCGCCCTGGTATATTGGCCTTGATTTAACTAGTGATTGGGAGGTCCATCACAACCGGCTGTGTGGCGCTCGGTGCTCTTCCAACCCGACCTTGCGCAACTGGACCCGCAGCTTTCGTTGGCTCGGCTGGCCAGAATTTGGCAAGCCATTCGACGCCGAAGCAGAAGTGCAAGAGATATACCATAGAGACATAGCATGGACACCGCTAGCCAAGCTGATAGGCCACTTGTTAGGGCTGACCAACGTCATCTATCAATGCCCTACACAGTTTCCGCCTTATCTGCTACGGGCCCTCCACGACAGGATGCCCAGCCACGTCGTACAACTGCACCTCCGCACCTTCGAGCTCCAAATATTTGGCCGGAGGAACCAACCTGCTACTATCACCATAGACCCTCACGAGCTTGCACTCATAACATCCCTATACATCCACAGCGTCTAGCTTCGGGACCCTAGGAACGTTATAGCAAGCAGGACAGCTAGCTATAACCGCTTAGGACCCCAGACCGAGGTAGTCGAACACATGCTCACAACCAAGGGTCTAGCCCCCAACTTGCGCGAGGTTCGCGTGCTGCAATTCCCCCAGAGTGTTCATATCCGCCACCGACCACCCCCACCCATCCCACCTCATCCGTCCACCTAGCTTCCGGAAGAACTTCGAGGCAAGCCCAGGAAGCTACAGTATAAGGCCCTCCGACACCTCGAACTAGGGGATAGCGCTATTAACTAGCAGTTGGTCATCACATATAAACACTTGTAGCATTGGAATGGAGTTGCCGATCTAAGCGCCCTATAAACCCTCCAACTTTCGGCACCTACTGACGAGGGAGCCCTGGATGCGCTTCGATCTTTGCATTTCCCTACACTAACTACTTTCCAGTTTCAATACAGCCGTCGGCCTACTACAGGCTACTTGAACAAAGTAAAACAATAGACCTAGGGCCTACCGCGGCTCAACAGCCTCTCTATCAAGGGATGGGATTGGTCTGTCGCCTCCTTTGCCGATATAGATGGTAGTCCCCTAGTTGAAACTCTCCGGACCCTCTAGCTCGACGAAGGCCTATACTAGCTCCTGGAGGACCGGAACTCTTCTTCTCCTACGTTACTGACGTCTTGCATCGGCTCCGTGCCAGAAATCACCAGTCTTGGGGCCGTCTATCCGTATGTCGAGAGTCTGTCGATTGCTATGTTCCGCTCTGGGGGTGACAAGGATGAGGCGGCACGGTATAGCGCTCTGGGGGCCAGTTGTCCACGACTGGCATGGCTGGCCCTGACCTTGCAGCCTCTGCAATCTTTTGTCGAGCCGTCCGCTGTCGACGACCGACAAGCGACCGGCATAAATGGATACCGCAGCAACCGTGTCGTGAGTGTCATGGCCAACAGCGCCATCGACGCCAACCTTTCTCGGCAGATTTTCGAGACGATTTCGTCTCCCGGCCTGGAGACCATGATGATCAGGACGACCTTGGGCGCTGACGACGAATTTTACGACCCGCCTACCGTCACTTCCAACTTCCTAAGTAGCTTGAGAATGTGGGCAAATGGGCTGACCAGACAGTGAATCGTCGACACGGTCAACTCGGGGAGGGAGGTGACAGTCAACGAGATTGGACTAGCCACAGAGATTGGAAAAGGCGGAATGATAGATAAGTTTCTGCCGAAACCCGACGACAGACATTGGCCGTCTTTCAGGAGGTTATGGCCAGAGACCAAGGAAGGGAGCAGGGGATGGTTCGACGACTGGGAGAGTCTGCCTCTGGCAAGTTTGTGAAGCAAGCCTCGATCAGTCGTCATCACCAGGCTTTTTTAAGCTGTTGTTCCGACCAGCGTGATGGACACAGTTCATCACTTGCAGTTGCACGGCAAAAGGACAGAAAGACTTGATGAATCCCTTCGCCAGCAGTCTACCCAAGTTAACCCCCTTTGCTCAGGCAGCCGCTTATCATGGTCACGACAACTGACATCGACAAGTGAAGTGACGTGCATCGTGGCGGTGCTCTCGGATCAGACGCCAGCCGAGCCACGTGGAATCCGCAAGCCAACCAGCAGTCAGGACACGCCCAACCGCACCCGCTCTGACGCTGCAGCACAGTACGAGCCCATCTTCAGTGCCCAGATGGCTGTCCAATTAAGGTTTCCGGAGGCAAAGTCCCCGTTTGTCGTCCCAAGATCGCACGCCACGGAACCATTGATCTTGGCCCCAGGCTAATGCATGGCACTTCGGTTACACACCCCCAAAGATGGCCATCGTCATCCTCTCTTCCTCCGTACCAAGACGCCAAGTACATACAGTATTGCGATAGCATATGCATCGGGATCTCGAGAGACGCTCGTTGGCGGATTTCTGTTTCGTTGTCATACATGTCGCCCCCCCTGGGGAAACACGGGGATGAGACAAGGATGAAACGAGCTCGGACCTGGCGATGGCCAACACGACTGCTTTGTGCGAACAATGGCCCTTTGAGAATCTGCATGTATAAAAGAATGCCATTCTGCTCCTTCCGAGTTTGTGTTTCTTGTTGATTGTTTCGTGCTTCTGTTTGGTTATTGGGTAACCTCAACCCCTCACTTCGTCCAGTTGTTGATTGCTTCCACTTTTCTCTTTAACTCAAACTCCTTGATCGAATTATACCACCCAGGAGTCAGTTCTGTAATAATTACTGTTCTATTGTGTCTCAAACGCAAACGCTGCCATCATGGACAGCAAAACCCTCTCTTCGCGCCTGCGCGAGTTGCTCAAGGTATGTCCGTCCCTTCCCTTATTTACTCTAGACCCAACCCCTTCCTCAACTAACCTGAACTGTCTCAGTTCCTGGCCACAGTCAAAGGCGACCTCGCCAACGTAACCGGCCCGCCGTCACTCCTCGCGCCCTGCTCCGTCGTCGAAGTCGGCCAGTGCTGGGCCGAACGCCCCTCCGTCTTCGCCGCCCCGGGCCTCGAACCATGCCCGCAGAAGCGCGCCCTCCTCGTGCTCCGCTGGTTCCTCGCCTCCCTGCGCAGCCAGCTCTACATCGGCGTCGACCACTTCCCAACCTCCAAATCCAAAATCACCGCCACCAAATCCAAACCCACCTCCGCCGCACACACCTCAATCCGCAAACCCCTCAACGCCTTCCTCGGCGAGCTCTTCCTCGCCTCCTTCCCCTCCTCCTCTGACAAGCCAGAACCAACAACAACAACAACAACCCACCTAATAGCCGAACAAGTCTCCCACCACCCCCCCATAACAGCAATGCACATCACGACCCCCGCCAACGGCGGCGTCCGCGCAGACGGCTACGCCCGCGTCGAAATGACCTTCAACGGCTCCGGCTTGCACATCCGCCAAGTCGGCCACGCGACCCTGCACATCGCGCGCTACGAGGAGGACTGGCTCGTTCCGCTGCCTGATGTCAAAGTGCGTGGGTTTTTGGCCGGGTGCATGTACCCCGAGCTGGGGGGAACATATCATCTTGTGGGGAGTGGGGGGTGGGTTTGTGAGGTGAGGTTTTGGGGGGAGGGGATGGTGTGGGGGGTTGGTGGGGGGAAGAGGAATTCGTTTGAGGCGAGGGTTTTTCAGAAGGAGGTGGGGAGGGAGGGGGCGGTGTATGTTGTTGAGGGGTGTTGGAGTGAGGGGTGGACGGTCAGGGAGTGTGCGACGGGGGAGGTGGTGGAGGTGTTTGAGGTGGGGAGGGAGGGCGGCGAGGAGGGGGTGGTGGAGATGGTGGTTGAGCCGGTTGAGAGGCAGGATCCGTGGGAGTCGCGCCGGGCGTGGGGTGGTGTGTTGGAGGGGTTGCGGGGAGGGGATATGAGGGCTGTCGTGGAGGAGAAGAGCAAGATCGAGGAGGCGCAGCGGCGGATGAGGACGAGCGAGGCCAAGAGGGGGGTTGCGTGGGAGCCGCTGTTGTTTCGGTCGATGCCGGCCGAGGACCATGACGTGTTTTACCGTCTGGCTGACGGGCTGGGGTGGCAGCTGCAGCACGACAAGACCAAGGGCGTGTGGAGAGTCGATGAGGAGCGGGTCAAGAAGCTGCAGCGGCCGTTCCGGGGCAGCCTCACGCCGTTTGGGTACTGACTGGGGTCGGGCGCTGGTGTCTGGTTTTCATGATAGCATGGCGTTGGGGTTAGAATATCAAGGCCAGGGTTTGGCAAGTTCAATTTACGACGCACCTAGACGTGTCCTTCCAATGGTTCCTCCGTTATTTGCAAAGAGGGCACGGCCATGGTGCTCCTCCGTCCCAGTAAATTCACGACGTGCCCCAGCCTTCAACTCCCGTCTGCAGCCCCCAGGGCATTCCGGCACGCTGCCTCACCGTGCTAAGGTGCGATACCGATATGCGAGTTCATTGTCGAGATGGTCCCCTCCCGGGTTGCTGATAATTCACTCGGTCTCAAGCCCCCAACTCTCCCAATCCTCAAACCACCCCTTGCTCCCGCTCTTCCCCACAGGCCACACCCGCCTAAAGCACTGCCACATGACCCCCGAAAGATCTTCACGACGTCCCAACTCCCGGGCCGCCCTTCCGACGTCCAATTCCGTGACGACCAGCTTGCCATCACCGTCACTGCCACCGCCCATCCTTTCCACCAGCCACCGCCTCCCAAGCACCCTCAAAAGCGGCGTCAACAGGCGCCCAGCCAGCGGCGAAAAAGCCCCGGCAGAACCTGGCAGCGGCTGGACCTGCGGGAGGTCTCCTCCCCCGAACGTCCGCACCAACAACGTTTCGACGCCGCCACCACCACCACCACGCACAGCAGCAAAGATATCCCGGGCAAGGGACGCATCCAGGGCAGAATTGATGAGAATGTCGTAGATATGCCCCCTGCGGTAGCGGTACACGAAGGATCTCTCGCGATCGTACTCGTCCTTGTCCGAGTTCAGGGAGGAGCTCACTACCTTCGCCGCCACGGGCACCAGTCCGCGGGGCCCAGGGCGGTAGGGCGCTGGGAGGGGCGTGTCGTAGTCGTCGTTGTTTTCGGTGGCGGTTGGTCGCGGGGGACTGCAGTCCAGCCATAACGACAACCGGCGGAGGCGGGGGAAATGCTCGCCGATGTGCCGGTATTGCGCGACCTCGGCTCTGTCGCCTCTTGATCGCTTGACGGGGATAGAGAGGTCGGTGAGGAGGGGGAAGGACGAGGCAAGGATGGATAGCCCCTCAAGAGTCGGGTAGTTTTGTATCTTGGAGGCCAAGTGGTTACAGCGGTCTGGAATGGAATTTGGCGATTAGCCTCCTTCAACGACATTCGTTCATGCTGGGATTGGATCAATGGGCAGTAGGTAGGTAATTAGTGACTTACTCCTCTGGCAGTCTAATGGTATTAGTGCCAGTTTTTCAAGTCTCGGGTTGTCAAACGAAAAGACGCGTCGGCGGTGGTCCCATGCGTTAACCTGCAGTGCCGTCAGGGACGGCAAGCTAGATAGAAAGGCGGCGATAGTTTGGAAGTGGATGGACCTTGAACTGGCCGCCTCTTCCTCTGTAGCCCTAGCCGAGGGCAACTCGCAGGACAGCAAAAGCGCTGTCAGCTGCGGAAGACATGTTCCCTTCAGGGACAGCAGCTGTGCTTGAGAAAGAGGTTGTTGCAGAGCCAGAGTGCGCAGCAGCGAGAAGTCGGTCAGGTTATCCCACTTCTCAATCCAGCTGTGGCCACTACGCCCACCGAATATGGATTTATGGGGGGTACTGCATTTGGATGAATCGAATCTCAGATGTGTCAGATGGCCTTTGCCGGAGGCAACTTGAGACACACCTCGGGATTCTCGTTGGTCGACGTCCTGCTTGAGAAAGGTGATCGGATCCCACGCTACTATGCCGGCGGCTCGAGGTGATCGAACAGCAATAGTATCCTCCTCACCCCCAGCAAAGTGGTGGCCAGCCACATTGACCTCTCTCAGAGAAGGTGAGATTGATGCCTCGAGCATCCATCTGACCGCATCGAGCTGACGGGAGGGGGCTTGCTCCCCATTCCTGGTCAAGTTGACCCTGTACTTGGGCCAGATACTGTAGAGACAGGGGGAGGTGATGAGTTCCCATTCGTAGGGGTCAATTGTTGCCAAGTCATCGTAAGCGCTCCGAAGTTTGAACATCTGTAGGTGCAGGCGTGCCGGTTTCTTGCTGGCGTGCATCGCCTTGAGCAGGCAGGGAGAGAACTGCGACGGGCACAGGTACACCACATCAGCTAGCCCAGGGAGCCGTGAGATGAGGTTTGCAAGCGGCCACCAGTGGTGATCCCTATCGTAGGCAACGCTCGCAGGTTGCTCATCAGGCACGCTATCGAGGCTAAACTCTGGCCTCCGGCTCAAGGGTATTCCACCGCGGCCGTGTTCCGACTCGAAATAAAGGCCATGGACTCGAGCATGCGTGTAATTGCAGCTGGTTGTTGGTGGCAAGGAAAAGTGGAAGGCTGGCCTCGCAGGCTTCTTCCTCCGTGGGATGGGCTGGTCACCGTCCAACTCGGAGTGTGTGACGGGGTGCGAGCCATCCAAATGAATATTGGAATTATACATACGCCCGACGATGATGAGTCGCCGGACATGTTGGAACAGGTGGCGACGCCCGAGGAGTTGCTGGCATTCGTCGACGTCCCGAGAGAGTTGCTCAGGGTCCTGAAGATTGAAGGTGATCGTGTGGGCAAGAACAGTTGCGGCGATTGCAAAGCAGTGCTTATTCCCCAACGAGAAGGCTTCAAGACTGGGCGTGTGCGACTCGTAAAGAAGGCTGCAGATGCGGACGAGGATCTCCGGGGGGAGAGCGGTGAGAGTGGGGGCCATGCTTTGTTGTTTTGCGCATGCCACACGGATAGTGGCCAGGAACTTGCGTTTACCTCAAGAATGTAACGCCCAATGCCCTTGGAATGATCCAATATCGTTGGGCTAGAGGCACGGCAACGACGGTGCGATGAGGAATTGTCCTCGCGCTTGGTGGTTGGTTGGTGGAGATTGACTCGGGGGTGGCCTGGGTGCGTGCCAATGTGGAGCCACAGGCTGGGCACCCACCTCGTCTCGGAGCAGCCGGGTTAAGGGAGAGACCCATCTGGTTCGTAAATGGGCCAGACACAGCTAAACCGGGGCTCCTCCTTGGCGAAGAAAGGCTGTGATGATGCCACGAGCCTCCGCATCATCCACCTCGGATACATCAACCGTTTTCCCTTCCCGCTGCCTCTCCTTGAGGCCGAGGTCGTCCATCGCGATGTCCTCATGTGGAATTTTGCCAGTATACAACTGCCAGATGCTCAGACCAAGGCCGTACAAATCGTCCTCGATCACAGGGGGTGCTGGGTCGCCTCCAAGCCTCTCCCCCCTCAGAAGCCTGTCGGGCGACTCAAAATGCCAGGTCGAGAGGCCGTTCCACTCATCCTCGGGCTCGTCCATGTACCCACCTTCGGCAAAATCACAAAGTCGTATCTTGCCCTGGCTGTCGACAAGCATATTGTCCAGCTTGACATCTCCATGGACGATGCGTTTTGCGTGTAAGTCCCGGATGATGCGGACCATCTGGTGCATGATATCGCGGCGCTGCGGGGGCGGAAGTGTGTTGGGAATGGGAATGGGGGACGCAAGATCCATGAGAAAGCCGCAGAAAGAGAGCGTGCCGCCAGCGTTGGTGAGCACCTTTCCACCGACAGGCATGGCGCAGTCGCCAGCGGCCCTTTGAAGGTGGTACTCGCGAAGCTCTGCCCCGGCTTTAAAGACTTGGGAAGGGTGCCCATTGATTCTGTAGATCTGGCTGTTCGCCGTGAACGAGATCTCGGGCTGCTCGTACTCGATCCCGGCACTAGCGAGGTCGGGTGGGACGGGAGGCCATGGCTGGTCTGCGGGCAAGTCATTGTTGGGAAATTGTGACATTCTTGATCAAGAACCTCGTGATGCGCTCACAAGCAATCGCCGCGCGGGGGGGCGGGGGGAGGGGAGGGGGAGGGGGAAGGGGGGAGGGCATCCTGCATGGATTTTTGAAATGACCCACCTGTAGAAAAGCATAATCAAATTTCCAGACAAGTGCAAGGCCCCCAAACATCTGGTTTCTTTCTGATTATGGAAGATGCCAGGTCTTAGACGCACGCTCAGCCACGGCGCGACGCAGCATCCGTCGCGATGGAGAGGTAAACCAGAATGCGGCTTCAGCGAGAGCTATAAGCTTATTGGTAAAGCCCTGCAGGAGGAGGTAATTATGGTCGGCTTCCAGCCTGGACTGTATTTGCGGTTCGGCATAGCGATATTGCTTAGGTATCCTTGGAGCAGCTTCGGGCATGCTGCAAAAGAATAGCGGCGGAAAAGCCAAAGGAAAAGAAGACAAGTAAAATCAACAGAAGAGGCTCGGCTCTGGTTACCTGAGCCACAGGCACTCTTTCCCAGAAGCCCCCGTTGCCTAATCAGTTCCCACAGCTCTCTCTCGTTCTCTCCCGTTGTTCCGCTCCCTTCCGCCCCCCCTCTCCCTGCTTCTTCTCTCTCGCTCGACCTCTCTGTCTTTGCGGGCCTGAGAGCCCGATTATGGAGGAATAAACGATAAATAGCAAACGACCAGCATGTGTCGCACATGGGTCTACCACGCGTATGGCTGGCCCAAAACTGGAAACCCGAGGAGCGTCCGCTTTACGCTGGACTCTTTGTAGTAATCTCTCCGACTACCACGGCACATTGAGATTGGAGGATAACTACTACAGCGAGGTTCCAAGGAGGTTGGTTCCCGGGGAGTTTTCACTTTCTTTCAAGGAGTGAATCGTCTGTAACGAGTTGGCCGCATGGTCCTCCTCGGGCCGGGCCAGGGGGATGCACAAGCTTTCCCCCAAGCCACCAAACCTTTCGGCCTCGCCTCTCGCCTAGACAACCGCCTGATTGGTGCCAACCGCCCCGGTTTTCGGTTCTCGGGACCGCAAGCCATGCTGGAAACCTGGGACGGCCGCCCAAAAGGGGCAGCTCTCGACCTCGTTCCGCGAGATTGCAGCGCTGGCAACCAGCCTCCCTCCGTGCTGTTTTTGCAACGGGCCGCCATCGCAGGGGGCGCCCCGCCTGAAATGCCTAATTCTGGTTCATCGCGTCACATCCCCGCAAAACCAAGCAACAGCCGAAAGCTTGGCTTCACCCTCGTTCGACCGTTGCGCATGCCAAGATGACGACTCGCAGCCGGGCTGAGTGAAGGGAGAGGGCGGGAAGGGGGGAGAGTGGTCTGGACCGGCCCGGCATGTGCATGCTGCGTTGTATAAGTGCACTCAACCAAGACAGCGGCAACACTCCCCAACCGCGCCCGGCCTTCCCTCCTTGTCCAGCCCTCTCCCTCTGGATTCTGTCCCTAACCACCCTCAGCCGCCCCCAAGATGAAGTTCTCGACCCTCGCCACCATCCTCGCCAATGCCCTGGTGGCCTCAGGCACCGTCATCTGGGACGGCCGCTTCAACGAGTTCACTGCCTCAACTGACCTCAACAACTGGTCGTGGGGGAACCAGGTCGGCCCGTACCGTAATATGCCTCCGCATCGCTTCCCTTGTCTTTGCCAGAAAATCACAGCTAAGGCGTCTCGTTTTCTCCTCAGAGTACTACATCCACGGCTCCTCCGCTGTGACCGCCTACGTCAATCTCTCGCCCGACTACAAGAACCCCGCCGATATGGGCTCCCACCAGGGTGCCAAGATCACCCTCGACAATACGGCCTACTGGAACGGCCAGAATATGCGGCGTACCGAGCTGATCCCCCAAACGACTGCGCCGATTAACCAGGGCAAGGTGTACTACCACTTCTCGATTATGCGAAAGGACGTCAACGCCCCAGCTACCACCCGCGAGCACCAAATCGCCTTCTTTGAGAGCCACTTTACCGAGCTGAAGGCTGGCTGGCTCTCAGGCGCCTCTGGCGTCTCTGACCCTCTACTACGCTGGTGCGTCGGCGGTACTACCAAGTGGAGCACCGAGTGGGTAGCAGGTGTATGGCACAACGTTGCCTACGAGATCGACTTTGACGCTCATACGGTGGGCTTCTGGCACTCCACTGGTGCCGACCCCCTGGCCCAGGTCATCGCCCCTATCAGCGCGAGTACCAGCAGTAACGGCGCCGATTGGCACGTCGGTGTGCTCGAGCTCCCGCGTGATGGTTACCAGGACACCGTGGAGGACTACTACTGGTCTGGTGTCTATATCGAGAACCGCAATCTTTCGACTTCGGTCTCGGGTCCCGGTACGCCTCCACGAAAGAGTTTGTGTTCTGCTGCCCTACACTAACCAGAAGATTCACAACCAACAGACTCCATCCCGGACCCCGGCCCGAGCAGCACAACCACCAAGGTCTCGACCACGTTCAGGACGTCCAGCACCACCCTAGGCATGTGGGACGCCACCTTGCCCACCTCGAGCACCACCAAAACCACGACCACGTCCAGCCGAACCAGGACATCGAGTCTCATGTCGGACCCCACCCTACCCTTCAGCACCTCGACCACCACCAAGATCTCGACCACCATCAGAACCTCGAGCACGAGCAGCTCGGCGGAATGTTGCGACGCCACCTTGCCCACCGACACGACCACCTCCGCGCCCGCCAGCTCGACCTCGGACAGCAGCTGCACCGTCCCCCAGTGGGCGCAGTGCGACGGCTTGTACTACACGGGCTGCAAGATCTGCGCTGCCCCCTTCACCTGCAAGTATTCCAACGACTGGTATTCGCAGTGCCTGTAAGTTGCGCGGGGTACGGGCGGCGGGCGAGGAAGGGGAAGAAGGGGGGCGTTGAAGTGGTGATCATGACTGGTGTCTGTCTGGGGCTCATTCACTTCTTGTCAATACTTGATGCATGCTTGGCGTGATGGGAGTCAGTGGTATCGCAACGCCCGCTGGCCCGCGATCAGCCGGCTGACTGACTGTAACCCTAACCCCGCCCCGCTCCCGCGTGCGGAATCACCAGATATCCATGCGCAGCCCCCGCGGGCCCGATGTGGTTATTTAGTAATATCCACATCCCTCGCTGATCGGGGGATTCCTGGCCCTCTGATTGGTCCATTGGGAGCCTCGATGAGGGTGTTCAACATCGTTCGATGGCCCCTAAATATAGTGTATTACTTACCATCTCTCTTCCAAATCTTCTATATATATACAAAATGGCCTGCCGAACACTCTGCAAGTTACTAGCTACGCTGGCGGCAATGACCCCAGCGTCCTCCATCACAGTAGCCAACAGGCCCTCGGAACCAGAAGAACCTAGCTAGCCTATCCCCAGCTACACGGCCCTAGCGCCAATGTGCTAGGGTAGCGCTATAGTACTTAGCTAGAACTAGAACTAGAACTAGAATGTTGATAACAATACTAAGTTGGAAGACAACCTCTATTTATATCTATACCACTATTTACACTAAGTGGCTGATGACGATAAAATAAGCTTACTTACTAAAGTAAGTAGAGTTCTAGAGCTTCTACTAGGCCTAGGGCTTCTAAGATAGGGAGATAGTTATAGAGAGTAAGCTCCTCCTATTCCTCGAAAAGGAGATTATATATTACCTAGCCTAAGGCCTAAGCTAGAAGCTGGTGCCTAGTATACTAGCTAATAAAGCCTACTTATATCAGTAGTCTATCTAAGTATATATTATAGTGGTTATAGATCTATAGTAGTAATAATAGAACCTTAGTAAATAATAACTCCCTACTCTAGGAGACTATAGCCTAGGAGTATATATAGACCTTATAATAGTAATATATAGCCTAGAGCTAGTTAGTCTATACTAATAAAGGCTAAGATATATTTCTTAATAGCTATAACTTAGAGTAGGAAGATGAACTAATATAGCTAGTTAGAGATAGCTAGAGTACTTTAAAGTTAAAACCTTAATATCTATCTTTTTAATATTTTTATCTTCTATTTGCTATTTTAGTAGGACCTTTTACTAAAGCTATTCCTAGACTTTAAAAGCTTCTAGTATTAGTATAATACCTATCTAATTAAAGCTACTAGTATTAATCTATCTATTAGAGTCTCCTATAATATTTAATAGAGCTTAGTTAACTAGGCTTTTAACTATACTAATATAGTCTTTAAAAAGAAGACTTATATTAAATAGAGCTCTAGAGTAAAGATAGTTAAGTTATAAGGAGTAAAAAAAGTATAAATCTAGTATATTAAATAGTAGAATCTAGACTAGATAGTTAGATATTATCTTAAGTCCCTACTTTAAAAGTTTATATAGAGTATTGTTAGCTACCTAGTATAGATAGAGTATTTCAACCTACTCCAAGCTATATTACTACTACTAGTACTTCTCTCAATAATATAGTTAGAGCTAGATTAGTAGATTAATAGTATCTAGAAGCTAAAAGATCTTACTAGTACTAATATAGTTAACCTCTTTATCTATCTCTATAAGGTTATTCTCTAAAACTTAGCATTCTTTATTAACTAATACGTTAGAAGCTTAATCTAGAACTACTTAGTCTTCTAACATCCTAAATATTAACCTTTTATATACTAGGTACTAAGCTAGGCTAATAGCAATAGCAATAAGGAGCTAGACTACTTTATATTACTTATATAAATACTCCTATAGTTTATAAAGTACCTTTTAATAGCTAAGGTATAGTATATAATATAACTTATAGAGGTAATAGCTACTTTAACTACTAAGATTACTAGATTAGAAGCCTAGCTTATAAACACTTATATAAACTACATCTAGTAGACCCTCGCTAAGGCTATACTCTAGATCTAGCTACTAGAAGCTAGGCTAGTACTAGCACTAGTACTAGTATTAGTACTAGCTATAGTCGCTCTACTAGATAATGACTTCTATATCCCTAGTACTAAAGAGACCCTACTTAAATACTAGATAAGCTAGGCTATTAAGACTATTGAAGCCCTCTAGTAGGAGTAGATAACTAGCTTACTACTAGGGCAACTAGCTATCTTAATGCTAGATATATAGTAAGGAAGCTAGTAGTAGGCTAGTTGGCGATTAAAGGTATAGTAGTACTTGCTCTACCTCGAAGTTATCTAGGAGATCTAGTATATAAGCAAGGCTTGGCGTATCGCTAAGAACTTAGCAATGTATACTATAGTAGTAGACTACTAGTAGTCTAGCTGGTTATTAGATACCTTTTATAAGTAGCTCTAAGCGAGCTATAAGCTGTAAGAAGCTAGCTAATAGATGTTAGCTAGGAGGGTTAAAATATAAAGAGATAGATAGATAGATTGAATTAAGTACTAATTTCCTATTTTAGCTTTTATACTACAAACTATAGTAGTAACTATGGTGATGCGAAATTCGTAGTAGTTATACTCCTGAGATTAGGTAGTGTAGATATTGGGGAATATTGCTACCTACTGACGATAGGGGGGTCCACCTGGCGCCATTTTTACATCAGCCGCTGGATCAGCTACTTGGGGGCCAGTGTAGTTATTTCTCTGGAACGTATGGCCTAGCTGGTTCTTAAGTGAAAAACCAAATCCTGCAAAACTCAAGGGCCGGACCTACCAAGACCTACCTCCTTGCACCTTATATATTTAGGCCTTAGTTAACCCTAACCCTAAAGGAAAATACATAACTAGGTAGCCCTAGCAATAGCCTACTTGATTATGTAATCAGATTCCTTTTTGGGTTATATTTAGTCCCGATGTACAGCTCTAAATATAGTGGTTTTTAGGGTGTAAAAACTAGGCTAAAAATCGGCTTGCGAGCATGTAAAAGAGCCGTCGCGCACCACGGTCTAGACTAAGATGCAAGGTAGGCCACCTAGGTATAGGGTAGGCCACTTGGGGTGCAGGGTAGGTCGCTTGGGGTGTAGGGTAGGCCTGTTAGGAAGACTACGATAACTTCGCTAATACTTAACGTATTATAGTCAAAAGACCTCTGTTGTTATCATAGTGATCTCGCCAACAAATCTAGCTATAGGCTTAACCCTAACCTTAGCCCTAATACTAGTCTAGTAACTATTTACAATCTAGAGTTTAACAAAGCTAAAAAGAGGATTAATCTTGAGGAGGTAAAGAAGCCCCTAGGGTACCTTGCTTCGTTGTTGTAGCATCTGTCAGCGCTGTAATAGTTCTAGGGGTTCGAGTGTCGTGTCGGACTATATCACGAAGCGTTAGGTTTAGACGCTAATTTGCATCTACTAGCTCTCTACACGCTATCTATAACCTCTAGTGGTGGAGTGCCCTAGGGTATATCCCAGCCCTGCTTGCGTTTAAGGCCGAGGCGAGTTGTTCTGGTAGGCTAGGTGTCGGCAGCAGGAGGTAGGTTACTTGTAGAGTTAAGATGTTTGTTTTGCTTGCACTTAGATATAGTGTTATGAGACAATTGCTTGATGTTAGAAAAGGACGCAGCGATAGAGCGCCAATTCACCACAATGCTATCGGGAGATTAGGAATACACAACCCATCTATCTTTGACTCCTTGCTTCCAGTTCGCGATATCCTGTGTGCTTCTAATGCAATCATCGTGGTTAGGCTTTCTGTTTCGCAAGAAAGCCATAGTGCTGTTGGTAAAACCGACTGAAGTTGCCCCGTTGTCTGCTGACCAAATCGGTGAACACGAGTTCTTGTTCTCGGAACATGTCCTGTTGCACTGCATCCCCTTAGGGGTCCGACCCCTCCCGATGCTCATCACCCCACTCTTAAAGGCTTTCCAAAAACGACTTATCAGCTGCATGGGACATCTGCATCGCGCGGGGATGCACGCCTTGAACAGAGGCGTAGCTATCAGGGGTCTCGGAACAAGACCTTCTGCTCCTGTATGTTTTGGAACAAGGCCTTCTGCTCCTGCATGTTTGGAGCCAGGAAATTATCTCCTAAAGATGAATGTTGGATCAACATTGAATGCTTTGCACTGGGTCTCTTCCATTCTGTCAAGTGTTTTGTCTCCGTTTTCTATATTCATTCAACTCACTGAGAAGTAGCATGCCATTAGCCATTGAGCATTTGCATCAGGAATCAATCCGAGCCATGGCGGAGTGTATGCACGGCGAAAACAAAGACGCACACACAGGTTCGGACCCTGGCCACGAAGGCGGCGGGGAGGCCATGACAACTGGGAGGTGAGCTAGCCGAGTGTGGTTGAGCGGGGTGATGCGGCACAGCCACTCTTCCCCAGGTCTCTGGCCAAGCGGTTCCAGCGGCTTCCATCACACATGTGCTTCCCCACAGGTGGTTGGATGGAAACGCGCCTTCAGTGCTTGGCAGCGTCTTGGAACCACACGCATTCAGAGCCAAAACTTGTTCTGAGCATGAACAAGCACTCTTGTTCCTTGACAAGCATAACAATTTTGGCCAAGGTTTCCGATGACCCACCAAAAACCAGATCCTACGTGTCCCAATGTCATAAACGAACAATGAGTCTTGTTCCGGCATGCTCGGAACGTGACCTTTCGCTTGACCATCTACAGTTAACTATTTACTAACTTCCAAACTAATCGGATAGTGTGATTGAACTACCCTCTTTGCTTGCATTGGCTGCAGCTCTGCTAACTCCCGCCTCCTTTGAGCCAGAGCAAACACACCAAGAGTGCTTGTAGCATTCACAACTGCGGGCCGCATCACGGCACCGCCGCTGGATAGATGCAAGCTGATTGGATATCAGCTGAAAATTGCTTGACAATGCATCTCCTTTGAGTTACAGAATAGCCCTCCAGTGTGAGCCTCGCGTGAATCGCGCACAGACTGTGGTCCTGCTGTCTTGGGATGCACTAACTCTGTATCGCTGCCTGCCTCGTCATGAGCTCGCTGACCACTTGGCTGAGATGGGCCGTGTGCGGGGTAGCTGGCTGGCCGCTGCCACCACACACGCATATACGTGCCGACACCCCATGCGGCAGGTCACCAGTGCCAGGCAACGGCATGATGGGCCGTTGGAGGTTGTGGCTCGGCAGAGAGATAGAGAGATGGGTTGGCCAATAGGAAGGTTGTTGGCTCCAAGACCAGAACCCACTACGGGACGTCCCGTGGTAGGTTCGTCAACCCATGTCAAGGAAATCCATCCCAGTTTCCAATCATGCGCATGAGCGAGGCAGCATGCTTGCGTGAATGTCGCGTGAAACGCGTAGATTTATAGGGCATCACCCTCTCTAAGCCTGATGAACATTCACTACTTTTAGTCAAGCCTGCAGGTGTGAATGAGTCAAATATCCTATTTAGGAACTGGTTCAAGGCTATGTGTCACGTAGGATGGAGTCCCGGCAGCTACCAGCCCCGCCCCAGGGCAGCATCCAGCCACAGCAGCATGAAGCGCACGACGCATCTCCTTTGGCACTTACAAACTGGCCCTCCCTACGTGAACGTTACGTGAACTAGCGGATGAACTTGCATACACGGTGGCTGAGTTGCCCCATGAACAGCCGGTTGGCACTGAGCGAGAAGAATGCTTGTTCCTACATGTTCGGAACAAGACCTTCTGCTCCTATATGTCCACCGACAGCTTTGTCTCGCCGAGAGTGGGTTTCACAAGTCTCCCTGATGGCCGCATCACAGCGCCGCCACTGAAGTCGAGCTATGCACCGTTGGCACATCCATCATCGCCGCCGTCGGCTACCTTGTAACCCTGCAGGTGGTGATAGTACCCGGCTTGTGTTTACATTTCATTGGACGGCCAACATTCCACCTTTGGCGGCACTGAGAGAGGGAGTGGAGTGCGAGCCTTGAAGTTCGCCTTTTGCCAAGGGATGCATATAAAGCTCGTAAATATCTCCATCAATTCCAAGGCTCAGAATCGAGTCCTACATCAAGCAATTTCTTTGGCAAGCTTGTCACGAACTTCTCCGATTCTTCGCTTCCTGCTCCTCTCTCTCCCACTCTGCTGCTGCGGACATTGCTTGCAGAGACAATGGCAGCGTGAGGACATTCGATCTCTGTCCCAATGCCTAAACGCTTACACTCATAATAGGGTAGCTTACAGCCCTGACGCCTACAACTCACTCCCAAGCCTTCGCGCCGCAAGCGGTCAGTTGAGGGAGTTGGATGGCGAATCCATCGTTTCTAGTCCAATCCGACAACTCTTCTTGAACCATGGCGTCCACGAGCGGTTCGGCGTCATCTTGCTGCACAAACACTTGGACATCAGGCCGACCGAGCGTCTGGTCGAGTACGGGTACACTTCAAACCCATGGGACGTTGGCGACGATACTAGCCACATCATCGACAAGTATGAGGGCACCTTTCTCCCGCGGTCATTTCGGCTGATGGAAGGAAACTTCGTCCCTTACGAATTCGGGTTCTTCCACGGGAGACTGCACCCGACCTTTGGGGAGGAAGGTGATGTTCAGTTCCTCAAGGAGTTTGGCATTTTTCTGGCAAAACATCAGCTTGATCGGGTCCTTGGCGTCCGTGACTTGGACCAACGTGATCCGAAACTGAACGTTGAGGTGACGGAAGGCAGGGCCAACCAATATCATGATGCCGCGAGGCAGTGTTCCGGAGAGCGAGCTCATTCCGGCGGTTTGGATCTTTGGGCTTGAAGACGACGATAGGTGCAATTGCCGTGAGTACTGCTATAGAGACTCGAAGGGCAAGCACACCGGCGAAGGCAATCATGGCTACGGCTAGGACGCTGGATCGTGATGTACCTAGATAAAGCTAGCAGTACTAGATAATGCAGTAAGACTCTACTCCTCACCGGCCTCTCACTCCTCACCGGCCTCTCACTCCTCCCAGGCCTCTCACTCCTCCCCAGCCTCTCCTCCCCGGCCTCTCACTCCTCCCCGGTCTCTCACTCCTCCCTAGCCTCTTACTCTTCCTCGGCCTCGATTTTGTTGGATGAAGGAGATCCAGAATGCTACCATTCCGAGCCAAGCTGAGAGGCATCTAGTCTGCCACCGAGGAGGGCGCGGAGTAAATGGTTGCTATCGAACCACGAAGGTAAAAATTCCACTGCTGTAGTAGTACTCCTGCTCGCGCCAACCTCACAAGTCTGCGTTCCCGACCATCACCAACCAAAAGGAATAGAAAGGTGGGTACAAGGCAGGTTACAAGAGAGGAGTGAGAGGCCGGCAGGGAGTGGAAGGCTGGTTGCGAGTGAGGCGCTAGGGTGGTGAAAGGCTGGTGGGAGTGAGAAGCGGGAGGGGGAGGTGAGCTAGGTTCTACACAAGCGAGGAGTGAGTGTGACGAAAGCTAGGTCTGACCACTTCTGCAAGGGTTCAGTCCACAAGGTGATGCAGAAGTATAACGATGTCAGGTACCGAGTAATGCTTTCTGTATCATGGATAATCTCGGGTGTATCGAGCTAGGAGAAAGGACAATAGACCATCATGTCCCATTCAAAAACGGCCACATGCCAATCGAGTGTCATGATTGAGGAACTGACTGGCCTGATACGACACCGTGCGGGGTCAACTGCGGTTTTCTGCCGCAGAGTCTTTTCATCTTTGTACCTCACCTTTCCCATCAAGCAGATCAAGGGGCAGACAACCTGGAGACCAAAGTCAAGGAACCTCCACACGCACTGCCATCGAGCCAACTAGGATTCTAGGGAAGCTAGGTACTTTTGCAAGTTGAGACTCAGCTTTATCTTTTTCAGCAAATCGGGTTTCCTTCCTCCTCGCGTTTACTCACCGAGTCCGATCAAGACCTTTGTTTGTCTCAAACAGTCACACTGATTCACTTTGAGTCTACCAGCACATCGCCGACATGCCCTCGCCGAGCCCGGATTTGCCTGCCGTGCCCGACATGCGCCCACGCTTTACTCCCTCTTCGCAGCCCCCACGGTTTTGGAGCCGCCTTGTCTGCCCCCGCTTACATTGGGTCTTGAACCTTCACCTTGCCCATAACCCACGCGGGTAGAGAACTGCAGCGGTCTGTCCGCCTGGTGCTCATGGAGAATATCAAGGGCCGCAGTCTCTGGAGCATCTGCCGTGACTCCGCCACCCTCTCGCGCTTCACCGAGCAGGACCGCCTTGAGATTTTCGCCATGGTGTTGGATAGAATCGCGAGACAGCGGCACGCAGGCGTTGGCCAGCAGGATCTAGTCTCGCACAATGTGATCTTACGGCCTAGCCGTCAACCAGGCGGCAAACCACGGCTGGAAGAGCATGTCATTGCCGACTACAACACAGCTGTAGTATTTGTCTCTCGCCATGGCAAGCATCCATGCCAACCGGAAGTTCTGGCCCAAAGTCCCATGCAGATCTTCTGGAACACGAGCTTCGTTGACTTTGATGGTTGGACGCTGTCGAGTTGGGACGTCAAGGCTAGACTTCGCCAGCAGTGGCTGAAAGAGCGTTTCGGAGGAGAGGCCGCATCGGGGTATACGTCTGTGAATGTCACGTTGAAGTTTGCAGGAGAGTTGATAAGTTGGCTACGAGAACTTGCATCTTCTTCTGTGCTCCATAGGAAGAAGAAGAAGTTTAGGCAGGTATATCCACTCTATCTAAGAAGATGCTCCCCTGGACGAGGTTATCATATCGTGAATCGTGCCACCATCCACCAGCTGCCGGTGCCCGGGCAAGGAGAACTGCCAATCGAGTTCAGATTAAGCCAACAGCAACAACAACTAAGTCATTATAGATGTCTGAGGAAAGGACGGCTGGGGGTTTCAGAAGGCGCCGGCATCCTAGCGGCCTATTCCAGTTAAGACAAGGGAGCGAACGACATAGACACATGTGTATATTATCCAGTCAAGGTGCTATTGTATGTTGGATTTCGACAGGTCCTGCCGTCGACTCGGACCACGTAATCATTCGTTGCAACGGTCGGTACAGGCATACATCGCGGTTACGGTGCATTCAACGTTGTGATCAAAACCGTTGTCCTCGTCCCTGCAAGTCGTCTCGGACGAGTCGTCAACACTGCAGCAGTAACCGCCCGTATGCTCCACGGGCATGCAGAACGACGAACCAGCCCCGGTGTACCCGGCGCCCAGCTCTCGCGAAATACCGCAGAAGTCGTAGGTGGTTCCGGGGACGGGGAAGCCAGTCCAATCTAGCTTGTTGTCACGGGATCCGCACGCGCCATCGCTGGTCTTGCCGACGCGGTACGTGCGCGTGTTGGCGAAAGGCGTGTGGCAATCCCAATAGTAGAATCGGTAGAGGTTGGAGTACATGGAACCTGTTGGCACCGGCGGCGTACTTGTCGCCGTCGGTTCCGGATACCACGAGCTCAGCCTCGACTGCACAGCGGCGAGGACTGAGGAGACGTAGGCCGCGTCCGGCGTCGCTGTAGGCCACATCTCCTCTTCCATGGTGCCCCAACCGGCCAGGGTCTGGGTGCCGATGGTGGAAATGTCCTCGCCGCTGCAAGTGAAGGATGTCGAGCACGACGAAGAGCACGTGGACGGTGTGGCTCCGGCGACGCACGCCGTCTCGCACGACGTGTAGAGCTGGGTCGTGCACTGCTCATCCTCGGGCTCGTACGGGTCGTCTGGGTCGTATGGGTTTTCGGGATCTTTGGGGTCTCCATAATCTGGGTCGGGATCTGGAAGCTGCCCCGGTGCATGGCAAAAAGGGCCAATACAGCGGATGCCTAGTTTGCAGATGGGACACGGGGTTGGGTTGTTACCGCCACCGCCTCCACCGCCCCCGCCCCTGGAGGCCGACGATGAGTATGTGATGTAGACGGGCGGGCCACCCTCGGACGAGCTGCCTGGGTCGGGCGTAACGTAGGGCCAAGGGGGCGGGTGAATGGTCCTAGTTACAGGTGGGCAGTTGAGGCCGGCGGGAAAGACGTTGGGGTCGTTGGTGATGGTGAAGACTGGAGGCAGAATGCTGCTCGTGAGGGGGATCAGCGCAAAGTCGAAGTCGGCTGGAATGGCCCGGTTCCACCAGTTGATTTCGGTAGTTGTCACTAGTAGGCAGACCCAGACAGTGGTTAGCTTGAGTGCCAGACGCATTCTCACGGATATTAGGGAGGAAAGTACCGGGTGGGATATTGAGGACCGTTGTTTCGGTGACGATGGTGAGTGCGGCCTCCGAGGTAACGTACTGCAGAGTCCCGATGGACACGCTCCGCGTGGTTGTGCCTGTCACGCAACCAACCTCCAACACGGTGGTGTAAGGAGGGAAGCTGATGGTGGTAGCGCTCCCGCCGGGAAGTTGCCAAGGGGGGAAAACGAGAGTGCAGGGTGGGAAGCACTGAATAAAGGGATTTGGTGAGTTCCAAGTGTCTGGGTCACCGTAGGTGATTAGAGATCCCATCTCGGCGTTGCCATTGTAGTTGCAGGCCCCTTCGGGGCAGTAGCCACGGCTGCATGCAAAGTCGCACAAGTCGTCGTACAGAAACGAATCCATTCCAGGGGCACCTTTACCGCTAACACCGCTGGTGGGGGGTGGGAGGTTCAAGGGGCCTTGTGAGGTGCATGTACACTGTGGATTGGATCTAGTTAGTGTATCTGTGACTCTGTCTGGCAAGACGCATAGATGACTTGGAGTAGACTGAGAAAGGACGAAGCTTACCGAGTGGAGAGGGCAAAAGCCAAAGTTGCAAGCAAACGAACAGAGACCGGCGAGGTTGCCTGGCCCGGTGCCGCTTGTGCAAGTGTTGGGCAGAAATGGGGAAACGGCCGGGACTTCAAGGGGGTATTCGGTTGTCCCACACACACCAGCTGGGCAATACCCGTAGTTGCAGTTGAAGGAGCAAAGGCCACTGTAGCTCGCGCTTTCACCCTGGGTAGGGAAGCCAACCATGCCGTATCCTGGTGTATCTGGTCCGGGCTTCTCGACCGCCGGGCCTATGGCTGTGCACGTACAGGCCCCAATGGGGCAGTAACCGTAGTTACAGCTGAACGAACAGAGGCCCGCAAAGTTGTTGACGCCTGTCCCCCTGACGCAGACCTGGTCCGTGAGGGACAGGGCCGCGGCATTGACGGTTGGGCCCATCTGGCTGCCAACCCACGCATTCCAGTTGGCCAAGCCGTTCTGGTCGGTAACCCGGTTGCAGCTTGTGGTGATGGCCTCGCCCGAAAAGACCATGGAGCCGACGGTGATGACAACGGCGCCGGTGTTCGATCCGTAAGCGACGCTGCCATGGTATATCCCGACGCCACCGGCAGGCGTGCTGCTCCATTCGGCGTCGAGGTTGACGCCGCCAACCGTCACTGTCACGGGCTTGTTGGAGCCGAGAAGGGCCGAGAAGAAGATTTTGTCCTGGACAGCCTCGCCTGGGGCAAACTCGAGCTGCAACTGCGTATGGGTGTTGCCCACCGTGTTACCGTCCGCGCATGCAGCCTTGGGGCTGAGACGATACCACGCCACGATACCTTCCTGTGTGACTGTACTCTCTCCGGTTTTGTACATGTCGATAATGAAGGGCAGGAAGGACCGCCAGCCGTCATGCGGCATGTTCTCGGCGTAGTTGAAGGGGCCCTTGCCGGGGTTAAAAACCAGCTCCATCTCCTCCTCGTGGAGAGGGCCAATGTAGTGGGACTCTCCATAGTCGTTCCAGGTGAGGATCTGAACCCATTCTGGTTGCACATACAGGACTTCTTGCCAGCGGTCGTACCAAAGGTCGCTATAGGCACATGTATTAGCAACGGAGAGCGGGAACGAGGCGGGAGTGTCTGAGGCTGTGGGCACATTGCACATCCACCGTAGATAGTGGGGTCCTTGGGTCTGAGGTGCCTCTCGAGGGTGCTGGCGGAAGAACACATCGACTCCACTGTCATTGTTACATCGGTCAACCAATAGACTGCCTTTGGGCTTTGAACTTCCTGGCCACCGATCACAACACCAACACAACGACCCCCACACATCCGGCAACCGACCTTCTTGCTGTAGCGAGAGACCGAGGGATGGAGCGTCGAGACTGGAGCCATGAAGAAACAGCCTGATTTCCCGTTGTCAGCGAAAGGTAATTTACATGACAAATGTAGACAGAGGCTTTTGGTTCAAACCACGGGGGATCCGGTTTGTCTCGGGCCACCATCTTATTTTCATCGACTTGCAGGTCTAGCGTACCTTGACCAGTGGAAATCTCATTGGCCTCGGCTGCAGCCTCGGCTTCCCCCTCAGGCACGGTCTCTGCCATCAATTTCTTCTCTTACATGTTCGATACTGTGCAGCCATCAGGCCCATTCCTCAAGTTCTGCGTGGTGGCATCAATCCATGTCAGGTTGACGGACTCGCAACAAAATCTTTTTCCCTTTTTCTTTGCAAGGTCGTATCTTGGTCTCATTGCACTGCCCAAGATGCGCCTCAACCTCTTGTTGACTCTGGCAACCAGCCTCTGGACAGTTGTGATTTGGGCAGAGAAACTCACGATCGAGAGTGTCTTTAAGGTCTTTGGCTCATCATCGCAGCCCCTGGATACTGCCTTGGGAGGATGTTCTGAAGATCAAATCAAGGCGCTCAACTTATGGTATGAGCATCTATACTTCCTGTCTTCGACGGTGTACCACTGAGCTTCGATCAATGATTGACATTTCCGCAGGTACGACGAGGCGTTCGATATGGTGAACGCAGCTTCGGAAGTCCTGGATTACTATAGTCAAGACACCTACGTTCAGAAAGCCGTCTCCACGTTCTTCGGTATCGCGCCTGGACAGGACCCAGCGATTATCAAAAACATCCAAGGTAGGTGATCACGGCCAAATTCTTTCTCATCCAGAATCATCCTGTTTTGACTACGGTTTCCAACCTACGGCCTTGATCTCTTTTCAGTCAAGTGATTCTTTCATGATCAGCTGAGACGGTTTTAGGGAATATCAACAGGGTATTCAATTTCTTCAGCGATAACGACAAGAGACAGTCGAAAAGACCCTACATCTTTTGCGACAGCACGTTTATGCAACCGAGGGCGGCCACCGACCCAGCTCAGGACAAGACAGGGAAGCTTATAAAAAAGCCTGGTGAACTGGATGAATACAAGACCATCAAGGACGTCTACAAGCAGAAGATGACAGGAGGGAGAAAACCCTTTTGGGTCGACCCGGTAGGGGCTCACCTATCTCTTTCGTCATGCCCGCATCCTTTCTCTGATCGCCCCAAACCCTACCCTTCGGCTTTTGCTTTCTCCATGATATGGTGATGATTGTGAATAGGTACTGAACGCATTACCTGAACAGCTCAAGATATACGAGTTCACCGAAACCGAAAACGGCCTTGATTTCTGCCGCACCGAGAAGAATCTCGCTGTAACCAGTGACATCAAGCCGTATGCCGACCGGCCAAAAACAATCTCTCAGATTGTGGTCTTTTGCCCCGAGGCTTTTACCACCCTGGAAGCCACAGACAAGCTGGCCTCTACCGGAATTGAATACGACGACCACATACAGGGGTGGCAACCCAAGAGCCTCACCTTGCTGCATGAAGCTTTCCATGTGAATTTTGGGGGGAACATGCTGGCGGGCGAGCAAGAAATATGTACGTGCTCTTGTTTCGTTATATTCTTCTCTACCTTTCTTGTCTTGCTTTCTATAACCCTCGTTCGAACCTATTTATTTCTCACAACCCTACGTGATGCTCGGTGTATGGTACATGTATCTAGGTGCTGACTGTTGCGGCCTCGACAGATTTCGCCGAGCCATGCGGCAAGCTAGCCCTTGCGGATCCTGCCATGGCACAAAAGAATCCAGAGTCGTATGCGTTCTTCGCCATGGCGATGTGGTACCTTAAACAAGGGCTGTGTGACTTTAGCTCGCTTACTGCGCAGGCATTTGTGTAGCATGAAGTGGAGGACAGTCTGGGCTGGACTATGGGCCTGGCATTCTGAATCATGTAAAGGGGGTCGACAGGGGTGTTACAGAATGGTGACGACTTCAATGGACGAGTTGGGGTGTTGGCGACCATTATCAAACCGCACGGCGAATGTTTCAGACTCAGGCTGCACAAACAAACACCTTGCGTGCCTGATTGCATAAGACACTGTGGACGTGGCCAAGATGGCTGCCAGATTCCACCTCTCTGTGATACGGCTCTCTATGGTTTATGATACCGCCCCGAAGCGATATAGACGAGGTCCACGTGCTCCTCCTTAGCCGACAGGGCCCCGATCTCACGGAGCTCGTCATCCCAGCTATACTCCACTCCCGGCAAAGCCCCCTTCATTTCTTCTTCTGCCTCTCTGCTCAGCCACTTCGTGTAAAAGAAAGCGTCCTGCACTATGGTTCCGGCTTCACATCCTTGCTCTCCATCGGCCTGCCGCAGCTCTTGCACCCACCCATGCTGCGTATTGCATGATGCTGTCGCGACAGGGAGGTCGACTATCATGATATAAAACTCTTGGTCGTCGATGGTGCGGCCGTCGTTGCTCCAGCGGGGGCGATATACAGGACCTTCCAGTCTGTCGTGCAGGTCGCGCTGTGCTTCGGTGATAGGGTGAGCCAAGGTAATGGTGTAAAAGGAGAGCCACCCTTTCAGATTGTTATAATCAGGCTCGTTTCCGCTTAGAAACTTGACTGTCTGAATAGTCCTTGAAGGTGAGAATATCGAGAATGGTGCGCCGCTAACAACAGGCTCAGCGAGGTCCAATATGCCGAGTGAAATGAGGAACACGGTATAGTCCGGAGACGCGTTGAAATTGTCGAGACATTCTTGGTCCCACCAGGCTAGAATAAAGTCAGTACTTGCGGGGCAAGGAGGGGAATGCACACAATCGACTGTAACTGACCCAGAATGAAGATGACTGTTTCGGGATCCTCAACCACCCGGCTGTATGCTGCAAACTTACAGCCGCGGGCAGCTTCAATAACTCCGACTAAGTCCTTCCAGGAGTGGTCTCGAGAGGATTGGCCGAATTCTTTGTTATCGATGCACGGCGGGAGCGGTCGGTCGAGGGGAACACGTGTTCGAGCGAGGGTCATCACCGGGTCCCCAACAAGGGCTCTCAGGCGTGCTAGGTCTTTTTCACGTACCATGATGCGTGACACGCTGAGAAAGGGAGAAAGAAAAAGTATCTGGAAAGGGAAGAAGAGGGGGTGATGAAGGACACTGCAGATGGAAATACGGAGTAGCGGCAACATTAGTGGCTTGGCCGCAGCTAATCGCGTGCGCGCGTCTGCGATAGTGGAGCCCGCGCTGCACACAAAACAGCATCGCATCGCTTGACGTCAGATTGCTTGGGGCGCTGGCCCAGCGCGACATCGGATTGCTTTAGAGAGCGATAGGCCAATCCGATATTATCCAACATCGGATTGTTTAGAGAGTAAGAGTAATCGAAATTAGAGTTATTTAGAGTTATTTAGGATAGCGAAGCACTAATGCGATGTTAGATTATTCTTAAGAGACAGCAATCAAATTTAAAGTTATTTAAAAAGGGTTTAAAAAGTCCTAACTAACTATTTATTTATTTATTTATTGTTCCTACACTGATATGCCCTTGGGCGTGCCAGTCCCTCTACTGCTAGTTACAAAAGAAACTGTACTATATAGGCTAGATAAAAACCTCTGCCTACCCTTAAGTACCTACAATACTGAATCCTCTATACTATATAAGAAAGGAGGCCCTATGCCAGCCTCTAGGCCTACTAGCCCTCCCCTACTATTTCTAGCTCTAGCCTCCTAGCTAAGCTATACTCTAGTAGCTAGCTAGAGTCCATTAGCTAGCCTAGTACCCTCCTTACAAGCCTAGCACTCCTAGTACCTACACCCCATAGTATAGTCTGTAGGTCCCAGTGTGACTGAATCTCTTGGGGCCTCTAGGTTCTAGAATGTAGTAGGTTAGAACACTACACTACTAAGTGCTCCACTGTCTCCCTACCCTCCCTACATTCACAGTAGGGGGTACTAGCCTCTAGAGACTTACGTCGAAATAGGTACTCCTATAGGCTAATATCTCTACTATAGGCCGAGGAGATTAGGGAGCTCTAGGCCTTTATAATGCCTTCGTGCCTCTTCAAGGCCCTATTAGTAAAAAGGAGGCTTGGAGGGTCTTCGTCGGCTATTCGCCTAGGGTAGGTCCCCTAGTAGCTAGCCCTCTAATACTCCTACTAGGCCTACTAGGCTAGTTCCACTACCTCATTAGTACTTAGCTTCTTGCCTTTCCTTTCCCCTATTTCCTACCTCTAGCTAGCCTACCTAGCTACTATAGTAGCAGCTACTTTAGTAGCTGTTAGTTCCTATAGGCCCTGCCAAGGCTGTAGCTCTAGGCCTCTCCTCCTCTTTTTGAACCTATAATAGATTTTATTATAGGCTTCTTTAATCACTTACCCTACTATAGACCTCTTAACCTCTAAGCCCCCCTCTATTTATAGTATCTCTTTCTTTAACTAGCCTTCGAAGTCTACAAGCCTCTTATTAAAGTAGAGGTCTATAGGAGGGGCCTAAGCCTCTATTTCTAAGCACCTAATAGATGTTGATTTATAGGTCCCAACTACAATGTGTAGGCTCCTATTCTAGGCCTTCACTAGTTCCTTTACAATACTTCTTAGCGTACTAGCCCCCCTAGAGGCTATAGTAAAGCGGAGCTACAGCTCCATCCCCAAAACTATCCATACCTACATACTACTTAGCCTCAACAAGTCTCACAATAAGTAAGACGAAGGGAGAGGAAAATACTCAACTCTCGATATCTCGTCTTCAAGGAAAGGTATTAATAAAAGGAAAGTTGTCTCTATCTAGTTAGATAGAGAGCAATAGAAGGTACATTATCTTAGAAGGCTTAACAACCTTAAGACTAGTGTTTATAACTACTACTTAGTTAGAGTAAAGAGTATTATCTAGATTACTTAAAGAAGGAAGATTTAATATCCTTCTGTCTAGATAGGTAAGGTTAAGCTCTACTTTTAAATATATATAGTATTAGGCTTATACCTTTAAATAGAATAGAAAAAGGAAAAATAAAAAGTCTAGGTACTTCCTTTAGTTTTAAAGTCTCTTTAAATTATACTTTCTTTTTAAAGTTCATTTAGGTTCCTACTAGTAACTCTATACCTACTTATATTACCCTCTCCTCTATATCTACTATTCTCTTATTAGAGGATCTAATACTATTTATTATTATATTTATCTTACTTATTCTTACTCTTCCTAAGCCTATATCTCTATATTAAGTCTCTCCTAGCCTTCGAACTATAGTAGGTAGTCTAGCTCAATAAATAAGTTTAAGAAGTAGCTATAATTATAAGTATATAGGTACTAGACTTAAGGGGTAGGTATAGGTAATTCTAGTAATAAAGAAACTATTATTATATAGTAGTAGTTAGCTAATATCTTCTATATTTTCCTAGGAGGTTGATCTTTAGAATTAGAGATACCTTTAATAAAGGCCTAGTATAAAGTCTTTTATTATTCTTTATTTTCTATTAATTCAAAGAGACTTTAGAGCTAAAGGAAGTACCTAGACTTTTTATTTTTCCTTTTTCCATTCTATTCAAGGGCATAAGCCTAATACTATATATACTTAAAGGTAGAGCTCAACCTAACCTATCTAGAGGGAGGAGGAGGAGGTCTTCCTCCTTCAAATAATCTAGATAGCATTCTTCACTCTAACTAAGCAGTAGTTACAAACACTAGTCCTAAGGCTATTAAACCTTCTAAGATAATATACCTTCTATTGCTCTCTATTTAACTAGATAGAGATAACTTTCCTTTTATTAATACCTTTCCCTAAAGACGAGATATCAAGAGTTAAGTATTTTCCTTCCTCTTCTTTTTACTTATTATAAAAGCTATTAAAGCTAAGTAGTATATAGGTATAGATAGTTTTAAAGATAGAGCTATAGCTCTACTTTAAACAGGGGCTTAATTAGAAAGGAGTAATACTCTAAGTTTAAATAGGACTCCTAGCCTAGGTATATTGATAGCTAGCTACTTAACTCTTATAAGAAGAAGCTATAATAATAAGTAACAACGATGATAAAAGACTATTAAATCTCCTAATAAAAATAACTATTAGACTATAGTAGAAAGGCTTATATATCTAGATAGATAATATATAATTAAAGAATTATAAAAATAATATAAAAGATAAGTATCTAAAATATAAAGCTAAAATTAAATAAACTAGGTATTAAAGAGAGATATCTCCTTTAAGAAGAATATACTAAGATCTAGAGCTATAAGCTATAGTTTAGATATTATATTATTTATTTATTTATTGTTCCTACGCCGATATGCCCTTGGGCGCGCTAGTCCCTCTACTGCTAGTTACAAAGGAAACCGTACCATATAGGCCAGGTGAAAACCTCTGCCTACCCCTTCGCTACCACCATAGTGAATCCATCATACTACTGAAGAAAGGAGGCCCTGTGCCAGCCTCCGGGCCTACTAGCCCTCCCCCACTATTTCTAGCTCTAGCCTCCTAGCTAGGCTATACTCCATTAGCCGGCCAAAGTCCATTAGCCAGCCTAGAACCTTCTTTACAAGCCCAACGCTCCTAGCACCTACACCCTGTAGTACGGTCTGTAGGTCCCGATGTGACCGAATCTCCTAGGGCCCCCAGGTCCTAGAACGTAGTAGGTTGGAGCACCATACCACCAAGTGCTCCACTGTCTCCCTGCTCTCCCTGTATTCACAGTAGGGGGTACTAGCTCCTAGGGACCTACGTCGAAATAGGTACTCCCGTAGGCCAATATCCGCACTGCAGGCCTAGGAGAGCAGGGAGCTCTAGGCCTTTATAAGGCCCTCGTGTCTCTTCAAGGCTTTGTCAGTAAAAAGGAGGCTTGGGGGGTTTTCGTCGGCCATTCTCCTAGGGCTAGCCCCCTAGTAGCTAGCCCTCTAATGCTCCCACCAGGCCTGCCAGGCTAGCTCCATAACCTCATCAGTACTTAGCTTCTTCCCCCTTCTCTCCTCTATTTCCTACCTCTAGCTAGCCCACCTAGCCACTATAGTAGTAGCTACTTCAGTAGCTGTTGGCTCCTATAGCCCCTGCTGGGGCTGTGGCCCTAGGCCTCTCCTCCTCTTCTTGAACCTATAATAGATTCTATCACAAGCCTCTTTAATCGCCTACCCTACTATAGACCTCCTAGCCTCTAGGCCTTGCCCTGTTTGTAGTGTCTCTTCCCTCAACTGGCCTTCGAAGTCTGCAAGCCTCTTGTTGAGGTAGAGGTCTAGGGGGGGGCCCAGGCTTCTATTTCTAAACACCTAATAGGTGTTGATTTATAGGCCCCCACTACAATGCGTAGGCTTCTATTCTAGGCCTTCGCTAGTTCCTTTGCAATACCCCTCAGCTCGCTGGCCCCCCTAGGGGCCGTGGGCTAGTGAAATCTAGAGGCTCTATAGGCTATAGCACTATGAATGCACTTGGTATACACCTCCCAAGCCCTAGCTAGGCTCGGGCCCCAAGTCTTGGCTACGATCCTTGCCAAGGCAAAATCTTAGGTTCTAAGCTTCCTTTCCACAGCCTTGCAATGGGCCCTCCACGAGAGCTTCCAATCTAGCCACACCCCTAGGAACCAAGCCAAGCCCACTAGCTTAACTACACTATAGCCCTCCCCCCCCTAGGTAGGCCAGGGCTACAGGGTCCTCCCACTGCCTCCAGCCTTTGTTGAAGTATATAAGCTCACACTTCTAGGCTGCAAATGCCATTCCCTAGGTGCTTGCCCACTATAGGCAAGTCTTCCAGGCCTTTTCTAGTTGCTAGGTATTGGCAGTAGGGTTCCTCCTAAAAACTAGAAGGTTGGTATCGTCTACGAAGCCCACTACACTAACTAGTGGGTATTCCCTTTGCAGGGCCCTATATAGGGAGGCAATATAGAGGATGAAGAGCACTAGGGATAGTGGCGATCCCTGTAGGACCCCTGCGGTCACTGAGATATCCTCTATTTACTAGCCGTCGAAAGAGAGAATTGCCACCCTATCATTAAGCCAGGCCCTCACCCACAGGACTACCCACCGTAGGTAGCCCTGTTGCCGGAGGGTAGCTAGTAGCCAGGTGTAGTTGACAGTATCGAAAGCCCCTAAAATATCCAGCTGCAGGAGGGAGGCCAAGGCTCGTTGCCTCCAGGCTTCCTATACCTAGGCCACCACTAGTCGTACCGCAAGTTTGGTAGACCGGTGCTCTCTATTTCCCATCTATTTAGTAGGTAGTAGGCCATAGGCCTCTGCCGCCTCTATGACTCTCCTAGCTACTAGTACCTCGATTACCTTCCCTAGAGTAGGTAAGAGGGCTATAGGCCTATAGCCTCCAGGGGTCTGGTAGGTCTCTAGGGTCTTCCCTAGCTTCTATAGAACTATTGCTTTTGCCCTCTTAAACCTCCCTAGGAACTATCCAAGCTAGAAGCAGGCCTCCACTATCACAGCTATCACCTCAAAAAGAGGTTACCTACAGGCTTTCAATAGGCCTGTAGGTAGTAGGTCCTCCCCTGGGGCCTTCCAAGGACTAATCCTTGAAAGAGCTACCTCAATATCTTCTACTATAACCCCCTGTCGTATATCAAAGGCCGGATCCCACTATTCTAGTAGGTCTAGGTCTGATATATCCGATAGGTCAGCCTCTAGGCATAGGAAGAACCTCCCTGCCAGGGCCTAGGCCTTTTCCTAGTATATGGATAGGTCTGGGCCCCCCTAGGGCCCTGCGAGTGCTGGGAGCTTAGGAGGTTCAGGGGGGTTGAAGCTCTTGCAACGGGCCTACCACTCGAGGTTCCACAGTAGGTCTGTACAGTCGGTAGCTTCTTAGAGCAGTAACCTCCAGGCCTTCGTCTTCCCCCTATTGATAGTAGCCGTCAGGTTCCTAAAGCTCTAATTAAGCCTTTCCTCTATATGCCCCGAGGGGGCTACCCTACACTCTCTTTCAGCTTTCCTAGCCATCTCTCTAGCTTCCTTGACCTCCTTGGTCCACCATAGGGAGCTATAGCCCTAGTTGGCCTTCCTCCGTAGGGTAGCTACCCCGGCCACCCTCTGAAGCTCCTCGACTAGCTGGTCGAAGGCCTGCTCTAGGCCTTCCTTTTCCTTGACCCTAGCCCTAAGGCCCTGATGCCCTAGGTCTAGGAGTCCTATTTTCTCTAGGAGGTGGGCTGCTTCAGCCTCCACCTGGCTCCCCACCATCATCTTCCAGTTCCATCCTTCTAGCTGTAGCTGTTGTAGGGGGGGGCCCTCGAGGTCGACTTCTAGAACCTAGGGGTAGTAGTCTGATTCTTCCCTATAGTCTAGGCCGTAGTAGGCCGACTGTAGGCTTGTTGTAGCCTAGAAATGGTCGATAGTTGATGTCCTACCTCTCTAGGTCCCCTTTAGTACCCAGGTTACTATGCCTATAGGGGTATGTAGGTCGAGGTCCCACTACACTACAAGGTCCAACAGTGCCTCAGCCCTCCTTTCATACCAGCCGAATCGATCCCACAATGGGTGTTGGAGGTTGAAGTCCCCTGCAAGCACCACTAGGTAGGCTAGGGCTGGCTGGCCTAGGAGGCTCTGTAACAGGGCCTTGTCCCCTAGGGGGTTATATAACAACTAGAACTCTAGCCCCCTACTACCAGCCCCTAGGAACTAGACCTAGCAGTAGTCCTTTTCAGCCTCGTACTCCCACTAGCTAATCCCAAACCTCTTATTGACGTAAATAGCTGCTCGGCCCTCACTAGAATATACTAAATAGTACCTCGAGCTTCGGGGGCAGTATATTGACTTGGTGTGCCTATTGATCCACAGCTCCTATATCGCTAGGAGGTTGTACCTAGCCTCCTCTAGTAGACCTATAAGGTTCTACTTAGTACCTCCAATATTCTACAATAAGGTACTAATTTTCATTAATACCTATTGTTTCATCCTCTTCTAGTTGGGCTAGCTAGGCTAGCTAGCTTAGCTAGGCTAGCTAGCTTAGCTAGCCTAGTTAGCTAGGAGGGTTGACTTGACTAGCTATAGGTCCTTCGAGGGGTCCTAGACTGATCTAGCTTTAGGAGGGGTCTCTGCCGGCTACTATTATGAAGGGGGGCCTCCCCTATAGCTGTAGCCTCTTAGTACCTACCCTCTAGAAACCTTCCTCGTCTTCCTATAGCTGAGGTCTTTCGAAGGTAAATGGTAGCCTTGTCTAGTAGGCTGCTATACTCCCTAGAGCTCTCGTTGTTCCTAGCTAGGCTAGCTCAAAGGCCCTCGGCCTATACTAGTATGCCTCCCTAGCTTCCAGCTTAGCCTTGACCTTCCCTAGGCACTCCTTAGCCTAGGCTGTATAGCCCCCCTACCCGCAGCAAGGACAATAGCAGGGCACCTATCCCCTGTAGGTAGGGCAGAGGGCTTCCCTAGCCTTCCCCCCTTCCCTATAAGCACTGGCACCACACCAACTACATAGCGCCTCCTTCCAGCAGTATATGACGAAACGTCTGGTCTGACCACTCTGAAAGGGTTCAGTCCATCGTGAGGTATCTTAACAGGTTAAACGATATTTCGGTAGAGCTAAAAGGTCTACAACAAGTTTGGTGTAACTAGTCTCAATAGTATAATCAATACTATAATCTAATTACTTTACTAAGGAAGCTCCAAGCTCCCTCATCAACGAGTGACTAACTATCTAGCTTATATATATAATGATTCCTTTATCTAAGTACCCTTTATCACTTAGATCGCTTTCTTGCCTTGGTGATCCTTTACATTAGCTTACCTAGATCACCTAGTGATCTAGTAATCCTTGGTATTGGATTACCCCATCTATCTTATATTAAGTATAATCCTATCTTGATTGGTTATTTAAACGATTGGCTGCTACTTACACCCTACGCTATAGCTATAGCCTACTAGCTATATATATAGCTAGTTCGTAATACGATACCCCTCCTCAAGCTCTTTTATCCTAAAAGACCTAAGGTTTATTTCAAATACCGCCAATAGCCTACACTAGTAAGTATTGTAGTCCTTCCTTCCTATATCGTTGAAATACTAATAAAATGTCTAGCTATATAAGGAAAACGAAATCTAAGAAATCTTAAGAATGCAATACCCTTACGTCCTTTATCGATTCTATTGGAGTCGCCGTTGAGATACCTTATTCCTAGTACTTTAAATGCAATATTGTATACTATATTGCATCTAGCTTAGCTTGTTATAGCGAGTATGTTCGTTGTAGCTACTTGTACAACGGCTTAAACGTTGCTAGCGTTTGTACATTCCCTATATATTGTATATTTTTACATTATTGCTGACTTTTATAGTATCAAAAATTATATTGGAATAGAAGTATATAGAGTAGGAGGAGGTAGATATAGAGGAGGCCCTTTTTATTCTTTAGACCTAATTATAGATTGTAGTTAGCTACCTTACCTACCTTTACTACTAGAAGTGCTTCTTAAAAGATAAGGGTTCCAAGTTGTTTCGTTAGGGAATGTAATCCCTAGAGGAGATAGAAGAGGAGGATCGATAACTCTAAGAATCTAAATCTTGTATAGTTATCGATATCTAGGAGCTAGGTATAGATATTCCTTTCGACTAGTCCTTCCTTAGTCTAGATCTATCGGATATTGACCTATCTATATTATCTAACCCCTCTCCTTTAGTTGATCTAGGTTCCTCTAGTAGAAATCCTATACTTTCTTTAGGTAGTAGAGGTTTGTAGCTAGCTACTATAAATTGTTTTCTAGCCTGAAATCTAGCTACTTTATAAAGTATTATAGCTGCCCTTTTATAATCTATAAATCTAGGATTTCTTCGATATCCTATTCTTCTTCTTTATCTTCTACTTCTATATTTATAGCAAGCTATATATCTTTTAGTACTAGTTCTAGAAGTGAAATATAAAAAACGTATATCTTTAGCTTTATTGTAGCTAGTAGTAAAAGTCGATAATTGTTATTTAAAATCTATTTATCGACTTTAAATAGTCCTATCTTCTTAAAGTCTAGCTTCTTACTTGGTTGTTTTATATAAAGGTTTTATAAAATAAGGTAGACCTTATCTCCCCTCTCTAGGTAAGGACCCTTAAGCTTATACTTGTTGTAATACTCCTTTATTCAAGTCCTAATAAACTTAAGTTCCTACCTTAGTATTGTATATAGTATATATATTTAGTCTACTTTAATAGCTATCCTAGGGACCTCAATATCTAGTCCTTAATATAGGTCTACCTCGAATCTATAGTTTATAAAGAATGGTGTAACTTTTATAGTTTCTATAGGTGCTATATTGTATACTAGCTATACTATTAGTAATAGTATAACCTAGTTATCTTACTAGAAGTTGATATAAGATTGTAGATATTGTTCTACAATCTAGTTAAGTTGTTCTATTTATCTATCTATCTATAGGTAATAAGCTATTAAAAGCTTGCTATTAATACCTAGGTATATTATTAATATTTACTAGAACCTTGATATACACTTAGTATCTTTATCTATAATCTATTCCTTTAGCTATATATATACTAATATAATATATCTAAAGACTATATCTATAAATTGTTCTACTATCTAACTTTCTTTATATAGGAGGAAGTAGCTCCATTTAGTTAGCCTATCGACTATTGTAAAGATACTATTATATATTATCCTTGTCGCTATATCCTTAGATAGTGGTAGTTTAGTGATAAAGTCTATCGTTACTAAGCTCTATAGTTGTTTAGCAACTAGAAGTAACTATAGGAGTCTATAGGGTTTGTATTATACTAGCTTGCTCTTGCTATATATATTATATTTCTTAAGGACCTCCTCGACCTTCTTCTTAAGTCCTAGGAAATTGTAGTATTACTTAACTTGTATAATAGTCTTTGTAATTCCTATATATCCTCTAAATCTTGATTTATAGACTTTCCTAATAAGTGCTTCTCACTTAGTTAGGTATATATAGCGTTTGTCCTTATACTATACTTGGTACTTGTTGCCTAATTGCTAGAGTTCGATGCCTTTTTCCTATTTGTTAGCTATAAGGTCCTATACCTATACTACAAATCTATCGTCGAATCTTATTTTTCGATAGACTATATTATAGTCTATAGCTAGCTATAGTAGGTATTATAGTAACCTATTCTACTACTTATATAATAGTAGTATTAAAATCTCTATACTATTATATATATAATCTAGTCTCCTATTTAAGGTGTCTACCTATATATTTTCTAAGCCTTTCTTATAGTGAATAACGAAGTTATATACTAATAGTTCTTTATACTATTAGGTCTATCACTAGTTGAATTTCTTTATACTAGTAAAGTACTATAGGTTCTTATAATCTATATAAACCTAGACTTTATATATTATACTACTAAGGTATAGTTCCTATTCTTAGAAAGCCTCTATAATAGCTAGTAGCTCTTTATTATAGATTAAGTAATTAAGCTATACCTTTACAAGCTTTTTCAAGAAGAATACTATAGGGTAAAGCTTTCTTTAGTTATCCTACTAGCTAAGTTATCCTCCAATTATATAGTCCAATATATTAGTCTTAACCTTGTAAAGCCTCCTAGGGTTAGGTAATATAAGTACTAGATTAGTAATAATAAGTTTATAGATCTTTTAGAATACCTACTCCTAGTCTAGTCCCTATATAAACTTAACATCCTTCTTTATTATATTATATAGAGGTTGTATAATATCGCTAAAGTTCTTAATAAATATTTAGTAGAAGTTAGCGAATCTAATAAATCCTTGTATTTCTATAGTATTGGTTGGTGTAGGCTATATTCTAATAGCCTCAACCTTCGTTGGTTCTATCTATATCTATCCTAGTGAAATCTTATAGTCTAGGAAGACTATCTTTATAATATAGAACTTGCTTTTATCCTTGTTGATAGAGAGGTTCTATATATAGAGTATATTAAGTATTTGCTCTATATATATCCTATATTCTTCGAATATCTTAGAGAAGATAAGAATATTATCTAGGTAATAAACTACAAACTTATCGAGGAATAGTTAGATTATATAATCAACAACCTTCTAGAATATTGTAGATATATTTATTAGTCTAAATAGTATAATATAATATTCGAAGTATCTATAATATATATAAAATACTATCTTCTATTTATCCCCCTCCTTGATATAAATATAGGTATATATAGTTGGTAGATCGAGGTATATAAAGATATATATATCTACTAACTGATCTCGAAGCTGCAAAATAAGTGGTAGGGGGTATCTATCTTTTACTATCTTATAGTTTAATTACTAGTAGTCTATATATATCTTGAGTTTCCTATCCTTCTTTAATATAAAAAGGATTAGATATTCTACTAGAGATATTAATAGTCTAATATACCTTATTCTAAGGTTTACCTTAAGATATCTCTTTAGCTTATTATCTTGAAGTTTGTTTATATAGTATATTTTAAAGAACTTTAACTAGGCGCCTTCCTTGAGGTTGATCTTATAATCCTAAGGTCTATATTCTAGCAACCCTTCTATATACTTAGTATAGAATGCTAGATATCCTTAATAGTTGTTTAGGATCTTCCTTATCTTATTATTCCCTTTTATACCTTTATAGTATATAAACTTACCTTTAGCTATAATTTAAGCTATCTTAGCTTAAGTAACCTATTCTTAGAATTGAACTTTTCTATAATTGTTGACTAAGATGATAGTAACTTCTTATTATCTATATCCTTATATATATTATATCCTATAGTAACTACTACTTCTTCCTAAGTCTATAGTATCCTTTCTAATGTTGTCTATCTTATATAGTAGATCCTTAGAGTGCTCCTTTCTTAGGGTACTACTCCTTTATAGTCTATTATCTATACTTCCTATCTTATTGGTTAGATATAGTCTAGTTGTACTCTAGGGCTATAGGTAGCTACCTCCCTTCTAACTAATATCTAGGTTATAGTCTTTATACTATAGGTAGCCTAAGATTATATCCTTCTTAGTCTCTATATTTATAATATTAAATATAACCTTTATAGTCTTTCCCTCAACTATAATATCTAATAGTTCTATTTCTCGTCTAGCTACTTATATCTCGAATAGTCTAATAACTATATATAGTTACTTCTTAATCCTCTATAGGATCCTAAGCTAATTAATAAATTAGAGTAAGATGAGGTTAATCTACAACCCTTTATCTACTAATGTAAATACCTAGTATTGTTTCTAGTATACTATAACCTATAGCCTATTATCTAGCTAGTTGTTCTATATAGCAGCTACTTCCCTATAGGCTATTGTTGTATCTTCTTATTATATTACCTTGTTGTATTATCTTATTAGATAGGCTTATTGAACTACTTTATCTAGTTCCTTTATCGCTATATCTCTAGGCTATATTCGTCGTGCCCTTAGCTTCTATACCCTTTCGTTAGCTATATTAGTAGCTTCTTATAGGTCTACTAGGAGGTTATTATAGGCCTTTCGCTTCGCCTAGTTCTTCCTATACTAGTAGGCCTATTATCTTTATAAAGGGGTTAATACTACTTAAGCCCTATAGAAGGCTCTAAGCTATTTCCTAATATCTCCTAATATCGTTGGAAGGCGTCCCCTCTATTATCTTTAGTATCGTCGTTGTTAGTATCTAGGAATTCTCTAAGCTATTCTTAGCTTGCTCTTTCCTATATAGAGTTGGAATTCCTTCTATCCTACTTCCTCTATCCTAGTCTAACTAATCTTCCTTTATTAGGTCCTTTCCTCGAGTTCCTTCTACTCTCTACCTCCTTATAGTGAAGCTATGCTTTCTCCTCTATATACTAAAGGTAGTAGGTACTAGGGTAGTTGTAGTATAATTCTTAAGCTTTATACTCGATAGGCTAGGCTCTCTTAGGCTATATATATAGTGTCCTATTAGCTATATAGTGGAGGTTCTAGAGTGTGGTAGGGTGTCCTACCCTATAGTCGAATATCTAGGTGATAGCTTTTAGCATCCTATTCTAAAGCTTTATCCTAATTAGCTAGTAGTTGCCCTTATATTTGTACTGAAAGTGGTAGCTATATATATATATAATATATTAGAACTATACAACCTACTAATAGTCCGATTATTCTAGGTAGAGTCTAGTAGTAGGTTTAAACTTAAATTCTTCTTGAAAGTACTATATAGTTATCTCCTAATTAGTAAGTCTATAGACGATATATTACTATATTTTCCAATAGTTGTCCTAGCTTAGTATATCTTTGTTTCTTTTCTAAGCTATCCTTATAACTTTATAGTACTTATCCTCTAGGTGCTATACTTCTTTAGGATCTATATCTTCGATTTCTCTATTGTATAGTCCCTTCTATAGTTTAAAATACTACTTCTTTATATTGTTGAGCTAGAAGACTTCCTCTTGTAGCTTGAATACCTCGTTAGCTATATAGTCAAACCTAGCTCCAAGGTCTATATTGTCGTACTAAAGCCCCTCGATTTATTCCTTAAACTTCTTCACTTCTATCTTCTACTTAGCTAGTAACTAATTAAATATCTAGAATTTGTCCTATATCTATCTAGGCAATATATTAAATTAGTCTAGATCTATATACTACTAAACTAACCTATCCTCGCAATATAGTCGCTTGTTAGTATTACTAGTATCTTAGCTTTCTCTATCTATTATCCTATTAGCTATAAGTTGTATAGTGTTATCTATTCGCTTATCCCTTTAGTAGAGGTAGTGTAGGCTAGTGAAGGTGTATACCTCTATATAGGCTATAAGCTCCTATATACATTAGGTGCTCTATTGTAAGATAGTATCTATAATACTCTATTGTATAGCTTTAGTAGTTTCGTAGTAGACGAATTCCTCTATTGCTTTATCCTCTCTAGGGTCTCTATACTTGAGGACCTAGTCGATAGTGTTATCTAGATTATCCTAGTTATATTGTTTGTAGGCTATAGCTTCCTTCACTAGGTAGGATTTCCCAATAGTAGCTATTTTATATCCTAGGACTAGCCTCTAGCCATCCTTCTTCAAGCTCCTATACTCCTACTTGAAATACCCCTTCTTACTATAGTTGAAGCAAGTAATATCCAATTTATCCTTCTTTACTAGGCCTAGTCCCCTTTAAGTAGTGTTGATATCTATAGCTCTAGAGTAGGTCCTATACACTATACTACGATATAGGCGCTTTTTCTTGTTGTTGGCCTTAGGTATTGTAATATATACCTTATAGCCCTAGTGTTCCTAGTATCGTTCAAACTACTAATTGTCGATAGTGATAGCGAGAGCTATATAGTTGTTTAAGGTAACTATATCCTAATCTTCCTTAATTAGTTTATCTTTAACATTGTCTTTAAATCTATTGTAGAAATATCTCTTTAAAGTATCTTCTCTTTACTAGACCCTGAATATTTGCTATTGGAACTCTAGGATATATATAGCTACCAACTTGATCTATTGTAGCCTATTAAACTATATCTTAGCTTAGGAGTGTTTATTGTAGATTCTAAAGACCTTAGTAATAGTATCTTCGAATTTAGCAAATATATTGAATATAATATTGGTCTTAAGATTTCATTTATCTTTAATATTCTCTAGGTAGTCCTACTAAATAGGCTCGAACTACTCGAAGGTATATCCCTCGAGGTAGGTAGTAGCGAAGAGTACCTTAGATACTTCGTTAGGGAATTTATAGCTATTGATCTAGAAGTAGGTCCTAAGTTAGATAATAAAGCCCTATAGCTTATCCTTCTAAGTTCTATCGAAATATAGTAGCTTCGCGACCTTAGGTCCCCTAGGGGCTCTATCGCTAGCTATAAGAGCGTCGGTACCCCTTATACTAGCGCGCAAGTTGTCGATACACTAGTCTAGCTCCTAGTAGGCGGCGCTCACCTAGTCTATATAAAGTGCAATAGCTACTCGCACCTATAGCTTAGCAACTAGAGCCTAGAGAGTAGTAAGCTCGACTCGAAGCTCCTAGTTATCATTATCGTCGTCCAAGTCAAGGGTAGTAGTAACCTTCTAGGTTATAGGAGGCGTAGCCTCCTTGCCCTTTCTAGCTAAACCGCTAGCTAATATAGCGAGATACCTCTAATCTAAACTATAATAGATAAAGGGAGTAAAGCAATATATAACGAAATATCTAGTCTAACTACTTTAAAAGGGTTTAGTCTATTGTAAGGTATCTTAATAGGTTAAACGATATTTCGATAGAGCTAAAAGGTCTACAACAAGTTTAATATAACTAGTCTCAATAGTACGATCAATACTATAATCTAATTGCTTTATTAAGGAAGCTTTAAGCTCCCTTATCAACAAGTGACTAACTATCTAGCTTATATATATAATAATTCCTTTATCTAAGTACCCTTTATTATTTAGATCGCTTTCTTGCCTTGGTGATCCCTTACGTTAGCTTACCTAGATCGCCTAGTGATCTAGTGATCCTTGGTGTTGGATCACCCTATCTATCCTATACTAAGTGTAATCCTGTCCTGATTGGTTACTCAAGCGATTGGCTGCTGCTTGCGCCCTACGCTGCGGCTATAGCCTGCTAGCTGTATATGTGGCTAGTTCGTGACATAGTACCTCTAGATATAGCCCTATTTCCAGCACCTAAAGCACTACTTTAGTTCTAGGGTAGCCTAGTAAGGCTCGCAGTCCAAATACTGGGCATTCCAAATTACACCCTGTTCGCAGGCTCTGCAGGCCTCTTCCTAGCTCCCTATAGTGACCAACACTGTAGCCCTGGTGAATCCTTGGTTGGTTGGAAGTCGGAATTTGACCTTGTCGACAGTCTAGAAGCCTAGTTCCTTACCAAAGGCTTCTTTAGTTTCCCCTTGTAAATCAGCCTTCCTTAGGCCTTTTAGAAGGACTACGTAGGTCCTGCTGGCTTCCTTTACCTAGCTCCTAAAGGCCTGGTAAATCCAATGGTTATTTTAGGTGTGCTACTCTCTATTGGCCTGGGTGTCGAAGGTAACTACTATATCCCCGCTTGGTAGCTTCTAGGCTGCAATAGCTCCTTTCTTGCCCGAGGCTTGGTTGATGGCTTGGATGATTTCGGCTAGGGTCCTCTTTGCTAGGTCAGTGGGTAGGCCATTGCCCCGGACTAGGATCTCCCTATTAGCCCTCTGGGGGATAACCTTCGTGGGTGCTTGGCCTAGCCCTAGACTACCTAGGGTGCCTGCGGCCACTGCAGCCTACGACCGGCCTTGTACAGTGCCCTAGCTAGCACCTACTACGGCTTAGACTACCTCTGTAACTACCTATTGTAGGTTGGCTGCTGTGAGTGCCTCCGGGCCTCCCCTCTGCTGGGTCTTCCTACCTATCATTGCAACCACGGCTTGGATTTCCTTCGCAGTGCCCCGGGCAGCGCCTTGTTGTTCCATCGGCACTATGGCGACTAGGCCGTCAAGGAGGTTCCGGAATACTTCCATTGCCCCCCACTAGGGGTCTTCTTGGGCCAGCGTAGGCCCCCTAGGGTGCCGTAGCCCAGTGCCACTAGTCTAGGGCAGCCTGGTGCTGCCTATCATTGCTTCCATCTTAGGGGGGTTTTGGTTCGGTTCAGGGGTTTGTTGACAGGGTCTCGTTGTCTCGGCAATATTCAGGGGTTGGAGTTAGTCTTGGCGCTGGTCTCGGCGCTGGTCTTGGCGTTGGTCTCGGCGTGAGATAAGATAAGCCGCGTGGTCCGTGCTCTCAAAGCTGAAAATCTGACGGTCGCTCCTCGAGAACCCTCTCCTTCGCATACACCCACAGGAGCCGTGCAACAGGCCGCGCCTGGGTGCACCTGGGGTGGTTAGATAGGGTTTTTCGAGGGCTTTCGAACGCTGGTCTTTTCGTAGGTTTTGGAGGTTCGGTCGCCCCTAAGGGGGGGGGTGCGGTTTCTCAAGAGAGTTTTATTAAGGATAAATTGATTCTATTCTAGTTATATTATTTATAGGTAGTAGCTTCTTTTACTAGGTATAACTTCTTAATAGTAGTTATTTATATCTTAGGACTAGCCTCTAGCTATCTTTCTTTAAGCTTTAGTAGTCCTATTTGAAGTATCCCTTCTTACTATAGTTAAAGTAAGTAATATCTAATTTATTCTTCCTTACTAGGCCTAGGCCTTACTAAGTAGTATCAATATCTGTAGTACCTATATAGGTCCTATATATTGTGCTCTATCCTATATACTTCCACTTATTATTAGGTTAGTAGACTAGGGTAGTTCTAGCCTTACTCTTCCACTACTACTTATACTAGTAGATCCTATTATCAATCTTAATAGCTATAGCATTATATTTATTTAGAGAGTTAGGTTAGTTGACTTTATATAGCTTATCCTTAACTTCTTTTTTAAAGCTATTATAGAACAGCTATATAAGACCTTCGTCGTTGATCTCAGCTCGTAAAGCATCCTACCTAAAGATTATAGTATATACTACTACTAACTTAGTCTAGTATAGATTCACAAGTTGTTCCTATATATATAGCTTCTCGTCTATATCTCCAAATACCTTCTCTAGTTCCTCTTCAAATACCTTATACTTCTTAAAGACTTTCTTTATAAAGTTGTCCTAGTTGTCCTTAGTCTATATAAGTCTATCCTTTAATATAGGTTCGAACTATCTAAAGGCTCGCCCTTTAAATTACAAAGATATAAAGTAGACCTTAGATTTAGTGTTCAAGAACTACTATAGGTAGTATATAAAGTAGGCCTTTATCTAGGTAAGAAATCTAATAAGTTTATCCTTACTTCCTCTATACTTAGTAGGTATATTAAGTTTAACTTTTAATCTACCTTCCCTATAGAGTTCGTTAGTAATAACCTAGGTTATACTTCCCTTAACTTTAAGTTAATAAATATAAGTATTAAATTAGCTAATAAGGCCTATAAGCTCCTTGGCTATAGGTATAGTAGGAGTTTTAGAAGTAGGTATAGTACTTACTATAATATTAGGCAATAGATACCTCTTATTCTAAACTTGTGACGAAACGTCTGGTCTAACCACTCTGAAAGGGTTCAGTCTATAAGGAGGTAAACTTGATAGGTCAAACAATGTTTCGGTAGAGCCAAAAGGTCTACAACAACTTCGGTACAACTAGTCTCAATAGTACGATCAATGCTATAATCTAATTGCTTTACTAAGGAAGCTCCAAGCTCCCTTATCAACGAGTAACTAACTAGCTAGCTTATATATATAATGATTCCTTTATCTAAGTACCCTTTGTTACTTAAGTAGCTCTAGTCCGTTGGCTATCTATAATCGCTATAGGTAGCCAACTACCTGTTGCTACCTTTGATTGCCCTAGGTAGCTAGCTCCCCTAAGCTACCCATTCTTAGCGTCTATAGCTATAGTCCTCGTTGATTGGCTTACGCTATACTTTGTATACCCTACTAGGCCTCTTTTTATAGTTGGTTTGTAATACGATGCCCCCTCTCGATGTCTTTCGTCCCGAAAGACCTAGCCTATATATCTCAAGTAGCGCCAATACCTATTGCCTATTCCTAGTAAGTTCCTTTCCCCTTCTTCTCTCTTTCCCTAGTCTTATTGTTATATTGCGTTGTTATAATTGACTATGTAACTAAGCCTCGTTATAAGTGTAACCTTGTCTACGAACGTTTTACCCTTGCTACTAAGATCGAGCGATAGGGTTTCGAGTCTACAATGCCCTGCGAACGCTGTTGGAATACGAAACTATAGAAGTGATGTATAATAATAGAAAGGTCGAATAAATGCCAATACTATATTTAGATAGGAAAGAAGTATAGTAGCTGTAATGTAGCTAATATCTATAAGTTGTATAATGGTCCTACTACTAGTTCGTTTTACTAATAAATATAGTCTTATCGAACTTGTCTAAATAAGAGAAGTTAGCGAAAGATATCGCTATAACTAAAGAGTTGTTGTCTAAAACCCTTAGCTATTTAACTTATCTATATAAGCAATACTAGGTACTTTACAACTATAGGGCTAAGGTGTTTCGTTGTAGGATATAGGGTCTAAAGGAGATAGATAACCCAACTTCTCCTAAGCTTATACTAGTAGAATCTATATCTAGTAAGTAGATACTTGTTAGTTAGACGCAATCGCTAAGCACTTTTAGGGTGATCGATTAGAAGTTTCTAGGTTTAATAACTCTAGCGATACCTTGTCCTAGCCTCCTTTACTAGAGCCTTTAGTTGATCTAGGTTCCTTTAATAGAAATCCTATACTTTCTCTAGGTAGTAGAGGTTTATAGCTAGCTACTATAAATTATCTTTTAGCCTAAAATCTAGCTATTTTATAAAGTATTATAGCTACTCTTTTATAATATATAAATCTAGAATTTCTTTAATATCCTATTTCTCTTCTTCGTCTTCTACTTCTATATTTATAGCAAGCTATATATCTTTAGATACTAGTTCTAAAAGTGAAATATAAAAAATATATATCCTTAGCCTTATTGTAGCTAGTAGTGAAAGTCGATAGTTGTTGTCTGAAATCCTCTTGTTGACTTTAAATAGTCTAATCTTCTTAAAGTCTAGCTTCTTACTTGTTCGTTTTATATAAAGATTCTATAAAATGAGGTAGACCTTGTCTCCCCTCTCTAGACGAGGACCCTCAAGCCTATATTTATCGTAGTACTCCTTTATCTAAGTCCTAATAAACTTAAGTTCCTACTTTAGTATTATATAGAGCATATATATCTAGTCTACCTTAATAGCTACCTTAGGGACCTTAATATCTAGCCCTTAGTATAGGTCTATATTAAATCTATAGTTTGTAAAGAATAGTATAACTTTTGTAGTTTCTATAGGTACTATATTGTATACTAGCTATACTATTAGTAATAGTATAACCTAGTTATCTTACTAAAAGTTGATATAAGACTATAGGTACTATTCTACAATCTAGTTAAGTTGTTCTATCTATCTATCTATCTATAGGTAATAAGCTATCGAAAGCTTGCTATTAATATTTAGGTATATTATTAGCACCTACTAGAACCTTAATATAAACTTAGTATCTCTATCTATAATCTATTCCTTCAGCTATATATATACCAATATAATATACCTAAAGACTATATCTACAAATTATTCCACTATCCAACTCTCTTTATATAGGAGGAAGTAGCTCTACTTAGTTAGCCTATTAACTATAGTGAGAATACTATTATATTCTATCCCTATTGTTATATCTTTAGATAGTAGTAGCTTAGTAATGAAGTCTATTATTATCGAGCTCTATAGTTATTTAGCAACTAGAAGTAGTTATAGGAGTCTATAGGGTTTATACTATATTAACTTGCTCTTGCTATATATATTGTATTTCTTAAAGACCTCTTCAATCTTCTTCCTAAGTCCTAGGAAATTATAGTATTGCTTAACCTATATAATAGTCTTTATAATTCCTATATATCTTCTAAGTCTTAACTTATAGATTTTTCTAATAAGTGCTTCTCGCTTAGTTAGGTATATATAGCGCTTGTCCTTATACTATACTTTATACTTATCGCTTAATTGCTAGAGTTTGACACCTTTTTCCTATTTGTTAGCTATAGGGTCCTATATCTATATTACGAATCTATTGTTGAATCTTATCTCCTAGTAGACTATATTATAATCTATAGCTAGCTATAGTAGGTGCTATAGTAACCTATCCTACTACTTGTACAATAGTAGTACTAAAATCTCTATACTATTATATATATAATCTAGTCTCCTATTTAAGGTATCTACTTATATATTTTCTAAACCTTTCTTATAGTAAATAACGAAGTTATATACTAATAGTTCTTTATACTATTAGGTTTATCGCTAGTTAAGTTTCTTTATACTAGTGAAGTACTATAGGTTCTTATAATCTATATAAACCTAGACTTTATATATTATACTACTAAGGTATAGTTCCTATTCTTAGAAAGCCTCTATAATAGCTAGTAGCTCCTTATTATAGATTAGGTAATTAAGCTATACCTTTATAAGCTTTTTCAAGAAGAACGCTATAGAGTAGAGTTTCCTTTAGTTATCCTACTAGCTAAGTTGTCCTCTAATTATATAGTCCAATACATTAGTCTCAACCTTATAAGGCTTCCTAGGGTTAGGTAGTATAAGCATTAGATCGGCGATAATAAGCTTATAGATCTTCTAGAATACCTACTTCTAATCTAGTCCCTATATAAACTCAACATCCTTTTTCGTTATATTGTATAGAGGTTATACAATGTCGCCAAAGTTCCTAATAAATATTTAGTAGAAGTTGGCGAATCTAATAAATCCTTGTACTTCTATAGTATTGGTTAGTATAGGCTATATCTTAATAGCCTCAACCTTCGTTAATTCTATCTATATCTATCCTAGCGAGATTTTGTAGCCTAGGAAGATTGTCTTTATAATATAGAACTCGCTTTTATCCTTGTTGATAGAGAGGTTCTATATATAGAGTATATTAAGTACTTGCTCTATATATATCCTATATTCTTCGAGTATTTTGGAGAAGATAAGAATATTATCTAGGTAATAAACTACAAACTTGTTAAGAAATAGTTGGATTATATAATCAACAACCTTTTAGAATATTGTAGGTATATTTATTAATTTAAATAGTATAATATAGTATTTGAAGTATCTATACTATATATAAAATACTATCTTCTATTTATCCCCCTCCTTAATATAAATGTAGGTATATATAGTTGGTAGATCAAGGTATATAAAGATATATATATTTACTAACTAATCTCGAAGCTATAAAATAAGTAGTAGGGGGTATCTATCTTTTACTATCTTATAGTTTAGTTGTTAATAGTCTATATATATCCTAAGTTTCCTATCCTTCTTTAGTATAAAAAGGATTAGATATTTTATTAGAGATATTAATAGTCTAATATACCCTATCCTAAGGTTTACCTCAAGATATCTCTTTAGCTTGCTATCTTGAAGTTTGTTTGTATAGTATACTTTGAAGAACTTTAACTAGGTACCTTCCTTGAGATTGATCTTATAGTCCTAAGGTCTATATTCTAGCAACCCTTCTATATATTTAGTATAGAACGCTAAATATCTCTAATAGTTATCTAAGATCTTCCCTATTTTATCGTTCCCTTTCGTACCTTTATAGTATATAAACTTACTTCTAGCTATAACTTCAGCTATCTTAGCCTAAATAACCTATTCTTAGAACTAAACTTTTCTATAATTATTAACTAAGATAATAGCAACTTCCTATTATCTATACCCCTATATATATTGTATCCTATAGTAACTACTACCTCTTCCTAAATCTATAGTATACTTTCTAATACTATCTATCTCTTATAGTAGATCCTTAGAGTATACTTTTTCCTAAGCGCTACCCCTTTATAGTCTATTATCTATACTTCCTATCTCGTTAGTTAGATATAATCTAGTTATACTCTAGGGCTATAGGTAGCTACCTCCCTTCCAACTAATATCTAGGTTGTAATCTTTATACTATAGGCAACTTAAGATTATATCCTTCTTAGTCCCTATATCTACAATATTGAATATAACCTTTATAGTCTTTCCTTCGACTATAATATCTAGTAGTTCTATTTCTTATCTAGCTACTTATATCTCGAATAGCTTAATAACTATATATAGTTGCTTCTTGATCCTCTATAGGATCCTAAGCTGATTAACAAATTATAGTAAAATAAGGTTAATCTATAATCCTCTATCTACCAATGTAAGTACCTAGTATTGCTTCTAGTATACTATAACCTATAGCCTATTATCTAGTTAGTCGTTCTATATAGCAGCTACTTCCTTATAGGCTATTGTTGTATCTCTTTGTTGTATTGTCTTGTTGTATTGTCTTGTTAGATAGGCTTGTTATATTGCCTTGTCTAGTTTCCTTGTCGCTATACCTCTAGGCTATATTCGTTGTACCCTTAGCTTCTATACCTCTTTGTCAACTATATTAGTAGCCTCTTGTAGGTCTACTAGGAGGTTATTATAGGCCTTCTATTTCACCTAGTTCTTCCTATACTAGTAGGCCTATTGTTTCTATAAGGGGGTTAGTACTACTTGGGCCCTATAGAGGGCCCTAAGCTATTTCCCAATATCTCTTAATATTGTTGAAAGGCGTCCCCTCCATCGTCCTTAGTATCGTCGTTATCGATATCTAGGAATTCTCTAAGCTACTTTTAGCTTGCTTTTTCCTATATAGAGTTAGAATTCCTTCTATCCTACTTCCTCTATCCTAATCTAACTAATCTTCCCCTATTAGGTCCCTTCCTTAGGTTTCTCCTACTCTCTACCTCCTTGTAGTGAAGCTATACTTTCTCCTCTATATACTAAAGGTAGTAGGTATTAGGGTAGTTGTAATACGATTCTTGAGCTTTGTACTCGATAGGCTAGGCTCTCTTAGGCTATATATATAGTGTTCTATCAGCTATATAGTAGAGGTTCTAGAGTATAGTGGGGTGTCCTACTCTATAGTTGAATATCTAGGTAATAGCTTTTAGTATCCTATCCTAGAGCTTCGTCCTAATTAGCTAGCAGTTGCCTTCGAATTTATACTAAAAGTGGTAGCTATATATATACGTAATGTATTAGAACTATACAACCTGCTAATAGTCCAATCGTTCTAGGTAGAGTCTAGTAGCTAGTTCAAACCTAAATTCTTCCTAAAAGTGCTATATAGTTATCTCCTAATTCGTAAGTCTATGGACAATATATTACTATATTTTCCAATAGTTGTCCTAGCTTGGTGTATCTTCGTTTCTTTTCTAGGCTATCCTTACAACCTTATAGTACTTGTCCTCTAGGTATTGTACTTCCTTAGGATCTATATCCTCGACTTCCCTATTATATAGTCCTATCTAGGGTTTAAAATAACGCTCCTTTATATCGTTAAGCTAGAAGATTTCCTTATATAGCCTAAACACCTTGCTAGTTATATAGTTAAACCTGGCTCTAAGGTCTATATTGTTGTACTAAAGCTCTTCGACTTATTCCTTAAGCTTCTTTACTTCTATTTTCTACTTAGTTAATAACTAGTTAAATATCTAGAATTCGTCCTATACCTATCTAGGTAGTATATTAAGTTGGTCTAGGTCTATATACTACTAAACTAACTTATCCTCGCAATATAGTCGCTTATTAGTGTTACTAGTATCCTAGCTTTCTCTATCTATTATTCTATTAAGTATAAGTTAGGTAGCGTTCTCTATTCATTTATCCCTTTAGTGGAGGTAGTATAGGCTAGTGGAGGTATATACTTCTATATAGGCTGTAAGCTCCTATATATATCGAACGCTCTATTATAAGATAATATCTATAATATTCTATTATATAGCTTTAGTAGTTTTATAGTAGATAAATTCCTCTATCGCTTTATCCTCTCCTAGATCTCTATACTTAAGGACCTAGTTGATAGCGTTGTCTAGATTATCCTAGTTATATTGCTTGTAGGCTATAGCTTCCTTTACTAGGTAGGACTTCCTAATAGTAGCTATCTTATACCCTAGGACTAGCCTCTAGCTATCCTTCTTCGGGCTTCGGCAGTCCCTTTTAAAGTGTCCCTTCTTACTATAGTTGAAGTAAATAATATCTAACTTATCCTTCTTTACTAGGTCTAGTCCCCTCTAGGTAGCGTCGATATCTATAGCTCTAGAGTAGGATCTCTATACAATGCTATATCCTAAGCACTTCCGCTTATCATTAGGCTTGTAGATCGGGGTTAGTCCTCTCCTACCCTATTTCTACTACTTATACTAGTATAGGCGATCGTCGATCCTAATTGCTATAGCAATATACTCGTCAAGTATATTAAGGCGGTCGACCTTATATAGCTTGTCCTTAACCTCTTCCTTGAGGCCCTTATAGAATAGCTATATTAAGCCTTCTTCGTTGAACTCTACCCTAAGTATATCCTAGCGAAAGATTATTGTATATACTACTATAGACTTGGTTTGTTTTAGGCGCGCGAGTCGCTCCTATATATAGAGCTTCTTATCTATATCGCCGAATACCTTCCTAAACTCTACCTTGAACTAGGTATAGCTACTAAATACCTTGGTAATAAAGTCTTCCTAGTTATCTTGTCTATTCTTAAAGAAGTCCTTTATCGTAGGTTCGAACTACCTAAGGGCCTTTCCTTCGAGATATGAAGCTACGAACGCAACCTTGTATTCTTCATTAGCGAACTTCTCAAGGTAGTATAGGAGGTAGGCCTATATCTGGACAAGAAATCTAGTAAGGGCGTCCTTGTCGCCTCTATACTTGGCTAGTAGCTCGAGCTTAGCTTTATAGGTGGCCTCAAGCTTGGTAATCCTAGTATTAGCCTATTCTAAGAGTTGTTGAAGCTGCTACTACTAAGCTACAACAGTAGTGGTAGTAGTAGCTAGGGCTGCCTATATAGCAAGTGCTAGGGTAGGTGTTGCAGGTGCTATATCGTCAATAGTAGCAAGTATCTCCTATTCTAAACTATAATAGAACGAAGGGAGTAAAGCAATATATAACGAAACGTCTGGTCTAACTACTCTAAAAGGGTTTAGTCTATAAGGAGGTAAACTTAATAGGTTAAACAATATTTCGATAGAGCTAAAAGGTCTATAACAAGTTTAGTACAACTAGTCTCAATAGTACGATCAATGCTATAATCTAATTGCTTTGCTAAGGAAGCTCCAAGCTCCCTCATCAACGAGTGACTAACTAGCTAGCTTATATATATAATGATTCCTTTGTCTAAGTACCCTTTGTCACTTAGGTAGCTCTAGTCTGTTGGCTATCTACAATCGCTATAGGTAGCTAACTACCCGTTACTACCTTTGATCGCCCTGGGTAGCCAGCTCCCCTAAGCTACCCGTTCTTAGCGCCTACAGCCATAGTCCTCGTTGATTAGCTTATACTACGCCTTGCATGCCCTACTAGGCCTCTTTTTATGGTTGGTTCGTGACAAAACTATAATAGAACGAAGAGAGTAAAACAATATATAACGAAATATCTAGTCTAACTACTTTAAAAGGGTTTAATCTATAAGGAGGTAAACTTAATAGATTAAATAATACTTTAGTAAAGCTAAAAGGTCTATAACAAGTTTAATATAACTAGTTTTAAAAATACAATTAATATTATAATCTAATTGCTTTACTAAGGAAGCTCTAAGCTCCCTTATCAACGAGTAACTAACTACCTACATTATATATATATTGCTTCCTTTATCTAGGTACTCTTTATCCCCAAGTCCCTTGTAGCTTGTCACCTTTATTACTAGTAATAAAGGCGATTATTACCCTTTTTACATGTAACTCCTGTAATTATCACTGCTGTCGCTAGTGATAATGGTGACTCTTCCCTAATTGGTTATCTAAGCGATTGGCTGCTGGAGTGTCCTATGTTCTGGCTGTGGCTCCTCTGGGCTCTCTAGGCGGCTGCTTGTGATAGGCGGTTAAAATATAGAAAGAAAGATAGATAGATTGAATCGAGTGCTAATTTCCTATTTTGGCTATTACGCTACGAACTATGGTAGCGAGGGTAGTAACTATAGTGATGCGAAATTCGTGGTGATTATACCCCTAAGACTAGGTAGTGTGGATATCCCCCTAATAACTACCTATTGAGGTATGGTACCCCATCCTCTAGTATCATTGACTCCTACGCTGGCACGTACCGCGTCTCATAGTTGATGTATCTAAATTTGCTAATTCATTGCCATTACCTCGTACATAGCCCACCATCACCCTGCTGCCCTGCCCGCCTCCGAGTCCTCCCCCAACCCTCGCCCTAGCCCTTAAAAATAACTCAACAATCACTGCTTGCCGAATCTGTAACCAACCTGATACAATGACAATGAATGCCTTGTTTCTCTGTCTGGCCGCCAACGTCCACTCCATACCCCCATACCCCTTTGTTGGTGGTCGAGCCCGGAGCCGCCATGTGCCGCCAGGGGTAAACGCACACGGTGCAGCGGGTGACAGTCATGTGAGCACCGCTTTGCGCTTTGTTGGTTGTTCGCGACCCGAGTTGGCGGCCTGCGGTATGCACTATGTGCTTTCGGCTGTCAACCAACAATTGGATCAAACTATCAGCCGCCCGCGGCCGGCCTGGTGGCCCGGTCAGCATGGCTCGTTCGTGGCCATCTCAGATACTGGCACCTTTCTCTGGCGCATCCGGGGTTTCGTCTCGGGTTTAGCCATGACGACGAATCGTCTGGTGCTTGTTTTGCCCTGGGCTACCAACTTGGTCGGCAATGCCTCGACAACACACTGGCCAGACCAAAAATGAGGGGCTCCCCTCAAGGCGCACTGGGAAGATTGAGATTAGCTGGCTTTCGTGGCTCGAGAGAGTTGAGTTGGTTGCTCTAGAATGCCCATGTGAGCGCGCGCCTAACGAGGACGGGCAAAGGCGCGGGACAAAGGAGACGTTCAGTGCCCACAACGACGGTACACACCGACTCATAAGTATCGCATGGCTATTCACTTCAACCCGAGAGACCTTCTTGTCTCCTCACCTTCCTTCCCCGCCTCCCTCTTCCCTCTTTACCTTCTTTTTCTCCCAACATCTCCTCCTCCTCCTCGTATCCATCACTCAGGTCATCCCAGCTTCTCTACCACCACCACGTCCCCTCCTCCCCCAACATCGCGACCACTCCCAACCTACCGCACGTGCATCAACCCCCACCAACCTCCAACATGGACCACCCAACCGTCCCCGCGTCCGAACCCCACCCCCCTACTCTCGTCCGCTCCAACGCCTCCCTGGGCACTTCCGTCCCTGCCGCCGCGCGTCCCCCTTCCCCAGCGCCCTCCGAGATCCTCCCCTGCGACCCCCACCCCCCAACCCTCGTCCGCTCCAACGCCTCCCTGGGGGCCTCTGTCCCTGCCGCCGCGCGTCCCCCTTCCCCGGCGCCCTGAGTCCCCGGCCTCTTCCGAGCGGCCCCGCGCCGTCGCCTGCGACGCCCCCTCGGATGTCTCTTCCGAGGCTGCCTCTCCCGAGCCGGTCACCGTCATGCCTGGCGAGCCCCCTTCTGAGGAGTTGTCAGAGGACCACCCCGATACCTCTTGAGGCGTATTTCCCTGCCGCTGGCCATTGTCCCCTCCGATGCCTCCTCGGATTCTGAGTTCGATACCTCTTCCGAGACGTCTTCCCCGTGCCGCTGACCATCGTGCCTCCCCGTGGTTCAGCGGCCCGGTCATCCTTGCCCCCGCCAACCAACGACCCCCCTCTGGAGCGGGGAGAGGGGGGACGGGTGTGAAATAGGGTGGATGTGGGTGGGGATGGATATGACTTTTTGGGTGATGGGTTGGTGGGTGGGTGGCTGGGGTTGGTGGGCTTGACTAGTGGGTTGCTCTTGGAGGACGACGCCTAGTAGGATGATGGCCGGCAAGGTTGACCAACACCCCAGCGCAGATCTAAGGTTGTTTGACTTTTCCCATTTCTCTTACTCATTAGGGTTCTCTTGGGGGTGTCGTGGGTTCTGGTTTGCTATTGGCTTGGTTTCTTTCTTGTCTCCTCTGTCGTTGTCCTCGTGCTGTGGGATCCTCACATTGGCAATTTGTTCTTGGAGGATCCGGGGGACGCATTGGACAGGTTCAAGCAGATTGAAAAGGATCTTGGGAAGCACCCACACTCGTTTGTAACTACGGATGGATCAGACAGCAGTCGTAGATCGATCACCACGCTCTTTACGCATTAGGTCTTCTTGTGATCAGTGAGTGCACCTCAGCCCAGGACGATGAGGATGGAGAGGTTGGTGGTCACGCTCGCCGGGGTAAACGTGGGGCAAGGGGGCAATGGAAGCACGGAGCGGATATTCCCAAAAGGGATATCCGGCAGTGAGCACAGTCGGTTCGTCAGCTCCGGGCTCCATCGCATCACCCTCCCCTGCCATCGAACAACCATCAATTCGATCAAGCCGAACATTGGAGCAGCGCACAGAGGACTGTCTCATCCGACCATATCCGGGACCATAAGATTATTGAGCCTAATCGAGAAGTTCCGCCATGCCATGCCACAAGGCCCTCACCGATGTCAAGAGCCGCGATGCATCTGCTGCGCTGCTGCTGCGGATCTGCGGCCAACGCTAACTTTACAGTGGACCCCAGCATTCCGAGCAGGCGGGAATCGTCGGCCGAGACACAGGACCATCCGGCTCGGTGTCGTGTCGCCATGCAAACCCCATCCACCATCCACGGCATCCTTCAGATAAAATAAGGCAGCCACGGGACGCCCGGCGTACTGTTGTAACTTCTCTCTACTTGCGCTGCATTCAAGAACTACTTGTGATTTTACACCTTTGTGGAATTGACGGGAGCCAGAAAGACGCGAGCCAGCCGGAGTCAAACGACCGCGGAACCGAGTGGGGATCGGACCGCCTCAGGCCCGCGCAAGGATGAGAGGGCGCCAGCTGGTGACAGGGCTGTCGGAATGCCTCCCTCGGAGGGCATGCAGGTTACAGGCCCGTCGTTGGACATCACAACACCAACAACAAGTCCGGCGGTCGACGGGCGGACCATCACATTCCTCGGGCAACTCCTCAGCAGGCGAGAATGGCGGCCGGAGTTGGAACAGCGCCGCTCTGGCGGTCGCCGGCGCCATGGGGGTAGCTGGATTTGGCGCCGGCGTGTTGTTTACCAGGAACAGTGACAGTGGCGAGGCCAAGTTGCAAGGGAATAATACCACGCCAACAACACCAGCCTACGCCAACCACGCCGAGATGCTGCAGGCCGCCAACGAGATCGCCCGGGTGCTGGGCCAGGACGCAGTCTGTTACGACGCCGACGTGCTTGAGCACCACGGCCACTCGGACTGGTCCACCTCCAACTCGCCCGGCCGCGCCGTGGCAGTCGTCTATCCCAAGTCGACCGAGGACGTGTCGGCCATCGCCCGCATCTGCCACCGCCGCAACGTACCCATGGTACCCTTCGGCGCCGGGTCCAGCATCGAGGGCAACTTCTCGCAGCCGCACTCGGGCATCTGCATCGACTTCTCCTACATGGACAAGATCCTCGCCTTCCACCCAGACGATATGGACGTCGTGGTGCAGCCGGGCGTGAACTGGGTCGACCTGAACAACCACATCGCCAGCAGTGGCCTGTTCGCTCCGATGGACCCCTCGCCGACCGCCACCGTCGGCGGCATGGTCTCGACCAACTGCTCCGGCACCAACGCCTTCCGCTACGGCACCATGAAGGACTGGGTCCTCAACCTGACCGTCGTTCTCGCCGACGGCACCGTCATCAAGACGCGCCGCCGCCCGCGCAAGACCTCGGCCGGCTATAACCTCACCTCGCTCTTCGTCGGCGCCGAAGGCACCCTCGGCATCGTGACCGAGGCGACCCTCAAGCTCGCCCCGATCCCGCAAGCCACCAGCGTGGCCGTCGTGCCCTTCCCGACCATCCGCTCGGCCGCGGCGACGGCCACCGCCCTGATCCGCTCCGGCATCCAGCTCGCCGCCCTTGAAATCATGGACGAGCAGCAGATGGCCATCCTCAACGCCCACGGAAGCCCGACGGTCCGCAAACGCCACTGGGCCGAACAACCCACCCTCTTCCTCAAGTTCAGCGGCACGACCGAATCAGTACAATCCGACATCTCCCGCATCTCCGCCCTGATCGCAGCACAAACCAACAACACCGCCCCATTCATCTCAGCCCGCACCAAGCAGGAAGAACACGACCTCTGGGCAGCCCGCAAGGAGTCCCTCTTCACCATGACTAGCATCCGCCCGGCCGGGTACGAGATGTGGTCGACGGACGTGGCGGTGCCCGTGTCGCGCCTCGCCGAGATCATCGACTGGTCCAAGCGCGAGTGCAGCCAGCTGGGCATCTTCGCGAGCGTCATCGGCCACGTCGGCGACGGCAACTTCCACGTCGCCATGATGTACGATCCGCGCGACGCCGAGCAGGCTGCGGCTGTGGGCCGGTGTGTGCACCGTATGATGGACAAGGCGCTGGAGATGGAGGGGACTGTGTCCGGCGAGCATGCCATTGGGATTGGGAAGAAGGCGTGTTTGCGGGACGAGCTGGGGGAGGAGACTATCGGGGTTATGAGGGCGCTTAAGAGGGCTGTGGACCCGAAGGGGGTTATGAACCCTGGCAAGGTGTTTGACTAGGTATTGTATGTCTTGAACGGTGGCTGTTGGGGAGGGGCGAGTTGTCATGTAGGGAAGCATTCGGTTGATGGCATCTGTGTACATACATACTTAACACATACATACCCCTGAATCAGGAATCCAGGCGGAGATGCGACTGTGTTCACCACCGCACGCTCTTGAACGAGACAGGCACGCACGCTCAAAAAGTCCACGATAACGAACGAAACAAAATTACAATGCAAAAGAACTGATATTAGGTAACACGGCAGTGACAATGACATTAGGTATCCCCCCAACCCCAAACTCCAACTCCAACTCCAACAGAAGCACAAACAAAACTCACCTGGGCCTTACGCCTCCCCACCCCCCAAAACCTCCCTCGCCATCGCCCGTCCCGCCGCCCTCCCCGAAAAGATACACCCCCCCAAAAACGTCCCCTCCAACGAGCTATACCCATGCACCCCACCGCCCCCAAACCCGGCCGCCTCCCCAGCCGCATACAACCCCGGAAACGGCGTCCCATCCGCCCGCATAACATTACTCTCCAGATTCGTCTCAATCCCCCCCAGCGTCTTCCGCGTGAGTAGGTTCATGCGCACGGCAATCAGCGGGCCGTGTTTCCCGACATCCAACAGGCGGTGGGGCGGGGCAATGCGGCTGCGCCGGTCGGGCCAGTAGGTGCGTGCGTTGTGGACGAGCATGGCCTGGGCGTCTTTGGAGTAGGTGTTTACGAACTGGCCGTCGCGGGTTTCGATGACGTCTTTGAGTTGGGTGTAGTCGAGTTGCGGTGCGTTGGGGACGGTGGCGATGAGGTCGTTCATGCCTTTGACGAGGTCCTCGAGGTTGTCGCGCATGACAAAGTCGGCGCCGTGTTGGACAAAGTTTTGGACGGGGATCGTGCCTTTGGCGCTGAAGACGCGCTGTTTGAGGACTTTCCAGAAGGATTTGCCGGTTACGTCGGGGTTTTGTTCCGAGCCGGAGAGGGCGAACTCGCGCGCGACGATGGATTGGTCCGCGATGAACCATGTGTAGTCGTAGCCGGTGCTGCAAATGTGTTTGAGCGTGGCGAGCGTGTCGCAGCCGGGGTAGAGGAAGGGAGGGAGGCGCTTGCCGGTGGCGTCGAGCCAGAGGGAGGAGGGGGCGGGGAGCACGCGGATGCCATGGCCCGGCCAGATGGGGTTCCAGTTGGCGAGGCCCTCGGTGTAGTGCCACATTCTGTCGCGGTTGATGATGTTGGCGCCGGCCGTCTCGGAAATGTCGATCATGCGGCCGTCAACGTGCGCCGGGACGCCGATGACAAAGTTCTTGGGCACGGTCGGGCCGAGGCGGTCGACGGGCCAGCACGCCTTGACCTTTTCGACGTTGCCGCCGATGCCGCCCGAGGAGACCAGCACGGCAGAGCCGTGGATCTCAAACTCGCCCACGACAGTCCTGGATGACTTGACGCCTCGGGGCGAGTCGTCCGGCTCCAACACGCGTCCCCTGACACCAACCGCACGCCCCGTCTTGTCGTCCACGATGACCTCATCGACCATGTGCCGGAACTTGAACTCGACGATGCCCTTCTTCTCGGCCGCCCTGACGGGCTCGGCAAAGACGCGCACGACCTCTGGGCCGGTGCCCCATGTTATGTGGAATCGCGGGACCGAATTGCCGTGGCCGTCGCCGCGCCCGTCGCCGCGCTCGGCCCAGCCGACGTTCATAAGGAAGCCGATGCCGCGGGCCTTGACGTAGCTCTCCATGTCGTCGGCGGCAAAGTTGACAAAGGCCTCGGCCCACTTGCGCGGCCAGTAGTCCTCCTTCTCGCGGTCGAAGCGGGCCGAGCCGAACCAGTCGCGCATGGCCAGCTCGCGCGAGTCCTTGATGCCCATGCGGCGCTGCTCGGCCGAGTCGACGCAGAAGAGCCCGCCGAGCGACCAGAAGGCCTGGCCGCCCAGGCAGGCCTCGTTCTCCTGGTCCAGGATGAGGGTCGGGACGTTTTGTTCTGACAGCTCAAAGGCGGCGACGAGGCCTGCAAGCCCGCTGCCGACGATAATGACGGGTTTCTTGTCTGTGTCTGTGGCCATCTTGTCGAGGGGTTCAGGGTCAGGTTTGGGGTCGAGGGCTGAGGGTCGAGGGTCGAGGGTTGACGGTCGGGTGTAGAATCTGGGCCTCGGGGGCAGTTCGAGCGAGCGGTCAGGGGGAGGGACGGCGGCGTCAAGGTCGGATTGAGGTTCTGGTGAAGAGGAGGTGCGGAGATGAGGACTGAGGACGCGAGGGAGTGCGGAAGCACAAATTCACTAGTGCATCCCGATGTCAGCTTGCCAATTGCTTGGGGATTCGTCACCAATTGGGCCCTGGGGGTAGTTATTGTTTCGGGCAACCATCGACTGGTCCCCGGCTCACGAGGAAGGATGCAGTGGAGGTTCGTGCCTCGGTTCGGCATTTTGGTGCGACTTCCCCGCGTCAGCGAGTGGAGGGTTGGAGTTGTTATCGCCCAGAAGGGCAGGAACAGCACGTCAGCAGTGAGCAGCTCGAGTTTAATGCGAGTGTTGGGTGGGGCCACAGCAGCTGGCCGACTCCACCCCCCAGGTTCCCCAGATCTCTGGTGGGGCAGGGGCACGTGCTGCGGCCATGTTGGCAGCTGGCATTCCAGCTTTTCCAGGCGCCAGTGTTTCAACTTTCACCCGAGCACTCGCCCATCTCACACTCAAAACATTTCACCTCAACCACCACGGATTTTCATCCAAGATTCTGTGGTAGTCCCGCGGTCTGACTGCCCTCGACTTCTTTTTTTCTTAGATATATTTACATGAGTGCGCTACTATCTTCACGTCGGAGTCCTGTTCCACGCACCGTGGCAAGGGAGTTCCTGCGCGGCATTGGATGCTGCTGGCCTCGGGTGACCATTCAACAGTCACAAAAAGCACCGGCGGCTCCTTGGAAGACGCTCAACACGGCCACATCAAGGGGTGTTACGCCGTGGTTATCCCCGTGTGTCTGGGTATCCGCATGCCTCGTCTGACGACACGGGGAACAGGGAAGTTCGGGGGCTGTCCTCTGCAGTCCAGGCGTCCACGGTCCAGGACAGATCATTGCCAAATCAGGGCGCAAAAAACGTGGTGGGCGAGCTAAAATACCAGATCCCGGCGTCAATCATCGGGACCCGCCGATCTTCCGACCGCCGACCCAAGGATCGGGGACGGAGATGTTAATGAGTGTAACACGGATGGTCCGTTCAGCTTCACTCAAGTTTGAGCCCTGTTGCGCCTCTTGCGGTTGAGGAAACTGCCTCGAGAGCCTTGACTGTCTTGACGGGGCTAATTATAACATACCCGACACCACGACTCCAACGACACGCACCGCGTACCTGCACTTGGCCTCTCTCAAACCTCATCTTGCCTGGCTACGAGGTGAGCCATGAGCTCGGCCTCAGCACCACTGCCGAAAGGCATCATGCAGCATGCAGGATGATGCCCAGGACAAGAACGACGAGGTTGCCCGCATGGTCAGCAACCCCCCCAAACAAACATGATAAGTTGACAAAAACCTGCATCAACTCGCAAACGTCGGGATGCATTTGTGTAATACTGATTGTCCAACCAAAGACCCCGATGGTGCCAGCAGACACAGTGTTCCCCATCATTACCAAGCACACCCCACCTCGTTCCAACTGTAACAACTATCACCGCCACAAACCCGCCACCCGCTAATGCTGAAACAGCGCTTGTTCTGGTTCTCGAAGTAAAAATGGCCCCTCTTATGAGACACATCCACACAGTAATTCTTCAGGCCAGGGACTTGTTTTGCCTCGTGGCAGCCGTCATCGACGTTGATCCCCCCATAGGCGCCGAATGCCGTATACCAAACTCCCCTGTCCACACATATGTTGGTGTAACAGGTGCTCGTGATCTCGACATGATCCGCCGCAACGGTGGCGACAAGCGGAGCGAGAACGGCGAGGGTTGAGAGGCGCATCGTGGGCTGAAGAGAGCGAGCAGAGTGCCTACTGATATCCAGTCAGGCACAGTGGTCAGAAGCAGAAAGTGGCCCTTGAATTGCCAAGGAGATGGATGAGAGCTGGCTTACTCGGGCAGTGTTTTGTTTCTGCTTGGTGCTGGTTCAAGCCAAGTATTGAGACGCCGCAGTGAAGTCGCGATGTTGCTGGTGACTCAAGCCAGGTCTTCAAAGTTTCGTTTCAAGTGCAGGAGATGGCAACAGGTTAAATAAGAAGGCATCCAAGCATCCTCCTCCAATTTGAAGCCTCCGGCGGGTGGCCGGTGAGCCCAGACGGTAGACCCCAACTTGGATGCAACGTCTTGATGTTAACCGAGAGCAACAAGCGCCCAACAAGCCGTCTCTCGCCCCATGTCAGTCTGGACGTCAAAAATTAAGGCTCATATTTCCGCCGACCGCCGTTCCGGAGAATGGCCTTGCCAGAAACAGAACAACCCCTTGGCCCATGCGCAACGGGCGTCGCCTGCATAACCGTTGAGTGCAGCGCAACCTGACGTTCGCATCGCGGCCAAATTACCACCAACCGGCCGCACGCCTCACCAATGAGAGACTTTGAGAATGGGAATCCTGTGTTTGCGAGCCGGTCGCCATGTCTTGATAAGAAATCGCGCTCGAACTCTTTAATTAATCGCAGGTGAAGTCATGAGATTCCTCCACAGTCGGCCCAGTTTCCAATCGTTTCCATGCGAGCTTGCGAGGTTGGTGCTTCCAGCTGCATATGTCTGTCCAAACAAGTCATCAAGTCGTCAAGGCATCTGCAGAACACTTCACCGCGAAGTGCATCATTGCCCGGGATTCGGGAATGCCGCACCGGGCCGGTCGTCGGAGCGCAACCCAGCGGCCACAACCATCTTAGTCTGCCCAGCTCTGGCCGCACAACAATCCCAGCTTCGTCATGGCGCCACACCGCACACCGCACACCGCACACCGGGTCTTCGACTACCCCTTCAACGAGCCAAACATGAACTTGGCGTGGTTCGATCCATCCTTAATATCCGCCAAGAGCCCTGTTAGTTTGCCCACCAGCGGACTCCGCTCAAAACTGGAAGCACCCACGCACCATACGCACTGTTTCTCTTGTTGCTTTGCTTCTGCCGTTCCAGCTCTTCTTTTCCTTCTCCCCGGGCCGGAGACCATTTGAGAAATACACGTACTCTTGAAAAACACCTTCCAAATCTGGGACTTGAACATTATTACCCACCCGCCGCGCCCTTCCAACGCCTTGGACCGACCGACCGACCGACCGACCGACTCCTCCGCCCTCGGTCGGGTTGGTTCTCGCCTCGCCTCGTCCCGTCCTGTCATCCGGGGTCCGGGTCTTCTGCGCAAACCCTCCAGCCAACCAACCGCTCCAGCAGCGTCAACACCGCAGGCCTGGTCCGCGCCGACCACATCCAATAGCTGTACGCGCTGGTTTCCGTTTCCGGACGTGCAAGACCCCAGGCCTCGCTCGCGCCGCAAGTTTCGAGTCCAGCTGGCCGCCTCCGCCCCGAGATAAGATGCCCTGCACGGCCTGCCAGGTCAAGATCAAGATAAGTCTCGGGTCGGCCTGTTGCTCGTGGTCGTGGTCGTGGTCGTGCATCTCGATTGATGAGTCCGTTGCGATATTAGGATGCTGGCGAGTTTGGTTTCTCAGTGAGATTGGCTTGGAGCTGGATATGAGGTGAAAGACGTGAATGAGCCTGGGTGTTAAAGGGATGCGGTTTATCGATCGTGATCTGTTGCGCGGGTATGTTCTCTCGTATATCGAGTTGATGCTGAGATGATAGATGTCATGCATGTGATCATGAGTTTGGTGCTGTGTCCACGGGCCGGATCACGTTGTCTGGGCTGGCGGTGGACGTCGAGATCAACGAACGGGATCTCGATTCTAATTTTGATGCGGCAATTATCGCTTGTCCTGTCAAAGTATTAGTATGCCATGCTCAGGAACCAAAGGAAAGGGGAAGCCCTGTGAGCCGTGTGGGAGTACCTAAGTACGATGGCTGGTTGATGAGGTTAAGACGACGGGTTTTGATGCGGGCCCCTGGCAAATCCTCAAGAAGACTGTGTTCTGTCTGACACTCTGGGGCCAGCCGGAGTTTGGTCTCGTCGTGTCGCTTGGTACATGGTGTTGACAGAGGTGAAGGACGCGATGTTGCCCGGCGGGCTAAGAGTTACGTTTAGGCCATGGTTTCGGAGGGTCGGCGTGTTTGAGATGTGGTATGAGAGCAGAGAGTTTTTGAGGAGAGGTGTGAGGAGGGAAGGGGTTTGTCATGATTCGAATGGTGGATGTCAGTCGGGCTAATTAACACTAGGAACGGGGAATGTTTCGGTTCGAGGTTGGACGGGGACCAGTCTGCTTCACCAATATCACCGGACAGGCAATGATGGAGCATGTCGAAATGTCCATGAGTTCATCTTCTAAAGAAAGATAATTACCTAATCAAAATGGGACTCATAACAATACATGTTTATATTCAAGCCTCCATGTCACCCTGCCAAAATTCAGCGAGACCGTGAACCTGGCCGACGCACTAGACCACACATTCCCGTTGATATGTTGCTAATCACACATGATACATGGCCCAAACGGCCAAACCTCACTTCATAGAGGGACCGGTGTATTTGGTAGAGCTGGTAATTGTGGCTGATGATCAGACAGACACGACACCCCTGATTGGCATATCGCGCCGGGAATTCTAATAGCTCCCGGTGGCTTAACAAGGGGGGTTCTCAGACAGGTTATACAGGAGCTGGCACACTCTGCCGCTGACATGCAGCCCCGGGACACAATATTACCCATCATACTTCGGTCTCACAGCTCAAACTCAAGATAATTATACAAAAGTCTGATCTATCCCTTTGGGTATGGCAGTCTGGAGGGATTACAGTTTCCAGCCGGCGGGCCTGTATTCCTTAAATCACCTAACCACCGAGTTCCTTTTCCCGTCATCTTATTCTCATTGTCTAACCTCTCCATGGCGTCCTTGTTCCGAGCACACGCCGTCTGCCCAGTCAGAACACGTCATACATGTATACTACCCCAAATCTCTATTGGACGTCAACCAAAGACTGCATCTTCATCTGCCGGCTTACGAGCGCTTGTCAAGTGACACGATGTCAAACCGGCCAGAGCCATGACGAGCCAGCATTGGCCACCGTTGCCCATAGCTGCCGATAGGTGTCGGATAGTTCGCCCTGACTTAGTCTGACAAGGAGGGGAAGGTTGGAGAAAGGAAGCCAAAGACTCATAGATGTCGACTATCGCTGTTCCCCAGCTGCAACGTCCCGTGTCTTGCCGCCCTGGGTTGCAGCCTGGGCAGTATCCTGCATCGCACTGCATATGAACCCGTCAGCGGCTATTATACTTGGCAATGGCTCGCACAGACGGAGAGCCAGCCCGAGGGCGGCACAGTACCGGTGGCGTCGGCATTGCTTTGCTGGCGCCGGGAGGTGAGAAGGTTCGTGGCTTTATTATTGGCGATGAGGGTGAGCAGAGTATGGTTCCCGGGGGCTTTATTGTTCTTGGCCGTGCTGACGTTGCCCAGGATTTGCGGATCGAGATGTTTTAAAATATGCCAGCCAAGCGAAAGCCCGGGGTGTGATCCTACACCTCGATGCGACATGGGCAAGCGAGCCAAGCTGATGTTTTTAAAAGGACCATCTAACTTCATCTTCACTGCCCATCCCCGTCAAACCTCCATCCGCTTCAGCTCCACCGCCCACCGCGAGCTTCAAGATGGTCGTCCGCCACAATTTCCGCAGGTTAGTTTCCTACCAACGTCTCCAGGGCCTGTGGCGTTTCTAACAACCCCTGTCCGCCTCCAGTCATGCGCACGAGGAGGGCATCCCGGGCACCGTAAACCTCCAAGCCCAGGACGGCGAGGAGACACATTACGGACAGGCCCTCTTCCCGGTGCCGTCAGCCGACCCCAACGACCCGCTGCAATGGCCCGCGTGGAAGAAGCACACCATCATGTTCATCTGCTGCGCCTACTCCTTCCTGGGCATCTCGGCCCTCCTTGGCCCGTCGACCTACATCGGCCTGTGGTCCGCCGAGTTTGGCGTCGACGCCAACACGGCGGCCGGCCTCGTCAACTACCCGAATCTGGTCTTCGGGTTTGGCAACTTCATCCTGATCCCACTGTACCGCAAGATCGGCCGCCGCCCCGTCATCCTGCTGTCCCTGCTTATGTACGCAGCGGGCGTCATTGGCGCCTCCCAAGCAACCACCTACTCCGGCCTGATGGGTGCCCGCATCGTGCACTCGTTTGGGTCTGGCGTGTGCGAGGCGCTCCCCGTGCAGCTGGTCAACGATATCTTCTTCCTGCACGAGCGCGGCAAGAAGCTCGGCTGGTATACCATCGCGCTGTGCCTCGGCGCGACGGGGCCCATGTTCTCGGGCTTCATGCTCTCGGCCGGCTACTCGTGGCACCTTTTCTTTTACGTCGAGTTTGCCTTTGCCGGCGCCCTGCTCATCCTCGCCTTTTTCTTCCTCGAAGAATCCATGTACTTCCGCAAACCCATCCCGCCGCCCTCCTCCGCCCCCAGCGGCACCGACCTGCCCCCCATCAGCACCAAACCCAAAGACTCCATCTCGGAGCACTCAACCCCCACCACACCCACCCCCTCCCTCCCGCCACGCAAGACCTTCACCCAACAACTCGCCCTCTTCGGCCCAACAGACCCGACCACCCCCTGGCGTGCCACCCTCCTCATGCCACTCCGCGCCTTCACCTACCTCCTCGTCCCCTCCACCTTCTGGGTGATAACCACCTACGGCATCTTCATCGGGCTCTGCGGCTTCTCCTTCAACTTCGTCTTCCCGCTCAAGATTGTTGCGCCGCCCTACAACTGGCCGCAGACCAGCGCCGGCCTGCACGCGCTGTCGACGCTGGTCGGGTTCGCGTGCGCCTTGCCCTTTCTTCCCGCGAGTGATGTGCTGGCGGCGCGGTTGACGAAGCGGAATGGGGGTGTGCGCGAGGCGGAGATGCGGTTGGGGGTGTTGTTCCCCGCGATGTTGGCTGCGCCTGCGGGGCAGGTGTTGTTTGGGATGGCGGCGGAGAAGGATCTGCATTGGGCGTGTTATTTTGTGGCGATTGGGTTGACGCAGTGGGCGGGGTATTTTTATTTTACGGTGACGCTGGCTTATGCGGTTGATTCGCATAATGCGAATCTGTCGGAGCAGCTGATTATTATGAACTTGGGGAAGCAGGCGATTAGTTTTGGGTTCAGCTTGGAGCTGCTGAACTGGATTCTGAAGTATGGGTACGCGACCATCATTATTGGCGCGTTTGTGCCCATCCTGGTGGTCAACTGCTTGATGGTGGTGGTGTTTATGGTCTGGGGCAGGAGAATCAGAGTGGCCACGGCGAACTCGTGGCTCGCGAGATTCCACGCGAAGACGATTGTGGTCGGCGAGGGCCACTAATCTGCTGAATTGGCAGATGGCGAGGGGACTTGGCTTTGGGTTGTTTTAGTTTGCCGGAGCGTTGGTGTCGGCAGCCTGTGCAAGTTCAAATTGATCAACGCTTATTTGTCTGTCTGGTGGTCTCCTGAAAACAAAACAACTGTTGCGTGGGGAAATTCGGGAGCGGCATGAAATACGGCAAAGTTTCAGAAAAGAGAGTGAATGATTAAACGGTACGACTAGTATTAAGTATATACTCGGGAAGTATGGACACCGCATCGTGCCACCGACTTTGATGCCAGTACAACAATGAAACAACAGACCCGACTGGGCCAAAGACTTACCTTCGCCCGGACCTCGGCATCGTCTTAGGCAAAGAGGACCGTGGCCCACCCAATGGCGGCAGCCAGGAGAACGCTGCCCGTCAGCCCCAAGGCAGCCGCGCCGTTGACCATGGGCTCCTCCTTGCTGGTCTGGGGGCAAATGCCAGTACCAGAGAGCGTAGCCGCCGGCACATAGACCTTCGGCTCGCCGAGGCCCATGTGCATGGTCACATTGCCAAAGGAATCGGCCGTGTTGGTGTGGCAGCCGAGGACCTCGACCACCGCCTCGTTCGCCCCGAAACCACCGACGCTGACGTCGTAGCCGCCTCCCTTGCTGCTCTTGTTGTTGATGCAGAAGACAATCTGGCTGCCGGAAGGGCCCTTCTTGAGGCAGAGGTGGTTGACGTCGGCCCAGAGAGTGGTGGAAGTCTTGGAGATGTACTCGGGGGACAGCTTGATGGCGTTGTTGCGGACCTTGTTCAACGTCGCAGTGAGGGCGTAGAGCGGGGCCGACTTGTCGTACTTGGAAGTCCAGAGCGGCTCGCGGTTGAACGGGGTGCCGTTGCCCTTGAAGTGCTGCTCCTGACCTTGGTAGACTGCGGGGCTGTTAGTTTTTTACCTTTCTGCCGCAGCTGACCTCCTCAACCCGGGAAGCGCCGGGAGGGAAAACTGACCTGTGGGAATGCCGTCGTTCAAGAGGATGTAGGTCATGGCGTTCTTGGCGAGCGCGAGGTCGTCGTTGCGGTTGGCGAAGCGGGGCATATCGTGGTTCTCAATGAAGCTGCCGAGGAGGGTGGTGTCGTTGCAAGTCGAGGCGGCCGCGTTGCGCAGCTTGGCAACCTCGACGAGCGAGCCGCCGTTAAACGCCTCGTTCAGCGGGTAGTACTCGAGGTAGTTGGGCATGCCCGGGAGCAGCCCGAGGGTCTGGTACCGGCACATGTCGAGGGCCTCGCCCGTCAGAACCTCGCCCCACGCGAACACGCCCGAGGCTTCGACGAACTGGGGAAGGAAATCATCGTTGACGTGCTTGGCAGCGTCGATGCGGAGGCCGTCGATCGAGTAGTTGGAGACCAGTCCCTTGACCCACTTGCTCAGCTCGTCCACGACCGGCTTCGTCTCGGTGGCCAGGTCGGCGAGCGCAACGCCGTAGGGGTAGAGCCAGCAGTTTTGGTAGTCGGTTGTGTTCTCCCACTGCGTCACATTGCAGTACGGGTGGAAGTACTTCTTGTCGTTGAACGGGTTGAACTTGGAGTAGTCGACCTTGGGAGGGACCACGTTGTCGAAGGCCTGGACCATGTTGTTGACGACGACATCAACCATGAGCAGCATGTCACGCTTGTGCAGCTCGGCCACGAGGTCCTTGAAGTCCTTCTCGGTGCCAAACTTGTTATTGAGGGCGTAGTTGTCGACGGACCAGTAGCCGTGGTAAGCATCGCCCACCGCGGTGTGGTCCTCGATGTTCTTGACGATGGGACTGATCTGGACGGCAGTGAAGCCCATATCTGCACGAGTTATTGAGTTAGTCACACGAGGCAAGCGCAATCACACCGGCAAAACACCAGCTGACCAGATGCAGCAGCTCACTCACCCTGGATGTAGTCCAGCTTGTTGATGAGTCCCCTCCAAGTGCCACCGCAGAACAGGTGCATCTCGCAATCGACATTCGTAGAACCGTCCGTTTGGGCAAAACGGTCAATCATGACCTGGTAAATGGACCGCGACTTCCACTCTGTGGCATTGGCTGCGGAGCCCAGGCCGGCAAAGGCCACGGCCGAGGCGACGGCCGCGCTGAGAAACGAAGGCCGCATGGTTGCAATGAAGAATACGTCGATGTTGTCCTTCTTTGGTGCTCAAAGGTCGCCGCAGACAGGATGGCTCGATACTTGTAAGTCGGCGTGACAGGATGGCTCGGAAGCACCGGTTTCCTCGGCCGTTTGTTTGTCTTGGTTTCTCTTTCTTTCCTTGAACGAATGACTGGGATGGGATGTCCAAAATGGCTGCTCCTCCTCGGTTCTCTTTCTCTCCTCCGCTTCCAACACGGCAGCACGGCAACAACGGAACAAACGAGTGTGGTGAAGCGCCGCGGGTGACGGCGACAACGTTGACGTGGATAATGAATGAGAGTATGTACGGCGCCGTTAAAGGTACTGGTTCGGTGAGAGGGTCCAAAGGTCCCAAAAGTCCGGGGGAGCAGCAGGCCATGTTCAACATGAAGTCGCTGGGCTGGCTGGCGTGTGACCGTCCGTCTTGCCCCGTACCGGCCTGGCGGGCCACATCGCCCAAGCAGTTACCCGAGGCCAGCATCTGATGGGACGGGGGCGCTTGGATGGGGTGTCCTTGGCCGGACTTTCTGCCGTTATTTTTTATTAGCTGCACTAGTCACTTCACTTCCACACTGGGCAATTCCCAATCACGCTCGTATGAATGGAGATGGATCATGGCCCATGGGCCATCTCAGGGGTAGTGGAGTCGTCCTTTGATGCTTGCCGGGGTTCCCGGGTGCTGAGTCGTGTCTGGCGCGAGCCGAGCCTCAGCCCCGGCCACCCGCCCCCCGCTGGCCCCAAAAAGCGAAACAAGGAAAAATAAACGTGGAAAAAATAAAAATGGAGAGAACAGAACGAAATCGAGTCTCCTACATGACTGTCTCAGATGCTTGTGTCTTGTTGGTCTCTGCGCAGATGACGTTGGACGGTTGGATGGCAGTCTCTTGTGCATGTTGTGCATGTGTTGGGTGCCCTGGGTTGGGAGTGGGTTGTCAGATCTTAATCTGGCATTTTCAGTTGCACAGCCAAAAAAAAAAGGGCCCAAAGAATGTTCTCAGCAGGGAATTTTCCGCATTGAGCACGACAGGCAGGGGTGTCGCTACCCTTGGCGCTTGGCAGGGGGGCCAGCAATGCCTACGTGGGTCCGCGAAAACCACTGGATGGAAAGCCAGACGGATCCATGTGGAGCTACAGAACTCCATTTTTCGACATTTTTGACACACGACCGACCCGACACAATCACAGCGAAGAATAGCGACGAGGGGCGAGGGGGGCGACTTCGCCAGCGCAGCAGCAGGAGCCAGGCACCCACCGACGGCCAGATACAGCGATTGCCCCTGAGATCACCCCCTTCAATCGGCACCGTTTGGCGCGGACCGGGCGATTGCGCTACGCAGGCCCAGCAGCACACCGCAAGATGGCAGGGCTCCAGTGCCCCAGTGCCCCCAGGACAAATCGGTCAGCAAGGGAAGATGCCGACCCCGACCGGCGTCGACTGTCCCAGCCTCAGCGGAACCTGGAACCCATGCCGGCCATGCATCCCATCCGGGATAACCAACCTAACGGCAATGCATGCTATCAACACCGGATGCTTGCTTACTAAGTATTAACGTTTAACCTAACGATAGTTAAAGAATTCTCTTCATCTCTCTTGGCCCCCCGCTACCTCCCTTCGACCTTCCATGCCCAGGCCTGATCGTCCTCGTCCCGCTCGTATCGGCTGGGACCCAATGCCTCGCGCCAGGACTGACAGATTGCAAAGTAGGGCCGGCGCGACGAGGACATTGCACTCCAGATTGTGGCCATCCGGGAGCCCAGAAATTACTCGAAATGCCAGCAGACCAACCTCGTATCCGGCGAGACCCATCCATCCAGGGGGCCACTCGGGCCATCCGCCCTAAGATTGCCCGTTGTGGTAATGCGCTGGTGGAGCAGACGCGGCGAAAATCAGATGGCATTCTCCACCCACGCAGGGTTTGCACGCGATGACCCGAACTTGGCCCGGCTCGAGCCCGGCCAAAACAGGAGTTTCTGGATGCTGCCCGTTCGTCCCTGGCCAAAACACCCTCGCTGGAGCCGCCAAGGATCTGGCTGCCGCGTTCTCCCCTTCCAGACGATTCAGCAGAGCCAATGCTGCTTGCTTGCGGAGCATTCGTCCTGCTGCTGCGTTGCCGAACGAGACGTTGATGAAGCACCCCCAAGCCGGGCTGGGCTGCGGGAGTGGCAAACGGGCCATGGAGACGGGGATGGGACCAAACAACGACCACCTCCAGGCCTGGCAGCATCCCCCGTCACCGCGCCAGACTGTGCACAAACTCCGCCCACAGGAAATGCCGGGGTCGATTTCGCACCCAGGGGTCAAATTTGGAAAAGGCGGCGTACCGCGAAAGAGCGGAGTTACTCAGTTTGTCAAGGCCCTTTTGGGCATTGGACAGCATCCCAGCCATCGATGGGCTGACAGGCTCCGCCAGACATTCACTTTCCGCCTTCCGAGCGGGTCGTGGCCACAGCCATGGATCTCCGCTCTTGAAGCCTCCTCCTGGTGGACTGGAGCTCGTTTAGCCACCTGTAATGCGTTCCTCCTGAAGTTGCTGCCTCCTGTCCTGTGGTCAGACAGGTTGTTCGTCGTGCTGCCGTGGGGTTCCCAGCACAGGGGTCGTTCATGAAGCAAGCTGCCACTTGGGCCCGGGGTTGTACACTATCTTTTCCTCCTCCACCTCATGTCATCGCCAATCTCTCACTGCTCTCTGCATGTCCAGCTCTGAAGCTGTGCTGCCTTTCGTTTGCTTTCTTCTTCTCTCCCGTCTCTCGTTTGCTTTGCATGTAGCGTCGCTCCCCATGATAGGAGGGCGACAGTGACGATGACTCGTCCCTCATTCCTTTCTGGCCTGCTTCTCACACTCTTCGCGGCCAGCACCTTTGTTTCCGCCCTTCGATACGACGAGAGCGAGGCCCCCTGGAACCTGAACACCGAGCGACTAGCCACCGACCCCCTCAAGTACAATGGCAGCCGGCCTCTTGGCTTCAAGTATTTTGAGAGCCCCCCGAACTGGCGCATGCCCTTCTACACCGTCTTCCTCGACCGTTTCGTCAATGGCAACCCCGATAACGACGACAAAAATGGCACCATCTACGAGACCGATATTATGAGCACCCAGCTGCGGTTCGGTGGTGACCTGGAGGGCTTGAAAGACTCGTTGGATTATATTGCTGGCATGGGGATCAAGGTACGCCGCAACCACCCAACCTGGGCCCCGGGGGCCTCGTGGAACCTCTCTCTCTGTGCTGACTCGGGATAGGGCATCTACATCGCAGGGTCTCCGTTCATCAATTTGCCATGGGGCGCCGATTCTTACTCTGTATGTTGTCGCCCCCTCCTGTCCTCCTGACCGTGCGCCGTGCACGCTGTTAACCTCCCAAACTTAGCCGATCGACTTGACCCTCCTCGACAAGCACTACGGCACCGTTAAGGACTGGCAAGATGCCATCGACGAGATCCATCGCCGCGGCATGTGGGTAGTGCTGGACAATACCATGGCGACGTAAGCAACCCCGAGGATGTTCCGAGGAGGCCGGCAGAGGTCTGACGCAAGGAATAGGATGAGCGACTTGATCGGTTTCGAAGGTTACCTCAACGAAAGCACGCCGTTCCTGACCAAGGAACATAAAGTCTTGTGGAAGTCCGACAGGCGTTATCCCGACTTCGACATTGGCAACGACTACAACGAGACGTGCGAGTATCCCCAGTTTTGGTACGAAGACGGGACGCGCCTGGACCAGCAGTCGTTGGGGCTTAAGGGCTGCTACAACAGCGATTTCGATCAGTACGGCGATATCGAGGCCTTTGGTGTTTTTGAGGACTGGAAGCGTCAGCTCGCCAAGTTCGCCTCGGTTCAGGACCGTCTGCGCGATTGGCATCCTTCGGTAGCTGCGCGGATCCAGCATTTCTCGTGCATGGCCATCCAACAGCTGGATCTTGACGGGTTCCGTATCGACAAGGCCGTCCAGGTCACAGTGGATGCCCAGGCGGCTTTCAGCGAGGCTATGCGCGAATGCGCCGGGAACGTCGGCAAAAAGAACTTTGTCGTGCTCGGCGAAATCACCAGTGGTAACACCCTGGGTTCGATTTATCTGGGCCGGGGCCGCGAGCCCAAGGCGATCGAAAAGCTGAAGGACGCCGCTCACGCAATGACCTTGACCCCGCCAAAGACCGACAACACGGGCATGTTCATAAGGGACGCGGGCAAGAATGCGCTTGACGGCGGTGCCTTCCATTACTCTGTTTACCGTGGCTTGACGCGCTTCCTCGGCCTCAGCGGCAACCTGGAGGCTGGATACGACTTCCCACCACCGCTGGACTGGGTGACGGCTTGGGATCACATGGTGCGCACGAATGACTTCTACAACGCCTACACCGGGGATTTCGACCCCCGCCATCTTTACGGCGTGACAAACCAAGATGTTTTCCGTTGGCCGGCCATTGAGAAGGGAACGGAGCGGATGCTTCTCGGTTACTTCATCACTGCCCTTCTTTTGCCCGGTGGCGCCCCTCTGGTGTATTATGGTGAAGAGCAGGAGCTTTATGCTCTGGACGGCACCGCTTCCAACTACGTTTATGGTCGTCAAGCCTTCGCTCCCTCACCTGCGTGGCAAGCCCACGGCTGCTTCGGGCTTCGCCTTGAGCAGTACAAGGGGTGGCCCATCGAGAAAGGAGCCCATGGATGCGAGGATGACACCGTCGCCTACGACCACCGCGATCCCTCGGCACCCATCCGCAACATTTTCCGCCATATGTTTGCCCTCCGCGACACGTTTCCGGTCTTTGAGCATGGCTGGTTGCTCGAGAGCCTCGCCAGGAACACCACGTGGGAATCGCTCCCGGAGAGCTCCAACGCGACCGAGTTCGGCATTTGGAGTGTCGTTCGAGGCATGAAACCAGTCGTTCAGAACGACACGGATCCGCCCATCTGGTTGGTTTTCCACAATCGTCCGAACACCACTATCTACGAGTCGGATTGCAGCGACAAGGAGAAGGCGTTCGTGGCGCCCTTCGACGCCGGATCCAAGGTCCAGAACCTGTTTCGCGAAGACGATATCTTTGAGCTGGAAGAGTCGGCGCGCACGAACGGCTTTACTAACAAAACTGCGGGATGTCGCAGCAGCATCACCCTGGAGCCGTACGAGTTCCGAGCCTACGTGCCATCCGAGCTGTGGGCGAAATCCCGGCCAGCGCCCATGATCACCAAATTCACACCCGGCCACGATGCTCACATCGACTCGACAGACCAAAATGGTCTCCTTGGCAACATCACCATCGAGTATAACGTCGAGATGGATTGCGATGCCGTCTTCGACGCCTTGTCCGCCAACGTCACAAGAGATGCGTCTGAACCGACAGTTCTCAAGTTTGGCGACTACAAGTGCGGATCGTTCAAAAACGACACCGAGAGCTGGCGCTCCTACACTGGCGCCATCAAGTCAGTCTGGAGGTTGGAAACCCAGCTGCAGAATGTTCCGGAAGGCATCGTGAAGGTCACGGTGGGCAACGTGAAGTCCAAGAATAGGGGTTTCACCAACTCTACCGACCATTTCCTCATCCGATTCGGCCAAAGGAAGTTCAATCCTGTCGTGTGGCCTCAGGCGAACTACTCGCGCAGCCTCCTCGCCATAGAAGGAGACACCCTCAAGGTCCAACACACCGCCCCTGGCGCCACTCACTGGCGGTACACGACGACCTGGGGATCCAAGTGGAGCGAGTGGAAACCGTACGACGGCAAAAGCGAGTCAATTTCGGACATGATCTCTGATTGGAAGGGAACCGACCTGCAGAAATGGGCAGGCAAACATCTCACGGTTCAGTACTACAGCAAGCCATTGGGATCCTCGGCTTTCGTTCAGCACTCCGACAGTGCTGAGACCTTGCAGCGTGCATTCCCCCACATCAGAATTCATGGCCCCTACAACAAATGGGGTTACGACGCAGGCTTGCCTGGCTCGATGGACTTGGTGGCCGACCATACGTGGGAATTGCACTACATGTACGAGTGGCCGGCGAACTTTCAACTCAACATTTGGGGCATCAACGAGGACAACCAGCCAGACGTCGGGGCCATCTACGGTGACATTGACAACGACCACATCGTCGACCGCCTTCCTCCGAGCAGTCTGGCACAGAATGTCATCAACATCACTGGCCCGCCGCCGATGCCAGCCCTCGCCTACAAGCTCGTTTATAACGACCAGACTTGGAGGTTTGACTACGAACCTGCTGGCCATATCGGCCTCCAAATTCTCATCTTTGTCCTCCTGGCCGTCCTGCCTGTTCTGACCGCCGTGCTTGCTGGCTGGATCTACATGCGCAGCTTCTACCAAGTCAAGGTGAACAAGTCTGGCTTTACCGCCAAAGGATGGATGCCTCTGGGTCTCAGCAACCTTTCCAGACTCGACTTCAAGTCCAAAGCTGCGGTTGAGATGAACGCCATTCCGTCGCCTCCCCCGAGTGGTGCCATGGTTACTGTTGGTGGCGCTGGCGGCCGGCGGACCGTCCTTATCGCCACCATGGAGTACAACATCGACGACTTCAACATCAAGATCAAGATTGGTGGTTTGGGTGTCATGGCCCAGCTGATGGGATCGGCGCTCTCCCACGTCGACCTGATCTGGGTTATCCCTGTGGTTGGCGATGTCGACTATCCCACTGACCGCATGACGCATGCCGAGTCCATGTTCGTCAATGTCATGGGCCAGCCCTACGAGATTGAGGTCTACTACTACACGGCCAAGAACATCACGTACGTTCTCCTCGACTGCCCGATCTTCCGCAAGCAGACAAAAGCGGACCCCTACATTGCCCGCATGGACGACATCGAGAGCGCCATCTTGTATGCCGCATGGAACAGCTGCATCGCCGAGACGATCCGCCGTTTCCCTGTCGACGTTTATCACATTAACGACTACCATGGTGCTGCGGCTCCGCTCTATCTCCTGCCGCAGACGATTCCCTGCTGTCTCTCTCTCCACAACGCCGAGTTCCAGGGCATGTGGCCCATGCGGACCCCAGAGGAGCAAAAGGAGGTTTGTGATGTCTTCAACCTGCCGCCCGAAGTGGTCAAGGACTACGTTCAGTACGGCTCAGTCTTCAACTTGCTGCATGCCGCTGCTAGCTATCTCCGCATCCATCAGCGCGGCTTTGGCGCCGTCGGTGTGTCGAGGAAGTATGGCGATCGTTCCCTCGCCCGTTACCCCATTTTCTGGAGCTTGAAGAACATCGGGCAACTGCCAAATCCTGACCCGTCAGATACCGCCGACTGGAATCCCGACAAGGACGTTTCCAAGCAGTCCAAGGACGTCGAGGTTGACCAGAGCTTTGAGGAGAAGAGGGCTGGTCTTCGGCGTCAAGCACAGGAGTGGGCTGGTCTGGAAGTGGACCCGACCGCCGAACTCTTTGTGTTCGTCGGTCGCTGGAGTTTACAGAAGGGCGTGGATCTCATCGCCGATATCTTCCCCAGCATCCTTGAGAAATATCCGAAGACGCAGCTAATCTGCGTTGGTCCGGTTATCGACCTGTACGGCCGTTTTGCGGCTCTGAAGCTCCAGAAGCTGATGGAGAAATACCCGAAGAGAGTCTTCAGCAAGCCGGAGTTTACTCAACTGCCGCCTTACATCTTCAGCGGTGCGGAATTCGCCCTCATCCCCTCCCGTGACGAGCCCTTCGGCCTGGTTGCCGTCGAGTTCGGCAGAAAGGGTGCCTTGGGTGTTGGCGCCCGCGTCGGAGGTCTCGGTCAGATGCCGGGCTTCTGGTACACCGTCGAGTCGATGACCCCGTCCCATCTTCTCCAGCAATTCCGGCAGGCCATCGTCTCAGCCCTCGACTGCAAAACCTCCAAGCGAGCGCTCATGCGCGCCTGGAGTGCCAAGCAGCGGTTCCCCGTCGCGCAGTGGATCAAGCAGTTGGATGAGCTCTACAGCGAGTCCATCCGGATCCACAACAAGGAGTCCAGAAAGAAGAAGCTCGAATCACTCAGTCCCAGCCCCAATCCAACCCGGCCCTCGTCCCGGCCGGGAACCCCGAGCAGCATGGCCGCCTACGGTGAGCATGGCTCTGCCCAAGTCTTCAGCCCTGGGCCCGAGACGACCCTGGTGCCGCCATCGCCGGTGGCCTCCCCGAGCCCAAGATTACTCATGAGCCCCGACCTGCCCACCCCGTCTACCCCGTGGCTTGCCGCGAGATCCAGCTCACCTCGCGATTCCACGGCAAGCTCCATCAACGGCGGGTTTTATGCCAATCCCTCGGCGCGGGAGAGTACCATCAGCGTCGACAGCTTTGCCATCCGTGCGCAAAGGGACGGCTTGGCCTCACCTGGTCTGCCGCCCGCGGACTTCGGTCTGGCTCCGCCTCGTCCCACCCTTGGTCAGAGCCACCGCAACAGCAGTCTATTGAGTCTTCCGGATGTTGTCGGCGACAGGCACGACTTGAAGCTGCAACAGGTAGACCAGTTCTTCAACGACTCCAGTGGCGAGTACTACGCCATGTTCGAGGAGATGCTCGACGACCTCACCGCGAATAACTCGACAAGCGACATGTGCATCGAGTCGTTCATCAAGAAGAGCGAGAAGGAGTGGTTCGGGAGGTACCGCGACGCGAAGCTTGGTCGGCACAGGGAGTCCCGGATGGGGAGCCCGGCAAACAGCCGGCCGGTATCGCGGAACGAGCAAAGACGGAACGAGTCTGTTGTCAGCCGCGGACGCCAACGGCACCGCAGCATGACCCCGAGCAGCCTGGCCAGATCGGTGTTCGAGATCTCGCCGCCCCCCGATGGTCATGCTCATGTTGACGATGAGTTCCTGCTGGGCGATGGATACCAGGCGCCTACAGGGTTGAAGAAGTAAGGCTACCCGGCTTTCCCACGTGCATCTTATCCGTGCTAACTGTATCTTTAGGTTCATGTCTATCCGCCTCGGCGACTGGCCGATCTACTCGTTCTTCCTCGCTCTCGGCCAGGTCATCTCGGTCAGCTCGTACCAGATTGTCCTCCTCACCGGCGAGACCACTCAGACACCCGAGAAGCTGTACATGGTTGCGGCAACATACATCGGAACCTCACTCATCTGGTGGGCCATGGAACGGAACTTCAAGTCCGTCTACGCCCTCTCGGCTCCCTGGTTCTTCTTCGGCATTGCCTTCCTCTTCATTGGTGTCGCTCCGTTTATCCCCGACTGGCGGGTAGCCAACAAGCTCGAGGACGCCGCGACGTGTTTCTATGCCGCTGGCGCCAGCAGCGGTGCCCTGACCTTTGCCCTGAACTTTGGCGATGAAGGTGCGTGGCTCATTCCCCTCATGGTATCCTTCTTCTGGGCTCAGCTGACAGTATTCTAATCCAGGTGGTGCACCGACGAAACAATGGATCACGCGTGCCCTGACCGTCTCCGGCTTTGCGCAAGTCTACAGCATTGGCCTCTGGTACTGGGGTTCCATCGTCGCCAACACGGACCCCACTGCAACCGTCTTTGTCGGCACCTCCAATGTTCCTCAGGCCGTTGTCATCGCGGTCCCCGTCGCCATCCTCTTCTGGGTCATCGGCATCATCCTCTACCTCGGCCTGCCCGACTTCTACCGCCAGTCCCCTGCCAAGATCCCGGGCTTCTACATCTCCCTGTACCGCCGCAAGATCGTGCCCTGGTTCTTCGTCATGATCATCCTGCAGAACTACTGGCTGTCGGCGCCCTACGGTCGCAGCTGGCAGTTCCTGTTCAACACGCAGCACGTGCCTGGGTGGGGCATCTTCATCCTCGCGCTTGGGTTCTACGTCGGGCTCTGGGCGCTGGTGCTCTACGCGTTTTCGTACTTCTCGGACGAGCACACGTGGCTGTTGCCCATCTTCGCCATTGGCCTGTGCGCGCCGCGCTGGGCGCAGGAGTTCTGGGGCACCAGCGGTATCGGCTGGTACCTGCCGTGGGCGGGAGGGCCGATCGGGTCGACCATCGTGTCGAGGTGTCTGTGGCTGTGGCTCGGTCTGCTGGATAACATCCAGGGTGTGGGTCTCGGCATGCTGTTGTTGGCGACGCTGACGAGGCAGCACGTCATGACCGTGTTGATCGGCGCGCAGGTGATTGGTAGCGCGTTCACAATGCTGGGGCGGGCGACGAGTCCCAACTCGCTCACGCCGCACACGACGTTCCCGGATTTCTCGCAGGGCGTGTATCCCGGGGTCGCCAGTCCTTTCTTTTGGGTGTGTTTGGGGTTCCAGTTGATCATTCCCTTTGGGTTCTTCAAGTTCTTCCGGAAGGAGCAGGTCGCGAAGCCGTAGTGCTTCTTGGGTGGTCATTGGAAGGGGAAATGGGAATGGAATGGATCTTTTTTTTCCCTTTTCGGTTTGGCTTAGGTTGGCGATTTGCGATATATGTAATTAGAGTTTGTATGAGGTTTGGTTTGGCTTGGGGGTGTACGAGCATTACCTAGACGATCATTGACGGATATACACAACTAATAGACTTAGACTTTTGGATTTCTAAGTCGTTTTGCATTTGCTGTTCACTGTTTGGCGCTGGGGCAGGGGCTGATGGTACCTACCTACCTGTGTTGCCGGGCACGTTCAGGGGAGGAAGGTGTTCTTGGTTCGGTTCAACCTCAACTGGCAGGAGAAACTCGGAGCGACCATCCAAGAACACCGTCTTTCTGCGACGACGTTCCTCTTGCACCAAACACCATCCGCATGCCTACCCTCAGCGAAGCCGAGCGACCCCGTCTTTACTTCTTCCCCTCCCCTCCGTTGGCGCCCCCTCACTCGCTGGTCTCTTTGTAAGTGTTTACTTGTTCCCTCTCCTATCCCGTTCGACGTACGCAACTAACGGAACCATGCAGTTCCGCAAGACCCTACCTCCTCCAACGCTGTTCCTGTCTCGAGATATTACAGTAGCAGACAGAAGACATGACTTCGATGTCAACCCCCGGCAACGATAATGGATCCTCACAAGCGCACGCGCAGGGCCCGCTGTGGTACAAGTTGGTGGTCGATGAATCTGGCATCGTGTACTTTGTGGCTTCATGCCCGGGTATCCAAAGGGGCGAATATGGACGACCCAAGCGTCAAATCGAAATCGGGCATTCCCTCAGATATCCTCAGGATCTGGAAGCGCATCGCCAACTCGCCAGGCAAAGACATCCTGGGACAGGACTGTGGTTTCTGGAATCCCAAGATGTTCAGCTGTGGCTCAACCTGCCCGGCCTCACGCTGTTCTGCCCCGGAGTTGCGGGTGCAGGCAAATCGGTGCTCATGGCGCAGGTCGTCGATGAGCTTGTTGGACGCATGGCGGGAGACGACAACAAAACCGCAGTTGTTGCCTGTCTGTACGATCTTCAGCCCCGAGATGTCCCTGACAATGTAGCCGGCGTCCGTTACTTGGCTGCACTCCTTGACCAGATCGCCGCCGCAGAGCATGCGAACCGGACGGGTCAGCCACTGCCATCGCCGTTCCCGGCGCGCGCGCGCGTCTTCGTGGAGGCAACAAAACTCCCGATGTACATCCAGTGGTGCCTCTCGCGGTTCAAACGGGCCTACATCATCTTCGACGGCATGCAAGGGCGCTGCAAGAACTGCGACGTCTGCGACAGTTCTCTTCTGAGTTACTTTGGGAGTCTTCAACGAGCGGGCCCATGCGTGGTCAACATCCTCATCACGTCCCGGTCCAACGACAGCTTCCGGTTTCGGTATCTTCTTGGCCGTCTCAATCGAGTGCGCAACACACCCCGCCGGAACGTGTTCCGAACCCTCAAGATCCGCGCCAGCCCGGCAGATATCCGCAGCTTCCTCGATGCCGCCCTCAACGTGGCGCCAGCGCTTGGAAAACCAGGGGTCGTTGACCGCGTCAAGCTCCACGAAGTGACCGACGCAGCTTGCGCAGGCGGCGTGTAAGTCCCGGCCAATCCGTTCTCCCTCCCCAGACCCGAACGTGCTCATGCTTTGTTGAATAAAGGTCAGGAGAGTATCAAAAGGCTCTTTGCTAATTTGTCTGGGTCGTAACAGGTTCTTGATTGCCCGTATATTTGCCAATGCTCTGTGGTTCATTGAGAGGCCTGACGCCGGATCGTTGGTCTCAAATCAACTGGCCAGATTTAAACAACAATATCCCATGGATGACAGCTACCAAGCAAGAAAAGATGTCCTCGGCCGCTTGTACACCCACGTCATCAAGTCCATGCAAGATGGGCACCCTCTTAGCCTCCGGGACTTTGTGCCCCGGCTGTTACGGATCCTGGCAGAGGAGAAGGTGAAGCCTTTTGGTTCGTCCCAGCTCGACCTTGTCTGGTTGGCGCGAGAAGATGACCGATATTTGCCTCGTCCGTCGTTGCCCCAGTTCTTGTATTTCTGCGGCGGACTGCTCGAGGTGGACAACTCGAAACAGACTGAGGGGCCCGAGGACAGGAGGGAACTTCGGCTGGTGCACCACTCTTTGCGGGAACACGTGCTGGACAGGCCAAGCGATCCGTGTTTGGGTCACTGGCATGGCATTTTGCCCTTGTGATGTGAATGTGAATTGGTGGATTGCAAGGTGCTGGGTCGAGTGGAGTCAGGGGGTAGCGGAAGGGGATACATATTAGGTGATCAGCGTGTGTAAGTTATTTGTCCAACTGCTCCAGCATCCATCGCCTGTGACGCGTTATCGGTTTCCATCAAGTCTGGTGTGATACAAATTCTAGCAACCCTGAGGCCGGAACAATTTCTGCGACCACACCCTGATCTTCTTGCCGAAGAAGAAACACGGGACGCCGAGCAAGGCAAACACGCCGCAGACAATGGCAAACGTACGCATGGCCCCATCGTACCCGTCCCGCTCAACCCACGGAACGGTTGCGTAGCTCAAGCCGAAACTGATGAAGCCCCGACCAGCAGCCACGATGAGGAGCATCGGACCCGACTCGGCGGGCCAGCTGTCCACCACATAAGTGATCGACATCGTGTTGACGCCCAAGAAGGCGAAGTTGCCAGCCGCGTACGGAATGGCGATGCCAGCCCATGACCACTTGTCCGGGTGCTGGGCGGCCTGGCCATAGATGACACAGGCAATGATGGCAGCAATGCTGGGTAGAATCATCGAGATGAGACGGAACTCAGGCTATTGCGAGATATTAGGTCAATCCATCCATCTACCTGTGAGGGGCTTCACAAAACGGGGTTCTCATACCTGGTACACTCCCTTCTTCATTCTGCTCATCAGCTTGATGCTCCAATCCGAGCCGTAGCCAAGGATGGGAAGGCCAATCATATTGGACAAAATGAGCGCAAGTTGTACAAATCCGAGGAACCCGAACTCGAAAAGGTATGGAGGGCTGAGTAGAACGGGGGCGAAGGTCGACGACTGAAAGACATAGACGCCAAGGAAGGCGCCGTTGAGCAACAGAAACCACACGATGGTTGGGACACAGAAAGACAGCCCGGCGATCTTGTAAAAGATCCACGTCTCCTTCCATCTCGGCGTGAAATGGAGTATCTTCAGATCATGTCTCCATGTTCGGGCACCGTAACGTTCAGGGTCGAGGGTGTGATTCGTTGTGGTTACTACTCGGTCTACTTCGATCGTTAGCAAAGGCGGTTTGCGCTACCAGCGCCGGCTGGGGGGGGGGGGGGGGATAAGTGACTTGACTAACCTTCGCCCTCTAGGACCCTGTCGTACATGGTTTCGGGCACGAGGAAAAAGGCGGCAATAAGAAGGACGCCGTTGACGATGGTGATGACCCCATACCACCACCGAATACCCCAGGCCGGGACAAGGTACGTCGTAGCGACGAACATGGCTCCTGTGCCGACACCCTGGATCGCGCCGTTCCAGACCGCAGCCCTTCCTCGCTGGTGGGTAAAGTGTACCTCCTGCACCATGAACGCCACCAGGGCCTCGCTCTGTCCAGCCGCCATGGAAAGAATGTCGCGTGCGGCGATATGCGAGCCCAAAGACTTGGAGCAGGCGCACCAAATGCCAGAGGCGACCAGGATGATGAGAGACGCGAGAAACACCGGGCGTCGGCCGATGGCAACACAAAGCGGCATGGCGAGGAGATTTCCGACACCCATAAACAGGGTCGGGTACGTGAGCAGATCAGAGACTCGGACTGCGTCCTCGGGCGGGTACATGGCTCTGACTTCGGTGACAACGGCGCCCATTCCGCTAGTGGCGAGGACCGAGAAGGACGAGTACAAGGCAACGATCAGGACAATGACGCTCTTGCGCCATTGCGGCAGATTGAGAGGGTCTAGAAAGCAAAAAAGCAGTGGTGAGCTCGGGGGACTCAACATGGGGTTGAACACATTAGTATTACTCACCCTTGGGGTCTCGACTGGGAGTCGGAACGAGGACGACATCATTAGAGTCCAAGAGCTGCACAGAGCCGGCTTGATGATCCACTGGTGGAGTCAAAGAACCACCATTCTTGTTCTCGAGTGTCTCGATAGACGTCTCCAAGTCGAGTTTTTCGTCCGCCATCTTCGGGAACATGAAGCCTTCGAGTCAGCGCAAATCGAAGACTTGAACCCGGAGGATGAACAACAGAAGGCCGTGATATGCACACGGCGCATCCGCGCGGCTTTGTATACTTGGAGCAAACCCAGCTTGCAGTCCTCATGATGTAGCCAAAGACGCCAGGCCAGGCTAAGCTGTACTGTCACACCTGTGCGTATGCACTTGGCAAAAAAAGGGGGTCCTTCGGCACGGTTCGGGCGAGGTTCGTACCCACATCCCGATGGAACAGGACTCTGCCTTCGCTTTCCCCAGAAATCCACCCTTGCCACGCATACCCCAGATCTCGGCAAATCGATGCGGGGAACTTGCTCGGTAACATCATGCACTATTTCCTGGTCGCAGCACCCCATGTTCCCCAAGACTGACTTTCCGGAACCCCAACAAACTGAACCGAGCCGCGAGCCGGACATTCAACATCCCTTACTCAACATGGACACAAACGAACCGAACGAACCGAACAGACCTACCAAACGGAAGAGGCTTAATTTCGCCTGTAATTACTGTAAGTTCAACTACATGTGCCGGTCCGGTTTTTGACTCTGGTTGCAACTCCAGCATCCACACCTGGCGTTAACCGGTGCGTGACACTTGCCAGGCAGGTCCAAGAAGGTCCGGTGCGACCAGGAGTACCCGTCATGCCGCGGCTGCCTCGCCGCCGGCGTCGAGTGCACCACGACCGACAGACGGCGTCCTGGGCTGGAGGTGCGGCGACGACCTGCCGGCTCGCAAGACCACGGAGTCGGACACAGCCCGGCACCCAGCTCCACATCGTCCCGGCACGTCGAACTCTTGCCGGCGACCGCCCTTGCGAGGCCGCACGTGGTTCAGCGTGGCATGTTCCCGGCCACGCCGGCCTCCGAACTGGCGGCGAATCGGAGTCCTTCGATCATCACAGTGCAAGACGATCTAGGCCCATCGAGTTCCACACATGCAGCCAACCCCCCGGGGCGGTTTGCGGGGCGCTTGCCCATGGCGCCTCGGATCAGTGGGGGCGACACGTTGGAGATCAACACGGGCTGGCTCGAGCTCGCCTTTCATCGTCTGGGGATCCCGTCCCGTTTCGACTCATGCCTGCGGGGCAAGTCGGGGCCAGACGAGTACCTGCCTGCACCGGGCGTCCCGCTGGCCCTGCCTCGAATACCACCGGCAGCCCAGTGTCGAGGCGCCCTCGCGACGTACTACGCCACGGTCCACGTCCTGTATCCCATCCTGGACCCTCCCGTGCTGGACGCTATCTGCGAGGATGTGGTCAACTCTTGCTCGGCTGGGATGCCGATGGTTCAGGCAGAGAGGCTACCGGAGTTCCTCGTATTTTGCCTGGTGTTGGTGTTGGGATCTGCCGAGAACCCCGTCATCGAGTCCTCGGACCTGGCGGGCAGCTACATCGCCTTTTGCGAGACCATGCTCGGCCATGTCCTCGGCTGGGGCACTATCGACGCCGTACGCGTCATCTTTCTGCTTGCCCTCGCCCTCCGGTGGCGCGAGAAGATCACGTCAGCCTGGCCGCTGTCGGGCGTCTGCGTCTCCATTGCCCAGGTGCTGGGCCTCGACCGACAGCGGGGCCATGGGAGGCGGAGTCCTGAGAGGGTCAACGAGGAGGTGGACCAGGAACGACGTCGCGTGTGGTGGTGCGTCTACAGCTTTGAGAAACTGTTTGCTTTCGAGCTGGGCCGCCCATCCATCATATCCGATGCCGACCACGATCAGCTGGAGCCCGCACGGGTGACGAGAAAGGACAACGACGCCAACTTCTTCCATATTGTCATCAGTCTGGCGCGCACCTTGTCCGAAGTCAGCAGACGGAGCATCGCGGCTCGCACAAAGGAGGAGCAGGCGGGCCGTGAGGGGCTCGAGAATGCAGTTCGCTTCAAGGTGGCGACTACCGGGGAGCTCGTCCTCCTGTTGATGCAGTGGGCCGAGAGTCTTCCCAAGCATTTCAGACCAACCTCGGATCTGCTGTGTGAGCCGGCAGAGTTCCCCCTCGCAGCCTTTATTTCGGTCCAATACCACAGCGCGTAAGATTCCATCTAATTACCATGAGACGCCCAGAACGGCTGCTGATTTGTCGCTCGCCTTTCCCTTAGGATGATCATGCTGGTGAGGAACATCCTTCTTGTCAGCGATGAAGCGATTCGCAAAGCAGTGGAGGAGTACGCGGCGGGAGAACCCTGGAGTCAAGTCACGCGGAATGGCCAGGCAATCGTGGCCAACTCGGCCCGTAGCATGGTCAAGATGCTGATGGAGGGCCATGATCTGGGATCCCGCCCTGTCCTGCACACAGTCACGGCGCCGCTCCATGTGCTCTCCGTCTTGTCGGTACACCTTATCAGACATCCGACGTCTCGGCTTGCTAGTTCGGATCTCAGTGTAAGTGTGTGGTTCAGACGAGCCCTTTTCTTCTGCTGGGAGTGATGTTCTTGGTACCTTACTTACACATGCATAACCTTAGTTGATGCAAAACGCTGGAGAGTTTGCCATCGAAAAGTACGAGAGGATCGCCAAGGACAAGAGGGTTCACGGGATCGTGCACCTCCTGGACAACGAAGTGATGAGGATTGTGGCAGTTGCCCAGCCAAAGGTCGCGGCACGATCCCGTAATATTGCCGGACCATCATCGTCGCATCCCGACAACTCCCCCGGTCACCACTCATACTCTGCACACAAGGACGCTGGCGTTGCCTCGCATCAGTCCCCGCGAGGAACCGCCCAGAGCTACGGCGATCTGTCGGCCGAGCTGATGGACCTGTCCGCAGCCATGACAATGCCAATGGGCATGCCGGACATTGCTTGGTCACCTGCGTTGGCAGACGAGATTGGGTGGGACTGGGGCGATTTCAGTCAGCTCTTTGAGGAGCCACCAATATAATAGCATATAGACTGGCCGGCGTCAATCATATTGCGTCATGTCAGCTGTGTAAACGAGCTCGTGATTTCGAAAGTCCCAGTGCCGCGAAAGAGATGTTGGGAACCTCAATTGCTCGGCAGACAGCGTTGATGTCTATACCTTCTCCTTCCTATTCGCTTGTTAGTTTAGAACCTCAATCAGAATTTGGGATCAAATGAAGGGAGAGGATAGTCGTAAAAGAAAAGAGAAGAACAAACAAAAAGAAAAAGAAAAAGAAGAGGAGACCGGATATCAAGATTTGCCTAGCCATTTCTTGTACATAAGGTTCATCGTCTCTTGGTGTTTAAAACACCCGCGAATCAACAGCAAGCGTGAAAATGAGAAGGTGATTGTGTTCTCTCTGCTACTTATGTACACATGCAATGCTAAACCAGTCCAAGTCGGGCCTCGAGCTCAAGCTCCTAGACTAAAGGTACTCCGCGTTCTCCCGTTCCTCCTTTCAATGACCATGACCAACCCTCATTCACGCCGACGCCTGGATGTATGGGATGCCAGTCAACAGAAACCCACGCTCGCTTAGCTCCACCGGCTGCCGAGGCGTCCAGTCATTGTACGGGCAATCCTTGCCGTCCTGGCGCCTAATCGGAACACCGCCGACGTGCATGGCATTGGGCCAGTGGGTGGTGCTCCGGGTCGTCTCAAAGGCGCCCTTCTTGCGGATCAGCTCCTCCTGGGTGGCGTCGGCAACGGGCATGTAGCAGGTGTAGACGCAGAACCGCGGAGCGGTCCCCGACGGCGACAGGTTGTAGTGCGGCGTGCGAGAGTCCCAGAGGAGCAGGTCGCCGGGCTCGGCGTTGACCTTGATCCACTCACAGCCCTTGTCGGCGAGCCACTTCATCCCCTTGTCGGTGAAGCCGTACCACTCCTTGGTCCAGGCCCAGATCTTGTCCGCCTCGCCCTTGAACTCGGCGTGGAACTCCTCGGACAGCAGATGCGCCCCCTACATGTACGATCCGGTCAATACCATGCTGTAATAGAGCTTGGCTTCAAAGTCGGATGAGTGAAGTAACTACTGACCTTGCAGACGATGAGACCACCGTCATTGTCGCCGTTGGGCAGAAGGTTGACGAGACCCTGCAGGCAGCGGAAGCCAGGCTTCTCGGGGTCCTGGTCCTGGTGCGGCCAGGGGGTGTTCCGCTGCAGATCGCTCCGGGGATACGCAAGGTTGACGCCATCAAAAGAGACGATCAAGTCCTCCGTATCGTACACCTTGGCAAAAGCGTCAATTACACCGGGCTCCTGACGGACGCCCCAGGCGAAAGACTCGTGCGCAACACCATATCTGCGGGGATTTTGACTTGATTAGCCAGGGTGTTTGAAGGAGGTGGGGGCTTGGGGGGGCCTGATGAGGACTGGATGGCGTCTCTTACCCAAGACACATGCCCTTCTCATTGATCACAGGCATGTTCTTCTCCACGTAGGTCGAGGGATCATCGCGCTTGAAGCCGAGACCTCCCTTGAAGGTCTCGACGTACTTGTGCATCTCCTCGGCATACTGGTCCGCTCGCTCCCTGGGCACGGCGCCTTTGACAACGCAAAAGCCGTCCCTGAGCAAATCGTCCCTGAAGTCGCCATGCTTGGCATTTGGGGTGGAATAGAGCTTGTTGGGACCCGCAGGCTTCGCTGTGAGGCCGGACCTCAGCTTAACCTCAGCGCCAGCAGCCTGTGAGATAGTCGTCGTCGCCATGGTGATGATTGTTGCGTTGTCAAGAGAAATTGATAGTGATGTTCAGATCTTGGTTGAGAAATAATGTTGAGGTCTGTCTAGAGGATGATACCACGCCGTCTTGTACCTCTTGGGGTGTGGATTGAATGATTCGATGTTGCCTCCGAAGAAGATCCAATCATCCAATGTACCCCGGTGTTCGGCTCGGGTGGGTTACCCGTCGCCCCATGCTCATCTCTCAAGACAACATCGGGTTCTATGAGATCCGAGTTGTCATTCTGGGCCGGAGCCCAACTTCGGTTCGGTTGCAAGTTGGAATGACAAGGCACACCCCGTTTGTTCCCCACCAAGACTCCAGCGCTTCGTCCTCCTCCGGTAACTCAACCAATAGGAGCCCAGAATGTTGCCGAACCGGGCACGCTCCGATCCGCCCAGTCTAGGCCCGGAATACTGACCAATGGGAGAAAGTCTGGAGCAGGTACCACTTTGACTCGCGGATCGGGTGTCAGGAGGAAAGGGGGTCAACCCGAGGCGGTGGTCGGCCCGATGTAAGAGCGGCATCTGTTTGCGCCGGTTTCGTCTTGCAGACAACAACAATGGGCTTCGGATACATGTGGAGGATCAAGATGTCTCCACTTCAAGGGGCCATTGAACCATGGTATGTACATTACCATGTCACCTCAGATGGCCCTTAAGGTTCTCACCTCACTGTCGCCGCTGACACTTTCCTCTGCTGCTGCAAGAAGACTGAGGCCAAACCTTTTACTCTACACTATGGCCAGCAAGATCATGAAAGCACCTGTGGTACCCATCGGCAAGCCCGAGCCTGGCGTTGGGGGGTACCAGCCCCTGAACCCTCGCTCCGAGGTGCTGCCCGCGGGATGGAATGGCTTCAACTCGCGAGCCCTCCCCTCGCCCATTCTGGTTGAGCACGACGTCGCATTTGTCATGCGTGACGGCAAGAAGCTCTACGCCGACGTCTACCGGCCCCCCAACTCAGACGACGCCAATGTCCCAGCCCTCTTGTGTTGGGGCCCGTTCGGCAAAAAGTTCAACGGCCTGGATTCGCTGCGTCTGATGACGCCGTGGAACCTGGGCATTCCCGACGGTACGCTGAGCGGTCTCGAGAAGTTCGAGGCGCCCGATCCCGCCGACTGGGTTCCCGCAGGCTACGCCATCATCAACATCGACTCGAGGGGCTCAGGCGACTCGGAAGGAACCATGGTCATCATGGGCACCCAGGAGGCCGAAGACGGCTACGATACCATTGAGACTGTGGCCAAGCTGCCATGGTGCAACGGCAACGTGGGCTTGGTTGGGAATTCCCATCTTGCCATCGTCCAGTGGTTCATCGCCGCGCTCCAACCACCAAGCCTGAAAGCCATTGCGCCGTGGGAAGGCTGCGGAGACTTGTTCCGTGAGCAGTTCGCCCGCGGAGGCATCTACGCCGGGGACCTGTTCGACAAGCTGATCGTCAAGTACATGCTGCGGGGGCATTACGGCATGGAGAGCTTCAAGGAGATGTTCAAGCAGCACCCCCTGGCCAACTCGTGGTGGAACGACAAGCGGCCGGACATGGAGAAGATCAAGGTTCCGACGTATATCACGGGGACTTGGACCAACACAATGCACGGAATGGGTGCGATCCGCGGCTGGCTCGAGGTCGACACGCCGGACAAGTGTAAGAGAACATCCAGTCCCCTGCTCCTCATACACCGAACTGACATTATTGATAGGGTTGCGGTGGCATCCTTGGCAGGAGTGGTATGACCTCTGGGGAAATCCCCAGGCAAAGACGGAGCTCTTCCAGTTCTTCGACCGGTACCTGAAAGGCGAGGACAACGGCTGGGAGAAGACACCCAAGGTCCGCATGGCGGTTTTGAAGTTCGGAGCTGCTGATCCCATCGAGAATATGGTGGTCGAAGATTTCCCCCTTCCACAAACGGAATACCGGCATCTCTATCTCCAACCCGCGGGCGCCTTGGCCAACGAGGCGCCAAAGGAAGCTTCCGTCGCCTCATACAATTCCGAGTCTGACGAATCCCTTGCCTTCCGGCACACCTTCACACACCAGACCCAACTCATCGGTATGCCAAAGGCCGTTTTGTACATGTCTTGTGACGACTACGACGACATGGACGTGTATGTCCTCATCGAGAAGCTCGACAAAGACGGAAAGCCCATGATGAATCTCAACATCCCCTGGAAGGGCATCCCCGTCAAGTCGTTCGACGAGTTTACGCCCCAGCAGTCGACCGAGGTCGTCCTGTACAAGGGCCCTGTCGGGATTCTGAGGGCGTCACATCGGGCCATCGACCTGGAGAGATCCATTCACCCGAACTGGCCATTCCATCCGCACGAGATTGAGGAGAAGGTTGAGCCGGGGACGGTTGTCAAGCTTGAGATTGGTATCTGGGCCATGGGGATAGAGTATGAGGAGGGGGAGAGCCTCCAGGTTCGCATCAGCGGACGCAATTTGGCTGTCAACAACTTTGGCACACCAGAACACACAGATAACAAGGGCGCTCACAGGGTCCATTTGGGTGGTGATCGTGCTAGCTACATTAGTCTTCCGTTTATACAAAGGTAGAGAGGATGCGCATGGCAATCAAGGGTCATATTACCTTACCGTTTCGACGGAGTCAGATTTTATTGCCTTCGTCCAAGCCTTCTTTTTGTGTTCTGTGCTCAGAATCCTCCCTCATGTTTGACTAACCCAATTTGTTAGCTCGAATCGCACCACTGCAACGCTGTGAGGTCGGCCACTGCTGGCCGCGCCGCGGGAGTTGTGCCCTGCAGTCATGCAGTCAGCAGTGTGGGTGGCGCAGCTGTGAAGAAAGCCGCCGCAGCCAACTACATGTCCCCCACTTTCTTGTGCGTCTTCATGTTTCGGGGCCAGCCGGGCGCGCAAGAATCTGTCCAGAACAGATCTGATCCCTTCAGATTCATGTTCACTGTGTTCACGACGATCCTTATCTTCTGGTTAGGTACCTTACCTGTAGTTATCGCCACGGATTCAGTTTCAATCCCTGAAAATGGCCCTTCCCACAGCGAACGCCAGATTCTGCTCCCTCTGCCAGCGCATCCCTTTTCACAACCTCCCGCCCTTTCCCGACAGTTCTTATACTAGAACACTCACGGGCGAGCAGTTTCTGCATAACCTGGTCCACCGTGACTCTGACCAGCCCATCCCTGAGCCACTGGGCCTCCGTCACCACCCCGACCTGGAGAGCCTGCGCTCCGCAAGCGCCTCAGGCTGCGAGCTATGCTGCGAGATTGAGCGGTATGCCGACGGCGTGCTTAACGACATCGCGTCCATCAATGCGCGTTATGCCTACAATCCGAATCTGCTCGCGAGGACTGCAGATCCCAGCTTTGAGCTGTGGCTGACCCAGCGCGGGGAGGGTGGAGATGGGTTCTGGGTGTCGACAAAGAGCGCGTCTAGACCGGACAGCCTTCTTTCGGTGATTGCTACGTTTGGGTATTGTGCCGAAAGTGGTGAGGCCTACTTTCCCTTTCTCTTTCCCTGGTTCTGCTTCGTTATGTTTGCAAACTGACCGTGTGTCCCCAACCCTTAGCAAGCCCGTTAGCATCAACCTTTCCCGGCCGCCCAATAATTGGGCCACCAGGCAGTAGTGTCCTCGGTCAGATATCCGACTGGGTCGAAGCGTGTGATGCTCACGAACGCTGTGCGGGCCATCATGAGACCCCGCTGCCTACCCGGCTCATTGACATTGGCACACCGGGTTCAGATACCGCAATCCGGCTCGTCGAGCCAGAAGAGGGCACCAAGGGCAGGTACACAGCCCTAAGTTACTGTTGGGGGGCCGCAGTAAACCCCTACGTTACGAGCAGATCGGTACTAGCTTCCAGAAAACTCGGCATCGACATGGCCCACGTTCCTCAGACATTCCAGGACGCGATAGCCGTGACAAGGATGCTGGGAGTCAGATATATCTGGATTGACAGCCTGTGCATCTGCCAGGATGACATGCACGACTGGGAACGAGAGTCAGCCAGGATGGCCGCCGTCTACTCAAACGCGTACCTGACCATCGCAGCGACGGGATCGCCCGACAGCTCGGGCGGCCTCTTCTTTGATCGCCCAAAAAGGCGATATTGCCGCGCAGATTATAAACAAATCGGAAGCGACAACACAACGGATGGCACCGGTCGCACCGCCAATGGCAGCATACTGATAGTCTCCTTGCCAACAGCCAAGGAAGTTATCCGCTCCTACCGCATCGACATGAAGGATGAGCCCTTGAGCACCAGGGGCTGGGGATTCCAAGAGCGCGTGTTGTCTCGGCGTGTCCTGCATTTTGCCCGCGACCAGGTCTGTCTCGAGTGCCTCGAGGGCACTGTCTATGAAGACGGATTGCATATCCCGGAGCGGTATATTTGCACACCATTGGCCGCCGTCCTTGATAACCAGAACCATCAACGCAAGGACTGGGCCTTGCGGGGGTGGCATGATCTCCTGCGGCAGTACAACACGCGGAAGCTGACGGACCCCTCGGACAAGTTCCCGGCGCTTTCAGGCATTGCCAAGGTGTATGCGGATCTGCTCGAGGACGAGTACGTGGCCGGGATGTGGAAGGACTCGATGCTTGAGGGGCTGTGTTGGCAAGGGCTGCGCTGCAAGGCGTTTGACGGCGGCTACCGCGCGCCGTCGTGGTCGTGGGCGTCGGTGGACGGGATAGCCGCGACGGGTTTCCACCGGGCACACCGCGAGGTGGCCACGATCGTGGACTACCACGTCGAGGTGGACGGCGACAACCCGTTCGGCAGAATCAAGGATGCGTGGATCCAAATGGAGGCCTCGCTGGTTCCGCTGTTTCTGTCCACAAAGACCGGCCCGACGGGACACATTTGCCTGGAGACGAGAAGCGGTCAGGGCGAGGGAAACGTCTGCAGTTTCGATACCATCGACGGGAGGTATTCGGTGTCGGCCGAGAGGGTCCGTCAAATGAGTATATTTGCTCTGGCTCTGGTGGGCCTTGTTGGAGAGGGACCTAGGGAGGAGACCAAGGCTGACACCGACACCGAAATTCTGTTTTATATGTGTCTCGTGGTGACCCCCGCGGAGGAGTGTGGCTCCGGGTCGGGGCCCATGAAGCGGGTCGGCTGGATCTTTCTCGAGCAGGAAGATCTTGAGTTCGGGCAGTTGGAGGCTTGTAGGGGTACCGTCACGCTTGTCTGAGCCGTGTTGACTAAGGTAAGCACAGTTTCCTGTCAACAACTGCGGGAAGAATGGACCGACCCGGATGGTGTGCAGCGTCTCAAGCCTTGGGGACTTTGCGATATACTGTATTGACATCAATGTTTGGGTTATCACTCACTCTTCTTTTTGAGGCGTGCAAGGTGCTAGTGCAAACAGATGCGTTTATTTATCTCGATCTTCAATGTCCGAGAGCAGCTCCCACTGATCCTCACCGTTTCCCACGTAAGAGCAGACCCTACCACCCTCCATGTCGACGCCCGTCCACTCCGAGTCCAAGTCATCCCAATCTCTCTCACCATCCCTCTGCCAACTCCCATCCACAAAATCCCACTCCATCCCCCTTATCTCATTCCCGTCCACTGCATCCACCAACCCGCCATCCCACCCACCATCGGGACCCATACACATGGCCTCTCCGTTCCCCTTCCCAGCGGGCCCCTGGCTGTACTTGTACCTCACGGAGTAGACCAGATCATCCCTCACAATATCCCCCAGCCCAAAACCCGGTCTGGCCTCATAATCCCCATTCAACACCTCCTTATCCTTATCCCCTCCATCCTCCCGACCCCCTTCCTCCGTCCACTCCTCCTTCGTTTCTTCCAACCCCTCCTCCGTCACCGCCGACCATGTCCGCCGCCACTGCTTCTCAGGCAACAAATGCGTGGGGCCCACACAACACCGGCACGCCCAGCGTAGCGACGTCCGGTTCCGCCGCGCGTTGGCTGTAAGGTAGGTGAGGAAGCGCTGGTTGGGGATCTTCTTGACTTTGGCACGTTGGTTTTTGTCTTTGTGGATTTGAAACGGCGTGGTGGTGGTGGTGGCGATGGTGTTCTCAAGTTGTTGTTGTCGGAAAAGGTGGCGGTAGTACGCCGCGGCGTCGTCCTCGTAGCTGGTGATGGTCGCAAGCTTGCCCTTGCTCCAGGGGAGGGGGTTGCGGTGGTGATTGCCGCGGGGGTTGGGGTTTGCGGTGGCGGGGCGGCCGCGGAGGTAGCGGGTCGTTGTTGTGAAGGGGGGGAGGGGGTCGAGGGTGAGGTACAGGGCGTGAGGTTCAAGATCCATGACGCTCTCATGGGCGGGTATCAAAGCGTCAAGGTTGGGGAGACTCCAACTTCCAAGCTGTACACAATCCTTTATAGATATGAGTTTATACACATGACCTCCTTTACCAACATGCTCTCGGAATAATATTTACACAGACCAGTTCCTCCTGCATCGTATATTGGTACGGCGAGCCAAATCGGGAGAGGCGCAGTTTGAGGACGGTGAGGACGTCGGGGGTGGCGTTTGTTTGTGGGGCTGGACCCCTTTTCTCGTCCCCTTCCGGCACCCGCCAAGGTACAGCCAACCGCCAACACCAGCATGCAACAGAAAACTTCCCATTCGAATAATGGAATCTATCTTGGCGTCTGGCACACCTCCAACGACCAAAATGCCCCTAGGCATTGTACGACTTCCTGTCGACTATCTAGAGTTCCCGTACCAGAGGCAATGATCAGCTTCAGAGTGACGGAAAGCCCGCTGACCTACACCTTCTACTTCAGCACCCTATCCTCACAACGTCACTCGGTCCTCGCCATCGCCTTCTCCACATGCTCCCGCACCCCTCCTTCCCAATCATCCCAGCACAGACTCAACACGACCGTATCCCTCCCCAGATCCCCGTCCTCGCTCCCCAAAGGCAATGGCCTCCCATTCCCCACCTTATGCTTCTCCACCCCATTCCGAAAGACATAATGCCACCGCAGCACCCCCTCCCGCCGGAACCCCAACCGCTCAGCGACACGGATCGACGCCGCGTTCACGCTGCTCGCCTGCCAGACAACGCGCCTCAAGCCCAGCCCGCCGTCCCGCACGCCGCCCAGCGCGCATCGCAGCATCAGCCCGACGGCGTTGGTCGTCACGTGGGTGCGGTGGAACGCGGGCAGGATCACGATGGCGCCGATCTCGGTCGAGAGGTGCGTGGCCGAGGTGCGCAGGAAGGCGATCATGCCCGCCAGCGCGCCCTCGTCATCCTCGGGCGAGGCCGGGCGGGTCTTGTCAATGACGGCGAGGATGAGGCAGTCGCGGACTTGTGGCGGCCAGGCGGTGAGACACTGCGAGATGAAATCGGAGGCGGTTGTGAATGGTCCGAGTGGCATGTGCGCCCAAAGCTCCGGGTGCGGTGCCGAGTGGGCGATAAAAGTCTCTGCGTGGCGCTCCGCCTGGGGAACTCGTCAGGTTAACAGTCTCATGTGTTGCTGTTCGACCTCTCTTCTGTTTGGGCCATGACTCATCCACGCCCAGGTCGGCAAGGATTGGTGATAAGGGGAAGGGGGAGACAAACGAGGAACGGGGTCAGTTTGACCCTGTCGTTGGCTAGTTCGCCCGTAGGCAGGCGAAAGTCGTTCCCCGAAGACATGTTTGCTGTAATATAGAGCAGAATTGGGCCCGATCACAAGTTGGAGTTATATCACAAGTTGGAGTTGTCAAGAGTCATCCCCACGTCTCCGGTGACTCGCGCTGGGACCCGTCAGGGGTTTTGGGGGGCCGCGGAAACTGATCACGTAAGCCTTGGTATTCCCTCCGATAGCCCCGAGGTTGATGTCACCTTCTACATCGGAGCAACTTTTCCAAAAGGCGGTAATTTGGACGTGCAAGGCTGTAAGCCGTACATGTAGACATCATAGATATGCTAGTAGATAGCAGCACGACAGCAAGAAGAATCCTTTAAGGTTGTCAACAGCACCAACTTTCCACCGCAGTTTAAGCAGATCCATCTCGAGATGTCTTGCAGCAGCCACACCGCCACAATCTCTTTTATATGCCACCGCAAATCCCAGACCGAAGTTGGCCTCGTCAATGGTAATCATGTAGCCGCTGGTGCGCACATTGCACTAGGGGGTCAAGTTATACAGATCTCAAAGGTCAGGAATGGGGGCTGCGACCACTAGTTCCATGGTTTGCACGACGAAGACTGTCGCCGAGTTTGGGGTTCTTGACAGCGACATCAAAGGTACCTATCCGGTTTGACCATCTGAATTGGGCGATACCAGTACCTACACCTGCTTCTGCTGTACAGTGCCCGCTGCAGATTGCAGGCAGCGGATGGTTGGAATTCCCACGGCAAGTGGAAATGGACATGCCCCCTGGTCCCCATATACACGCACAAACCACCAAGAGTGGGTTTTCGCTCTTAGCATACGGTTCAAGCGAGGTATGCGAAACTCTTGTTGGCCGGTTTAAAATGAAGGGGAAAAAATTGCCCGCTAAGGCGAGATGGGAAGCTAGTTATACGGAATATAGGTAGCTTATCCACGGTCTTTCCAGTGTGTCGTCCTCAAGTCCGGTTCGGACCCAGTCTTTTCCTCCCTCCACCGTTCTTACCACCCAACACCAAAAGAAAACCTCCAACAACCGCCGCCATGGTTCGCCCCCTCCTCTCCCTCTCCCTCGCCGCGGGGCTCAGCCTCCTCCCCTCCCTAACGACTGCTTCATACTACCAAGTCGTCAAAGACGGCCCCGACGTCCTCGACGAGTGCGCAGCCTGCCCGCGCATGTACACCACCCTCTACACCTGCGCCCACACAGTCTCCCAACCCACCCGCACCAGCGTCCACGGCTGCGTCTGCCCGCCCCGAGCCTCGGCCGGCTCCGACGACGGCTGGTTTCCCTACATCGACGCGTGCCGGGGCTGTCTCCCCGGCACGGGCACCGACGATTTCTGGGGCAACATGGGCCGGATGTTCAACCACCTGCTGTATGTCTGCCGTGACGAGAGCGGGAACATCACAAGTGATGCGGGGGGTGTGTTGTGTGCGACTGATACAAAAACGGAGGACTGCATGGCGTTGAGGGACGCGTCGGAGGGGCCGACGTGGGTGAGCTTTAGGGCGTGGGGGGAAGAGGAGTACGGTAGCAACAGGACGCAGGTGCTGAATCTGGCGTTGTTTAAGCCCAACACGACGAGTGAGGCGTGGACGACGACGGCTGCGTCGGGAACGGGCACGGGATTGGGGAGTGTTGTGGCGAGCACTACGGGTTCCGCGTCGGGCACGGCGCCGGCGGCTACTGGGGCGGGCAGCCAGACCACGGCGACGGCGAGTGGATCGGCGCGTGCTGCGACGACGACCGGCTCGTCCTCGGCGGCTCGGCTGGGCCAGGGATCGCAGGCGGGTTATGTTTTGGGCGGGCTGCTTCTTGCTTGGATTTCTGGGCTGCTCTAAGGAGACTGGAGGGAGAAGTTGGAGGTTTGTTGCATCGATTGCGGGCATGTCATGTTAATGTCAATGTCAAAGGACAAGTCGCGAGGGTAGCATGGCTGCAGCAGCTTGCTTCCTTTGCGACTTGGCCCTTTCTTAGGTCCCGAGGGAGCAGCCAGAGTTGAAAACTCTTAGTGGTGCGGAAATATGTAATCAAAAGTAATATCTCTAGGCTAGAACTTAGTGTTTGTGGTCTTGCCAACATCACCCCATGACAGTGAACCGTCCTGTGCACCTTCGTCTGTGTTGGAGTTTGCCATCCCCGTTGCAAGCCCTCCACGTCCTCGTCACCGGTGCCGTTTGTCGTCGTTATGGAGACGGTGATGGTCCGAGAACGCGAACGGGTTCTTGTCCAGCAAAACACTGGGAAGACGTGCTGGAGAAGCCAAGCGATCCATGTCTGGGCCACTGGTATGTCATTTTGCGCAACGAATTGGAGGGCATGAGACCGTGACGAAGAACGGCCACGGCCGATCTCAAAGTCGAGGCGAGGAGTCTGGGCAATATATCTTACTGGATGTATTGCTCCTAGATTGCAACACTCTCATGCAGGTAGCTGTCTTTGTAAATGAGCGTTTCGGCGGCAATACGAGCGAAGTTGGCTTTCACAGCTCGTTACCCGGGTTTTTGGTTCAAGGTTCTGCATTCAGGGGTAAGACGGTGCAACGCCGTCATGGCGAACCTGGCTCAACCATGGCCCGAGGGATGCGGAGATGGTTTATTACATGCACACAGCAGCGTTGCGACTGTCCAAGGCTAGTATCGGAGCAAATTGTCCTCTGCCGCTTTTGTCTCGGGGGTTCTGGAACTTAACAGGGGATTGAAGGGCGCGGCGTCGCCTCGGAGCTGGGTTCTGCCGTTCTGGTCCTGGTACCGCAATAAAGGTAGCATTTTATCCGGCCGCACTCTACCAAGCACCAAGACGAGCCCAGGCCAGGACTGACACGTTATACCCCTGCCAAGATGGTCACTCGCGACGAAAATAGATTCAACGGGACGCTGGTTTGCTTGGTTCGCCACCGTGGTCCATGGAGTTCTCAGTGTGCAGCAGTCAACTCTCGAAGCTCAAGATGAGCCCATGTCCCCCGACCAAGTGAGGTGTGCTCAACCAACATTTCTGATTCTTCCCCGCATTAATCATAGTACCCTCAGGCTGGCAGCTGCGGACATTCGAGATGCAGATCCGGAAAGTTCTGTTCGGGCTTGCCAGTCTGTGCGGCCTCGTCCTGCCAGCCTCAGGGGGGAGAGTCAACAGCAGAGGGAGAACAACAAGAGCGGCGGCCGTTCCATCATCACATGTGGTCCACGAAAGACATGCACACCCGCATCTCAAGGGGTGGATCAAGCGCGAGCTTGTGGACGCCGAGGCAACGCTGCCCGTGCGGATCGGGCTTAGGCAATCCAATGTGGACGCCGGGCACGACCGCTTGATGGACATGTACGTTGTCAGCTTGTGTCCGTGAAGTTGTTTTTTTGGTTAAGTAGGTACTGAGACAGATTCAGATCCAACCCACGCTCGCCAAACTATGGCAAACATCTCTCCAGGGGCGAGGTTATTGATCTGTTTGCGCCGGGGAATTACTCGGTGGCAAAGGTCAAGCGCTGGCTTGTCTCGGCTGGTGTTGACGAGGGGAGGCTCACCCAGTCGGCGAACAAACAGGTGAGAGGCTTGAGAAGACAAAGGTGAAGCTGTACTGCTAACACGAACCTCGACTGGGCTGTCAACGACACAGTGGATCCAGTTTGATGCCCCTGCACACGAGCTCGAGGGGCTGCTTCACACCCAGTATCACGTCTTTGAGAACGTTGAAACGGGTATCACGAACATTGCCTGCTCTCAGTCAGTTTGCCTCAAGTTTCTCAACATCAGGCACCATTGGCTGACTTGAACCAAGATACCACGTCCCCCATAACGTCTCACACCACATCGACTACATCACCCCCGGTATCAAGCTCATGTCGGGCGGGTATGACGACAAGATCATGAAGCGGATGGTTGGCCGCCGGCACTTGACGGGAGACTTGGGGGGCAAAGGCCGAAAGGGGGCCGCGGCAAACGCAAACGGTAAAAATCAAGGAAAGGGGAAGGGAAAGGGAAAGAAATGCAAACCTCCCACGCCCGTTGATCCAGGCCCGGACGAGAGCATGTTCAAGGTGACGGGCCCTTGCAGCTACGAGATTTCGCCGCAGTGCATCAGGAGTATGTCTGCAGTCGTCTCCTTTCCAAGATCATTCCTCTGTCACGGGGCTTGCTGACGGACACACCAGCTCAATATCAAATCCCCAACGGCACGAGGGCCACCAAGGGGAACGAACTGGGCATTTTCCAGAGTTTGAACCAGCACTACAGTCAGGAAGATCTTGACACGTACTGGCGAAACATAGCCCCGTACGTTCCCCCCTTTTTTTCTTTGTTTTCTTTTTCCTTCTCCTTCTCCTTCCAACAAAACAGCATGTCAGCTAACTCCAGGTGAATCAACCGGCGACGACTACAGCTGGGTCCCCCAAGGCACACATCCCAAGCTGCGGTCCATCAACGGCGCGCTCGGTCCTACCAACGACACGTCGCAAGCAGGCGACGAGGCCGATCTTGACTTCCAAGTGGCCATCCCGCTGATCTGGCCGCAAAAGACGGTGCTCTTTCAGACCGACGACGAGTGGTACCAGCAGGATCAGCTTCAGGACGACCCCCAGTACCCGGGCTTCTTTAACAGTTTGTTTTTTCTCTCTCCCCCGAGTAAGATACATACGGTACTTGATCTAACCCCAACAAAACCAGCCTTTTTCGACGCCCTCGACGAATCTTACTGCCACCTCACCGCCTTCAACCAAACAGGCAACTGCGCTTCCCCCTCCTGCCGCGACCCGGTCTACCCCAACCCGCACGCACCCCCCACCCAAGGCGGCTACCACGGCGCGCTGATGTGCGGCCGCTACCCACCGACCAACGTGCTTTCGCTCAGCTACAGCGGCACCGAGGACTCCTGGCCGGCCAGCTACATGCGGCGGCAGTGCCTCGAGGTGATGAAGCTCGCGTTGCAGGGCGTGACGGTGGTTGAGTCTTCCGGTGACTTTGGGGTTGGTGGGAGGTGGATGGAGCCCAGGGCTGGGTGTTTGGGTGAGGCGCAGGAGGTGTTCGCGCCGAGGGTCATGGGGAATTGTCCATATGTGCTGAGCGTGGGGGCTACGACGGTGGTGGAGCCTGAGTATCAGTCGCCTGGCGCGGTTGCGAAGTTGGTCGAGATTGCGGCTGACTCGTTTGCGTCTGGTGGCGGGTTTTCGAATGTGTTTGAGCGGCCCAAGTGGCAGGATAAGCATGTGGCAGCGTATCTCGAGGCGGCGAATATGTCGGACTCGGGGTATGTGGTGAACTCCCAGGCGGCAGAGTTGGGGTTTGCTGGTTTGAAGCCGCCGCCAGGGCCCGGGAGGGTGTTTAATATGGCCGGGCGGGGATATCCGGATGTGTCGGCCATGGGGGAGAGCTTCCGGGTCGTGCTCAGGGGGTATCCGAACCGGATGCACGGGACGTCGGTATCGACCCCGATTTGGGCGTCCATTCTTACGCTGATCAATGAAGAGCGGCTGGCGGCGGGAAAGAGCACAATTGGGTTTGTGCACCAGGTGTTGGTGAGCCCCCCTTTTCCTTCTACTGATGGTTGCGTTCATGCATGTGGTCAGTGGTGTATTGTGGTGCCAGTGATGGCTAACGATAACTGTTCCATGACTTTAGTATGACCATCCCGAGGTGTTCACCGACATCACAGAAGGGTCAAATCCCGGTTGTGGAGGAGACGGCTTCCCAGCCAAGGAGGGATGGGATCCTGTCACAGGCCTGGGGTAAGTACACACTCCCCTCATTGAGTTCTGTGTCAACCAGGCGAACGGTATCACTAACACATGCACGTTCAGGTCGCCGGTATACCCCAAGCTGCTGAAGTTATTTATGAGCTTGCCATGAGTGGGAAGCTGTAGGAGCTTGAACATGGACATGTGAACACTTTCCGTTTTTTTATGTTGCTGACACCAGAATCATGTTCAGTAATACTCAGAGTGGACAATACCAAAATGCCAATTTCCTCAGGTGCTTCATTGCTTCTGGGTCCGTCTACGAATCAACACGCTACCCTAGTGATACACTCCCCCTCTCCGTACTCTTTCCGTCCTCTTCCCGCCCTCCCTTGACTCCGCCGATGGATACACCCCTACCTCTTCATTACCATTACCCTCAGCCCCTCCTCACCCCTTGAAAATCGATCAATGAGGACGCAGCTTGGGACGCGACCGGCAGCTTCGAGAAACGGGCTATCAAATCTCACTTTCATCAGTGCCCCAACATCTTGCGCGGGACAACGGGCGAGCGTCGCACCTGGTTGGCCGGGGCCACATATGTGGCTCTGTACAAGGACAAAGGAGTTAGCTATGCGACTCAATAATATCACGCATCAAGGCACGACCAGACTCGAGAGGCAGGCAACACCAAAGAGAAAGCGAAGGGGGGGGGAAAAGACTAACCCCAAATAACTCGTCGGCGGCACCGTCACAAACCCCGTGGTATTAGTCGGATCATCAACATTCCCCGCGGCATTCCCCCGATACGGAATACCCATCTTCTGGCACGCGGCAATATGATCCGGGGGGAACATGCGACCCCTCAACAGGTCAGGCGCCTCAATAATCGTCGCCGTCAGGCCCATCTCCACATGCCACTCAATATGGCAATGGAACAGCCACGTGCCTGGGTTGTCAGCGCGGAAGCGCAGCACGGCGTACGACTTGGCCATGACGGTCACGGTGTCGCGGGAGGGCGGGGACGTGGCGTAGTTGACGTCGCGGCCCGGCCATGGGCCTGCGTTGCTTCGCGGGCGGTCGAGGACTTGGAAGTGGTGCCCGTGCAGGTGGAAGGGGTGGGCGGCTGCGTCGTTGTTGTTGATGACGATTTGTACGATCTCGCCGTTATTGACTACGAAGGGGTTGATTTGGCCGTAGATGGCTGGGTTGGTGTTGTACTGGCCTGTCGTCGCGGCTGTGTACAGCGCCGGCACGCGCTGCGGGATGTAGGTGAGATTGTTGAAGCAAGCCCTAGGGGAGGGGTTAGTGTGCCTAAGGCGGAGGGTGTGGAAATATTGCAGCTGCTCAGGAAAGGAAGGGGGGGATGGACACCCATGTGGCTGTCGGATGTATGTGCATGTAGAGAGAAGAAGAAAGATACACACCGCGGGTAGCCGTTCGCGTCCACGCAAAAGTCAAAGGTGACCTCGATCAACTTGTCGTAGCCGGGGTAGCCCGATACGCCATTATATGCCTTGAAGTGGGCGTCGTCAACGGGCTCCCACTTGTTGACAACATCGAGCTTGGTCAGTGGTTGCGTCCCGTCCATGACGAGATAACCCGTATAGTTCAGCCCCCAGTTCAGTTGGGCGGTCACGTCGGTCCAGTCGCGGTTGATGTCGAGAGACACCAAAAAGGGGAAATTTCCATTGTCCCTGTCGATGGCCGAGATCAACACATCGTACCGCTGGGCGGGCGCGATCCGGAGCTGGTAGGCGTCCTCTTTCGTGATGTACGCCGCGTCATTCATAATGACTGACATGGTGTGAGAGTCGAAGTGGAGCATGGCGGACGCGAAGGCGGCAAAGCTGATGATGCGAATGCGGTACGTCTTGCCCTTGACAAATGGCAGGTGCGCGCCGAGCCCTTCGTTGACGAGGATGTTGTCGGGGAAAGGGGGTAAAAAGTGCACATTGGATGTCGCGAGCATGCTCTGCACAAGGGTGAGGCTATCTGCGTGGTACCTGTGGAGAGCGTCAAAAGGGCCATCTCATGACTTTCAGATGTGATGTCCCTTACCAATCTGAAACTGTCAAGATATATTCCTCATCGTAACTGCCCTTGTACGGGTCATTTGGGTCATGAACAATCATGGGCCCGCGCAGACCATCGGGATACTGCCCCATGTTATGGGAGTGATCTACCCTCTTCTTGTCAGCCCCGTCATGTCATCCAACGCTTCAGGCTTCAAGTTAGATGGAAACTTACACCAGAAGGTGCCAGGATTGTCAAGAACGAACTGGTACTTGATGGTCGAGTCCGGAGGTAGGGGGCACTGGGTGACACCGCTCGGGCCGTCCATCTCTGGCGTGTGAACCTGGTTGATGCCGTGGAAGTGCAGTCCCGTGGTCTGGTTGCCGAGGCTGTTGTGCAGGTTGACGACGATAGTGTCACCTAGGTTGGCGTCAATTGTCGGGCACGGCCATTGTCCGTTGATGCCAATGACGGGCCGGGCAAAGCCGTCCGGGCTTGCCCACACCCAGGTCGCATTCCAGTTGTAGGTGACGATGGCTGCCCTGGCGAAGCCCGCCAGGGACAGGTATAAGAATGACAGAACGATAGACGGCAGCATGGGACTGGCTGCTCTGCAGGCGTAAGGCGGTAATATGAAATGAAAACGAGAGTGGAATCGCGTCGTGGCACGCGACAAAGCAAGAAAGGGCCAACGCAAGGGGTCTGGGGAAGAGAAGGGTGCAGCAAGCGGTTGGTAGAGAGAGAGGGAGAGAAGGTCTTGGCTAATGAGATGGGCAGACGGGCTCTTTTAAGACAGTGGGAGGCTTGAGAGCTGATTCAGCTTTCATGTTGTCTCCATATGTCAAGTCCTTGTTGACGGTGAGTTTGTGTTGAGCCTGCTTCCCCCCCTGACTAACAAGATTGCTTGCTCTGTCTGGCCAGGGGGGGGGCTTTTGGTCGACAAAAATAGAAGCGAAGCGTGTGGCAGCTAATGCGGCATCTCGTTCATGTTGTTGATGCACGCAATAATGGATGACTGCCGCTGTCTGGGGGCGTCTGAAAATGCAAGATGCAACTAGTATCACGCGGTGAATGCGGCTTCTCGTGGTTAAGCAACTATAAGCCATGGCGAAACCTGCAAAGGGGAGTCCGAGCGATGCTTCTTGGGCAATCAAGCCTGCTGCTTAGAGTGGATGTTTAGAAGAAAAGGGTGGGTGGAGAGGCCGAGCCACCTGACGTCGCCTGCTCGTAATCGGGGGACCCAGGAAGGGCTGAAGGTGGATGGATGTGTTTAATGTCGAAGTGCGGTTGCTTGCAGATCAAGTCGGTTCAGCCGCGGGAGGCGGCGGAGATAGGCCAAGGCCAGGGACAGGGTATCCAAATGCAGCTGAGTACGGGAGAGCGAGCAAGGCCCGGTTCCATGGAGGACTTGTAGAGACCCGGTGCAGCGGTACCGGGCCAGTCAGCCCCATGGAAAAGGAAAAGGAAGCGCCGGTGGGGGGCCAAAGCGCGGCGAGGAGACCGGAGAGTGATCCCTCTTCCGGAGTTAACGACTGAGTGCTTATCAGTGCAATTCCGAGGTGAAAAGGGGGGTGGTTAAGTCTTGAACCTGGGGACGGAAGAAGTTGGTTTTCCCCAGCATCCACTTGGTCAACACATGCACGTGCAACAAAAAAAGGAAGAGTCCTATGTTGCGAATAAGATTCGGTCTTTCAATAAGGGGCCAGACGATGCCACCATTGCCATGTTCGGGCCGAGCCGAGCTTGACGATGCGTGAGTCACTCACCGTGGTATCATCTCTACACGTACATACATGCTGTCGCGCGATTGCGTGTCTTCGACGTGGGTTATCAATTCTGGAAGCCCTGAGCCCAACGAGCTGCTGGTCGTCAAGATGCGTCCAAATGGTGTGCTGGCGTCTTCTTCAGTTTTCTTTCGTGTTTCCTGGTCTTCGTGTTTTCACCACTGGGAGTGTGTTTCCATGTCTTCGCTGTGTCGTGTTTCCTTTCATCTTTGCTCTGCTTCTCTCCTGCTGAACTGTGGTTTCCGAGGGGACACGGGGAGATGTTCGTTTCCATTCGTCGCCACAAACCGCCCAGTCCCCGCAGTCCCATACGAACCACGCAATCCAATCCAAATCCAAAGCATTTTATGCTTTGTTGAGGCAGCCAGCCTGGCTCCTCGAAGTGAAGTGGAAGTTGTGTGTTACCGTTCCTGCAAGCCACCGGCTTGACTTGTGCTGCAAGCCGCCTGATATTGGAGTTGGGGCTGCTTTGCAGCATCAAAACAGGGCAGTCCTGGTAACTATGTCCCTGGTGATTCGTTTATGCATGCTCCCATTCGCCAGCGGCAAATGCACAAGAATTCGAAATGAGAAGGAAAACCGAGAACCCGGAATTTGGGACCAGGATCCCAGACAAAAAAATAAAAATCAATAAAAAAAAAATGAGAAACCCCCCAGCCAATATTGTTACTCAAAAGTTCAGAAGCAGAAGTCTTTTCCCAGACTCTTTGGCTTCACCTTGGCCCCAATAATCCTCCCCATCTTTCGTATAGTTGACCTTGGGCTTTCCCAGCACCCGACTTTGGCTTGCGCATGCAGGACGCCTGTTCCGGGCACTAATTGGTCCATCTTGCTGGCTCCACCATCCCCTTTTGGCAACTGCCTGCCGCGCCAAGACGGCGTTCTGCATGTGATTGCGTGACACTAACGCTCGATTAAAATTGTTTTGAGGTAACGTGGCTGACGGACGTGGCTGAGCTTCCACCTCGGCGTGGCTGGAAAACAGCGTCTGAGCCGACATCACAACGAGAAACGGGGGTCAGGAAGAGACGTTCGGCAAAGGCTGGTGCTGTTGTACAGAACTGGTACAGATTAGACCTTTTTTGTTTTCGTTTCATCGTTTCATCGGCCCTGATTGCTCTCCTCCCCCTTCCTTTTCTTTTTCTTTTCTTTCTTTCTTTCTTTCTTTTGTTTTTCTGATCGTTTTCTATTTTTTTTCCCCCACGTCGTCTCCTAGCACAATACAGGCCGGGTTTCACGAATATACGATCCAATGTGGCGTCAAAGGGGAAAGAGAGCTTGGGGAGCACGTTTGCAATGACGGAAAGGCGGATCCTGGCCCGAGTCGCTGAGAAGACATCCCGGAGAACCCCACCCTGGAAAGAGGGCAGGAGAGGCAGTAATCGTCAGTCAAAACAACCTCATTTTCGCTTCTGCAATTTTCTTCGTTCATCATTCTTTCTGCACAAGGATGCATCTTGCATACCTTACTTATTATCTGGGACGCTGTTTCAGAGTACGACTAGTCTGGAACCGTGTCTTGCCACCCAACATCAACCACACCGTACTCATCAAAGCCACAGCTGTCGATCACTTGCAGTTCGGGATCTCTGATCCGACGCCCACATGCACTGCTTTGCTTACTTACTATTCCTGGCCTTGTCCAACACAAGCGGTAGCCCAGCTTTCTCCCTGAACCCGGGGCCGTGGAGTCGACTGGTGGTATACTATTCGGTACGTGGTCACTGCGGTGTGGCACCTTGCTACTTCTTGACTCATCTAAGCAGCTGCGTACCGCAGAAGAACCACCCCTTTGCTCGACGTCCAGCTCAAAGTTGGCAAGTCCCAGTGCTCAGCGGCGTCCAGTGCCGTAACTCCTCTTGTTGCGCCTCTCCTCATTACAAACCATAAGCTATCAAAATGTCTGTCTGGTTCCCAGTACACACTGCTTCTATGCCCGCGTGTGATTCTAGCGATGCCATGTATGGACCAACGCGAGGGTGTCTTTTCATGCTCTCACCCCCCATCGCTCAGCCCCCGTGTCCCTTTCCTACTCTACTGTCACGTTCCCAATAGGGTCTCGAGTTGCCTGCCTGTCTGACGGTTGCTCTCTTTTTCAATCCCACGTCAGTGACTCTCGGAACTCGTCCATACTGGCTAACATTTTTCCCTTTTATTCGCATTGCGAGACCCTGGCTGCGTCGCGCAAGTTCTTGGCTTTGTTCTGTGCTTCGCGTCTTCTCTCCCTCTCCCCTGCTTGCCAACACCGAGATCTATTCTGATCTGCGTTGCGGGGGATTCCTATCTCGTTCCTGCGGTTACCTTATCCATGCCATGGACCGTAACTGTAAAAAAAAAAAAAAAACGACCTGTACGGCAACGGACAAAGCCTGGCCAGACCTCGATGCTTTCTCTCACGTCTTGCACACGTACTGTACCACGGGCATTTCCGAATGAGGCTTGTTGGGTCCCTTACCTCAACTTGCTTTGATACGAGCTGATGTGTGTATCAACTGCGACGCCCTTGCTAATGTTTGCACCACTGACCGCTCCCATTCTGCAACCGCCTTGATGGTTGACCTCGCACCGCGGCTCATCTCTGACACGGTGTCTCAGCGTTACCAAAAGGTCCGGCTGTCCACCTTAGGCAAGAGAGATGCTGTCAGACTATCGGAACACATATTCCGCGCCTGCTCTGATGTCGAGCCATCCCGAGGCCTGATATAACCAAGGAGAAGTGTCTCGCCGGTATCTCCGGTATCAAAACGGCCTCACTATCGGGCAGCATCCGTACCGTGCTGGTAAAAACCCGTGTCGAAAGAACTTGGACCTCGTTCTCTTCCCACTTTCGCGTTTCTTACCTTACCTAAGCCCATTCTCCGAACAATCGGCCTCTTATTGAGCCTTTTCCTTGGCCATCTTGTTCTGGCCCTACCGGATTGACTTGTGTTCTCCAATTCTCACCGTTCTTTTCAGGGCACGCCCCTGCCTTGGCCGGTCTAAATTATCGATTCTTGAGACATAACAAGAAGGCATCCGTGCCACCGACGGTTGTCTTTCCCCCAATGCAACCACACCACAAGGTCCGCCTGAAATCTGCCGCTGTCAATATGGTCTACTGTGCCTACTGCGGCAAAGCCTTCACTCGCAAGGAGCATCTGGAACGACACATACCGAGCCGTGAGCAGCCCCCTACCCGCATCTCGAATATATCCCAATTGGTTGCTTTGCATTCGCTAACACTCTGGCATCTGCTCGTGACCCGTGACAGATACCAATGTCAAGCCTCACCGCTGCAATGCTTGCCAACTCTCCTTTGCTCGGCGGCAAGTCCATCATCCACCCACTTTGAGACATTGATACTACCCTACGTTATGGATGGAGCTAGCCTGACTGACATGTCTATTCCTACTATTGAACAGAGACCTCCTCAAGCGGCATTACACAGCGTACCACGAGGCCCGAGACCCCATGGATCCCCTTCCAGCGGGCGCGCAACCGTTCACCGGGCGCACACTGATTGCGTGCCAAAACTGTGCCAACGCGAAGACGGGATGTGACAAGAGGGTACCCTGCGGAAGATGCACCGAAAAGAACCTGGCTTGTGAAGCCCGCTTCACGAGACGATCGTACAAGGCCCCTGTCCGTCCCGCCATCATCCCATCGCCGCTGCAGCAGCACCTGCAAACACAAGCCCCCAGCGAAGTCAACGCTCCGTTCATGGACGACCGCCAGGGTGGAGAAGACACAAAGGACACCCCCACCAGAACCCCTACAGCCATCGAGGTAGCCATCACAGGGCTTCACGTCGCCGAAGTTTCCTCCCCTGGGATCAAGGTCTCGCCTCACCATCACCAGTCGCATCAGACGAGCGTAGACAACTTGGCCTCACCTCCGGTGGCTGATGGCTTTGCATACACCATGGGGAGCGAGTTTGCTCCCCCCGACGCGGCATACCACGATCTTATGCTGTGGCCCGAGTTCTCCATCAACCAAGACGTCGTTTTCCCCAACACACTCCACGCCTTTGGTATTCGACCACCAGACATCCCAATGCCAGTATTTTCGGGGCTTGAAGCCAACATCTCGTCTCCATCGGAACCCCCGACCACCTCGTCGTCCTCACGGGCTTCAACACGGACGCCCCCCACCAGCATCGTGTCGACGGGCGAGCTTGGACTCGACAATGTCTTACAGCGGATGGAACAACCCGCGATGGCCGCCCCCGCACATGCAGCCAATATGAATGTGATGCCCGAGTTCGAAGTTGTGATAGCGGCCGAAGGGGCGTGGAACCTGGCGCGATGCAACCCCCTCCCCGCAGTCGGCAGCTGCCCCCGCACGGCCATCGTCCATCTCGAGTGTCTCGAGCAGACGTCCAAGCAGGACGGCACCTGGACTGCGCTGGAAAAGTACCTCGAACAGGTAGACTGGGCCCCTTCGGACTCGATGTCCATCCCCTCCATTGCGCCCCTGACGTCCCGCACCCGCGACAAGATCCTGGCCATCACCCAGAGCTTCCTGCACAAAGCCCTCGAAGTCCACCGCGGCAGTCTGGCCAGCTCACCCCAGACGGGCCGTTATGGCAGCCCCGGCGGTGATTTTAACTTCCTCGTGCTTCCGTCTGTCAGGATCCTCGAGGACTTGCTGCGCAGCTACATCCGCAGCTTGTCGGGGTACTACCCCCTGGTCGCCGGGGGCTGTGTCGACCCCAACGAGATGATGCAGGACAACCCGGCCTCAACACTGCTGGTGTTGCTGACCATTGCCCAGGGTGCTGCTACCATACCGATTGCAGAGGCCCTCTACCTCTCGGCCGGGCTGACCGAGACGTGCCGCATCTCGCTCTTTGACATTGTCGAGAAGGACGTCGAGTTGTCGACGGACCCGACCACGCTTCGCTGTGCTTTTCTGTTTATCGTCCTCGGCGCCTGGAGCGGTGATAAGTGGCTGATGGACATTGCCATGCGCCAGCGAGGCATGTACATGTCGGTAAGGGTTACTATCGTCTGACATGAGCACCCTATGGTGCCTGCGAAGTACAAAGCTGACAACCCGAGGGGGGGAGTAGATGCTCAAACACGCTGGCATGCTAGACCCGCAGCCCCCTTTCATGGTACCTGTGTTCGGTAGCTATTCGACGAATACCGAACTCGAATGGCACACCTGGTTCCGGCGCGAGACACAGAACAGGTAGGCCATCCAGTTCACATGGGACTCGTTGTCCCCTGAGGTTCCAATACTGTACATTAATACTGACATGATAACCCGTTGTGCTAGGTTGGTCTACGACTACATCATGCTCGATCAAGAACTCAGCCTCTTCTACGATATGGCCCCCTTATTTGCCATCACGGAGCTTCGCTGCCCTCTGCCTGGCCCCGAGGACCTATGGATGGCATCCAACTCGGAGCAGTGGCTGGCCGCGATGCAGTCAATCAACAACTGCGCAGACGATATCCACCCCCAACTACGCAGTGGCACTCCACCATCCACAACTCCTTCGCTCTATGACCTCTTCCAGGACTTTCTCCACGATAACCTTTCGAGGGGTTCCCAACCGCCCCTATCCCCACAGCAGCTGAGGTTGATCCTACATCCGATCCAGGCCCTGCTCTGCCATCTGCAGCACGTCCTCTCCTGTTTCTCCGACACCCCCAGCACGCGGCGGACCGGCGCGCGGTGCGTGACCAAGAGCTCAACCCTCCACCGGCTGGAAGAGGTACAAGTGCTGCTGCAGAAGTGGTACGACATCTCGGCCAGCTACAACAAGCTGCACCCCGACTGCCCCGTGACGAGGTGTAACCTCATCCTCTACCACCTCATCTCCCTCAACGCCGTGACCGACTTTCTCGAGATTGAACGGTTCGCCCGCCGCGAGGCCTCGGCGTTTGAGAACTGGGACTGGGACGCGCCAGGGCCGCAGCTCGCCAAGCGCTACATCTTTCAGCGAGAGGACGCCATCTTCCACTGCGGTCAGGTCTTCCGGCTGCTCCGGCTCATACCCAGGGACCGCCGGCCGGCCTGGTGGTCTGCCGCCATCTACCGGGCAACCATGGTCCTCTGGATGGACAGCATGTCCAGGATCTACGCCTCCCGGGCACATGGGAATGGAAGCAGTACCAACAACACCAACAATAACGGCAACCTGAAGCGGGATGTCACGGTGAGGAGTTCGCCGCCTGTACCGGTGGTGATCGACCAGGCAACTCCTGAAGACCCGGCCATCAACGCGTACATCTGGCACGGCACGGGCGTGGCTATGCTGACGTGGGCCAATGGGATCACCATCACGCTCGACAAGCCGGCCGACATTCTCTTGTACGCCATACAAAATATTGAGGCTGGATTCAGCTTCCGGATTGGGGATGGGATCAAGCGCAAGCTGATTGCTTTGGGGAGGAACTGGAATGTGGAGGATACTATGGACACATCGCTGTCCAGCCATGGGGGGACCAGATCGACACCGGAGAGATAGGGGCCCGCAGCTTGGGATGCTAATTTATTTGCATTTGGTTGGCTTATCATCACCAGCTCCCAGGTGATAGGTACATACCTACCTGTCTCCTGTAATTAAAATATCTTAGTCAACATGATTAATTATCAACACAACGGAAACAACTTGAAGTCACTGCCTTTGGGCCGTTGACAAGGCGGGTCTGTCAGGAGTAAGCATCTCAGTAGACGAATCCCATTCAAATTCTAGACTACCAGGACCTGTAACTTCGGGTATAAGAGACACAACCGCCATACCGTGCCCCCTTCCCGAAGATGCGTCCTGACTGGTGTGGTTGCATTTACCCGTCGTGCACTCCTGAGCCCCACGGCAATATCCTCGAATTTATTACTCCCCCTTCCCTCCCGGATCGGGTAAAGGCAACCCCAGATCCCTACTCGATCATGGATGGCAGACATCGATTGCCGTTCCGGCGGAAAATCACGATTATTGGAGCGCGAGCTGTGCTGTGTTGCTGGAAATGGCAAGCCCCTTATTACCTATGGCCCCAACAGACACAACATGTGCACATGCGGGCAAAGGAACGGCGGCCTTCCCGCGTCTAGCCCCCTCTAATCACCCGCCCAACGCCTCAAACCGCCCGGTTATAGAGCTATAGGCACGATCCTTCCCCCTATGGGCCAATGGAGCTAGAGTAATACAGCGGAAGCCTGCAGCATGGTAATATTCCCTCACCACGTAAACTACCCGGGACTTCCTTCTCCGCCTCCGCGCCCCGGGACAGTTGGCCAGGACAGTTGGTTTGCCTCTCGTGTGTGCTTCTTGCTATGTCAATGGAGCGGGAGCAAAATTCAGCGGGGTTGTGCTTTTTTGTTTCCAGATCGCCGTCCGTCAACTGCAAGATTGTCGTCGTCGTGGTCTGGTGGGTTCATGTTAGATTCAGGTCACTGGTCTGTGGAAAAAAGCGCCTCTTCTTTTTGTCGATTCGTCGTCACCCAGGAATCGAACCTTCGACCGGCAGACTCGGCATTCTCCAAGATTCGGCATGGTGAGAACGACGTAGCTCTCATTTTGGACCGCATGCAACCCAGGCACTCTCCAAAATCGAGAACCTCGAGACGACCTCCCTAATAGCAGCTCCCCTTATTCGCCTTCATAACCCCTGGTGCGTGACAATGCTGGGCACCGCTTTTCTATGGATTCTCCCTCTGGTTGCATCATGCCATGGTGCTGTCGTTCCAAGTCACCCGCAGCCGGCCGGCAACGGGGAAGCCGCCCGTAATGTGGACGCCGGGGGTGGCGTTGGTCCGCTGCCGAGGCCGGGGTACGTCCGGATGCCCGTATCCCGACATCAGTTGAACGGAACGAGAAAACGGCCGGGGAAATGGCACCGGCCACCTTTGCCAACAACCCAGGACCTGTCTCCGAGCCCACGCGCAACCCAAGACGACAGAAAATGGGGCTGGGCACCTCTTGACCAGATAGCGGGAATTGCCTACGCCATCGAACGCGAGTACACCCGTACCCCCCCTTTAACCCCTCATCACAAATGCCTACCTTGGTCATTCCTGACCCCAAGTATATCCCCCTGACAGACCTTTACAGTCGAGATCGGAACGCCGCCTCAGAAGGTCAAGGTGTTGATCGATACAGGCTCCTACGAGCTCTGGGTCAACCCGAGCTGCAACACGTCGGCCTCGGTGCCCATCTGCCAGTACCACGGATTTTACTACCCGGGCAAGTCCAACTCGTCCTGGTACATGGGCGGCAAGTTTGCCATCTCGTACGGCACGGGGTCCGTCTCGGGGGACTACTGGTCCGACGTGCTGGGCATCGCCAGTGAGTACCCCGCTTCATTACCTTCATGAATGTACGAATACTTAATTCAGAACAGTGTTCCAAATCCCCCGAGTTCAGTTCGCCATCGCCACGAACAGCGAATACGTCTTCTCGGGCGTTCTGGGGCTGGGATATGGCTACCCTCTTACCATCAACTACCCTACCGTTCTAAACTTCATGGTCTCCTCGCAGACAATCCAGGCGCCCATCTTTAGTCTCGGGTTAGGTGGTGATGGGGACAATTTCAGTATGTCAATGTCTCCGAGTGTTTATTGATACTCATACTCACCAAACCGCAGGCGAAATCATCTTTGGAGGCATCAACAGGTGGAAGTTTGTCGGGCCCCTCGAGCCGGTAGCCATCTGGCCTCCCATCTCCAAGCAAGACCCGCGTTGGATCCAGTGTGTCCTTTTTCACTAAGTCTTTTGATCTAACAACACAATCTAACCAACTCTAGGTACTGGGTCAACGTCACCTCGGTCGGTATGACCAAGCCCAACGAGCACGCGGTCATCTACACGATGCTCGATACCTTCACCATGCCGGTGCTGATCGACACGGGCTCGTCGCTGTCGTACATCCGCGAGGACCTGGTCGCCGTCATCGGCCAGCAGTTCCAAGCCCACGTCGACGAGTACGGCAACTACGTCGTCGACTGCAGCTGGCGCAAGGTGAAGGGCACCGTCGACTTTGGCTTCAACCGCGGCCGCATGGTCATCAACGTGCGCTACAAGGACTTTATCCTCCAGCAGCAGCCGGGCTACTGCTTGCTGGGCGTCCAGCCGGCCGATTCTGGGTCCTCGAGCTACGTGCTGGGGGACTCGTTTATTCGGGGGGCGTATTGTGGGTTTTATTTTCTGTTTCCCACTTTGTTTCTCGTAGAGGGTATGGTTGAGGCGCTAACAGGACATGGCAGTGGTTTTTGACCAACAATCGGATATCGTGTGGATGAATCAGTACTACAACTGCGGCGATGGCGTGGTGACCGTTGGGCAGACCAAGGGGGACATCAAGAATGTCGTGGGTCAATGTTGAGGAGTAGATTATGGCAAATGGGGTGGCGGTGGGTTACACTGACTGGGGATATGGTTATGGGCTGGGAAAGGGGGGAGGATGGACAACATGGGCGTTAAAGAGGGAGACTGGACTTTGGCTTCTTAATATTTCACGAGCTGGATACATAGATAATGTAGGCGACAATATACAGGCACATTTTACGGGAAATACAACGCAGTTCCTAACAATGTCCCATCAATTACCAACCCATAATAATCCCGTGCCCTCTAATTTTCACCCGATCCCTCAACCTCTTCCTCTCACCCCCTCCCCAACGGGCCCCTCCCTCGTCCAGATATTCATCCCCACCTTCCCACCACTGACCACAGGCAACCCAGCATGCAACACCCTCTCATCCCCCTGCCCCCTCCCGTCCAAATTCGACCAAAACACCGCATTCCCCTCCACCGGCCGAAACGTCACGCCCTTCTCCCACGGCTCGTCACAATCCACAATCCCTTCCCTGCACCACCACCCTTCCTCCAAATCACCACCCCCACCCCCCGTCTCCAGCCCAGATGATATCAATCCCCCCGACAACGGTGCATCAACCCGCGGAAAATTCGTCCCACCCCCCGTGGTCCCCTCCTCAACACTTACATACACAAAAAATGAACTGACTCTGTTCCCGCCCACGGCAGTCGACGCGGCGTGCGGCCCGGCCGCGGGCGTGAACCAGTCTGTGTGGAAGTGGTAGTGCTCTGTTGGCGCGTACTTGACTAGCTGGAGCGGCTCGAGGTGGGAGCGGGGGATGGAAAAGCCGGCTTGGAAGAGAAGGGCGCGGGATTCGATGCATTGGACTAGGGCGTCGGTTGGGGGGAGGGTTGTGGATTGGGAGGTGCGGTGTTTTTGTTGTTGGTGGGAGGTTTTGTTGGAGGTTGTGCCGCTGCGGGTGAAGGTTGACTGGCTGTTTTTGGGGGGCGCGGGTTAGTGTGTCATCTGGTTGGGGGGAAAGAGGAAAGGTGAGGAAATGGGAGAGATACCCGAGTTCGAGGAGATGGGCCCGTTCTGAGGGCGTGATAAAGTCTCGGAGGTAGATGATCAAGGGGGACTGCGAGACAAGGTGCACTCGGTAGGGAGGGTGCTCGCAGACGTAGGTGTCACTCGTGAGAGGGACTTGTGGTTGCGCATGATCGGGGTTGGACAAGACCACAGATGTGTGCAGCAACACCAAGGTGACTCCTAAAGTACTGATCGCGAGTGGTCGTAATGAAGGCATCGTGTCTTGCGGTCGACATGTGTGGCCAAGAGATGGCGGTTGTCTCTTCGGACTCGGCCCAAGCAGCGAGGACGTCCCTGATCTTACATGTAACGCGGCAGCCTCCTCCTGTGATCAGATGGTGATGACGTACATATAGCTTGAGCAGCTGAAACACGCTTGTTGCGGCGGCCCGAAAGCTTGTGTGTGCAGATCAGGGGTCGTTTGTTACAGCTGACGGTCCGAGGACCCTACTTCTGCAGCCCTGCGGCATGTGTGACAGCTACCCCTGTCTGTTCGCTGACCTCACCACCACGTCAAATAAGAGCTCACTCCCAGTCTGGGGTTCTATCAACACCACTGATGCCCGTAACAGCGTGGCCTATCAATACCGTACATACTATTACTCGTCTCTGATATTATTATATCATGAAAAGACAATACCTCCACCCCTTCCTCCTCCTAGTATCTGGATCAACAGCATGGAACCATCTTTCCAGGCCGGAGCTTCACGACACGGTAATGAAGCCCAAAGACAGGGTGCTTATTGCCTGTAAGTTGTCGACTCACAACGTTACCCACATCTGTATTGGAAACCTCTTGTACTAATAGATGCTAGATGTCTTTGTAAGGCCCCAGCCGGACATCATACAAGGTCCCACGGGCATTAGACTTGACTAACATTTGATTGCCTCCTCCCCAGCAAAACGAGTATGTGAACCAACCTAGATCTCCCTCGAAGCACCCACACGTCTCACCGTAGATACCCGAACAGGCCGAACTGCCAAGCTCTTGAACCGGAATGGTCATCAGCAGAAGAAAAAGCACCAACCAAGCTTGCCAGCGTCGACTGCTCGGCCGAAGTCAACTTCTGCCAACAACTCAATATATCCTCTTTCCCAACCATCCGCCTCCACCAGCCAGACGGCACGCAAACCCGCTACCGCGGGCCCCGCAAGGCATCCTCCATCACCAAATTCCTCCGCCGCACAACTCGCCCCGCGGTAACCCCCCTCACACCTGAAAACACCACCGTCTTCCGTAACATCGACGATACCGTCCTAATAGGCCACTTCACCGCCGGCATAGACTCGAACCTCCGCACCCAGTTCATAACCATCGCGAAACAATACCAAGATCGCTACTCCTTTGGCTTCGCAGACCACGCCACAGATCAAAACGCAACACCTATGATGGAATGCCAGAACAACGTCGACGGCGAACAACGCTCGATGACAGACGTCCCCAGTCCGACCTCCATCGAGGCGTTTGTCAAGCTGTGCGCAACGCCGCTGATACCGGAGTTGACTCGGCGGAATGAGTTGTCCTTTTTCGAAGTGAGTCCAGCTTGTTTTGTTTGGGTTTTTAAGTTGGGGTTCCGCTGCCCGAGAGTCAGCAGGGTATCAATATTCTCTGCACAGCCAGAATGCCACTGACAACAGGGTGGAATGGAACGAAATGGAAGCAGACGCGCAAAAGCATAGTGCACTACTTCATCCGCAACGACAAAGACCGAGAAGAATACGTCACCGAGATGCGGCCCCTAGCAAAGAAATACGACGAGTACCTGCACTTTGTCACGACCGACGCAAACGAGTACGGCGACGCGGCCGAGATGATGGGTTTGAGGCGGGGGACGAGAGGGTTGTCCGTGCAGAACCCCAACAATGGCGAGGTGTTTCCCTACACGAGAAGGGAAAGGATCAGTGCTGCGAGTGTGGAGGCATTCTTGGGGGATATCATCCAGGGCAAGGTTCAGCCGTGGAGGCCGAATGTGGGACATGATGAGTTGTAGGATGAGTCTACTACCACGGGCAGCATCGATGAAACATGACATGGTACAGAGGCATAGGCAATCAAGGAGCCAAATTGCAGAACAGACAACCAATATTAACCATTCATCACAACTATCCGTGGTATCAACATCTCCTAATAACTTGTCGCCCATGCTCATCAATCATCACGGGGCATCCCGTGCTCACCCGACCCATATACACAGACGCAATTATCATGATATGTACAGGAACTGGAAAAAGAAAATACCAAACGCCCGACTGTTTAGATATGGAAAGCAGCCACATTGTTCGAGATGAACTTGGCCGCGTCCGAGCGGAAGTCATCCTTGAGGTAGCTGTTCCAGTTGGCAAAGAAGTTGATGAGCGTGCGGTCCTTGGCCGTCCAGCGGGGCCAGTTCTCGGCAATCTTGCTCTTGGAGCTGGTGCCGCCGGCCGCGTTGTTGGGGTCCTGGTTGTAGACAAAGTTGGCATAGTAGCTCTGGATGCTCTTGCTGGCGTAGTTGGGAAGGATGCCGTAGAACACCTGGAGAATGTCGCTGCCGTGGAAGGTGCCCATGATCGGGGTGCCCTGGTCGTAGCTGGCCAGGTACGACCAAGCCGGCACGTTGGGGTTGACCGCGGTCGCGTACTCAAGGAAAACACGGCGGGTCAGGGTGAAGACGAGGTCACCCAGAATGGCGGCAAGACGCTTGAAACCGGGGTAGATGTCGTTGAGAAGACCGCTGCGGAACGGCGACCCCTCCCAAACCCATGGGGAGTAGAGGTCGACGAGGCCCTGGAGCTGCGGCTTGGTTGCCCCATGGAAAAAGAGATCACCAAGGTAGTTGACAAGCTTGGTGGTTGAGGTAATGTTGGGCTGGAACAGGGCAAAGAGAGTGCCCTCGTCTTCCTGGTCACCGATGATCATAGGCACAGCCGCGTACTTGCCCTCCTTGACAAGGAGGTCAGGGCTCTTGCTAAGCACCTTGCCATCGGGCCGGGGAAGGTATGAAAGGGCGACGGAGCTGTATGACAAGATGGCGGGGACTGAGTTGGCGGCGGCCAAGAACTTGTCGTACGGGGCGGCGCGTAGGCAGGCCAGGGTGTCGGCGGCCCCAGCACAGCCAGCCTTGGCCACGACCTGATCGTAGATGACTTGGCCTTTCGGGCAATCAACAGGGTCGGCAGGGACAATGCTGCCAGAGTTCATGATGGCGCCGTGGAAGAGCGGCTTGCCGTTGTACAGGTTGTTGCCGTCGTAGAGAGCCATCTGGTCGAACACGGAGATGGCGCCAGCGGACTCGCCCCAGATGGTGACCTTATCCGGGTCGCCACCGAACGCAGCAATGTTGTCAGCAACCCACTCGAGACCCATACGCTGATCCAGGAGGCCAAGGTTGGCGGAACCATCAGCGAGGATCTCCTTGCCCGGCATGAAGCCGAAGGCGGCAACACGGTAGTTGACCGCCACGAAGATGTAGGGCTTGCCCATGTTGATAGCATTGGTAACAAGCGGGCCGCCGTCGTACATGGAGCTCCAGCCAAGCTGGGAAGATTGGTTAGCATCTGAGGTTCTGGGGTCTGGCTGAAGCTGCTCACCTCAAAGCCTCCTCCAAAGATCCAGTACAAGACTGGCAGCTTGTCGCCCGCATTGGTGCCTTTTGGCCGGACGACACTGATGGACAGGCAGTCCTCGCTAATCTTGAGGGCCTTCTGGAACAGCGGCAGGTTGGTGACTGTATTCATGACCGTGGCCAGGAGATCATTGGAGTCCGAGTCTGCCAGGAACTGCGGGCAAGCCGCAGCGATGCCGCTGGCATCGTAGGTGCCGAGAGACGTAACCTTGACGGGAGGCTTGAGTCTCAAGGGGCCCACCGGAGGCAGAGCAAAGGGGATGCCATTGAAGGCCTCGGTGGTGATGCGGCTGGCACCGACGATGTTGCCCGTTGAGATGGTGACTGTGGGGGCGGCCCTTTTCTCAATGACCTGTGTGGGCGGCTCAGGAGGAGCGGCGGCAGCCCCGCCGAGAAGGGCGGCGGTAACGAAGGCGGCGATGCCCTTCATGGTGTCGTGATGGTCGAGCGGCAAGTGACAACACCGGAGGAGCAGAAGGAGTCGGGAAGGAATGGTGAGTCGAGGCTTCCTGGCTGAGTCTCTCTACTCCCGACAAGGAAGTGGCAAAAGTCGCATGTCTTATAGTCCATCAACAGCCCTCATGGCATCCCACCACACGTGGAAGTCCATAACGCCAAAGGGTGCCCATCCTGGAAGTCAACGGTGAGGTGCTTGGCGTCGTTGGTACAGCACCAAGGACCCCACCGTTGTCAGGCCGGTGGGATACATGGGAGGCTCCGCAGCATCCCAGGTGACGCAGCGGCGGCATCGGGACATGGGACAGGTTGGGTAAGTGTGCGGCGGCAGCGTCGGACAGAGTCCTCTTGCGGCACGGTTTGCGAGCAACGACGCTTCTGGGGTGACAGCGGGAGCGGCTCGCGCGTGGGCGAAGCTGGGGAAAGAAGCTGGGGAATCAGGGATGGTGCTGCTGACTGGATTCCAAGTCCCGTCTTCCCCACGGGGAAGGGAGCGTTTGTGGGAGTCCATTGGACAACGGCCAGCCAGTAGCACGCCAGATCTCAGTGTCGTATTGGTGGTGTCACGCAGCAAGACGCCGCATTCCTCAGCCTGGAACTGGTGCACCATTCATTTCTGCCGTCCTCCATCGCACAGCGCGAGCATGTGAAGAGGTGTTTCTGTGCCTGGCGCTTGGCGCAAACCTCGGCAACATAAAGGCGGGACAGGGCAGCCTTGCATTAGTGTTGTTTGCTGCCCTGATCGGCAGGCGGTCACTGTCGACAGTGCCCCGCATCACGACGACGGTGGGGTTTTGGCGCGTGTTGCCGTCGAGGGTCGATGGGTGCCGGCCCTGGCGGATGGAGTCTGGAGAGCCTGTCCGTCGGGCGCTAAGAGTTTAATAGTCCAAGTGAGATCAGACGGCGCCAGAGGAAGGTTTTCTTGTTGGGGAACGGCGGGGTCCTCGCGACGCGGCGTGGATTGTGGTCAAATTGTTGATCAGTCGGGGGTCGATCGGAAACCTGGGTTTGGGTGCTCTGCTCTCTTGCTTTGGCAGCAAGGGAAGGTCAGAGATCTCGATTCGCGAAACGGCGACTGCCGAAGCAAGCCGGAACCCAATAGCAATAGCAAGCGTGTGTTAATGGCCGAGCGCCGGGGTGTTTTTTTTCTTGTGGTAACTATCGGTGCAACCTGAGGGCTGAGTCGATGGCATGGTGGGAGCATGGCCAGCAGGCCCAACACGAAAGCGAAAAAAAGAAAAGCTGGAGGAAGCGTGGGAGCTAAGAAACCCTTGCCCATGTTCCCACTGTCCGGGTCTGGGGAAGGCGCGTGGGGTGCAGGCGGCACAGGCGGCAGGCAGGCAGTTCAGTTGGGGAAGCAGCTGGAATTGCGGGGAAGTCGGGGTATGATTCCTCTTTGGGGCCTGGGCCCCGACGCCATTTGTCGAACAGCCACCAAAACTTGCGCTTTTCCGTCGACATGCGGAATGCGGTGGTACAATTCCATCAGAAAACCAGCTCATCAACAGCACGCTACCTGCCTCTCAACATGTGAACGATGGTTGGGAACTCGAGATTAGACGCGTGGACCAACCAACGATGGGATGTGCATGCAGCGAGAACCATCAAAGCCGCCGTCGTCCATCGGAGCGTTCGGAGCCCGAGACGCAGCTCACATCGCTTTCGCACTACCCTCCGATGGCGGTACTTCGAGGGATGTGTTCCGTACAGATACTAGTGTTTTGTGGGTCCCAAACATTCGAGTAGCTTTTGCTGACAAAAGCAGCTCTGCTCGGTCGATACACAGAACGGTGCCTTGGAAACTCCCCGGTCTTTTTTCCCAACAGCCCCCGACATTGCGCAGACCGCCGGTTCCGGGTTTGCGAACACGAGTCCGCGATGGAGATGTCCCTGTTCAACCAGCGCCGTCTTGGCAATACCCCAAGCAGCACACATGATGTCCTGATGGTGGAGAGCCATTCCAGAATCGGGACCTTCCGCAGACAGGTTCCCACTGGCTTCAAATTCTCCGACGCTTCTGCACGATCCACACCACATCGAGCCCCGCGACACAGGATGGAAGTACATAGCAAGTCTTGTGAGGGGTACCAACTCAACAGCCGACTTGCGCTCTTCGAAGCAAGTCTCCTGAAGCGCCACTGCAAGTCCCTTCCAATCCCCAAGGACCTGGGCTTCCCTCCGCTGACGGTTGACCCCAAGGCGCGCCCGCCCAACCGAACCACACCAACTACCGGGAATGCCACAAACCCCGCTCTCTCTCGGCTTGTAACTATTGCGCTCTCTTTTTTGCGAGAGATCAGGCATGTGATGGAGGTTGAGACTGTTCGCTCGCTCGATGGTGCCTGACCCTCGTTTCCACCTTTGCTTCTCTCCGTTGCCCAAGTTGTCGCCATCTTGACATGTGCGCAAGCGGTACAGAAACAGGTATACTTAGAGACAAGGCGTGCTTCTTCCTTGTAGATCTCTTCCGGCGCCCGTTGTATTCTCCCCCCGGCCCATGCCCTCCGTTTCCTCTTGATTTACACTCTCCCCCATCACGACGCCAACCGTCCAAGGCTCACCTTCGTGAAGATCGTCGAATCGAAGAGTAGGTCCCTGCAGGAACCCATCTGCCGATCACCGTTTTGAAAAGCCCACCAAGTTCCGTCGCCAGTCACTCGGCTCTGACTTGAGCAAGCTCTACACAATCAAACGGAAAGCTCCGAGTTGTCCCCGATCTTAGTGTAGACTCGATCCCACCCACACTGCGAGATCTAGTCCAGGGGTAATGACGTGCCAGCTTTCTGGCATGTGAGAGACATAGGTTAGTAAGATGCGGAGAAGGCAATGTGCGGAGAAGGGTGGCGTTGATATTCACATGTGTTTGCTGTCTGTTGGCGTTGGCTGTAGTGAGAGATCTAGCTGATTCTGAAGCGAGCGGCACAGCCGTATCGATTGTTTGAGACTGAAAACCCTCGCGGGCCATGTAGAAGCTGTGACTGCGTAACGGAGGAATCTACCACTGATAGTAGCTTGAATGGGCCAATTCCGTTAGGCTGGTAGGCCAGGCAAGGGGGTGGCTAACGGGGCGCGGACACCCAGCTGCCTCCAGCCAACACCCATCGGCACTCAAATGATTCCTACTAGCCACCAGTTACCTCAGTTCGATCTCACCAACATAGACTCACATCCTCATTGGGCTACTGTGACTTGGTGCAATCAAAACTCATGTCTGGTTCCCCGGCTACCCCCCATGTAGCACCTTCCGTTGCGCTGTAGCTTTCTGCCCACCACACCATCTCACTTAGCTCCATGCGTGCCTGACGTGGATTAGGAGATTGATAAGCTGAACGGCTTGAGTATCACATGTGCCTTAATTACATCCTCTCTGGGCTTGAGAAACTGAAGACTGAACCTATCAGGGTCATTGTTGGTTAGGAGTTTGGGTACCCGGGCGACCATCTTCTCCCTGTGTCCTACTTTTCATTCGGCTCTTCGTGTCCAGGCTGGTTGGATTGGGGCTTTTCTCTCCCACGGGCAACATTGGAGTCACGGATACAAGCATTGAACTATCCTCAGTAGAAATACGACCATTCTTACGAACACGGGTGTGATTTTGAGTCAGCTGTTGAGCAACCTTTGGCCTACTTACAACCATGCCCTCCACTTCCAGCCACTTATTAACAACTTAGGAACAAATAAAGACACGACTTGAACCCAAGAATGAGGCTCTGTAGCTTGGTAATCCTGCCGAGTCTTGCCCCTGAATATCACCAGAGTTGATGTCATCCCGCTTGTGGCGCCCCTTGGCAGGGGCAAATCGTTGTGGTACCTGCAGTTGAGGTGGACCTCAAGTGCTTTGTCGCATCAAGGATGTAAGTCCAAGCCGTCTCGAGTTCAGCTCAGTATGTACATGTATAAGACCAGGGACGATGATGAAAGCCTGGAGTGATGACCGTGACACTGTCACCAGGCCCTCCGCAACTACCTTATCCTCAATAGCACAAGACGACAGACACACGCTGATGAACCCCAACGTCTGGGTCCTGTCGAGTTGTACATACAGATGACGCCGACCCTGCACAGCCCAAAGCCAGTTCTCGAGATACCTGATTTTCTTGACCGGAGTCACCATCCCGATGTGCAAAGGAGAGCAGACAAATCGAGTGCAGAACAGAACCATGATGTCGTAGAATACCCCTCAAGACTAAAGACAACAACAAACAATAAACCCATGTGCCACCGCTGGCATTCGCCCTGTAAACCCCCAAGAAAGCCCAAACCAACCCAGCGCCACCTCTTTCCATGTATCATGAAGACCGTGTCCGTAACCATGACCATTAACACCGTCTGAGGCACCTTATCCCTCAAAAGCCCGTGTGAACACCTCTAGCCAGTCCAGTCCAGCCCCGCAACGCAGGATATGTACGTATTGACTGTGCCATGCATCATGCCCTTGCCATAATAACCCATCCCATCATACCCTCATGCCAAACTCATTGAGCCACCTGCATTGCCGCGCCAAGGCAGCGCGCATAAAGAACAGAAAAAGAAAAAAAGAACCAGGAGAAAAAAACGAAGCCCATCTCACACGCCCCATCAACATACTTCCAAGGTGTTGATCGTCCGTGTCGTCCTCCGCCTCTTAGCCGCAGGACTGAGCACGGGGCGGTCATCCGCACTGCTGCTGGGGGGCTCCTCGTCAAAGCTGCTGTTCAAGACCTGCGACAGCGGCTCGCGGTCCGTGCGCCTCCGCTTGAGGCTCACGGAGTGGTACGCGGGCCGCGGGTGACGCTCGGGCTCGGGCTCGGGCTGCGGCTCCAGCAGCGGGTCCCAGAGACCGATGTAGTCCGGGTTGTCGTAGATGGAGTCGCCGGCAATCTCTCGCCCCAGGGCCCTCGAGAGGCGCTCCTTGAGACCCAGGATCGGCCAGAAGCTGACGGGGGTGTACGAGATGTCCATGCCGGCGGCGCAGTCATCGCCGGCGGCCGGCTTTGGCGCCTTGTGCGGGGACATGAAGCGCTCGAGGAAGGTTGCTGTGACAACGGCGGTGTAGACGACAAAGTTGGGACTGCTGTCGTTGCCTTCATCGTGGGTGATGACCTGGACCTTGACGTCGCGGAACGAGGGCGGCGCGATGCGAACCGACTTCCGGCCTTGGGAGCTGCCCTGCGACGGAGGGCGCGATGACGACTCGTGGTAGAAGTGCGCCTGAGCCATTGCGAGGAGCATCGCGACGATGTAGGGGTCGTGGTTGGCGTCTGCCGGCACCAGCATCTTGGCTCGCAGCCGCTGCAGATTTGACACGGGAATGTTGCTGTGGTTCGCAGTGCCGCGGAAGACGCCGTAGAGGTTCTTGCGGATGGCGGCGAGTTGCGCCTTGTTGATGTATGCGAGCATGGGCATTCCAGGATCCCGGCCGGCCTTGGCTACTTGCGCGAAAGATGACGAGGGGAGTGTGGGGCAGGAGTCGAAGGATGTGTCGACACTGCTGGGGCTCTTCCACACACACGGGATGCGGACCACCTTTCTGAAGACGCGATGCCCAAAGTAAAGGTTGAGCTCAGCGCCAGACTTGGGCCGGGCGAGTGTCGCAGGGAACAGCGTCGAGAGGATGTGCTTCATGGCGCGATTCTTGCAGAAGGCGCGCGCTGGCGTCGTGTCCTCCCGGACGAGGGTGTGCAACTCGGAAGTCAGGGTCTGCGCCATCTTGGACGGCTCAAGCCACACGCCGGGAACCAGTTCTGGAACCGGCTTTACGACCGCGGCGCGCTTGCTAAACCGTGCGCCGAGCAGGGTCGCGTGTTGGTCGGTCCAGCAGATCGGGACGACGTAGAGCGCGGCGCCGGCATTATCGTGGAGGATATCGTAGAGGGAGCCTTGCTCGGGCTGGGTGATGCGCCTCCTGTACACGCGCCGTTTTGTCGGCGCGGGTGAGATCTGGTTGTCGCGCTTGGCGGGTTGGTCGCGCTCTGGCGTGACAGCCCTACTGGGCTTGTCGTGTGAGGTCGACATGTGGACGATGGCGCGCAGCTGATCGAGGAAGCTGCTGCTGAACAGGGATCTGAAGTTAAGGTGTGGCGCGCATTAGCGAGTTGTGTCGAATTAAGAGGGGTCGCGCCGGCTGGATTCTCGATTCTTGCAACAAAAACAAAGTGTGAATGCGCGACGACTTACTCAATTGTGGGCATCGAAGAAGAAGGCGGTCGGTCGCCTTGCCGGGGTGGGGGAGGTGGACTTGCGCCCGTGTTGTTGCGATGTGGCCCCGCAAACACGGGAATTTCGCAAACAGTAAGGGCGCGGTCAGGAAGTTGGAAAAATTGCGTCACTGCGACCAAATCAAGCGGCTTGTTCACAGAAATACCGTGATTTTTCAGGACTTGAAATGCCGCCAGATGTTGAAAAAAGACAAAAGTCGGTTGCTTGCGCTGACAAGTTTGTGCGGCGAATGTTGCTTCCCTGGCAAGTTTGGGAAGGGCGCTGGGCATAAATGCTCTGGTTTAAGACACGCGCGACCAGTGCGGGAGTGGCCAGAACCCCCTCACGTCTGCGGCCAGCTCTGCCTCATGGGTGGGACGGAGGGTGTGGCAACGGAATGCGACGGGAACCAACAAATTTGGCCGTTTGGTCTGTGCCCGACGCGCTAGCACACGAAATCCCGTGATACTCGCTTAATCCGGCTAGGCAGCGACCTCAGAACTCGGTTGGTGTGATGCTCTGTCTCAGCCACACGGTAAGAATTGAAGTCATAATGCCGTTATTGACACTGTTTTTCGCACTTGTCTCGGACACAATAGGGACCAATTTCAGCAGAATAGGAGCACAATGAGGATTTACGTCACCGAGACGTGTTTTTCACGCATTTTAAGACTACGATTTCGGACAATGGGCGCGCAAAGGGTAGGCGTTGGCTGCTGGTAAGTTGGGCAGCAGAAATCCAGAAAGTGTCGCAGCTCGGTGTCATGAGATTCCGGGTCGCCTTTAACCGCCGTAAGCAAACCAATCAGACGTGGAGTCTTTGCACCCACTTTGTTCGCTGGAGGGTGTGGCTGCCTGCTGATGACACATGATTTGGCTGCCTCAGGCATGAGCATTCCCATGGCGCCAAGAAACTCAGCCACTTTTTGGGCCACAGGCGACGTCAGGGTTCATTGCAGCAGCCTGGCCGGCGGCTGGCCGTTCCAAGCAACCCCGCAAGGCTGCGATCCAAGCTCCCTCAAAGGAGACATCCCACCTCAACCCCCAACCCAAGCGCGGAGCTTCTGCTAGGCGCGTGTTGCCCACGATGCCCGTAAGTTTTTGTCTTGGTGCGCGTTCAGCCTGCTTGGAGCTAGTTGCCCCATTGCAGGCTGCAGTCGCGGAATCGCATTCCATGCCCGACTCGCGACCCTCACCCACATCCACACTCCCCAAGCCGCCCCCCACGCAACAACACCAAACTGACCGCATCGCGACTCGCAGGCTTACAATTCCATCTTCAACGCCTCGGAACCAGCCCCCCGGCTGGTAGGCAACTTCCCGCTCTTCCCACTGCGGACCAAGATCCGGGGCCCCGTGTACCCGCTGCCCTTCCCGGACCCCCCGCTGCCCGCCAACGAGTCGCCAGACCAAAACTCGGAGAGCTACGACGTGCTGGACGAGGTGCTCGCGCTGTTCCGGGCCAACACCTTCTTCCGCAACTTTGAGATCCAGGGCCCCGCCGACCGCCTGCTCGTCTACGGCATCTGGTTCGTGTCCGACTGCCTCACCAAGATTAAGCCCAATGCGACCCTGCGCGAGGCGACCAAGGAGGTGCAGAACCTGGCGCTGGATCTGAACTTTGCCATTCCGGGGGATCCCGCGTGGCCTTTGAACCAGGTATGTGGGGAGATGGTTTGCTGGTTTGCGTGTTGCGTGGATGGTAGGAATTACTAATGTTGTCGTTCGTCACAGATGTACGAGCCGCCGCGCGACCGGCAAGACGCAGAGGTTCTCCGGCAGTACATGTCGCAGGTCAGACAAGAGTTGGCGGCAAGGTTATTGGCGAGGGTATACGACGAGGGCGACGCCAAGCCGAGCAAGTGGTGGTTGAGCTTCACAAAGCGGAAGTTTATGGGCAAGGGGCTGTAATGGGCGAAGCCGAGATGGAGGAGAGAAGGAAGTCAACAAACATGTTTAGCAACGGCGCAAGTGCATGCATGATAGAGCGCCGCGCAAACGCAGAAGCGCGGCAAGGGAATAAAATGTGTTTGCCAACGGGAAGATGCATGGCTCCCATCATTGTACATATGAATTTGGTATCTGCCACTCTGACGCCATGATGGAACCCAACTGCCAGGCCGTCATCGTCCTTCATGCATTCCTCCGCCGACCAACCCTCATCACGCAGGAGTCCCAGCCTCCGACTCGACCTTTCTCCGCTTGAACTTGCCCTTCGCAGCGACCTTGCCCTCAGCCGGCTTACACCGCCACGCAGTGAAGACATACCCATCCGCCCCACCCCGCTCCGTCATCAACGGATGTGTCCTCCCCGGCAGCACCTGCCAGCGGCGCGCGCGGCTCGTCTGGATCGATACGCCCTGGAGCAGTGTCGGGTTGAGGGGGAACCTCTCGTTCCCCTGCCAGCGCTCGAGCTCCTCGTGCGAGAGGCCCTCGATCTCGGGCACGGCCCCGCTCACCCACGCCGTCCGCCGCGGCACGCTGAAGCAATCCGCCACCGCGGCGAGCGCCTCCACCGTCGGGGAGTAGATGGCTACGGGTGCACCGCCAGCTAACAGTGGGAGCGTGTAGCGGAGGATGCTGATGGGGTCCATTGTGCTGGCGCAGACGAGACCGGAGAAGTTGCCTGCCCGTGTGGTATCGACGATGTGTCGGATCCGGGCATATCTCCTCCGCTTGCGGTGGAAGTTGCCCCGGCGACTGGGCTTCCATGACGCGAGCGCTTCGGGGGTTGCGGTGAGGGGTGGCGTCGAGTAGGAGGTGTCGAGCTCGGGCTTCAGGAGCTGCAGCCAAGTGAGGTTGAGGAGGTGGTTGAGGAGAGGGTGCGGCGGGTGGTTGGGCGAGGTGATGTCGAAGTTCCAGTAGTTGAGGAGCGAGAGGTTTGGTTGGCTGGCCGAGTGGATGACGGTGATGGTGTTGCTCTGTGAATAGGGGATCGCATAGTCGGAGGGCCGAGGTTTTTGCTGTTTGGGTTTCCCGTCGTTCTGTCGCTTTGCGGGTCTGGCTGGTGCGTCGGCCATCTCGGCGTCGCCATCCTTCGTATCAGACTCGGAAGTCGAGGTGCGGATCTGCAGCTCCTGGGGTTGTGTGCTGCCCGAAGCTGTCTCTGCTACAGCAGCCCCGTCCGCTGGTTCTTGTGCTTCCCCTTCTGCTGTACCTTCCTCCTCGTTCCCGTAGAGCACTCCCATTCTCTCGGCCATCGCCGCTACCAACAAACCACAAGTGTCATCCACCACAAGCCACCGACCTTGCAGCAGATCTCCATCGACCGGCAGGCAGGCTTCGTCCCCTTGCGCGGTAGACGCGTTCGGGTCCGGCAGCAAAACGTCGTCGCCGCCAAAGTGTACGTTGCCCCAACAGCCAAGAAGACCAATCATCTCGGCGCGCAGGTCCATGATCTTGTTCGCATCCCTCTCCTCCAATTGCCAGTTTGCAAAGTTGGCGACGTCGATGGGCAGCACCTGGAATCTCCGGATGTACTTCTTCGTCTTCAGCAGCTTGTACTTGGCGAGGCTGAAACTTGTCTTCTGGTCCAGCGCGGTATGGGAGAGCAGGAGCTTCGCAATGACATCCTTGCCGGCGTTGTTCCCCTCGCGCTTCAGCTCCTCGATCTCATCCTGGGTCAGGGTCTGGCGCGCATTCTCGTCAATGACTTCGCGGTTCGAGCGGGCCACAACATTGCCCTTGTCGTCGACCAAGCTGAACTCTTCGCCTTCGGTGGCGGAGATCACGGCATCGGTTGCGCCCGCCGCTGGCGTTGTGCAGCCGGCGGCGGCCTCCTCGGCGAGGGGTTCGGCATGGAGCTCGGAGGCGGGTACGACTCGAAGGCGCGAGAATTGTTCGTCTGGCAGCTTGTCTTGGAGTTCGAAGGTGAGGTGATATGGGCGGCCGATGATCAGGTTGGACGAGACGGTACCGTATTTGCCGAGTGATATTGTGCTGTGTCGCGATGTCAATAAGTCAGGCCTGCGATGCGACCGAGCAAGCAAGCGGTCGGGTCGTGGATAGCCTGCGCAGTAGCACTTACGTGTTTGGGACAATCTGGAGGACTTTCGTACTGCCCGATGGCAATTTGAGAGCTACCCAAGCATTTGGGCGAATAATGGAGTCCATCTTTCCAGAGCGACGAGGAGGCAATGCGGGTTGTTGGCTTTCGAGAATCGCAAATCAGAAAAAATTCGGCTCGCAGCGAACAGACCCCAGTCACTGCGGGGCTCCGCCAGCGGGGTGGGGGCGTGAACCTTGATGGACCGACGCCGTTTGACATGCAGACAACCCACGTCCCCTGCTTACCCTGCTTCCCATGCTTACCCTGCTTCCCCATGCTTGCCCATGCTTGCCCATCCTTGGCTTTGCATCTTGTATCGTCGGGGGAACAGCGATGAATATACGGAATACAGAGCGATGATACGCGATGATTCCGACATGGTTTCAGTGATGAACTATTCCCCACAGTGAACACGAATAATTCGGGACAGGTAGACTGATCGCGCTGCCCAATTCCTCTCCTGTTTCCGAGTTTCGCTGTTGAGTAAACGACACCAACTGTAGTGTTCTCATGCCTTGGGTATCTTACACCATCATGGTCTTTGGTCGGCCATGCGTGGTACTAACCTCTCCAGACCCAACGCGACGCAACAGCCACCAGTCCACAAAATGACCGCTCCGGAGCAACGGGCTGTTCAAGCTCACTTCCACGTCATCCCCAACCGCTGCAAAAACGACCACAACGATCCCTTTGGCACATACCCGCCATACAATCGCTGCCACCACGCCGCAAACGATCCTATCGTAGAGATCTCGGTCAGCCCAACATGAACCAACCTTAGTTATTGAACAGAACAAAGGAGCACAACGAAGGGGAGAGAGGGAGGGAGGGAGGGAGGGAGGGAGGGAGGGAGAGAGGGAGGGAGAGAGAGAGAGAGAGAGAGAGAGAAAGAAAGAAAGAAAGAAAGAAAGAGAGAGAGAGAGGGCGAGAGAGAGAGAGAGGAATAACTTACGCTCAACAGGCCCAAGCCTCCCAAACCCCAACACCCTTACCAACCCCGGGAACAACCCGGCCAACACCCCCAAAGCTAACACAGTCAGCAGCACCTCGGCCGCCACCTCCAGCGGATGGGCCTGCGCATACTCCCACAGCTCAGCCAACTCCTCTTTCACCAGCTCTTCGGCACGTGTGTACGCGTCGGTGAGGGCTTCGCCCCAGGTCGCATGGTCCCCCTTGAGTGTTCTCTCGAGGGCGTGGAGGAGGCGTTCGGCAAGGTCCGAGGTCCATGATTGGGGGGTGAGGTGGGTGGTGGAGGTTATGAGGGGGGTTAGGTCTGTGTCGTTGCTGTTGTTGTTGTTGTTTTGGGGCTTTGAGGCGGTAAGGAGGAGGGAGAGGATTTGGGGGACTGGGTCGTCGGAGTCGGTGTTGTTGGTGGTGGAAGGGAGGGGGTAGAGGGGCGGTTTCTCGGTGATGGGGGTGTAGATGTAGGTGTACGTGTGGTTGGTGTTGTCAGGTTTGTGTTCGGTACCGCAGAGACAGCTGAGGAGGGTGCCTTCGAGGGACGGCATGTTGATGTTGTTGTTGTCGTTGTTGTTGTCGTTGTTGTTTGGGTGGCGATCGGGAGTGGTGCGCAAGATGTTGCTAATAATCAAGGAGGAACTTCCATGATTTTGAGGCGGGGAGGGAAAGGCAGGTATTTGGGCTTCGACAAAGCGGGGTTGTTTTTGTCGGTCTCGAGAGTAGGCCGCAGTGCAGGCAGTGCAGGAGACGAGCGAATCATGGACGGCCGCATGTTGAACAGCGCCAACAACATTGAGCTGCTGAGCGGCAGAGGCGTGAGTTCCAACTCCCAACAAAAGTTGCCTTGCTTCACTTGAGCCAGGGTTCTACCTTTTAGCAGAAGACACGTTGAAATAGAGCGATCGAGATGAGGTAAACCGGTTGATGATTCTTAGAAGGGGAAGGGTTGTCTACTATACAGAATACAAGGAGTCTGAGCTCCTAGTCTCGCTGCTCCCTGTTCCTTGCGGTGGCTTGTAGTTAACTGGACCCTGACTTCGACAATAATTAATTACAGTCAGGCTCCATCAGGCTCTCCGCCATAGCAGCCACAACTCTGCAGGTCGCCAAAAATAAACTTCGATGTGAGGGGGATCGAGCTTCAACGCACACGTAAGGGGCCACGAGAAGGCCAGCAAGGGAAAGTTACAGTTCCTTTCTCGTATCATTTCCCCAGGGGCGTCAGTGTATGCGGATTCTCTGATCTGGATCAAATCATGGCGCTAAATACTCCGTATTGCTTCAGAAGAGAAAAAGCTGTGGGCACGGTGGCCATGTATCATACACATGACTTTCGGTTGATTATGGACGGGAATCAGCTCAAACAGCGGAGCACTCGACGATAACGTTGGTCATCACAAATAAGCCTATTACCGCTTCTAAGAGTCGTTGGATAGGTAATGTTAACACGGTCGGTCCGCTGAGCCCGCCGCCCCTCACCCTTCCACGATGAACAGATCGTGCTTCCTCTGCAACCTCTGGCAAATCTCGACGAAGCCTGGTTCATTCTCGGGCGTCATCACGCCATGCCTGATGAGATACGCTATCCATACCATGGCCCGGTTCGCAACGAACTCGCCCTCCATCAAGGCGACTTTGACATCGTCCAGCGTCATGAGTGTAAACATTTCGACCTCGTCACCGGGCTGCGGGACCACGTCCTTGTCAAACTCCATCTCGTACAGGTATGAGATGATGTGCTGGCAGCCAGGCTTCCCCGTGCTAGTGATGGACATCTGGTACGAGACGGTGCCGCACGCGACGATGTTTGCCTGGGTGTACTCCTTGGGGATGGATGCCTCAACCGCAACCTTGCGCGCCATGCAGTCGATGGGCCGCTCTCCCGACCGGATAACCCCTGCGACGGTGCTGTCGAGCTTGTTGGGCACCGTCGGCTTCGACGCTGAACGCTTCGGCACCCAAAACTTGGTATCGTTGCCGTCCCCGACAAACCCGATCAGGTGGGCACTGAAGCTCACGAAGCCAAAGGGATCGAGGCCGCTGCGGTCCGTGTCAAGCACATGCTCACCCTCGGGCGACATGACGCGCAGAGCCTCGTTGTAGAACTTTCGCGGGCTCGCCGGCGCGCCTTCGTTGACGGCTCGAGACAACATGTCACGCATGGCCTGCGTCCGCTCCTGGAAGGAGTTCGCTTGAACCATGGTCAGCAGGCGCTGCTCATGGTCAACCTTCCAGTTTGGCGACATGGACAGGCTGAGCCCCTGGAGTATTGATTTGTGCATGTAGCCGAAGGGCCTGGAGTAGCCGTCAATCATGAAGTAGTAATAGTCTCGCATCCATTTCTTGTATGCAGCCGGGTTCCGCTGGTAATATGGCCATCTGCATGTTGCACGTTGTTAGCTCGAGTTGCTCGAAGGCATCATCATCGTCCTGCGAACAGCTGGGGACTGACGAGTCGACCAGGTCCACGATCGCTAGGCCGCTAAAATGGCTTGATGACATTGTTGAGTAGAACCTTCTCATTCCGATTCCATTCGCGACGAGTTCAAGCAGGCTGCAAATGTGGCCTGTCAGCCTGTTACTGCGAAGGAGGTGGTGCTGGCAGAGGACGGGCTTTTCCCCACCCTCCCGCAATGCCACGGGCACCGCCGCCCCGGATGCGGCCCACAATTTGACGCAGGGTCGCCCGGCTCACCCGGCGGCTCACCCCGGCTCACCCGAGCACCCGTCTCCACCCCCGGGTGAGCCGGACAGCCATGTGTGCAAGAGTATTCCCGTCTCACTTGCCGCCCCCTTTTTCCCAGATTAAGCCCGTCCTCACTGACACAGGGGGCCGCTGGGATTGGGGGAAAACACCAAGGGTGCGATCGTAACATTTGTTTCTCTTCCCTCTTGACTTTTTATAACGGGCCTTCCTCCATCCGCTTCGCTTGTCGTTACAATATCAGGCTATTAACTCGATGCCGATTTCTTTGCCGTCTGCGAGAATGCATACAGTTGACGAGGCTTCTGCCCTTGAAAGCACTGGGGTTGCAAGTGATATTATTGTCGACTTGCGTATAAGAAGCCTGACCAGAGCATGAATGCCATGGGAGATGTTGCTTGCGATACAATCCATGGTTAGAAACCGGACTGCCAGATATACTCGAACAAGACCACATCACACACTTCAAATATGAAGTATATCGCTGCCATTGTCGCGTTTTGCTTCGGGGCGACGTCCCAGGCGGCCAAGATCGTCCCTCGTCAAGCGGTGAGCAAGCACGACCTACGGTATCTTGCCAATGTGAAATTATGGGCTAATAATAAACGATACGCAGGCCGGAGGTAGCGGGCCTTATCCTTCTGTAAGCCCAGTTCGCCCAAGTCAATCATCGAATGGGGTTCGACGCTTACAGACCGCACTACAAGACCTACTCCACCGACTCGGGACTTGCAGGACAGACCATATACATGCCGAGCGCCATTCCGTCGAGTCTCAAGCTGCCTGTTATTGTATGGGGTGTGGGCGGGTGCAGCGACAGCGGAACCAACACGGCCGAGTTCCACCAGGAACTTGCCAGCCACGGCTTCCTGGTTCTCGTCAACAACGGGCCGAGCTCTCGCGCGACGACCACTGCTGATTCTCTGGCCAAAGCCGCTGACTGGGCCGAGAAGATTGCCGGGACCGGCAAATATGCCAATGTCGACAAGTCACGCATCGCTGTGGGAGGCTGGAGCTGTGGCGGCCTCCAGGCTTACACAGTTGCCAATGACAACCGCTGGGCCACCATTGGCATCTTCAGTTCCGGCCAGCTCGACGCAAGCCAGAGCGCGCCTGTGGTAGGCAAGATTGTGAAGCCCATTTTTTACTTCTTGGGCGGGAACGGGGATCCTGCCCAAGCTCCTGTAAGTGTTCCTTGCATGGCTATGGCTCTACCTGAGATGGACATGTAACTGCCCAGTTGTCCCGAAAACTGTTGTTGACCCGTTTCGTACTTCAGGGCACGCGAGACTACGGCAACCTCCCCAAATCCACTCCAGCATGGATCGGAACTGATAACAAAGGCCACGGACACGCGGGCACGGGCACCTTTACTGCACCCTCCATCAAAACTGCTGCCGTTCATTGGGCTCAGTGGCTCCTCCGAGGCAACACAACGGCCGCGACCTACTTTACCAACAACGCCGAGGCTACCCAAGCAGGATGGACCGCAATCTCATCTCAGAACTTGGACAAGGTTGCTGTCACTCCGATTTAGAGCACAGAGCGGGTTGGCTGTTGCTGTACACTGGACGGCGGGCGGAGAGTGTGTTTTAGTTGGTTTACCCTGCTTGGTTGGCCGCGGGAGGCAGGCTGGCCAGACCGGGAGCAGAAACAAACCCCTTCCATCCAAAGCGTCGAAGTACATTTAGCCAAAAGAGGTCCCTGGAAGAGGCTGCTTCCATTCCTCCTCGGATTCAATCCCAGATTCCATAATTATATGATGCAAAACTACCTAGGTAACGCTTTTATTTCGACGGAATAATTCCACCTATCCCAGACAAATTGACCAAACGACTGACTGGACCCATTCGAACCCGAGCTCGACTTCATGTTGCCACTCCCGTCGTTCCCTCTCGCGCCTCCCCTCCATCAGTATCTTGTTGTTATCCCTCCCCTTTCTCCTCCATATTTTCTTACCTCTCCTTCTACTCCTCCCTTACCCCGTCTCCTATTCCTGCCCTACTCCGTCTTCTACTCCTCCCCCCTACTCCATCTCCTCCAACTCTCTCCTCCAACTCTCTCCACCCCCTTTCTCCCCTTTTCCCTTCCCTTCCTCCGCTGCAATACCATCCCCACCAGCCTCAGCAAGCCAACCCACCCAACCCACGCAGCGCCGCACCTCAGCACAACCCGCACAGAATATTCAGAATAGCAAGCCAGATGAGAAAAACGGCATTGATAGCCGCCTCCAACAACACCACCGTGCCGTCCCCAGCCCCAGACTGGTCAGCCACCTCCTTGGAACCCGTCGATTTGGTGCACGACATCCACCCGGCGCTGTCCTGCACCGCGCCGCTCTCGTTAAAGTGCGTCCACGTCAGCAGCACCGGCCTGTCCAGCAAGGTCAGCTATTTATTGACTAAAACGGAGTATCGGGAGCAAACGGCGTGCCTAAGGAGCATAAAGGTGCCGTAAAGGGGAAAAAAACAGCACGAGTTTGACGTACCACATGCGCCGCTCGGCTGCGGCCAGCGCCGTCTTGTTGCCCTTTTGTGAGGGCTCGATGCCGGCCGCGAAGAATACGGATTGTCGGTTGTTGGCCATCACGGGTGTGATTTCTGAGTCATCATCATCATCATCAGTCAGTAGCACTGACATCTCCCCCCCTCGCGCCCTCGAGGAAAGATATCAAAGCAATCATTGACCTGTGCGGCAACGCAACGCAAACTCACCAAACCCAGTCCCAGGCCCAGTTCCGCTGAAATGCCCAGCACAGCTCGCCGGGATGTCCAGATCTTTACATCCGCCTGTGCGGCCGGCATTGCCCGCCACACTGTTAGCCTGCAGCTGCTTAACACAATCATCAGGCAGCGCAGCCGAGCAAGTGCCGTCAGTATTCGAACTGGCACCGTTAGTAAGCCCGCCCGTGAAGACAATGGCACACACCCTCCAGGCGGTGCTGTTGAAGGAGGCGACGTCAGCGGGCGGGGTGATGGAGATGGAGGTGGCGTCGATGCAAAGGTCCTTGTCGACAACGTTGTTTCCCGTGGCGTGGGTGAGCGGCACGTTGGCCGTCACGCCGATGTTGAGGGACCAGCCGTTGACGCTGTTCTCGGTCGCCTTGACGGACCCGGCTGGGAGGGACGTGTTGTACCCCGTGATCTTGAAGGTCGCGTTGGACGTTAGTGTTGAGATGGCCGCTGCAAAGTCCTGTGGTGGCAGTCCGTAGGGGGCCTGGTGCGAGAGGTCGCCGCCGACGAAGGACTCCGGGGAGCCATAGGCGGGGACGAGAAGGGATAGATAGGCGAGGCTTTGGCGCAGGCAGGGTAGATCGCAGCTGCTGAAGTACCGGTGCCGCCGTGATTCGCGTTTGGGCTTGGGCGGGCGTGGGCGCGGGGGAGGTTTCCTTGATGGTGTCTTCAGGACGGCCACGATTGACCCCTTGTGGGTGACGAGGGAGCTGAACAACGCCGCGGCGGCGCGGTAGCAATCGTGGTCCATCATGGCTCTAAATACCAGTTCAAACAAAAGATACAACGGGTTGTTGTGGATGCCGGGTTGGACCGTGAGCTGAATGAGAATCTCTGGACTCAACATCCCAAATACAACGAACTGGGAGAAGTTTGGTAGCACAGAACGAAAGCCCCCTCCTCCATTTTCTCCCTTTTCAGGCCCAAGAGTCTGCCCCATTTGGATTCGAACCAACGCCCGGCGTATCCGGAGGGCGTCGTGCGGAGTCCTTGCATGCAGTACGCAGAGTTAACCCAAGAAGACGTAGTATTGCTATGAGGCAGACGTAAACCGGTAGACTTCCGCACTGGGCGATAGACGTACATTGTTCTTCAAGCGAGTGAAGAAGGGAGAGAAGAGAGTCTTGGAGAAACTCTCAGATCGGACGTGACGTCTCACAGCCGTAGGAGTCGTGGTTTATGTAGCGCGGATACATGAAGACCGTCATACCCGCTCATAACACATCCAGCTGAGAGCTGCGAGTCCAGACGAGTCCGGATGTGGGCAGTACATGTGCAGCTTGTTTCAGGAGCAATTGCCGTGAGATTCGGCATCTCAAGAATGGGCAGAGTCGGAGTTGAAAGGCAGTGGACGACGTCAGGGGCATCACTACTGCACGTTAGAGACGCATGATGTCAACATTGAACCAACTCACTTCGTCTCTAAATATCTAGACTCGCTAGCTCACAAGAAAGTTGCCCCTGAGAAGTGAAAACCCAAAAAAAGAGTATGCCAATAACCCCTGATGATAAACCCGTCGTGACGCCGTCCCAGTGCTCCGCGAGAGTGGTGCGGAAATGAAGAATAACAAAAAAAGGAAGTAGCCCAAGCAGAGGATGCGCGACGAGATGCAACACAGTCCACAAATATATACCAGAAGATAGATGTCCAGCGTTCACAATTCCCTCCCCTCTCCCCCTTAATCACCAAAGCTCATCCAGCTCCAGCTGCCGATGGCACCGCCCAGAATCAGTATCGTCAAGATGGCCGCACCAGCGCGGTCAGCAGCGGTGACGGGCGCGTGCTCCGTCAAACTGCCGCGACTGCGGCTGCCGGCGTTGTTGTCGCCCCTGCTGATGCCCGTCTCGTTTGTCGCGGGCGGGGGCGCTTGGTCAATGAGCAGACTCGAAACAGCGGCCAGGACGCTCATGGCCTCGCCCGCGCCGCTGGTCTTGTCGACGGCCGGGTCGACAAACACGCCGTCCTGCCAGTAGAAGCCACAGCGGCGGCCCGTCTCGCCGCCCGTACACTGCTTCGCGGCGGCCTCGGCCGACGTGCGCAGCACGGGGAGGATCGTCTCGGCCGTGTAGGGGGCGACCTTGGTCACGACGGCCATCCAGCGGTGGACGTAGCCCTTGAAACTCAACATGTCGGCTGTGCAGGCGCCCTGGCGGCCCTCGCACGGCAGTTCAAAGGCGACGCCCTTGGGGAAGAAATCGCGGAGGATGCCTTTCAACAAACCGTCGATGCGGGTCTTCCAGATCTCGCTGCCGTTGGTGTGGTTGTACATGAAGGCCGAGCCGTGAAGCAGCAGGGCGGCGTTGTAGCTGAACTGGGCCTTGTTGACGTCGGTGCAGTTGTGCCCGACGTGGCCTCCGTCATAAACGCGCCATTCGTCGTGGTGGATGTAGTTGACGTCCCATAGCCAGTTGAACGTCTTCTCGGCCCAGTCGGCATACGTCTGGTTGGACGTGTACCTCGCCAGGCGGGCGCCGAGATTGAAGAAGCAGGCGTTGGCAATGGTGTTTTTGTAATCGTAGCCGGCGTTGGTCAAGGGCACCTGCCAGCGAAGGCCGCCGTTGCAGGTCTCGTCGTGGCGCTCGTCGGCGGCTTGGGTGTGGAAGACAGCCTGGGCCAGGGCGAGCCATTGCGGCTTGTCGTCGGGAGGGTTGGGGAACTTGTTCTCGGCTGCCAGCATGGCCGACATGCCCCAGAAGCCCTGATCGTCGTTACCCAGGGACGCCGTGTGGTTCAGCGGCTGGTAGTCGGCGTTTTCCCCGACCTGGTGCAGCATGCCCTGCTCGATGACGGAGTTGTAGCTCGGGTCGCCCGTGAGGAACCAGTAGTCGACATATGTGCCCATCATGGCGCCTCCCTCCCACCAGTAGTAGTCGCCCTTGTATTCTGTCGGAGGGCCCGGCAGAATGCCCGGGATCTCGCCCGACTTGTTTCCCTGGTAGAAGAGCATCATGTCGTAGGCAAGTGTTCGTGCGGATTCACGGATCTGGTCTGTGGAGCGTTGCCAGTCAGCCCGGCGCTCCCGATGCGCCCTGCTCTCGAGGACAAATTACCTGGTGTGTCAAGTTTGTAATACTGGGCATGTGCTGCGGGGAGCAAGCTGCTCGTGGCGAGGAGGGCCGCCAGCCAGCGTACTGGGCGTCTTGATAGCGAGGGCGGCGCCATCTTCTCGCAGTTCTCGGTCTCGAGTGGTCTCGACAAGGGCGAAATTAGTGCAAAAGGAGCGTAACGGATCAAAATCTCGGTCGGGCAATGCCAGAAAAAGTCGAATGGGGTCCCAAAGTGGTCGAATTCGCCCCCGTGGACAGGTACGAAGAGGTCGTGGGCGAAGAGAAGCGAGCGTTTGGGTTTGTGTGGGTTCAAACGAGTGTGATGATCGCCAGCGGCATCAACAACGACAAAAGACCAGGACGATGGTCAAGGGAGAAGAAGAAGAGGAAACATGGTTTCGCAAAGTGGGTGGAGTATGGGCATGACGCGAAAGGGGCGTCCTGGTCGTCTTGGGCTCTTGGTATTTCTCGGCAGCGCTTGGCTTTCTCGGCGTCGGAGGGCGGTGCAAGTTCTCGGCGGCGGTTTTGGAGGTCCACCAGCGGCCTCGGGGACGACGTGAGTGGCCGACAGTCTCCTGGGCAAACGGCTTGGCAGCAAAATGGAGACGGTGATCCATGCTCTGCGCTCGAAGAACTTGGATCGTTGGCTCGGATCAGTCTGGGCAGCGCATTGGCGCCATCATCGCGGCGGACTTTGACGCTCAACCGCTCAATCGCTCAATCGCTCAGCTCAATCGCCATCGGGTGCGTTATCGCAGATCGGATAAGATGCGGTTTCCGCGAGAGGCCGGGCAGGGCTGTGTGCTTCGTGTTGGGTGTGTTGGACTGCATGTTTCCGGCGCAGGAGTGCGTCGTTGTGCGGGAAGAGAGTTGCAAAGAGGATGTCAATGTCAGCTGCTGTTGCATTGAATTTGTTGCTGATTGCTGATGGTGGGGGTTTGGCTTTGGCTGCAGGGGAGAAGCGGATGGTGAGGGACGTTGTGCAGCTGAGGGAAATTGCCGGGCCCACTCACAAGGGGTCTTCTTCCATTCCGGGGCCAGAACGTCCATGGGTCCATTTCGATCGTCAAGCGGCTGCACAAACGAGGCACAGGCACTCGATTCAGACAGAGTCTCAGAGTGTTCTGTATTCTGTACGAAATACAGATTATTCCGTACATACGGAGTACCGATCCGTACTCCGTATTCATGTAACGTGAAGAAACCAGCCCATTCCTCCTCCAGAACTTAATTACACGTACAACCATAGAAGGCAGTACCTAGTAATCAAGCCGCCCCAGTACGCGAGCATTTATCACCACGTGCAAGACGAACTGCGAGGTTGTTCAGCTCTCCAGACGGCAGCCGTAGAACAGCAAGTGCAGACGTCGAGCTAATTACGCATTATCCTCCACGTGTGCATTCTTGAGTCAACAGCCCTGACCAAGGGTGCTCTCAATCCTCAAGTGCGCTGGCGAATATCATATCAAAATCTAAGGGATCCCCGTTGCGCCCCGTAGCTGTGTGCTCCATCTCGCACATCTGACTGAACTCAGCCAGGCATTCCGGTGTCTGCCATGACCAGGGGACGGCCAACCCAGAACCCTCTTGCCCGCCAGCCATCTGGCTATACAATAGAGAATCGCAAGTCCCACCAGGGCCAAAACTCGCAGCGGAGAGGGCTGCTTGTTGCATCTTCTCAAGGGTGAAGGGTGAGAAATTGATGCCCTGGCCAGGAGCAACCGTTATCCCCGCCCCAGCCACGCACGTGTCAGAAGGAGAAAGCAGGCCATATCCTTCCTTGAACAGCGCTAACCATTCCGCGTTGTTAGCCGGCGTTTGATTCCAAGGATCGTCGCCGCCAAAGAGACAGACGAGCCTCCCTCCGCAAGAAATCGTCCGTGATAACATTCCCGGCTTCCCGCGAGGCTTTGACGACATCTCCAAGGCGTACAGTCAATGTTTCAAACGTCGTTCGCCCGCTCGTAGCACCGGCACCACCACCTGTTTTGGATATCTTGGAGGCACTGAAGGGTTGGAGATCATTGGACTCGTTTCCGATCAGGTACGGAGGCATGGCGTTTTCGACGAGCAACGCCACAGCGGGCTCCAGGCCGCGACAGCCCTTCCAGTCTTTCATCAAAGCCCCTTGCCGGAAGTGCTCTGCCAGGTGGTCGTTGCGCTCGGGCCAAAGCTCGAAGGATTCATCGCAGAAACCACACCGCGATTTGACGCGTGAGATGCGGGATCTCCAGCTGTCCATGGAGGGGAGTACTTCGCTTACCCCGTGGGATACACGCAAGTGCTGCCTCAGATGGTCCTTGCGGTAGAATGTTCGGGCGCTGATGGGTTTAGACTCGCATTCGGCCGTTCTGTGCGAAGCAAGATGAGAGGCTGAAGGCTCGAGGTGGTCGCACAGGGCGCATCGTGGTCGTAGCTGGACGGGATCGCGATATGCAGGTCCTGATGGGAGGCAAACCCACTTTCCAAGACGAGATGGAGTGTGCTCTCGTGTCTCGTCCAGTCGTATCGGGTTTTGAACGTGTCGGTGCAGAAGGTGCACTGATACGGGCGTCCGGGACCTTTCTTCGAGGAGGAGAGTTTCGAGGGGGGCCGTTCAGGTCGCCGACGACGTCGAGCGGCGCCGTGACTATAAACACTGCTGGTGGACCCGGAGCTACTGGAGAGGGTAGAAAGGTCGATTCCCGGCGCCGAGACCGGGAGGCTGCATAGCCCGGAGCTGAACGAGGAGATGGAGGACCGGGCGTCGAGAGACAGCTCCCCGAATCCAACAAACCCGTCGGAGGTGAGGGCTGGTGCAGAGCTGGCGTACACGCCGCTTTCGGCTGCGCGGGTGATGGCGCTCAGCGATGCGCCGTCTTCGTCGGGCGGGCTGTGACGCCAACGGTCCAGCGGTGTCATGTTGTCCCAGTCATGCTTGGGAGCAGTCTTCCGCCGGCGTGCATTGATGAACCATGAGGATACTTGACGTACCGTCAAGCCTGAGCTTGCGGCTAAGACGCCCTTCTCTTCTTCGCTGGGATAGGGTTGCAGCGAGTGTGATGCGAACCACTCCTTCAATATTTTGGTTGACCCCTTGGCGTGTCTCTTTACTGGAGCCCTGGGTCGGGTTTGAGCGGGTTTTGCTTTCTCAATTGGGATGTCCATTTTCTGAATGTCACGGCCGCGGGGGGGGGGGGGGGGGGAGGGTGGTGGGAAGCCGGCGGGGATGGAAGCTGGATGTGGCCCAATCCAATAAATTTTGGGGAACGCCGCCACACATTACACTGTAAATGGCAGGGCGATGTGGGGCCCGCCCCGTTGTCAGCCCGGGTTCTACGGGTCCATACAGATCCGTAGTTATGCGTCGTGGCAAGTCTATGCAGCTCTCAACACAGACCCGGCTCGTGTCCCGTATTGAGAGACGCTACTTCGGTGTAATGGACAGCTGCAGCAGTCTCTAACTCCACAACCGTCGTTCGGGAAGTCGTTCGTTCATCAAGATACAGCCAGGACAGAGCCAGAGCCGGGTTAACGTTAAGAAGGTGGAACAGAGGGCGCCAGACAGTTCTACTAAGATGAGATTCCATGGTTGAAGCTTCGGTAGCTTCTCGTTGTTTTATATCACTATATTCGCCGCCCGCCGCCGTCTTTTCCTGTGTATCTCCCACCACACCAGTTGTCTTGGGTGCCCTGCATCAACATCAAGTCAACTGCCGCAGCAGCCTGCCAACTGGGAAGGATGGTGGCGACGATAGCGACTCGGGCGTCATCGAGAGCCGCATCGATGCCGCGCAGCCTGTCGATTCTCGGCAACAAGAGAGCTTTGAGGAAGGGGTGATGGTCCAGTCAGCATTCTCGCCCCGCCTGTCGTTTACAGAAGTCGGCCGCTTCGACCGCAATTCTAAAGTCCTCCAACAGGGTCTCGGTATCCTCGAGCCCAGCTGAAATCCGAATCTGCGTCGGTCTCAGGCCATACTGTTCCGCCCAGTCCAAGTTCTTCTGGTAGGTGCACATGGTGTACGCGAATGCGAGGGTAAACGGAGCTCCCAGATGGACGCTCTTGTGGACGTTGAGATTATCGTAGAACGCCCGCGTCGAGGCCATGTCCTCCAGCTCGACGCTGAATAGACAGCCATACCCCGGGGTGAGGTCAGCCGTCGGCGGGCGCATGAAACGCCCGTAGTGCGCCCCGGAAGGGTTGACGGAAGGGTAGTGCACTCGGCAGACGGCGCTCTCGGGGCTTTGGGCGCAGGAGTCCAGGTACGCCACAATGGCGCTTGCGTTGGCGTTGAGCTTGGCCGTTCGAGAGAGGTAGTCGCGGCTGTTTTGCTCGATGACCTCGGCGTCGTCGACGTAGAGCTCCGGGACGTAGAATTGGTCGAAAAGGGGCTTCAGGTCGCGGTATCGGGGGGAGGCGGGATTGAGGATTGCGCTGCCTGCGATGGCGTCGGCATACCCATTGAAGGACTTGGTAACGGACGTGACGAGGATGTCGGCCATGGCCGTGATGTCGATGTTGGCCCAGCTGCCGATGGTGTCGTCAATTCCAAGGATAAGGTCATACTTGTCTGCCAGTTCCCGGAGCTTCACGATGTCGGGAGTGACAAGGAGGGGGTTTGCCGGAAACTCGGTCCAGATGGCCTGGACCTTGCGCCCTTGGCTGCGCTCCTCCGCGAGAAAGGCCTCGAGACGGTCGAGGTCCTCAGCTGAACCATGGCCGAAAAACTTGTGTCCTGGGCCGTATTCCTCCAGGGCCGTGAGGGTGTTCATGAATGCCATTCCGAAAAGGACCGTAGTGCCGTGGCAGCGGCTGAGCATGTATGTGTGCGGCTTGTAGATGGACGCCATGCCGGTCGGGTAGAGATAGACGTCTTGGGGAGATGGCCGTTGCTGCTGCAGAGGACACCGAGGCGCCCGTTCGAGATGTGAAACAATCCTTTCGCTTAGGACCTGGTGAGGCTTGCCGTCGAAGCTTGGTCTGGCGAGCTCGTCCTTGGCACCTGGTGCTACAGGCACTTCAGTGAGCTGATCGAGATGGTTGATATTTGCTTCTGCAAATCGAGATGAAACACCCGCACCGGGAGTGCTCCAAAATCCGGCGACGGTTGTCCGGTGGTCGAGAGGATAGATGACAGCGTAGAAGAGGTCCCTTGCGGTGAAGGCTCGGATGGTGATTCGTTCTGGCGGGACGGGTCGTTTGTCGTCGCCATCATTCCGCCGCGTGCTGGTGGAATATGCAACGCATTCCCTTGCGGATTGTGGTGACGAGAATAATAAGCAGCCAGCGTCGGGAGTTGACAGGAGGTCGAGCACCACTGCCGCAAGCTACCAAAGAGGTCATGTTAATTCGCCATTGTTTCCGAGAGACAGAAGACCGGACGCTTACCTGGGCAATATCCCGGTGAGGTTTCATGCGGGGATATGCATTCTTGAAATGAGGAATCACAGAAGCTGGGTTTGCGCCGTACTTCTCGACTGTCTCCCAGCCGCCCATGTGGACCGTCACCGAATGCCTGGGCGCTGGCGGCACGGCTTCGCCGAGTCGAGTCGTGATTTTGGCCGACATGGAGGATGCGTTGGAGTGGGATATCTTGAAGTTCAGACCTGTAGAGAGAAATGGAGAGAGCGTGCCCCCAACATCTTATTGACAATTATGCCACAACCTCGATGGCTACCTAGTGTCATTCAACGCCCTACAGGAGCGGGACCACCGGTGTCATTGAACGCCCTACAGGAGTGGGGACCACTGGTGTCCTTGAACGCCCTAAGGAAGCGGGGCCGCCGCCGGTGTCATTGAACGCCCTACAGAAGCAGGGGCAGGCGTGTGTGACGAAAACCAGACGGTGAGCAGTATTACATACAGGACCATTTCGGCTTGGGCGGCTCTTATGGACTCAGGGAGGTCTAATTGCGGGGACAAGTGTTGTTGTCTCTCCCCTGGGTCCTCGTGAAACACCAGGCAAAAGGACATCCTTAGCCCGCAAAGGCGCTATGCAACTTATATTGTCACATCCCTAGCCCCTGGGCCGGTCGGAGGTTGAGGTTGACCGTTGAGGTCAACCGTCAAGCACTACAGTACAGTAAGAGAAAGACGATGACTAAAAAGGAAAAGTGAATAAGGAAAAACAATCCAACACTTCCTGTATGCTGCCCCTGAGTCCCATGATTCACACGTCCCCACGATCCCAGAGTCTCCCCGAATCATCATACAACGGAGTAATGCTGTACAATCGCAAGTGAATCAAGCTGCTTACAAAAAACACAAAACCCACGTGTCGACCATGGCACACCCAAACCAATACCAAACAGATCCGAGCTGGAACCAGCCATGCATCATGGTCCCCCAATCCCTTGCCTCTCAATCCAGTCCAGCCCACCCACATCCAATTGGATCGAAACGACACAAGCACCCAACCGCAGAACCTCTAAAAAAGCCACCATAAAGACGCCCCCAACGCGCTAGCGACCCGTCGTCAACTACACCCCTCCAGGTAGGTACCCAACCGATCAAGACGCGGACAACTTCCTCACCCGATCATCCCAGTGCCGCGCGCACATGGAGATACCGCACCGGGCGGTATGCATGCACAGAGAAGGCAATCACTCCCATTCCTTGCCACCACCGTAACCACGGTGGTGTCCCTTGCCGCCATCATGGTGGTGACAATGCTTCTTGGGCTTCGGCGTCGGAGTGGGGCGGTCAGTGCATCTGCAAGGGGGGTTGGTGCGAGCGTTGGGCCGGGGTGTTGTGGTCGTCGACTGGCCGGGGGTGGGTGTGGAGGTGGTTGACTGGCTGGTGCTGGTGCTGGTGCTGGTCATTGTCGACGTCGAGGTTGATGTCGATGTGGTACTCGACGAGATCGGTGGCTCGTCGTCTTGTGTCGAGCCGATATCGCCCCAGCGGATGTTGGAAAACACGACGTTCGTATCGGGGTAGTTGGCCTGGATGTTGCCTGGGTTGCCCTCGTCGGGGCTGCAAGGGCCGTTGGTACCGCTGTCCAGCCAGTTTAGGTTGTCAGAAAAGCTGTTCCAGATGCTGAAGGTGAGGACCATGCCGCGGCCGAGCGCTTCACCCATGCCGCTAACTCCGCCGAAGGGGTCAGCTGAGGGGCAACCAGACGCGAGAATGGCATCGCCAGCTGGGTTGGCACTGGGTATCGTCTGGCCATCTTGAATGTAGCTGCGCTGGATCTGGACGAGGTTACCGGAGGGAGTACCATCGTCGGTAACGAAGCGGGTAACGGCAGTGAACGGCCTGGAAGTATCAAGAGTGAGGCCAGGGCCGTAGTAGTCGGTATAACCCAAGGCGTAAGGGTTATAGAGACAGCCGGCGGTATCGCAGTTGCCGTTGGCACAGGGGTGCGGCGTGAAAACGCCGGCGCGGGAATTGGCCTCTTGGATATCAAACTCGTTGCAGCAGTACCTCGCACCCCCAGTGTTCAAGGTCCCGTTGATCCACGTTGGAACATCGCACTGGGCATCGCAGTAGCCCGAGCCATAGTTGGCGCCCCCGGTGTTGTACTCGTTCCGGCCACCTGTCTGATCCATCTCGGAGAGGTAGAGAGCGCCATTCTCACCACACGGCAGGGCCGAGACATCGACGTCGTAGCTGATTTCCTGGCCGTTGAGATGGAGGAGGACATAGTTGCCGTCAGGCCCAAGGAGGTAGACGCGAGGTGACTTGTCGACACCGCCGACGTACTGCCGCAGCGACAGACTGTCACCCGATGTCGAGATGCCGGCGCCCGCATAGTCGACGCCCTCCACGAAGCAATTCTGGGTACAAGTCGCCTGGTCAGGGCACAGACCCGGGTCGACGCCGTTGCCAGTTCTGCACGAGGTCCCGGAAGCCGTGTGGATGTAGCGGTAGTTCCAGTCGATCACAACCGACGTGCTCTGCTGGACGCAACCGCCGCTGGTGGTACACTTCCAGGTTGTCAGTTGCGGGTGGACCTCGGGGGTATCGGTGCCGGGCTGCTGGGCGGTAGCGAGTCCGGCCAGCCCGGCCAAAAAGAGAGTCTGAAGTGTATTTCCGCCCATGTTGAAGAAGTGGTGGGCAAGGAGAGAAAGTTTTGATGGTGCTGGTGGTTGGAGGTTTGACACTGATTGTCGTCAAGATGTGAGTCCTACTTATGCTCGACGAAGTCTCTATCCATTCTCAAACAAGATCGAGATCGCCGTCCAACTACAACACAGTCATCTCTCTTTTGAATCTGACAACTCGAATCCGTGTTCTGGCTCCAAGTATTGTGGTTCAACAAGGCGGGGGGGTAGGGCGGCAGCAGATAGGCTTGGTGCAGTTGTAGTTTGACCCCGTCTCGTAGCTGTGGTCGACTATTACCTGTCGTCAGCCCTACCACCACCAATTTTCTTGCGAGATACTTCTCTTCCAAGGAGACCGTGGATGAGCGCTGACCGTCTGCCCCTGCACTGTTCCGAATCTGTTTTGACTCCCCCATAGCAGCAAGTCTGACAGCTGTGGAGCAACGCCAGTTCAGCCGTTGGCGATCTCTGGTGTCTTGGTGTTTTGTTGTTTTGTAGTCAGCGGACTCAGCGCTAGCTAAGGAGCTAAAGTAAGCTAAAGTAGGTAAGGTAGGCTTGGTCTGCCGAAAACTCAGTTAGCCACCCCCATGCTGTGACATGCACGACTGGAGTCTAGCATCTCCGGTACGCATCCCAGATGGCGTCTAAAAGACGATTACCTGCGAAACCGGTGGATTTGAGATGGTCTCTCTGACAGTCTCTGAGAGCAATGTCATCGCATTGCTATGTACAAACCCATCAGAGGGTGTAAAGTTCAGCCTCCGACTGGAAGCCTGGTAGTTTACCGCGCTAGCCTCGGTCGTTATGTCCATCTAACTACTCGGTCCGGAACAGCCTGGAGGCGGGGAAGGCCGAGCAGGCGCTACCGACCGACAATTCCAAGGCCATCTGTCGCCCCAAGACTGAAAATGGGTATGAACTGGCGGTACGTAACGGAATTGAGGATACCCTATGCCGTACTTCCAAACAGCTCGACGAAATATCCGAAATACGGGCTTACAGCTCGGCACACAATCCCCCCGCCTGAGCACTGAAAGAGGGCCTGGCAAGATGGTGAACAGATTTGGGAACCCGCGAGAGTGGATGCCACCCAGGGTCCCCCTTGTTGACCAGGAGTCCGCCCAGCCAGGAACGACGAGGGCGATTGACGCCCGAGCGGCCTACACTAGCCGATCTAGCCGATCTCGGAATCGGACCCTGTCGCACCCACGAACATGTCTCACCAGTAACTTCGTATGGTTCCTGTTACTGCAAGCCACGACCCGTTTCTTGTGAGAGGCGACAGCCCCTTGCCGTGGATATCGACGAGCTGTACTCCGTACGTGGGGACCATTTGAACGCGGCTTAGTAGTCGCTGCTGAACGAGGAGTGCCGTGGCTTGAACTCGTCAGGCGTGGTTCGGTCGACGACTGTGTCATTGACGGGTCTTCAGACGGCCCAGAGACGATCCATCACCTCACCGTAGGGTTTGAGATCGGCAAGTTGTACGAAGTACGGAATACTACTTGTAGTCGAAGCTTGGGGATCAGCTCGGGAGGAATCTGCCCCACGCCCGCCTGCCGGCCTCTCGCGGAGGATCAAGTGGTTCGGTGGCTGGTGGAGAGTAAGATGCGATCGGATGTGTCATAGGCTTGGTGAGGCCGACCGTCTTGTCGGCAAGTCTGATCGTGTTGCTGTTGCCTGTTGCTGTCGCGTCGGTGTTCTTCTCTTCGGGCCAACGACACGTCAGGTGAAAAGAATCAAGATTAGCGCGTGATGACGATGTTTCAGTGCCGTCTTTGATATCGGTGGTCCCATTTGGACCAGCGAGCTGGGTTTGGGCCATGATGCTGGCGATTGTGTTCAAGGCTACAAGACGGCCTTCCACCTCACAGATACCTTGGGCAATTAGGGGGGGGAATGGATTTCACGTTGGCACTGGGACTAGAGAAAAACAGTGCACTGTGCGCCCAGGCTTTAAGAAAAAATAAAACAATATGTATGGCGTGTTCCTGTAGGGCACCTCGCCCCTCGCATGAGATCCCAAGTGTTGATGGAGGATTCACCAAGATGAGATCCGGGGCTTTGGGACAGCTCACCCAACGGTCCCAACCTCCCGGCTCGCCCTCAGCCTGGTCACCCAGCACGTGCCCAGATCGAGATCGGCGGCACCCGGATCCACAAGGGATCTTCCAGGACTAACGCCCAAGCGAGCGCTGCACAACCTCAGACAACCTGGAAATGATGCAGCATGAGAGCACCAAGCAACCTGCGGCATGAGGCTGCTGCTTTACCAAAGATTACTCATCCGGAACAGGTTCGAGCCGAGGGGACGGTATACCGAATACGGAACACACAGCATACGGTCCGCATGTTGCAGGCAATGTGGGAATGTGGGATGTGGGCATTGGGGAAAGGAAGAAAGTGGGAATCCTTGGCCCTGGCCCCTGGTCCAAATCCCCACCCCCAACCCACTTCCAGCTGCTGAAGTCCCCACAACTATCCGTTCATCTCCATTTCCACCTCAATTGCCTTCCAAGGCTCACTATTCCATAGATACCATACCAAATCATGCTAGCAAGCAATGCACCAAGCAATGCACTGGACCATGGCGCGGCACCACCGCCCTCTGGCGCCGTCCCCGACATGGACCCTAATGCAGCCGCGAGGCAGTACGCCCTGACTATCTCGGAAGATGAACTCTACCAGCAAACACGGGGGCGCTTCTTCCCGTTCCTTGCCTACCCACCCGAACACCCTGTGGTTTTCATCAAGTTTGGTTGCCGCGGGACGCAAGGCGAGGGAGACATGCAAAGGCTCGCCTTTGACTGGCTGCGCCGGGAACGCCAGAGGAACCCGAGCTGCAACATCCATGTCCCCGAGGTCTTCAAGATATTCACCAAAGGCAGTGTGACCTTCATCATCATGCAGCTTGTCGCAGCAATCCCGGTCGAGCAGTTCGGGAGGAACATGAACTTCGACCCTCACACTTGGGACCACCACATGTCTCCCTACTACCGCATGATTGCCGAAGGAGTCCATCTGCTGAGCCGCATGCCTGTTCCCGCCAGTGCGACCCCAGGCCCGTTCACGAGCGCCGAACGCCGCATCAAACACCTGATCTTCAAAGATCAGGAGGCGACAGTCGTGTACCACACCATTCAGGAGTTGGAGGACCACCTCAACAGGGTTGCAGAACGCGGATACCACCACGAACCTCACCCGCCCAAGGCCCCTCTCGAGAGGGAACTCGTGTTCTGCTACACCGACTACAATGACGAGAACTTCCTGGTCACCACCGAACCCGATGGCCGTCCTCGTCTCTACATCGTCGACTTTGAACACGCCGCATTTTTGCCCCTTAGCTTTCTCGCCTACGCCGTGTTGGAGCCCAAAACCCAATGGTTTCTGTGCACTTGGATAGCGGACAGGTTTGGCGAATCTCTTCCGCGGAACAATATTGCCGTGATGCAGAGGATATTCTACATGTTTCAAATAAGTACATCGGATTTTGGGTTCGTGAAGAAATAGCTGGCGTCCCCGTTGCAGACACCTTCATCTCGTCTGCTCTCCGAATATACACAGGGTGACACCTCAATAGAGGCCTTTCTAACATGGTCGAATGATGCTCTTGTATGTCCTACCCCAGTCCACCAAGTTTTCAGTTGTTTGCCGTCTTGTCGTTGTAGTAATGGATCTAAGGAGACGCCATCCCGTCAGTTGATCAACTCTCGCTGCATCGAGATTTAAAACCAGGAAAACAATGACAGCTCACCGTCTGATCCGCACATCCTGAAGGCGTCTGGTACGAAAACGCGCCCGTGTTGATGAACAGCGCCTGCTTGCCGCACACCAGCCAGGCCGCCGTGTTCTGCCGCTTGACGCTCGGCACCGACCACGTCAGCGCGTCGCCCTGCCACGCAAACGTCCCGAACGGGTTCTTGGTTGCGTTGAACCACGTCGCCAGCGTGCGCGGCGGGTTGGCCTTGTCCGCCGGCTCCTCCACCCAGAGGTAGAGCGGCTGACTCGAGACTTTGTTGACGAGCTGCCCGTCCTCGACGTTGAACTGCCCGGCTGTTGTGTAGGATTCGAGCACCGCCGTCCCGGGTACGTTGGCGGGGAGCGTCTGGAGGTATTTGTGGTAGTTGGGTGCTGCGACCGCCCGGATCCAGTACGCCCCGGACTGGAGAGTCTTGGGGGAAGGCGTCGACACTGGGCTGTCAGCTTGTCTCGGCGAGGAGACTGGCGACGATAGGACCGTGCCGAAGAAAGCTGCAAAGAATACTGGCTTCATTTTCGTGACTCGGGACGTCAATATTTGTCTCAGAGCGACGGGTAGCTTTGAAGGTGTGTCTGTTCAGGGCGGGACATGGAAGTTACCAGACGGCAGATCACCAGGATGCCTCAGCTTAGGGCCATCTAATATGTCTCAGAAACGTGATCGTCAAGCGGGTGGCATTGGACACAACACCAATTCGGAGCTCGCACTGATATGCCGGACAAACATGGCATTTCAATTTATTAGAGTGTGAAATATACCGTTCCGGGGTCACATCCCCCACACATGGCGGAGGCTAGACTCCGTTGTAGCCTGTGGGGTGTAGATGATCGGCTGCTTCCCCGGATCATCATTTCAGTGATAACACTTTCCAGGAGACAGATCCGCCTTGGCCCGCCTCTTATTACCGGGTAAATCCAGCCAAGTATGTCGTGCTCTCCAGGAATGGGATTGCAAAGCATCCAATCCATATATCCACCTGTACTTTGTGACTCGACTTGGTTGACATTGAACACTGCAAGCCCCCCCAAAGAGTCAACATTGAAAGGGAACAAAGAGTCCAATAACGAGGAAATCTCGGATTATGGCGAATAATCATGTCTGTCAAGCGGTTGACGCGGCCAGCTCTGACTCTGAAGGCGACGACGAAGGACCGGTCACTGATGAGAGAATTACGCAACATAATGGACGCGTCGGACTGGTTATTTCCACTGCCACCTCTTGTTGATAGACCACATATGGTTTCAAGCTTTTCTTTCTTTCTTTCTTCTTTTTTTTTTTTATCAAATAACTATAATGTCTAATAACACCACTGCAACTCTGCAAGACTTAGCGATGTTATTTTCAGAGGACTGTTTAATGAAACGTGTCATAAAGTTTTGGTTTTGGGAGGGCATCGTAGAGCCTGTTCCAAATGCGGTGACAAACGTGGAAATACCCAGTGGTGACAGCGGAAATAACCACTTCGCGGACGCATTGGACCAGGTTGGGACGGCTTACCGAGGAGCACGAAGAACATCTTGACGGCCGGAGCCCCGAAGATATATGGGAGGGGATTAGCGTGATCCCCCCCGGTATGACCGCCGACTTCCAAGCCGAGATCCAGAAGCGGCTCAAGGCATAGAAAGAGAGGATGAAGGAGGCGTACATCTCGACCGAGAAGGTTGCTATCAAGGCCTACATCCTCTCTCTCCCTCTCAATGACTTCAAGTGGGCTGCGTCGTCGTCGATGAGGCCTGGGCGCTGCGGAACATCGACTCTAGCTATTGACGATATATCTATTGACGATATATCTAGCTACTTCTCCAACACTCCCTCGCCTTCCACATGCTGTCGGCTACACCAACCCTCAACTCGATCAACGACATTGGGTCGCTTGCGTCGCTGGCCTAGGCGGTCGCAAAGCTCGACGTCAAGATCCCAAACAGCGTTGATTGGCGGTATACGGCTGAGGTCTATCAGCCGTAGGGGAAGTCTGTGCCGCGCTAGTCATTCCAAATGACGCGGGCTGAGAGGAAAGCACGCAAGGAAATGGTCGCCAGGGAGAAGGACGAGATGGAGCTCGTTGTCAAGATCGACCAGGCGTTGTTCGAGACCGAGCGGTATATGGATACCTCCCTGCTGCAGTTCTACTATGGTACTGGAAAGCGCTTCTGATGCCTCTCTCCCCGTGGAATCTGCGTCGTCAAGTTGAGTGATATGGACAATGACCAGAGTAGCGTCGCCGACTCGGATGCGATTGCAGTCTACAAGTCGATCTGGACTGCCCGCTGCTGAAGTGCTCAGCGCAGACCCATCTTTTTCTTTTTCTTTTTCTTTTCTTTTTTCTCCACCACCGGTACGAAGAGAAAAGGGCAAAATCCGAGCCAGCTTCTCGACTCGCATCACAACCAAATCCGCAGAGTTCCGGGTGTGCATCGAACTGTGGGCTACGAGCATGAGAAACAAGCTCCTTTCACGGCTATATCAAAAAGAATGAATGTTAATAATAACCCGTGCATAGGTACCTAATTACCTAGCCAGCGCGGAGCGAGTGCTCGTACCCAAACTCCTAACCCCTATTACATCTGCTACGCCAAGTAAACGCCCAAATCTACCTGTTATTATACCCAGCCCAAAGTCAACACACACTCCTGCTCTTGGATCTTCACGCAGACTCCGGCACAGCATACAGATGCCTCATATTGCCCGCCCTGTCAACGGCCCCAAACTTTCTCAAATCGGCATGCATCCACCAGAAGACAGACCGCACCAGCACCTTGACAGGGGCGGGAGCAGGTGGCCAGCTCTTCCACATGCTGTCCTCGTACTGCAAGTCAAGGTTGGCAAAACACCAGACCGTGCCGGGTATGCCCAGTTCTTTCTGCGATGGCGTGTCAGCAGCACGAATCATGGAAGTACGCCAGATAATGGCAAGAGGGTAGTCTCACCATGGCCTTGTCTCCCTCCTCATCAAACAACTTGGGCAACTCGGCCATCTTGTCCCCGTACTGCCGCAGGCCGAGAATCGTGGGGATCTCGTCGGCGAGGTGCTGGATCAGCGCGGCCCCAAAATCGTCGATCAACGCGACCAGCCGGCTGCCGTCGTACGTTTCCTTATCGGCAAGCACATCGTCGACATAGGCCTTGAACCTGTCCATGCCGTCGTGGAAGGCCTTGTGCTGGTCGATGTTGGCGTCCATGATGCCCTCGACGCCCGTCATCCTCTCGACGGTCGGGAAGAACAGCGCCTCCTCGCCGCTGTGGTGGCTGTGGAGGACGCTGTGGAAGCCAAGCATGTACCTGCAGAAGGGTTTCTCGTCGGCTGGTTGGATGTGCGGTGCTTGGAGGTAGATGGAGTTGAGACCGCGGATGATCATGTTGTGTACGTGTGCCATCTCTGAGGCGAGCTTTTCGAACATGTCGGGAGTGGTTTGGGAGTCGTTGAGCGCGAGGAAGACGGGGGTTTGGATGAGAGGGAAGGGGTGGTCTGCGTAAACGGGCGCCATCTTGAGAAGTGGATGTTCAGGGGTTCAAGTGTCTGTTTGTGGGAGTTTTGATCGGGGAACTGGATCGTGGTGTAGGATTGTGGAGAGATTTAGGTGAAATGGGTAGTTGGGAACTTGCTTGGAATTCGAGGTCAATGTCACCAAGCACCTTAGGTTGCATTTTTCTCAACAATGGAGAGCTGGAATTTCATTTAATATTTTCGGCAGTCAAGAGCGAGGCAACATTTCTGACCCCTGTCCTCGCCCTGATTCCCCTTTCAGAAGTCCTGAGCTATCCTTGGCAAGCCACTCCCGCTCGCTGCGCCGCGAAGCTCGCAATGCTCATCTGTAGTCAGCACTTGGCTCCCTCGCTCATGTTGCTTCGCCGGAGCATGCTTACTGATGATTGGCACAAAAAGGTCCAAACATGGGCGCCTGACGATGGCAGCCCAGCCATTTTCAACGGGGTTGACCCGAATCAGCACCGAACAAGGACAAAATTCCGTTCTTGGGACACTCGGGCATGCCGGCAAAGCCAGATCTGAAAACAACGGTCAAGTCCTAGGATGACACGCCAGTGACGCCACACTGCCAAGATTATACATCTCAGTCAACTCAAGGGCTGTGCATTTGTCTTGTGGCTGTACCATCAGCCAGTGTTTTACTGACACGCAGTAAATACGAGGGACCAGTAAGGCAGCAACTATCGAGCATTCGCTGGCGGGTGAGCCTGCGGTGGTGGAAACTGCTCAAACCAGCGCTGGAACTCGGTCGCAAAGTACTGGCCAAATTCCAGCTCGTCTTCAAACCCAGGCAGTGTCCTGTCGAACGGCATCGGCTGCGGGGCAAATAGGTCTGGAGGCACCTCACCCTCCCCGCTCACCACAACTGACGGCGAGCCTGCGAGGTGCCGGAAAGGCGGGCCGTTGGGTTCCAATGACTTCTGGGAAGGAGTGGCTATTGACAGAGACAAGAAAAGGATTGTTAGACGAGGGTATTCTTGTTCGCGGGGTGCCTAGTCCTAATAGTTGAGAATAAACTCGGGGAGGGACTTACTCCAGCCGTTGGCAAGGCGCACCAGTTGTCTGAGGTAGTCGACACAACGGTTTAGGACGTGGTTTTCCGTGTCGAGGCGGACTAGTGCTTCGATAGCTTTCTCTAGGAACTGTCTGGTACGGTGTACACGCTCCGAGATGGAGTCGGTGGATTCGTCGGCAGGGAGAAGAAGACTGCCAAAGATTGCCAACGCCGAGTTGAAGGCTGGAGAGAAATGGACGTAAGTAAAGTGTTTATTAGAGTCGACGGACTCATCGTTGTACGCACCGTAGTATAGAGTGTACCACCATGCTCCAATCAAGGGTCGTCCCAGCGGAGGCCTAGTCAGGATCGCGTGGATGATCTCAATAATCTCCTCGGCCACACGCACACAGGTACGGTTGAAGTTGACTTGCATCTGGTTCACCGACTTCTGTGGGCGAACAGAAGCACCTGCCTGTTCCGGGCCCTTCCCAAGAGACCGCGTCAGACTGGGTCTGTGCAGAAGGAGTTGCACATGGAGGTAGCGGAGGGTAAGGATCAGCCTGAACCGCTCCATCGTAGCGTCCTCGGGATAGGCGGCTACTGGTAAGCTGGACGACGACCGGAGGAGCAGAGGCGGAGGCAAGGACTGCTGCCAGTCACTCAGTTCCTGTTCCAACTCGACGATTTGTGTCATCATCACGACTTCCGAAGTGGTGTCGCCGCAGCCCAGGTTGTGGCCGTAAAGAGTAGCCATGATCTTCCACAAGATCCGGTATAGCAATCTGTTCCGCGTGTGTGAGACTTGGTGCAGAGGGTAGCATATGACGGGACTTCTAAAGACTTACATTGTTGCGTTGAAGAAGGCGACGCTAACATCCCCAACAACTTTCAGCTCCCCACTGGCCGAAGGCAAGGGCGCTGGGAGGTCTATCTTTACATAGTCGTCCGGTATTGCGCTGGGCCGACCGAACGTCATGCTGAGACTCCTGCAGCAACTGTGAGAAGCCAAACAAAAAACAAGGGGGCGAGGGATGTCAAGACATAGACCCGAAGAGAGACGTACCTGTCCAACATCACGCAGCCAAACCAAGTCCTTTTCCGCATTTCCTGTTCTATTGGAGGAAACTTGGATGAGGCTTCGGACGAGTGTAGACCGATGGACAAGGCCGCTTTCACTGCCAGGCCATGTGTTGTCCACGTCTGGACCGACTTCTGCGTGCCTTGCAGATACTGGCTGGTGAGTAAAAGGTACTGGACTGGACATTCGAGAGGAGTTAGTCACTGTCTTGGAGCAAAACCTGCTCGGAAAGGATGGCCTACCCGTTTCCAGAGTTGTACCCCTGAGCATCTGGGTCTTGCAGAGTTCCTTGGCTCGACGGTAGTAGACGTCAGATTGCTCCGACTGATACTTGGTGGCCTCCTCGGCCCAGCCACTAGTGCAGACTGCCATGGCGAGTATCATGTTCAGGAGCCCCAGCCAGGTTCGTCTCAGCTTCGCACGGAAGTTTTCTGCCAACATCTTTTCGTACGTTGCGATAAAGGTTTCCTCATGGATGAAAGGGAAAAGGAGGCCGGTGTTGGAGAAGTACGCCCGTATCAACCCGATGGTCTCAGAGTGGGGGGGAAGCAGGTTGGCTGCAACAGCTTCACAGCGGTCGTTGTGGCGTGGTCCGGCACTGGGAGAGATCGGATGCGGGGCTCTCATACTGCTTCCCCCGTACATGCCGATGTTCGAGTTGGACAGCGGAGAGAGCCCATCGTGGGCCGCATGGCTTCTCATGCTCATGGCACGGAAGATGTGCCGCATGAAGGCGATGTTGGATGTCGGGCCTGCAAGAATGTCAGTCAGGCCGTACTAGTACTCATCTTACTGCAGTGCACCAAATAGGTAACCAGGTATCTTGTAAGTATCGTTCCCTTACTCACCAAAGAAGCCGCAATCCTGCTCGTCAACTAGGGATGTTACAGTGGCCATGCCATCTGTTGCGCTGCTATCAGCTGGCGGATCTTGGATGCCCTCGATGTTGATGACGACGCTGCCCCCGGGCACTGTGACGTCTGGCCCGGAGCCCGGCGCAAGCCCGGGCCTGGAGGAGTTGTGGGACTGGCCATTCTCCACGGCTGTCAAGCGGCCATCTTGTTGCCTCACAAGAGCCTCGAGAAGCCTGACCCTATCTTCGAGCGATGCAAAGTGACTGCGAGCCAGCCAAACGTGTTAGTCCTCGTTCAGCCCGTCTTAGTCCCTTCATAATTAACATGAATGGGTTGGCCTACTCTTTCGGCACCAGGAGGTTAGCCGATGCGTCGGGCAACTCATAGATGCATTCAAAGTTCAGCCTTTCACAAGGCTCGCATCTCGGCCTTGTCCCGTTACACTGCGGAACCAAACTAAGAGTCAGTGGTTCAGGACCACACACGATCTGTCTGCTGGGGGCTCTCACCCGAGATTTTCGTATTCGGCATGCTGAGCACGCCAAACTGATACGGCGGCGTTTGTTGGCCCGCGCCGCCGGCTCGGAGCCATCCGCCGTCACCGGGCTATCATTGTCATTTCCCATCCCGTGGCCTTTTACCGGGTACCGAGCCTTGGGGTTGAAAGTGGAACAGTTTGGGGGTGGGAGCCAGGGGAGGGCACCGGAACTTCCGGAAGTGGACCCGTCCGGTGGTCCGAGGCTGCGACGGTGATCGATGGGAGGTCTCGATGATGTATTAGGGAAAGAGAGGAGAGAAGCCGGTGATCAAACAAGGGTTGGATGGTGGCCTCCATGCCTTATCCCGTGATCAACGCAAAGTTCACGCCCCTGTTGATTGTGCCAAACGCTGGCCTGGATGACGGAGGTCCGTGTAACGTTATCAAAAGAGTGAATGTTGACTGGCTGCCCTTGAGATCAAAGTGGAGAAACTGTCCGAGACTCGGGGAAGCGTCGGCATGGTTACCCGGTAGCGTCCGCCCCCCTTTCTCCCCCTTTTGTTCAGAGCACTCCAACACCAGGATTGATTTGATCAATGTATCGAAACTCAAACTTCTGAGGCCTTGATTACGTCGAATCCTCATTTTACACTTGTAAATCACAACATTGAACACACACATCACCATGAGAGTCGCTTGGACTAGGCTGATACGGTTCGTCGCCAAAGACGGCCGCACGCTCTTCGGAGAGCCCATCTTGCCCAGGCCAGATTTTGACCTTGGCGAGACAACCGAGGAGACGGGCTTGAAAGCAAAGGTCATTGAAGGAGATATCTATGACACGACTGGTTCGACCAAGGTAACGGAGGAAGTGGTCACAGTCAAGACGCTGCTCGGCCCTCTTGCGGCGTCAGATGTGCCAATCCTGCGCTGTGTAGGCCTCAACTACGCAAAGCACAGTGAGTTCCCTCGCATCAAACTTGACTACTATCTTCAGGGGTTGGCTGACACGAAACTTGCAGTCCGGGAAGCGGGTCGCACACCGCCCCCCTACCCGTCCATATTCTTCAAGCCCTCGACGACTGTGGCCGACCACGGGTCAGATGTCGTGATTCCGGCTATTGCTCAAGATGACCAAGCAGATTACGAAGGCGAGCTGGTAAGACCCCTGAAGTTCCAATGATGAGGCCTTTGGGGAGCTGGTTCCCTAACGTCACCAACAGGTCGTGGTCATTGGCAAGGACGCCAAGGACGTTTCGGAGGCAGAAGCCCTTGACTACGTCGCCGGCTACACCGCAGGTAATGACATCTCATCACGCAAGTGGCAGAGGGATCCGGCCTTTGCCGGCGGCGTGCCGCAGTGGTGCTACTCCAAGGGCTTCGACACCTACGCGCCCCTGGGGCCTGCCCTGATTTCGAGCAACGTCATCACGGATCCCGCAGAACTGCATCTGCAGACTATTGTGGACGGGGAAGTCCGACAGGACGCTGGCTTGGATGACCTACTCTTCTCCGTCCCGCGCCTGATTGCCCATCTCTCCGCTGGAACGACGCTGCAAAAGGGAAGCGTGATCATGACGGGCACTCCTGGAGGTCAGTATCACTTCGCTCTCAACATCACCGTGTGTTTGCAAGTACTTTGTTGGTCCATTACGTGCTAACATCCAAACCCGCTATGAAGGAGTCGGTTATGCCATGAAGCCGCCGAGGTTCCTTGTTCCTGGGACAAAGATGGAGGTCAGGATTTCCAAGATCGGGACGCTGAAGAACGGCGTCAGCTTTGCTCAACAGAAGTAGAGAGGGAGGAACAGAGCAAAGGAGAGCAGATAACGGTCAAAAGTTAGACATGCAGGTTTCCAAGCTTCAGATGTCTTCATGTTACACAGGCACTTGAATATTAGATGCACAACCACATTCGCCTATGGCTCTCCCTCCCTGTTACTGTAAAATGTATGAGTAGTGTTGAGACATGTTATTTCTCGCTGGAACATGTATCTCTCTGGCAGCTAGCAAGTACCTCATCATACCACCCTGCCTTATCACTTGCTCAGCCGAGAACAGCCATTCATGTTGAGGACACCTCCTATGACGAGGTTCGAATACAGTCGATGAATGGAAGGCCTCGCACCAAGCATGAGATTCACAGTGCAGTGGAACTTAACTGCCCATCTTAACCCCCCAAACCCAGGACGAACCGGGTGCCTCTGATGTGTATTTCGAAACTTTAGAAAATAAAATCTGTTATTCCGCTAAATTACCTACTGGCCACAACATACGCAACCCATCCTTCAACTCAAGGTGCATTGGCCTTCCTTTCCGCTTGCCAAAGCTCTCTCACCACACGCTCCGCGTCATATCCGTATGCCCACAGCTGCGTCACCGGGTCACTCCACTGATTCGTGCTCTCCACAAACGGCTTGCCTTCCACCTCGGCCCTCATCCCGCGGTCCCGAGCCTCCTGCTCCGGCCCATCCGGGAAGTGCCAAAGCTTCCCGTTGACGAGACTGGCCGACTGCATCCCCCCGCTCCGCCTCATTCTCTCCTGTTCAAACAACTGAAGGGCGTTAGGAATCTGGTCTCTGGAATCGATCAAAGACAGTAGCTCGGCGAGTGCCGCGCCGTCCTCGACGGCCATGGCAGCGCCTTGAGACATGTACGGGACCATGGCGTGGGCTGCGTCGCCCAGGATGACCAGCTTTTGGCTCTTTGATATCCATGTCGGCAGGGGGGTTCCGCTGAGGAGGGGCCATTTAATCGTGTCCTTGATCAGGTCGATAATTTTTGTTAATCTAGACGCAGTCAGTTCTGGTCCCTTGGCGTGATTCTAGTGCAGGTTCCAACATACTTGGGATCCCAACCCCGGAAATACTCCTTCATATCTATGACAGCGTTTTCTGGCTTCCACGTGCTCGGGTCGGTGTGGTCGACGTGGGAGAGGACGAGGTTAAAAGTCTTGCCGCCAGCAATGCTGTAGGTCATGACATGCCGGCCTTCTCCGATCCTGCCAGTTGTCTTCTGTTAATTGTTGCCCTGCTCAAGTTCGGAAACTCACAAAGCCTTACCAGACATTGAGGGCAGGCCTCTCCAGCAACCACGCCGTGTCCGGATCATCCTTCATCAACTCCGTCTTGACCACAGCCCGGTACGCGGCAAACCCCGTCCGCACAGCCGGCTTATCCTCCCCGTCAAGAACAACCGACCGGGCAGTCGACCGCACTCCATCAGCGGCAATCACAAGATCAGCCGAGTACTCGCGGCCGTCGCTGGTCTTGACGGACGGCGCGGTCTTATCATAGCTGACAACATTGCTGTTCGTGATGACGCTCACTCCAAGCTGCTCGGCGAGACGGCACAGTGCGCTGTGGAAGTCGGCGCGGTGAATGACATAGTATGGGGCTCCGTACGTCTCTCTGAAGGTGGGCAGGAGTTGGGTGTAGCCGATCACGGCGCCGTTCTCCCATCGTCGGAAGGAGATGCTGTCGGGCTCGACGATGTTGCCTTCAAAGTAAGGGCCAATGCCCCATGAGAGAAGCAGGCGGGCAGAGTTGGGCGGAATTTGGATACCCGCGCCGACCTGGTTGTTGGGGGTGGTCGTCAGTGGTAATGATCTTGCAAGGGAGTCCATAGGCGCTGTCGTACCTCCTCCAACACAGGGGCTCGTTCCAAGACGGTGACTTGGTGTCCTCTACGTGCGAGAGCCACGGCTGTGGACAGTCCACCCAGGCCTGCACCGATTATGAGGATCTTTAAAGGAACGTTGGCCTTGGGTACGAGGCTGTCATTGAGAGGACTCGTGTTGGTGAGCCTCTCGAGAAGCTTGGTTGACTGTGTCGGATATGCAATCGACTGTACACCGTGAGTCAAACAAGGCTGTCTTGACTGTTACACGGAACTGAAAGAACATACCGGCTCGAGTCGCACCATACCGTTTGAAGCCGAAGTCTTTTCGTCCCGCATGATTCTAAGCCTGGGCTTGGTGATAAAGTATGCGCGCCGAAACAAGGCAGGGGGTCACAATGGCGATGCCCTGAATGGATGAAATGATTTTGTACCTGTGTTTGAGAGGTATACATGGACTTCTCAGACGTGCTGGGTGAGTCGGTATCAAGCTGCACAAATGTCGCGTGAGGTACCTCGAGAAAGTCTCGAGACTGTCCGGAAGCTACCCGGGATACCCGACGGTTCCCCGAGGTCATGATTCTCCACATCCGGCATCATAGCAACCGAGCCATGAGGGGAACCCATACGCAAATCCAAGGGCGGGGTTGGATCGGAAGCGTCCTGATGATCAACTTGACTAACTGTATTTGTTTGTGCATAGACGTAGGCCAGGCGGTACTTAACATGCCAAAAGGCACAGAAGGGTAGCACGACTCAGGGGCTGGCCGTCAACCAACTCCAGGATTCTGCACCACGCTACAAACACGAATTATACTCAACTTGCTTATGCCGAGATAGACAAAATGCCCGCCGCAACAGAAGTTACCCAAAATGGCGTGCCTGTCAACGGACAGGGGAAACAGGCCAGCGACATCGAGACTGCAGACCAACTGATCCATGCCATCAAAGCCACCCACACGGCACCATTGTGGGCACAAATGCAACAGCTGAACCCACCGGCTCCGAACCCGCGGACAGTTCCCCACGTCTGGTCATACGATGCGATCCGGCCCTATCTGCTGCGAGCGGGCGATCTCATCACCGAGAAGCAGGCCGAGCGCCGGGTGCTGATGCTTACGAATCCCGCTCGAGGTATGCCCCGCCGTTGTTTGTTGACTCGGCAGTCCGGACTAGAGCTGCAACCAGAGAGTAGAAGTAGCACACTGACACGACTTTTTCTTTACCAGAGGCCCCTTTCACAACCGACACGCTTTACGCCGGCCTACAGCTCGTGCAGCCTCGCGAGACGGCGCCGGCGCACCGGCACGCGGCCTTTGCCTGCCGCTTCATCATCGAGGGCCAGGGCGGCTACACGGCAGTGCACGGGCGGCGCGTGCCGATGCGTCCGCGAGACGTGATCGTCACGCCGACGTGGAATTGGCACGACCACGGCAAGAAGGGCGCCGACGAGGAAGGCGGCGACGACGCCCCCGTTATCTGGCTGGACGGCTTGGACCTGCCCAACTTTGTTCACTTCCCCGTGCACTTCGTCGAGCATTACGCCTCGCCGCGGTACCCGGCCGAGGATGCGGACGACTCGCCGATTGTGTTTCCTTGGGACGCGATGCAGAAGAGGCTGGATGCCGGGGAGGGGAGCTGGGTTTCGGAGCGGTATTTGAAGGAGGACGGGAGGGAGAGTAAGTTGCCTGCTCCAAGCCCGGAAATGAGTGCCTGTGCAGTGCTGACGGTCAGTTCCAGTCGGTCGTGTCATTGGCGCATCGGCCGAGAGGTTGAATGCAGGTACAAACTCGCCAACGGTGCGGGAGACTGCTTCGTCGGTGTACCATGTCGTGGAAGGTTCGGGTCATACCCAGGTGGGCGAGCAGACGCTCCAGTGGAAGCAGGGTGACACCTTCTGCGTCCCGGCGTGGCACCAGTTCCAACACTTTGCCGATGAGAGTGCGACGGTGTACTTGTACCGCTTCGATGACAAGCCGATGCTGAATGCCCTAGGCTTCTATCGGGTGGAGGGCGTCGATGTCGATACGTACGTGTCGGACTGAACTGAGTTGACGAAGGAAGAGACAAGAACGGAGTGCACCGAAGGTCGGAAAGTGTCTGTAGCGTTGGGATGAAGCCATATCTTGTGCTTTGAATGAGGCGAGGCGGTCGTTGTCGCGTCCAAATGTCAATAACTAGCTCAGTTGCTGGCGGATCAGGTTTTTCAATTGTCTCAACTCGCGCCCATCTTCCATCGTCGTAACATCGCAGACCCCAGGTTTTCGTCAAAAGGGTATCGAGTAATTAATTCCCAGGACAATGACGTGGCATCTCTCCGCAAAGTTTCATGTTCCAGGCAAAAGCTGTTGCGAGGCAAAAGCTGTTGTGATCGGCCTCAAGTTTGAGGGAACGGGCCAGTGGAATTTCACTGTTTGGGCGTCCTGTGCTCCACGGGCTCCTTCAATTCCGCGCCAACTTCCAGGCTGCAGTGTCACAAACAATGAAAAGTCCCCCCCATTGGCGCAACTCGGCGTTCTTTCCCAATTTCCTTGCGCCCATTCACCAATCCACAAGAGAACATTCCGCCACGTCAAAGGTGCTGCTGCAACCCTGCCGGCCTCGAGCCCTCTTGTTGCGCATGTTGGTCGCCCTCGCAATCGCCCTCATCCTCTCCCACATAACCATCACCAACCACTTCACTCGCCAGTTTCACAGCTGCCACAACAAGCCCACCATGGGTGACTGCGAGGCTCGCCAACTGCACGTCGCCGCCGACGAACACTTCATCCACGACGTTCCTGGCACCTACCCCCGCCTCTGCCGCCTGTCCGACGGCTCCATCCTCGCGGGCTTCACCATCTTTGAGCCCGACGGCACGCGTGTCCTCTCGATTGCGCGAAGCGAAGATGACGGCGTGACCTTCCAACACCACGGCGAAGTCACTCGCTCGTCCGGCGACTGCGACAACCTGTTCCTCCTCGAGGTTCCTGCCTCGGTGGATGGGGAGGATGGAACAGCCACCGATCCACAGACCGTTCTTGCCGCCTTCCGAAATCACGACCTTGACGCCGAGGGCAAACCCACATATTTCCGCATAACGGTCTGCGAGTCCACCGACGGCGGCCACTCGTGGACTTTCCTGTCCCAGGCGTTTGAGAAGCCAGCTCCGTTCGGCTTGTGGGAGCCGTTTCTGCACGTCACGTCCAATTCCCAGGAGATTCAGCTGTATTTCTCGCAGGAGATGGACTTTGACGACCAGGACACCATGGTCGTTCGCAGCAACGATGCGGGCGCGACATGGTCGGCACCCATGTGCGTGACAGGCGAGGGGGAGAAGCTGCGTGATGGCATGGTCGGGGTTGCGGAAACATGTGATGAGACGGTGGGCTCCAAGGCGCTGGTCTTGGTCATAGAGACGACGCGCAACGGTGCGTTTTCCATTGAGGCGGTCGTGTCTCACGACGGCGGAGGGACGTTCGGGTCGCGCCGGGTCGTCTATGAGCCTAAGGAAGGGAGAAACGCCGGTGCGCCCCAGATCGCGGCGTTTGCGGATGGCTCGCTGGCTGTGGTGTTCATGACGGATGAGGATGAGGACGGTGAGCCCAGGTGGCCTCAGGGAGCCAGCATCAAAGCCGCGTTTGGCTCAGCGCCGGAGGATGGGCGGATCTCGTGGGGGGTTCCCGAGGCCATTGCAGAGTCTGCGAGCTCCTGGCCTGGCATCATGCGCCATGCCGACGATGCCGCCTTGGCTGTGTATGAGACTCGTTCGAGCATCAGGGGGAGGATGTTGAAGGTGCTGGTTTGAGGTGATACAGAGGTGGAGATATGCCTGATTCTTACGCTTTCTACCACGGGACTGGAAGGAACTGGTTTACGGGGGTCGGGCTGGCTTCAAGTTATTGCGAGAGTTGCGCATGGGCGAAGACAATGAGTTCTTTGCACCATCAATCAACTATTTGGTAATTACAAATCTCTTCAGCTCTCTCTCTCCCTCTGAACTCTATTGCGCGGTCGGTGTTAATCCCCAGTCACGTCAAAAACGAGAGCAGTTTTGAGTGTTCAAGCGCACGAGTGGTGGGGGGGGGGGGGAGAACAGAATCCAGGCGGCGACACAACATGCTCGTCTTGATCCACTGTGCGTCTCCGGGTTTGCTTTCCAGTACGGAGTATGGCCTCTATTACCAGACGAGTTCGATTGGGCGCCCTCGGTGACATATCGGAGATTTCGGAAAAGAGTTTGGCTGGCCCGGTGTGGAGATCAACTTGGAAAGGATGCGAGCTTGGCACCAGGGCCAGATGTTTTTAGATCTTTTTGATGGGCTTAGCATCATCAGTGAGTTTCTTGAGTCATGGACAACACAAACCAGCCAACCACAATGCCCACAGCTGATAACTAGACCTCGAGTGCCCCAGCGCTGGAAGCCGTCAGCGGGAGGCTTATCCCGCGGTGCGTGTGAGAACAATCAGGGGATCCGGGGTGTTTGACCACGTTTTTCGTGATAAGCGAGGGGGAAAATGACTAATTACAGTCTCCTAGTTGCGATTCCCCGTTGTCGGCGACGCAGGACCTTGAATATCTCTACCAAGCTTTGCGACTAAGGAAATGGCTTGCAGATAGGGTAACACCTCCCCACGGGTTGCCCTGTTCCATCCGGGCCCCCTCCGGCCCCCTCCGGCCCCAGGACCCATCGCTATCGCAATGAGCCCCTGCCGACCAACAGATAACGCTTGTCAACGGTCGACCTTCCGCAACAGGCAAGACGCCACCCCGCAATTGCCGGCCGGCGTTCTGTCTCATGGGCCGCACTGCCGTCCGGGGGAGTCTGCATCGAACTTGCATATCGAGGGGTGGATTTGGGACTACCAGGACGTACTAGCGTCACTGCCCCACGCTACCTGATAGATCTGCAGCAAGGGATCTTTGGGGTTGAGTCCCTGATTGTTGAGCCAACAACCGCCAGACTCTCACTTTACGTACTCCCGACTGTGTGGCTCACTGTGGGAGATTTGTCAATGGCTCTGGGAGGATATCGGTGTTTTGTGATTGGAAATCCGTCTCCAGCCTCCGAGAAACGGTGTAAGCGGGGGATGCGAGGTGCTGTCGATAACCACAACAGCAGTGCTGACAGGAAATCACAGCAGCATGGCTTCTGACAGCACCGCCCGTATAAGAAGACCCTGGATGGCTTCATGTTCCTCAACAGCATCTCCCAAGACACCACTCACTCATCACTCCTCAGTCATTCAAGATGACTGTTCGCACTCTTCCCTTCCTCCTTCTCGGCGGGGCCGCCGCTGCCTCCGCTGCGTCTGTCGGTCTCCCCGTCCATCTCGAGACACGTTCAGCGGTCACCTCTCGCCTTGCCAACGTTCACCTCTCTGTCGCAAGGTCCATCGACGGGCCCATCACCGTTGCCTATGGGCCTTGCGAGTCTGCGTCTGTTCAGGATGCGCACCACGTCCTCGGCCAGAGTGGCGGCAGTGTGACAGACTCGACACGCCTCGTGTGGGTTCTCCCCGAGGACGTCGAGTCAGGCGGATGTCTGTCGGCTTGGGACTCTACCGGCAACCTCGTCGGCCGCGGCGAGCCAGTAATGGTGCAGAAGAACCACAAGCGTTGGGCGCAAAAACGAGCGAGTACGTACCTACCTTTTGAGGGTTAGGGTTGGGGCTGCCCATTTTCCCGAAACCGCTTCCACCTGCTGACAAAACTCATCATGCTCAGCCACCAGCATCTCGATGAACGAGGCCAATGGGATTGATCCCCTAGGCCCCTGGTTTGATGGCGTAGCCCTGTTAGAGAACAAGGAGCCTGGCCTGATTGATGTGAAGGCCGCCAAAGCCAAGGAGGTTGCCATCGTGGGCGCCGGCATGTCTGGTCTCATGAGCTACCTTGTTCTAACCCAGGCCGGCCTCAAGAACGTCAAGATCCTGGAGGCTGGCCAGCGCCTTGGTGGCAGGGTGCACACCGAGTACCTCAGCGGTGGCCCGTTCGATTATTCGTACCAGGAAATGGGTATGTCACGCAAAGAGAGAGAGACTGGGAAACCTGAAGATGACAATGCAAGTGGCGAGAATTGCTGAGCTGACAAAACCTGCAGGCCCGATGCGCTTCCCATATACCTACACTGACAGCACGACCGGGGAGGTCTTGAACATCTCGGACCACCGTCTGGTCTTCCAGCTGGCGGAGGAGATGAACCGAATCAACGGCCATAGCAAGAACCTGAGCGTCGATTTCATCAACTGGGTTCAGAGCAACCCCAACGGTCTGGTCTACAAGAACGGGTTCAAGTTGCCAAATGGACTGCCGCCGACAGTCGCCCAGATCAAGGCAGATCCGTCACTTGGGAGTCCCGCCAAGGTGCTCTCCGAGTCGACCATGGCCCTCGGGGCCGCCGTGGAGGAGTACATGCCCAAGCCCGAGTTCTACGCCGAAGCGGCAAAGAACATGTTCAAGGCACACAAGGAATGGATTGGTGAGTGCCAATGACATGGCCTCTCTCCAGGGTCAAAAATCGACGCGGGAAGCATCCACTAACGCACAGTTAGCGAACGGCCTGAACGGACTGGGAGGAGACCACTGGTCAGAGATGGCTTTCATGGTCAATTTCTTGGGCGGCAGTCTCAATGATACCGACATCAACGGCGGCAGCTCGGGGTCCTTCTGGGACTCGGTAAGTTACCACCCCGCCAGACGGCCTACCCCATGGCAAATAAACATGATGAGTGCGGCAAGGTCTCGTCACTAACACTGCCCCAGATCTATGACGGCGTCTACTTTGGCGCAAGCTCATGGCGCACCATCAACGGCGGCCTCAACCGCCTCCCCCTGTCCTTCCACCCCCTCGTCAACAAGGACACCACCATGAACCAACGGGTCGAGCGCATCAAGTTCACCACCCACCCGGGCGAGAAGAGCAACTCGCCCAAGAAAACCCCCAAGGTCGAGCTCACCTGGCGCGACGTCTCCAAACCCAACAAGGCGGACAAGCTCAAGACGTCCACCTACGACTACGCCCTCATCTCAGCGCCCTTCACCGTCGTGCGACAGTGGCGTCTTCCCTCTACGCTCCCCATCACCATCACCAACGCCATCAACAAGCTCGGCTACGGCGGCGCCTGCAAAGTGGCTCTCGAGTACAAGACGCGCTTCTGGGAGCACTACGAGAACCCCATCCTCGGCGGCTGCTCCACGTCGACCGATATCCCGGGCATCGGCAACATCTGCTACCCGAGCTACAACCTCAACGGCACGGGCAAGGCGACCATCCTGGCGAGCTACTCGACCGTCGGCTGGCCCGAGTCGCTGTCCGAGGAGGAGCATGTGAAGCTTGTGCTGGATGCCATGACCGAGATCCACGGCGAGGACACCCGCAAGCTGTACACGGGCAAGTATAACCGCCGCTGCTGGGCGCATGACCCCCTTGAGGGTGCCGGCTGGGCCAGCCCCACGATTGGCCAGCACCAGTTGTATATTCCTGAGTACTTCAAGACGTACGATGGGGTAAGCTTGTCCTTTTCTTTTCTTTTCCTTCCCTCTTCCTTTCCCCTCCTCCTTTAAAGTACACCTTGAGACACTTTACTGACATAACACCCCCCCTCAGCTTATCTTCATCGGAGAGCACACCAGCTACACACATGCGTGGATTGCCTCGGCTCTCGAGTCCGGCATCAGAGGCTCGGTCCAGCTGCTGCTTGGTAAGTTTTTGACGACCTTCCTGGATAAACTTGAACTTGCCGTTACATGACGCCTGGCTGACAGCTTCTTGCAGAACTCGGTCTTGTCGACGAGGCCAAGGAGGCAGTCAACAAATGGATGGCGAGGTGGATCAACATCTAAGCGTCTGTGCATGTGTTCACCAGCAGTTACCTGTTGGGAAAGTCATATATTACTGTGCTCAGTTGCATCTGGGTTCAGCGTTGAATATTGGAGCTGAAGAGGGAGGAATTATTCATACCAGGGCATGTGGTAATCCGTACGGTAGTAGTATCTCAGGGGTAGTAGGAGTAATGCTAATAATTACTGCAATGATTTGGACGTTGAGACCGGTTTTTTACTTGAAAGTCTCGAGTTATCATTTCCGTTAAAGGTGGCATGGCGAAAAGAAAAAGGGCCGGGGGGGGGGGGGGGGGTAGTGTTTTAACTCGGCCCCCCAAGTGCTGGAATACATGGGAGGGCGCGGACGCAGTGGGTCTTGGGACGGGAGCACCTCAGTTTCTTGGGCCAATTTACATGTAGCCAACCCGGAGCTCGAGCTGATTCGTCCCATTGATCTCGCGCAATTCCCGCCGCCCGCCATCGACGAGAAAAAGAAGCGCAAATACCCAGAGAGCAGGTGCTGGGAGCTCGGAACGGAAACGAGCTGGGACCAACTTAACTGGCAGAGATCGGCGGTTTTACCTCGCCCCTCTGGTGGAAGCACGATTTCAGGGCTGTTTACAACACCAAGCCGCATCCGGAACAGCATCGTGTCCGAGGATGCCACTATCATGCTGTAGAGATGGCGGAGACGGTCGGCTCTTGTCAGCGTCATCAATGGAGACCCCCAGGGTCCGCGAAAGGGTCTGTCGAGACTAGTGAGATATTCAGAAAAGTTTCCCGCTCTGAGGATTGCCGTCTATCAAGCCATCAATCACGCAAATCACCACAGACCAACATAATCCCGGTGGTGGATTTCAACCAAAGTCACCACCAACCGCACTCGAGTGATGGGTTTTATGAAACCCAATACGCAAGGAACCCCGCCGCCTCAAACCGGGTCGGCTCGACCCCTAGGGGCAACTAACTTGCCGTTCTTCTTCTTTCGTTTCTTTGTACTGTTGCCAGCATCCTGGGGGGTGCCGCCCCTCGCGAGATGGTGTCCGGGTCAACTGACCGTTAGTGAAGAACGTGGGATGGAAGTTTACAATATCTTCCAATTCCTTTGCCGGGGATTTCCAGACTGGCTGCCTGACGGGGCGTGCGGCGGCCACCAAGCACCTTCTGGGTATTGGGACTTGCTTCGATCTTTGGCGTGGCTGGGATAACGTCGGTACTTGGGTTGCCGCCGGTGGGAGTCGTCGGCTCCCAGGCGTAGGCTTGGTACTCCTGGCCGTCCTTCAACAACCGCTCCACTGCAGACTGGGAGAGTGGGAACTGGGGACGACCAGCCGATGCCTGTTCTTGCTCAGTGGTGAGAGCGGCGACTTACATATCCATGGCGGCAGGGAACGAGTTGTATAAGGACACCTTCACCTTTGGGTCGCACCACTCCTGCTCAAACAGCGCGCTAACTGCGTCTCTGAGCTTCCTAGGCGTATGGATGTTCTCGCCTTCCCGATTCTTCTTAAGTCCAAGAAGCTTATAGAGGGCCGCCTCTCCAACCTCCCTTCTCTGCCCGGACGCGTTGTTGATGACTGTCGATACATCGGCAACAATACTATCCAAGTCAAATAGCCCGCCCTCGGTATTCTCCCACTCCTCACCTGAGAACTCGGCCTGCTCTGCCTCGGAAACAAGCTCGTCGAGGCTGATATCGACCCACTTACGTCCGTGGGGTTCTGTTTGACAAGCGCGGCGATCGTAGGCATCCGAGTCTCGGGCCTGGATAGGAGCTGCTCCAGCTTGTCCGGATCAGTATGCTCGCTCGGCAGACTAGTCACCCTCGAGACTAATAGAGATAAAACCCTGCCCAACACCCGATTCACCTGGCAGTGGTAATCCTGAACCCTCTCCGAAGGGTTCAGGACCCAGGCGTACCGATTGAATGGCTGACCGAAAGGTGAGTCGGATAATCTCGAAGGCAACCATACGCTGAAGATGGATCCCCTTGATGAAGGCCGGGATCTGGGCCTCCAGTCGGAGTTGCTCACAGAACTTGCGGTTCATCTTATCCTCGGCCACGTCGTACATTGTAGGATCGTTGGCCAATTCCACGGATACTGGAGAATCAAGCCCTGGCAGCAGCACTTGTGAAGGCTGAGCCCTGCAGTGGACAAGCTCATATTCAACACGAGGCAGTCCATCCTGCTGGCGGGGTTGTTGAAGAGCTCAACGGTCTTCTGCCTCTCTGCGTGTGTGTGAGAAGCCCGGATGGACGCGACATTGAACGAGAGTTTATCGAAGGAGGGCATAGTCTGCTGCTTAATATAATTATAGGACGCAGCTGTAAACGCAACCTTTGATAATTCTTTTTCGGGCTGCAAGGACAACAACTGTCTCTATTAGTGGAAATAACAAATGATACACGAGTTTTTTTCTTCTTTTCTCTCTTTTTTTCCTTTCTTTTCTCTCTCTCTTTTTTTTTCTCTCTTTTTTTTCTCTCTTTTTTTTCTCTCTTTTTTTTCTCTCTTTTTTTTCTCTCTTTTTTTTCTCTCTTTTTTTCACAATTGCGGCATGTCCTTTGCATCTCCGGGATGCCGAGTTCCCAAAATTTCGGATCCCTCTCCGTGTCATACTGCCGTTTGTACTCGTAGCACCTCGCGCATCGGCGGTCCAAACCATGCGCATCCACAGCGATCCTTCGCGTCTTGTTCCACGGAATCTGAGTATTTGTTGTAGTGCGCGAGGCATCCGTAACAGACAGAAGTTGTCTCCCAAACCAATTCGGCCTCTCGCCCGTAGCCGGTGGCAGCGGATACAGTCACCACCAGCAAGCCAGAAAGGGTCGTTGAGATCTTTAGTCTAATAATGAAGAGCACAAAGTCGCTTGCCGAACACATCTCCTCGAGTATCCAAGTACGGCGTGTCCTTCTTTCCGCACACCTTGCATGACTGATCCTTGATTGCCTTGGGGATACGGAACCCCCCCTGTCGGAGAGACCAGGCCGAGTTGAGCCCCAGTGGCGCAAAGTCGGGGAGTGGGGAGTTTTCATCCCGGAGTCTTTTAATCAACAACGAGACAGCTGGACGATGCTATCGGAGAGTTGTCTGTGATGATTGCACGACGTTGAAAAAGGCTTGGAAAATTGCCTCGAGGAGGCGTACCGACGGCGTCTTGGCCGCGTGACTGTGTGGTATCTAGGCCAGGAGGAAGAATTTGGCGCGGATGCCAAATCGGCTGGTGAAATCGTAAGGCGGGTTTGAAGGGATCGATCGGAGGATCCGGCTTGTCTTCGGCGGACGTTGTTGTTATGCTCCCAGACCCGTCCCGAAATGCCTGTGTCGTGGCGGACACTCGATCCGACGTACAAGCCGACATCTCCCCACTTCTCCGTCTCTGCCTTTGTAGCCTGGCCGTCGAGATCCCAGTCCCCATCGACATCGCGTGCCGAAAGCTGCAGGTAGCAGCCACAGTTGGTGTATGACTCTGCACGCGGAAGGGGGGCCAAATCACCAACGCTTAGCGACTCCTTCCCGAGAACAGCTTTGATGGAGCCTGGAATGAATGACATGAGATCGCGTGCAAGAATTCTTGCGCCAGCGCGGATAAGAAGACAAAAGGCAGAAATAGCCATCGGCTGATCATCCGGGAAGTGTCTGAAGCAGTCGTACCTATACTCCCGGCACCAGCTCACCAAGGACTGACAAATGTCGGTAAAACGCGTCTCGAAACGGGTGATTGCAAACTCTGCATCTTCAGAAACACCTGGAACGGTATTATGCGAATGGGCGGAAAAGAACACAACCTCGCTGATGGATACAGACTCATCGTCTTCTCCTTCAGCTGTGCCATCTTCGTTGATGCGGACATCGTCATCTTCTGGGAGGATGCCATCGATCCAGTCGTCGTCCTCGGGGATATACAAGCCGTCTTCGTCGTCGTCAATGTCAGATTGTTCCAGGGCTGCGTCCCCTATGCCGTTAGACTCTTGATGGTCGGCGTCATGCTCGTGTTGGCCCGCTTCTTTGAGGCTGGCGGGGTCCTTATCCCCATGGGTGCAGAGGCCCTCTGTGTCCTCGTCGTCGCCTCGTTGATCTTGGTCGGCTGGGTCATCCATGTCTCCCGACTCCTCTTCATCGTCGGTGTCAGAGGGGAGGTATTGGTATGGACCAGGGATGGAACCCCTCGTGGTAACTAGCGGCGGCGGTGGGGGAGCGAGATTATGCAGCGGGCTTGGAGTCAGAATGTTCCCCTTGGTGTTGTTTGGAAGCCGATCCCAATCATCGTCTGTATCGTGCTCTCTATTCAGGGCGTGACTGTCAAGTCGGCGCCACTGGTAAATGTGTGGGTTCGTGGGCGGGGATGGGGATGTGTTTCGACGGCGTTTGGGCAAGCTGAAGTTTGTAAGTCATTGTCCGGGGATGCTCGAGCTTAGAACCAGGCTTCCTTACATCTCCGCAACGTGACGATCACCGACGTGAATCGTGTTCTCGTCGTCGGACAGTGTTGCGTCCCATTCCGAATCCGGTCTCATCTCCGAGGCCCCGCCGACCTTACACATGGCGTCTGGAGGTTTGGAGGTATGCAAAGGGGAGGGAGGTATGGGGGCCACGGCTTGATCGTCCTCGAGTGTTTAAAACGGATTGGGCGAGTGACTGAAGGCGCTGACCTGACAACGATAGTTCGACGGCGGCGCTGCAAACAATTGTGAACATCGCGACAGTAAGAAGAAGAGAAGAGAAAAGAAAAGCGAGTTGTGGGCGGCAACATTTGACCTAATCTTCTCCAGATTTTCTCATCGTGTTGGGAAGGCGCTATATTGGGAAGGGGCGACTCGATCTCCAGTGCTGGGCGCCTAACCTCAGGCAGAGACGCAGTTTTCCCGACCAACGGGCTGCAATCTCGCACGAGGGGGGATCCTGACAAAAAAAAAAAAACAGCTACATGATCCCATCAAGCGCCAGTTAGGTAGAGGTAGCGAGGCCAGAGAAGCACGAGACGATTAATACACCATGTGAAGTCGGCCCTTGGTGTTTTGGACACACTGATCACCCGTCTGGCTGGAAGGGTGGAGACAACGACGCTCGACAGACATTTGACGGCTCGAGACCGAACCAAAAGGCGAGTTTTCTCCCTCTGGATGTTCGCTCCGTTTCAACGTAAAGGTCTGGAACATTTTGGAGTCAAAGCCCACCAATCATGCACAGGAGCATCAACTGGAAGTGTGAATGGTCACTGGACAATATCTGCCCCATCCTCACCATCCCCTCTCAGCGCTACGCTTTTGGTGCCAATCACATCTTCCATTTTTAAGATAAACTGTTTCCCACAATCCCCAGTAGCAAGACAATCTCGACTACCAGATATAGAGGACAAACACGGGGGGTGAATTAGGCACTCCAGAGTCAATTGCGTTGTTGTGTTATGAACTGCCCTACGCCCCGCGCGCACCCGAGTCGCCAGGCTTCACATTGATGACTTTCATAGGACACATTTCCATTCAATGTAGCGTTCCATTCTGATTCTAGTCTTGTCTCCGGAGCCCCGCTGACCTTGCACATAGCGTCTGAAGGTCTGAAAAGGAGGTACATATATGGTATGGGGGGTGTCATCGGATACCGAAGAGATTGGGGACTGGAGTGGCCGGAGACCACACTTGGTAGGCAAAAGGAACCGAAGAAGGGGAGGAACCCGACAGACATCTTCAACGGGTGCAAAAACCCCGCCTGCCTCCAGCCAGAGGAAGACATCACCTATGGCGCAGTTGGGACTGGCGACAGCGACGTTGTAGCCGATGCCAGCGTCATCGGCAAATGGGAACTGGAGTGGCCGCAGAGACCAGAGAAGCCGTCGCCGCCAAAAGAGAAGATTAAGGACGGGTGCAAAAATCCTGCCTGCCTCCGGCCAGAGGAAGACCTAGACAGCAACGCAGCTGGGCTTGGTGACGAGCGACATTGTGGCGGATGCCTGCGATATCGGAAGAAATACCACGCGGAATGGCCACCAGCGCTGATCAAGGATGGATGCAAAAGTCCTGCCTGCCTCGAGCCCGAGCAAAACTTGACCAGCGAAGCACGTGGATTTGGGAACGGCGTCGTTGCTGGCGCTGCTATCGATGAAAACAAGTCACCAAATAAAGATATAGTGAAGGATAGAAGAGAATAAAAAGAGAATAAAACAGAAAATAAAAAAGAGAAAACAAACAAGAAAGAAAAGAAGAAAGAAAGAAGAGAAAAAAGAGAACAAAACAGAAAATAAAAAGGGATATAATGCTATTAGTAGATCATTCCAGGGATGACTTTAAAACGGAGGGGAGGACGTGAAGGCAAGTGTGCCGTTCAATCCCCGCACCTCATCCTGTATACAGAAGGGACTTTAATATATCTATCACTTATCTCATGTAACGTTGGACACAAACCGTGACGGTTGGGGAAGGCAGTTAAATAATTACTGCTCCGCGTGACACCGAGAGGGGTTGACTTGCGGATGACCATTGTTAAAAGGGCCCTTAACTACACACCGCAATGTCTCTCGCCCGCTTTGTTGAGGTCATTGAACATCCCAGATTCAACACCACTTAGACACAATGGCCGAAAAAGTGCAAGTGGCTGAGGATTCTGAGATTCATGCTGCCGAAACACCGCAGCAAGATGCCGCGAAACCTAAGCATGGATCTGCCGGACATGAACGCATCGGGGACCAGATCCCGCATCGGCTGCTCGAAGAGCTGGCACCGAACGGCGAATCGGAGTACATCCTGGACAAGATCAACAACATGACGGTGGAGGAGGCAGTTGCTATCATTCAGGAGTCTTTCAAGTTCCACGCCGATGACTGGAACTTCCCGAGCGAAATGCGCGAGCGTATGCGGCGACTGCTCGAGGGGCGTAAGCAATACGGCGACTTCTATGACCGCGATCTCAGAGTAGACGCTGTCTTACTGAGGTACTCATCGCCCTACCCTGGGGTCCGCTCTGTGGCAGAGATCCTGGACGACCCGAATGTCCCCATCGAGACGGTGCGGGCCTACTTTTTAGGCATCTCGTGGGCCGTTATTGGGACATTTATGTCGACTTTCTTTAACAGCAGGTTCCCGTCGATCGGTATGTCTTGTCTCGCAGCTCGGAGTACATCCTGAACTCTGATCCAACTTCTAACTGATCTCAAGGGCTTAGTGGTTCCGTGATACAGATTCTGCTGTTCCCCTGCGCCAAATTCCTCGAGTGGGTGCTCCCCGACTGGGGAATCACCGTGTTCGGCGTCCGCCACAGCTTGAACCCTGGCCCGTGGACTTTCAAGGAGCAAATGTACTCCACTATCACCTATAACATCTCCATATACACCACAAACTCGTACGGAATGGTCAGTCTTTTTTTTTTTTTTTTTCTTTTTTTTTTTTTCGAAATCAGTTGGACATGCCTACGTGTGACTAACCCGGAGTAGATCCTGGTCCAGAAAATGGGCGTCTACTACGGCCTCGACTTCATCACGTTCGGCTACCAGCTCATGCTGACCCTCTTTGTCCAGCTGATGGGGATGGGGTTTGCTGGCTACCTTCGCCGGTTCAGCGTCTACCCAGTCAAGGCCCTGTGGCCAACCATCCTCCCGACCATCGCCATGAACCGGGCTTTAACCCGCCCCGAGCCAAGGGAGAACATCTTCGGGTGGACAATCTCACGATACAAGTTCTTTTACATCTGCACCGTCTCCATGGCCGTCTACTACTGGCTTCCGGGCTACCTTTTCAGCGCGCTCTCGACGTTCAACTGGATGACGTGGATCGCCCCTGAGAATCTGACCCTGGCCATTCTCACTGGGTCGTCCCTCGGCCTGGGGCTGTTCAACCCCATCACCACCTTCGACTGGAATGTGGCCACAAGCTCGTACGCAGCGCTCTCCCAGCCCTTCTTCAGCACATGCACCATGTATCTCGGCACGCTGCTCAGCGCCCCCATCTTGTTGGCCATCTACTACAGCAATATGAACTTCACGGCCTACCTGCCCATCAACTCGAGCTCGGCCTTCGCCAACGACGGCAAACCGTACCGGGTGCAAAACGTCGTCGTCGACAACAAACTTGACGAGGCCAAGTACCAGGCATACTCCCCGCCCTTCTACTCAGCCGGCTTCATCCTCACCGTCGGCGCCAACTTTGTCTTCTACCCGGTCTACTTCCTGTACATCATGGTAAACCAGTGGACGACCGTCCGGCAGGCCTACGTCGACTTCTACCGCGGCCTGCGCCACGGCAGGGGCAACTACGCCGACGCCATGGACGTGCACAGTCGGCTGATGGCGCGGTATCCGGAGGTGCCAGACTGGTGGTTCCTGCTGATCCTCGCCGCGGCCATCGCCGTGGCCTGCGCCTTCCTGTCCATCTACCCGCTCGACACTCCCGTGTGGCTGGTGTTTGTGGTCCTCGGCATCAACCTCGTGTTTGCCGTGCCGCTGTCGTTCCTGTCGGCCACCACCGGGACCAATCTCAGCCTCGGTGGGCTTGTCCAGGTCGTGACGGGGTACCTGCTTCCCGGGAACCCCAACGCGTTTCTGTTTGCCCAGACGCTGGGATCGTGGGCCCTGGCTGGGTATGCGGATAACTATGTGCAGGACCAGAAGATGGCGCACTACACCAAGATTCCCCCACGAGCCGTGTTCCGCAGCCAGATCGGGACGATTATCGTGACGTGTTTCGTTGCGGTGGCGACGCAGAACTTTATCATGGAGAGTCTCAGCATGAAGGGACTGTGTACCCCAGAACAGCCTAGCAGGTTTACCTGTGCTAACGACGGCGCGCCGCTGTATGCGAGTTCGCTGATGTGGGGGCTGCTGGGGTCGAAGAGGATGTACGGGATGTACCCGTTGTTCAGCTGGTGTTTTCTGATCGGGGCTGGCATCGCCATGGTCTTCCTCGTCGGGCAGGGGCTGGGACCGAAGTACCTGCCGGGCGTTAAGGAGAGACTCAGACAAAGACTGCGGCCGAAAAGCTTTGCGCTGCTGGACAGGACGCTCTTCCCCCTGGTTGCGTCGCTGCTGTGGCTCAACCCCATCCTGGTGATTCAGGGGGTGCAGCACTGGGCGCCGTCGAACCTGTCCTACAAGACACCCGGGTTTATTCTGTCCTTCATCTTCATGTACTGGCTGCCCAAGCGTCGGTTGGCGTGGTGGGAGAAGTACAACTATGTGCTCTCGGCGGCGTTGACGGCGGGCGTGGCGATTAGCGCACTCATCATGTTCTTCGCGGTCGGGTACAATCCGATCAAGCTGGACTGGTGGGGAAACCGGGTCAGCTACGCAGGCATGGATGGGAAGAGTGTGGGCATATTACCCATTCCGGAGAGGGGATACTTCGGACCTGAAAGGGGTAGTCTTCCTTAGAGCACAATGCTCACTCTGTCGGCGTTCTGAGGGATTGGAATTCAGGTCCACAACATCGAGGGTAGAGAGACGACGTACTGGTTATGGAACTTGGATTGGGATTTCTTTTGCCCCCAAAATTATTAGGAAGCCCTGGTGTGTCTGAGCCCGCTGTGCAACCCCTGGGGAAGCCCTTGAACCCTTAGGGCGCTGAACCCCTGAGGACTCATCACGCCAACCCCGCTCATCTGGGCAATGGACATACATTTACCCTGCACTGTGACCCCTGAGCCGGCGAACCATGCGTGATTGAGACTCGCAACGTAATGGTATGGTGCGTCTGTCGTCGGGCCATCGTCCTGGATCTTTGCGCGGGATTTCCTGGTCTCCCTGAACCTGAACATGGCTTGAGTGCTTGACCGTCAGAACGGATGCCCTTTGAACTTACTCCAAGCCAGGCTTGATCGAGAACATCAGAAGACGAAGCGAGTGAGGCATAACCGGCTAAGATCTGTAGCCCATTTCCACCTGACTTGACCCGGTTGTGAACGCGGCCTAAGATACCCCGACGATTCTTACAAGCTTGGGGGAAGTGCGGGATGCGAAGACGTAAAAGAAAGAGGCGACTCAACATCCACCAACGAGTCGGCGACCTGTGGGCCGGATGAGAGATGACCCAAGAACAAGACGATTGAGGCTATGGACCAAAGAGGAAAGCCGGCGAGGAGACCGCAAAGCTTGGACAACTGCAGCTCCTTGCCCTTTTCAACTAATTCAGGCGTGGGAGTAACACACCGGTGGTCAGAACCAGGTTGGTTCAAGCACTCGCCTGAGGGAAGCGAGTGTGACCTCCAGGCAGACGCCAACGATGCAGGATGCACCCAGCAGAGTGACCTTGGCCTGTTGCATGGTTAGCTGTTGGACCGTGAGCCTGTCGAGTTGAGCTGTGCCGCTGTCTTGGTGATTGGGCATCTCTTGAAAAGACCAACCCGGAATGGCGTGGATGTTCTTCAATGGAGCTCAGGGGTGCAGGCCTCCATTGTATTGATGTACAAGTACCTAATGCCGGCAAATTCGCAAATACCTCATCCGGGATCGTTGCCAGACAGGCGAAGGATGCATTCTTTGCCTGTGGCAGCGTGTTGGAAGGCATCAACTCACTAGCCAGTACCAGGAATGACTGGTATGGGGTGTGTCCGTGTCTTTCGCCGTTGGGCGGCCGCCCCGTGACGGAAAAAACGCCGTTGACAGTTGGTCAGGGGGGGTTTGTTCTTACTCAATAGGTGAACCCAGTGCGTCCAACGAGTGATATTTGTGGTTCCGCTTGCACGCCGTTCCGAGAACGCGGAGCCGATGAGTCAAATAGACGAGCCGGTCCAGGATGGGATGGATACATGGGACACAGTATACATATGGTGCAGACATCAAGTATCTTCTCAGCATGAACGCCCACGGTCTTTCAGAGCTTGCGGGCCAGCTCACCCCGGCGTTGCCTCGGGACAGCAGAGCAAAGGGTTCACCCTGATCCTGCGCTACAAAGAAAACAAAAACCGAAACCGCTCATGGACCTCAGGAATGGAGTATCTAGGTACAGGGCGTGAGAAAATCTTCCACCTGAGGATGAATGGTAGTTCGAAGGAGGAGATTATCCGTGAGGAAAGGGGAAAATGTCTCAGTGGACTCCTTGATTCGTTTGGTGCGTCCCGGTTTGTTGTTTGGTCCATTCTCAGTTTCGCGCTGCCGTGCGAAGTAAGCCGCAAGACAGCGACATCCAACAACTGGCACTGGCATGTGGATGTTGGCTGCCTCCCAAAGGATCACGGATCCCTGATCCCTGATACCATCTGACTTGTGGCACACGCTACTGCACGGATGCCGTAAGTAACCTTCCCCGGCTGGTACTCTGGATATGGGGGCTGCATGGGCTGCATGGCATCGGCGAGGAAAAACGGATGCACAATTGGGTGGGAAACAAGTGGGAAAGGGGGTGCGTGGGGGGGGGGGGGTTGGGGGGCGGTCTGCGCAGTGGCGGATCCGTCCAATTTAGGCTTTTTTAGCGCCCTTCTAGCGTGCCGGCTAGCGTCCAGTTAGCAGTCTTCGTCGGACGGGACATGGAGCTAAGAGCTACGCGTAGCATAATTCCCAAGTACACAGCTCAGCACAGTTTCGTACACCTTAAACGGTGCCCACTTCTGTCCTGTTCCACCCTGGAGCGGAGACGATCCATCCCAAGTCGTCTGTGGATGGCAAAAACAACAGTCAAAGTTGGAAGAGGGAAATAAATCACTCAGTCCCATCAATGACCCCCGTTGGGTGGCAGCATCCGCCAGACCAGACCGGAGGATGCCTATACCCAATGCAGATAACCTTGAGGTAAACGTCACGTAATGCGATCACCTGCTTGACAGTGCTTGACACTTGGTTCCAAGGCAGGGAGGGAGCCAGGGACGGCGGGAATAGGGACCAACGACGGCTTACACGCCGGCTGAACCTCAGCACTACACGACGGGCGTCCCCCTGAAATGCTGACGCGACTGGAGGTCACTGCGAACTGTACAATACATACATACAGTACCTCCGCCAGGTATGGACACATGCAATGTCCAGATGTACAGGACAACGTACCTTGCGGCCATTATTCCTGCTCACAGTACCTACACGCACTGCCGGCTGGAAATGGCAATGGTTTACCTGACGCCTGCGCAAGTCCTCACAAGCTGCTTGTGATGACGATGGATACGATCCGACTGGATCCATGCCGCCCGCCACGCGGGAGTTCGTCTCTCTCCCATGCCGGCCATCCTCGGCCGAGGCTTTGACGCAATAAGCCTCCGTAAGGGGTCTGACAGTTCTTGCAGCAACACCATCATCAGACGGGCTTAGGCTGGACCAGATTGGACCCTACCCGACGGTGGATGGAGCAGGCCAGAGTAGGAGCCCGAGTCGGAAGGATCATGGATGCGTGCCATTGCGTGGTATAAAAGATGCACAGACAGAACGTACCGAGGGGAAAACGCAGCTGCAGCTCCCGTTTCCAGGCACTCGCCATCCCATCCCGTCCCCTGCCCTCGCATTCGGCAACAACTCGCCCTCTTCTGTTGTCCGGTGTCTTGCTGTCGAGGGACCTGGTCGCCCTGTGACTTTGGCCCCGTCGTCGTCGTTGGTGTTGGTTCCGATCAGCTGGGACACGGTTCCGTTGGTCAACTCAACACAACACCATCGCCAACAGAGCACCACACCTCCTTTTTGAAACGCTGAGCGGAAAAATCCCTCATTCCAATCCAAGCCTGGCCTGCACCATGGCGAACGAATCCTCGTCGGAAGGACCTCTTGACCGCGACTTGGAGGCCGCCGTGCCTCGGCCGCCGGGCATCACCTTCGATGACAGCACAAGGGATCTTGGCGAAAACCGCGAGCCTCGTGCTGGACGGTCGCGGAGGAGGAGCCACTCTCGCTCCCGCTCTCGCCGTCGATCCCTGAGCACGGGGTCAGCCGGGGTCGCACAGTACAGCGGTGTGCCTATCGAGTACCGGACCCTCTCGATTCAGGTCGCAGAGAGCCAGGCTTACGGCGACGAGTCCACCGACATCAAGGGCGCGCCCGCCTCGTCCAAGAAGGACGACCAGGACTACTTTGCCAACCTCAGCTTCCACCAGCTGGCCGTCGACCAGATATGCCAGCAGCTCAATGTGTCGTCCAACCAGGGCCTCTCCGACGAGAGCGCCGCCCGGCGCCTCGAGCGCGACGGCCCCAACACGCTCCCGCATCCCAAGACCAACTACGCAAAGAAACTCTTCTGGTATCTCTTTGGCGGTTTCTGCTCGGTGCTCTGGGTCGGCGTCGTCATCTTCTTCCTCTGCTGGCAGCCCCTGAGCGACCCGCCGTCTGCCACCATGCTCGCCCTGGCCATCCTCGTCATCATTGTCATCGTCCTCCAAGCCGGCTTCTCGGCCTTTCAGGACTGGTCGACGGTCCGCACCATGAGCTCCATCATGGACCTGCTGCCGTCCGAGACCATGGTGCTCCGCGACGGCAAGAAGACTCGTCTCCCCGCCACCGAGCTGGTCAGCGGCGACATTGTGTTCCTCGAGATTGGCAACAAGGTCCCCGCTGACATCCGCTTGCTCACCCACTCGGGCGACATCCGCTTTGACCGGTCTGTCCTTACGGGCGAGTCGGAGGAGATCGAGGGCACCGTCGACTGCACCGACCCCAACTTCCTTGAGAGCCGCAACATCGCCCTCATGGGCTGCATTGTCTGCAACGGCAGCGGCATGGGCGTCGTCATCCTCACGGGTGCCCGGTCCGTCATGGGCCGCATCGCATCGGCGACAGCCAGCGTCAAGGAAAAGCCGACACTGATCCAGCGCGAGATCACACGCTTCGTCCGCATTATTGTCTGTCTCACCGTCGTCCTTGCCCTCCTGATCCTCCTGGCATGGGTTGGCTGGCTCCGTATCAAGCACAAGGGCTTTATGAACGTCGTGGGAATGCTGAACAACGTCATGGGCTGTGTCGTGGCCTTCATCCCTGAAGGCATGCCCGTCGGCGTGGCCCTCACCCTGATGATGGTGGCTCGGCGCATGAAGGCCGTAAACATCCTCCCCAAGGGGCTGGGTACCGTCGAGACGCTTGGCTGTGTCAACGTCATCTGCTCCGACAAGACAGGCACACTGACCAAGAACGAGATGCGCGTCAACTCGGTGGCCCTGGTCGACCACGAATTTGACTCGCCCGAGGACGTCTACCGTGACCTGCGTTCCGAAGATACCCCGACCAGTTCCACGGCTCTGTACCTCGCGGCCGACCTCTGCAACGACGCCTCGTTTGATCCTACCTCGTACCATCTGCCCCCTCGTGAGCGCGGGGTTCAGGGAAACGCCACCGACTCGGCCGTCCTCCGCTTCGTGGCCGGAGGGATGGAAGTTCAGGGCGACCAGGCCAAAAAGCCCCGAGACTTTCAGATTCCCTTCAACTCTAAGAACAAGTGGATGCTGACCATGTACCGGAAGAACGGTCTCTCGGCTGACTCTGGAAAGGGGGACGAGTATCAGGTCTATGTAAAGGGCGCCCCTGACGTCCTCCTCCCCACCTGCACGGGATACTGGTCGTACAGGACGAATTCGGTCCAGCCGCTCGACGCTGCTGCCCGCGCTGCCTTCAAGAGCTTCCAGGACAGGCGGTCCCGCTACGCCGAGCGCGTGATTGTGCTGTGCGAGAAGACGATGAGACCGACGAGCAAACTCGGCACCAACGCCTTCAGCGACGAGGTGGCCGTCGACGCCATCTCAAACCTCATCGTCGTCGGCATTATGGGCATCGTCGACCCTCCTCGCATGGAGACCGCGCGGACCATCTCCGAGTGCCGCCGTGCCGGATCCCGCTTCTTCATGGTGACGGGCGACTACGGTCTAACCGCCGCCGCCATCGCTACTCAGATCGGCATCTTCACGAGCCCCCGCGAACCCGACACGCTCGACGAGGTGCGCGCCGCGTCCCAGGTGCTTTCAGCCTCGGAGTCCGGCGACAAAAGCGTCTCGGCCGCCGATCGCGGCAGCCTTCTCCTCGAGGGCCACCACATTGCCCGCCTCAACAATGACGACTGGGACGTGGTGTGCCAGTACCAGGAGATTGTCTTCGCGCGCACCACACCCGAGCAGAAGCTGCGCATTGTCAACGAGTTCCGCGAGCGCGACAACGTCGTGGCCGTGACAGGTGACGGCGTTAACGACGCCCCGGCCATGCGCGCCGCCGACGTGGGCATCGCCGTCGTGACGGGTTCCGACGTGGCTATCGAGGCGTCGGACCTCGTCCTGCTCGACCGCTTCGACGAAATCGTCCAGGCCATCCGCCTCGGCCGGCTCGTGTTCCAAAACCTGCAAAAGGTCATCGCCTACCTCCTCCCCGCCGGCTCGTGGTCCGAGATCTGGCCCGTGCTGCTCAACGTCTTCTTCGGCGTCCCGCTGCCGCTGTCGTCCTTCCTCATGATCATCATCTGTGTATTCACCGACCTGTTCCTCTCGCTCTCGCTCATCATGGAAAAGGAGGAGTTCGACCTCCTCTCCCTCCCCCCGCGCAACCACAAGCGTGACCACCTCATCACCTTCCGCATCTACGCCCAAGCCTACCTCTTCGTCGGCTTCATGGAGACCATCACGGCGCACTCCATGTTTTTCCTCTACATGTGGAAGTACGCGCGCATCCCCGCGTCGGCCCTCTTCTTCGCCTTCGAGGGCTACACCGAAGGCTTCTACGGCTACTCGGCCGACGAGCTGGCCCACTTCAACACGACGGGCCAGTGCGTCTACTTCGTCACCCTCGTTATCCTGCAGTGGGGCAATATCCTCTCGGTGCGCAACCGCCGCCTCAGCATCCTCCAGGCCGACCCTATCCGCCCCCAGCGCAGGAACCCCTGGCTGCTGCTGTCCATGGCCATCAGCCTGGCTATTGCGGTGTTTGTCACCGAGGTACCGGCTATTCAGAACCTATTTGTGACCGCCTCGGTGCCCATCGAGTTCTGGCTGATTCCTCTGCCCTTGGCGTTTGGCATTCTGGCTATGGACGAGCTGCGCAAGCTGGCTGTGAGACTGTTCCCCAACGGGCCGATTGCGCGTATTGCTTGGTGACAATGCCTGCGGCGGGTGGCCGCGTTTCTCTCCGGGGTTGGGGGTGAGGCGAGTGGCTGTTTTAGCTGTGTTGCTCCAGGTGTTGGTGGTCCGGGGGTTCATGTGGTGAGCTCGGGGTGTGGCGGTTTGTTCGTGAGAGGTAGGCTGGCGAGAAGGCGGTTGAAGAGAGTGGTGGGGTGTGCGTGTGGCGCAAGAGGATTTGGCAGCAAGCTCTGGCACAAGTATTCTGGTGTGTCGGACGACAAGATAGCGTCAGGAACTGGACAGGTTCTTGATAATGGAAAACTTGTTGGCCAAGATTATGTCTGATTCAGCTCTGTTGTGCTCGAGTTCAGTTTGCTCGTCCTTTGTCCAGGACAGCCGCGTGGATGGTTCCTGATCCTCATCCTCTGTAGAGAGCCGGTCGTACCTTGCAGCCTGACGGGGTCGACCTGGCAACGCAGCGCGGGAGAAGTGGCGTTTGTTTGTGCCCTGGTCAGGGGCATTTCAGGGGTAGGGTGGTTCAGGGGCAACGACTGGATGGAATGTGCACAGGGTTACTGCCAGAAAGATGGGATAGGGGCCTGGGCGTGGCGAACACTCGCGTTGTCTTGCCTCTAGCAGGAAGTCCGGGCACTAGTCCTCAGCATAATTAAATCAACCTATTTTTCCGTTTCAATTAAAAGACCAAAAGTTTTGTCAATTTGAGTAGAGGTGGACTTAAGATTTCCCCACCAGCAGATAACTGAGCAAGTGAACTTCAAACCCTTCCCCCAACCGATGGGTAAGAACGGCTTGGATCATTTAACAAACCACGACAAAAATGTGTTATCAAGAGAGCGAAAGAAGAGAAGTGTGTGTGACGGAGGCAACCCGCCTAAGAGCCCCAAAGAGACCCAGCAAAGCAAACCAATCCATGAGTAAACGAGCGACAAATCTTCCCCCATTCGATCCCCTTTTCACGCCCTGTCAACTCACTCCCCTCCCTTCTACACCTCGCCCTCCACCCGCAGCGTCAAAAGGTGCGCACCCAGACCAAACCGCCTCTTCAGCGCCTTCCACATCTCCACAATCGCGGTATACACCACCACACAGGCCGCGACAACTCCCCACTCCCAGGTGATCGCGTCATGCTTGAACACGACATGATTCACCACCGGTATGTAAATAACCGGAAAGGCAATGACAAACCCGGCCGTGACAGCCCCAAAAAGAAACTTATTCTGCCAGACAGTCCGGAACACCGACAACGGACCCGAATACTTCTCCGGGTGCATGTTGAACAGCGACCGCGTGAAGTGCTTTGCCTCCCAGGCCGTGACCAGCAGCAGAAACGTCAGCGTGGCAAACGTCGTGGCGCGCGCGCGGAAGGCGACGGCGCACGCGGCGGAGTACTCCTCGTTGCAGCCGACGCCGTGCAGACCGCCCGGCGCGTCAGAGCCGACGCCGCTGTAGGCGACCGTCGTGAAGGCCGCCAGGCAGAGGCCGCCCATGGCCGCGCCGTAGATGAACTTGTCGATGATCAGCTCCCGCGTGAAGACGCCCGTGGATATTTTGTGAGGCGGCCGTTGCATGATGTCGGGCTGTGCTGCTTCGATGCCGAGGCCCAGGGCGAGGAAGGAGGATGTCACCAGGTTGGCCCAGAGGATCTCGAGCGGGGAGAGCGGGAAGACGGAGACGCCGTGCGGGTCCTTGAAGGCGAGACCGATGAGTAGGAGGAAGACCTGGGCGATGTTGGAGACAAGGAGGTGGAGGAGGAACTGGGGGTGTTAGTCAGTCTGAGGTCTTGTTTTGGGACGGGGTGACGGGAAGAAGGGGACAGGGTATCAGGGTGATTAGTGTCAGGTATGTACCTTTTGGATATTGTCAAACAGGCGTCTACCCTCCTCGATAGCCGTTACGATCGAGGCGAAATTGTCGTCCGTCAGGACCATGTCGGCCGCCTCCTTGGCCACGTCGCTGCCGTTGAGGCCCATGGCGATGCCGACGTCCGACTTCTTCAACGCAGGCGAGTCGTTCACGCCGTCTCCGGTCATGACACAAAACGCCTTCCGGCGATGCATGGCTTCCACCATGCGGACCTTGGTCGTCGGGCTGCAGCGGGCAAGCACCAAAGGGAGGTGCTCCATCTCGTCGATCTGAGCGTCACTGAGGGCGTCAAACGCGCTGGCCACCATTATATCGTTGCTGTTGGTGTTGGGGGCGTCGCGGGTAGTGTGGTTCAGGATGCCGATTTCGTAGGAAATGGCCGTGGCCGTCTTGACGTGGTCGCCCGTGAGCATGTGCACCGTGATGCCAGCTTCCTGGCACCGCTTGACGGCCTCCGCAGATTCGGGCCTGGGCGGGTCATAGAGACCGGCCAGGCCGAGGAAGATGAGATGCTTCTCGACAGCAGAGCGCTGGTCCGAGTTCTCGTCGGCTGATGCAACCTTCTCCATATCGTTGACGGACGATTCAGGGGTAAAGCCATTAGGATCAACAGCCTTTCGGGCGATGCAAAGAACCCGGAGACCCTCGGCGGCCAGGGACTCGGCCTTCTCGACAACAATCTCTTTTTGCTCATCTGAGACGTCCATCAGGGGAAGCATGGCCTCGAGGGCGCCCTTGGTGTAGGCAAAGGCGCCGGTGCCGTCGGAGCAGACAACCGTCATCCTCTTGCAGGATGAATCAAAGGGAAATTCAGCCAAGAGCTTGTGGCCGCCCAACTGCAACAGCTCCGTCTTGCCCATGCCAAAACGCATGGCGAGAACCTGCAGCGCAATTTCGGTGGGCTCACCAATGGCCGTGTAGGAAGCGTCAACCTTGGTGACTGTCGAGTTGTTACAGAGCGCAGCAGTCTCGAGAAAGTCCTTCAGCCGGGCCGCGTTCTTCTCGGCAGCCGGGGACTTCGGGTCGTACAACTCATCGCCCACGCTCACGTTTCCGCTGGTGGGATCGAAGGGATGGGTGGTGTCCTGGATGGAGACCTCGGTACCGTCAGCCAGCCAAACCCGCCTGGCAACCATCTTGCCCTGGGTGAGGGTGCCAGTCTTGTCGGAGCAGATATTCGTGACTCCGCCTACAGCCTCGAGAGCGGCAAGCTTGCGGATGACGACGTTGCCCTTGGCCATGGCACGGGTGCCGAGCGCGGTGGCAATGGTGAGGACGGCGATGAGGGACTCCGGGATTACGGCCACGGCCACGCAGATGCCATAAATCAGGACCTCGCTGGTGACCTTCCAGAGGCTGACCGAGAAGACAATGATAGCCAGAGTGATGGCCAGGGCAAACAACAGCAGGGCAAACTTGCTCAGGGAGACCTGCATCGGCGTGCCGTCGAGGCCGAGAAGAATGCGGACGCCGTTCCGCACCTTGACCCACGCCCTGCCGGTAGAGCTGGCCCGCTTGTCGGCCGGGTTCTCTCTGCTCCTTCTCAGGAGCTCGGCAATCTTGCCCACCTCGGTGGTCATGCCGGTGGCAACCACGATACCCGTGGCACGGCCCCGGGAGATGGTGCTGGCCGAATAGACCATGTTGATGCGGTCGCCCAGGGGTACATCCCGGTCCTTAAGAATGACTTCGGCATGCTTGCTCACGGGGACAGACTCACCCGTGAGCAGCGCCTCGTCGGTAGACAGGTTGACGCTGTGCACCAGCCTGAGATCGGCAGGGACAATGTCGCCGACACCAAGCCTCACAAGGTCACCGGGTACCAGGACCTCGGCCTTGATGGTGTCGGTCTGGCCACCGCGGATCACCTTGCACGTGGGCGCAGAAAGCGCGTAGAGTGCCTGGATGGTCTGCTCGGCGCGGTAGTCTTGGAAGAATCTAGATGGGACGATGAGAAGTCTGGTGTGGAACAGAAGAAAAGGGGGTTAAGAGCTCACCCGACCACGATATTAAGTGCGATGACGGCAGCGATGACGCCGCCTTCGATGTGGTCATCAATGGCGAAGGAAAGGACCATCGTGATGACGAGAACCTGGCAGTTAATCATTGGTGAGTGACTGTCTTCAATGCACACGCCTTGACGTGTATACGCGGGGCACAGGTGCCCGCAGAAGCACCGGACTTACAAGAGTCAGGCTGTTCGAGACCTGTCTCAGGAGAATCGTCCACACGGATAGCCCTTTAGCTCCCTCCACCTTGTTAGGGCCATGGTGCTGCAGGCGGGTTGCAGCTTCGGAAGTGGTGATGCCATTGCTGGGAGTGTAAGTTTGCGAGTCACCACAGCAACAACATGAATTCAATGACAGTGAAGCCAATAAGGAGGGGGGTTTTACTCGAGGTGTGTCTCGAGCAGCGCGCAGATGTCTGGCACCGAGAGCGTGTGCGCAGACTCAGGGGTCAAGACGCGAGCAGCGGCAGTGTCAAGCGTGCTGCTGATGGAGCCACGGCCGACGGTGGCATCAGCGTCGTCGGTGATATCGGCGTCATCCGCATCGGTACTGCCGAAGGTGCCGGCGAGGGTGGGGGATGGAGTGCAGGCTACGGAACGCTTGAAGCCACATATAGGAGGCTCCGTCTGCGCCTCGACGTCCAGCTCGTTCTCTGTCCCCATTCAATAATAGTGCGTCGCCGATATAGACCCAGCGATTTCACGCGTTGAGGGGGAAGAAGGAAGGAAACGAAAAGGGAAAAAGAAGCCAGGAAAAGATTCCAGAAGGCCAGCCAGCCACTAAATCACAAAGAGCACCGGGCCCTGTCCAAGATGCCATGACTGCTCTCCCCCCCTGCGCTTGGCCCATCGCATTGGCATTGGCATTGGCATCCGATCACCAAACGCCGCCCGCCACAGGCCGTCCACCATCCAGCATCCGTCCCGGAGACAGGGTGGGGAATCCAAGCCTGGATACGTCGGCCAAGGGCGGAGTGGGAAGCGCAGGAACGAGTGACGGGCGCCGCCAAGTGGCTGCAGCAGGTCCGGCGCCCAATCACTGCCCCTGCGTGACCCCCGGCGAGCAGCTCATCCCGGCACGGCGGGGAGCTCTCAGTGGCTGTGATCAGCTTGGCGCGGCTACCATCCTGAGTCGCCCGACCGCCGGACGCACAACCCCGGGTGTTGGCTGATCACCTGGTCTCATACTTCTCTTGTCGTGCTTGTCAACCTCAACAACCGGGCTGGAAGGCCCTGGAATGGCCCAGGATAGCCCGGGATGGGTCCTCTGTACGACGCTAGCCCTGCATCTGGGAGACAACTGTTCCTCGTTATTGGATCGCCAGACATCGCCGCTGCGGGGGCTGTCAACCCGGAGGCTGTGGGAAGGCCACGTCAAACGTTTGTTAGTGTCTGGCATCTTTGGTCAACATGGGGACAAAAACTGAAAGTCTCCTGCTCCAGTCTTGTCCAATTCTCGCCGCCCATCCTAGTGTATTATGCATCTTTTGCCCACGTGCGTGGGTGGGTGGTTCACTGCGGCACCCGACTTGGGCCAAAGACGAGAATGGTGGAAGCACTTGCAATCGTGGCACAGGTTCCAGCGAGATTCGCACAGACTGGTGGTGACCGGGCGATGATGATGAGGCCCAGACAAAGCGCACGTTCGTACCCACGTATCATACATTGGGATGTACATATACCCATGGATACGGCCCAAATTCATAGACGAAAGGTACCCATTGAGAAAAGCGCGAGATTGAAAATGCATGTCCATGAATGAACGACTCATGCCGTCCAAGGACTACAGTTCAGAAGCGATGGTCTCTGACCCCGTCAAGTTTGCACTTTGCAGTAACGTCTGCTTGATGTTGTGCCCGGATGACACGGAACCGGGACTTACAGACACAGTTACGGAATACGGACACCTGCATCCACAGATGCGCATATCCTGCAGCCAACGTGCAGAGGGCGTTGGAAGCAGTGGCTGTGTAGGTGGCCAACCTGGAGAAACAATCTCGTCATCTGCTCCCAGGAAGGCAAGCTCGGGCAAGCTCAACGGTTCAAGATTGGATTACTTGGCACCTCGGCGCCCAGAAAGGGACCCTGATAAGACTCTCCAAGCGTTGTTGCAAACGAATGTGGGACTTGAAGCTCGGGGGAATCGCCAGTGCCATTCCTAGACTGGAAAGTGATCAAGAGGAGAACCAATGTCTCCGCAAACATCGCAAGCAAGGACTTGGAGATCAAGCCACGTGAACACATACGCGTAGGAGTACATGTCCTTCCTGCGAGATTCCAAGAGTGCAATTATGGGACTGCCACGTTGTTAGGTAATACCTATTGCAACACATAGACGGTACAGCCCGGTGTTAATTACACCACCCTGGGACTTAAAACGTCCAACAGACATGTCAAGGCAGATTTTGAATTTGAGCCTGTTCACTGACACCTTCCATATCTCGACCGAAGCAAGCCTGGCACAGCCTCCCTAACGCTGGCCAGGGAGGGCTCGGAATGTTCCTGCATCCAGCGTTTTGACTGCACAACTTTGAATAATCCGAATGTGTGGAATTTCGTCATGGGAATCAAACTGATCTTGTATGGATGGACGACAGATCAGGACACTGGACAATCTCGAGATATGCTGCTCAGGACCTGAGGGGTTTGGACGACTAGCATGGAGAAAGGACATTCCAGTATGCCCAGAATTGCCAAGGTCTGGGGTCATCTGGATATTGGAAAGACATTTTTCAAATCAGCATTACGCACAATATCAGATGAGGCCTCCAAAGTTTAAGGTTTGTGTGTCGCTTGCCACCTGATGGTCTGTTGGATGTCCAGCAAGCCGGCCAGCTTGGCAGTCGAAAAGCCTAGGTCACTTGGCATGTTTGATACGAATCAGTCCGAAAGCAGTGAGGCTTTGTTGGTCAGACTGCTCGTTTTGCTTCGGATTCAGATACTGCCGAGAAGGACCTAGAAGCTTGGCTTTTCGAGCCAGCCGGCCATGTTGAACTGGTTTCTGTGTGATGATTACGAATTTTCCTCAACCGCGAAGATTGGCACCAAGGTATGCAAGCCAAAACATGCGTCCTCAAAAGCCTCGAACAACCGAAATAATCCCACTGAGTCTGTTAAAGCTCCGCCTTTGCTGTACGTTGCTTCTCTCCTTAGTTTTCTTCCTCACTCGGTGCCAGGCTTTTGACGGCTTTTGGGTAGGATATGTGGAATAACGTTCCTTCTTCCCTACGGTATCTATCGTCCATGAGAAAAAAGACTGGGCATTATTTTGTCTGACCATCCAGTTGCTAAACTGTAGGTGGTCTGCCATGTTTGCAAGTCATCTTCTAACACTGGCAGCCCCGTTTAGTGATCCAGCCTTGTGGCCTGCTGGTCGTCATGTTCTATTCACGTCTGTTGTGTTGGATGTCCCATGCTTCGTATGCGCTTAACAATCGCGAGTTTGCTGTTATTTGGTCTGCCTGATGATGCCCGTTCAGATAGGGCCGAGACTTCCACCTGGTGTGTGACGGCACCCAACCCCTGAACCCCTGAACCCCTGAGTGGATCTCCCTCACTCTTGCACCCGCCCACCCTCCAGTCCCGGACCAAAACTCAACTTCTCCACCACGAAAAATGAATCTGGAACTCGCGCTTCCACGAGCTTTGGACGAGCTGGGAATCGAACCCAGGACCTTTCGCATACACTGAAGTATGCTAAGCGAACGCTCTACCAACTGAGCCACACGCCCTTGATGGAAAACGGCATCACGATATCCCAAGATGGCCGCAGATGCGATGAGTTGACACGGCGGTCGTGCCTACCTTGATGCAACTAGATCTGCAAAGACTTGACGGCCTCACAATCTCACCGAGAAATCCCCATGGTCTGTTGAGGACCTCTGTTAGCAACCCTGAACATGTTGCTTGTCGGAGCATCAAGAAGCTAGACAGGGTTAGGGTTGAAGCGGGAGGAACTTGCAACTTGCCATAATAGCGGCTTAACCCTGCAGATAAGCCCCGCGCTTAGCTCTTTCGAGAGCTGATCCTTGGCACAATCTCTTGGGGGCCAGGCCCAAATCAACCCCGCCAAAATGGAGAGACGAAAGGAGGAACATCTTGGGCTATTGTTGACCGCTGCTCCGCTGCCTCAGTGATCCTCCTGCCGAACACTTCGCAGCCTGCCTCCCAAGAACCACGTCCCGTCCGACGCCACATTTTCACCTTTTACAAACAATGGCTGAGAAGGTGTATCGCGCCAGCACGACGGCGCCGGTGAACATCGCCGTCGTCAAGTAGGCAAACCCAACTTTCACCGCCAAACCAACTCGTCCCCTGTAAATGGGGCCTTGCCATGGAACGGAGGAACTGACCGTTGCCCAAACCACAGGTACTGGGGCAAGCGCGATCCCAAGCTTAACCTCCCGACAAACAGCTCGCTCTCGGTGACGCTCTCGCAGTCCGATCTCCGCACCCTCACCACGGCGTCGTGCTCGACCTCGTACCCCGCTTCCGAGGGCGACTCCCTCCTCCTCAATGGCGAACCGTCCGATGTCGCGGGTGCCCGCACACAAGCCTGCTTCCGGGAGCTGCGCGCCCGCCGCGCCGCCCTCGAGGCCGCCGACTCGTCCCTCCCCAAGCTCTCGACCCTGCCCCTCCGCCTCGTCTCCGAGAACAACTTCCCCACCGCCGCGGGTCTGGCGTCGTCGGCCGCGGGCTTCGCCGCCCTAGTGCGGGCCATTGCCGACCTGTACGAGCTGCCGGCGTCCCCGTCGGAGCTGAGCCTGATCGCCCGCCAGGGCTCCGGGTCCGCATGCCGCAGTCTCTTCGGCGGCTACGTGGCGTGGCGCATGGGTGACGCCGCCGACGGCAGCGACTCGATGGCCGACCAGGTCGCCGAGGCCTCGCACTGGCCCGAGATGCGCGCGCTGGTGCTCGTCGTGTCGGCCGCCAAGAAGGGCGTCAGCTCGACGTCGGGCATGCAGCAGACGGTGGCCACGTCCGGGCTGTTCCAGGAGCGCATCGCCAAGGTGGTGCCGCAGAACATGGCGACCATGGAGAAGGCCATCCAGGACCGCGACTTTGCCTCGTTCGCCGAGGTCACCATGCGCGACTCCAACTCGTTCCATGCCACCTGCGCCGATACCTACCCCCCGATCTTCTACATGAACGACGTCTCGCGGGCGGCCATCCGCGCCGTGGAGCAGATCAATGCGGCGGCGGGGAGGACTGTGGCTGCGTACACTTTTGACGCCGGCCCGAACGCTGTCATTTATTACTTGGAGAAGGACACGGAGGCTGTTGTGGGCACGCTTTACCACGTCCTTGGAGGCGAGGTTGACGGCTGGAAGAATGAGGCCATCAAGGGCCTGAAGCCCAGCATTTCGCTGGATGAGGGGATTGCTGGAATCCTGAAGGCTGGTGTCGGCCGTGTTATCATGACTGGTGTTGGTGAAGGCCCGATCAAGACAGAGGAGTATCTGGTTGCCGAGGACGGCAGTCCGGTGAGGAGATGATCTCAGGCAGGCGCACAACTTCCAACCACCTACCTTAGAGATACACGCGGGATGTTGCGCTGAGGCACTGTCTTACTCCTCAGCGGTCCTAGCTACCAACATAATATCAACGCTTGTGACCGGCGGGCAGCATTTGAGTTCCAAGTTCCGAATCTCACTCTGTCGTGAAGCACCTCGACGAGGCGTCCGTGTTTAACTTCATTCCAGGCAATTAACCCTGACCCGAGATTGCAGGGATGTGCTGGCAGGCCAAGCAGCGATCTCGATGTGCCAGGGTTACGTCAGAAGGCTGAAGCCACCCCGGATCCACGACGCTCAGGGGAACCTGGAGAAAATACAGGGGGGTGGACGGGCTAGCAGACCAGAACACGCGGAACGCTGTGGTCGCGCCAAGTCGGCCCCTGCTTCCTCCCCAGAGACCTTGATCTGGGCTCTCGAAGCATTCCTCAACTGCAAAAACTCGGAAATATCAAAGTTTCAACGTAGAGAAATTCCAGCCTTTTCATCCTGTGCCAACACCGACTTCATTGTCTCCTTTCTTTCCACGCAGATCCAATTCCGCAACCGAGGAGTATGCAACCGCCGGCGCCGCCATGAGCCGGAACTACTACGACATCGACCCGGCGGGCGAGGTGCTCTGCACCTATACCGACAGCGGCGAGAAGGAGAGGCTCAAATCAGTGCGTTGTTGCCTTTACTGATGTTATTGTTTCTGTGATGGGCATCCATTGTTGTTGTTGTTGCATTGCCCGCTCTGTCCGGCGGCCCCTGGCTGATCACTTTCTTCTGCAGGAGAAAACCGAAGTCCCTCTGGCCAAAGCCATCCTCTACGCCTTCCTCCCCGCCGGGTACCCGCATACCGTGACCGACGACTACCTCGCCTACCAGACCTTCGACTCCCTGCAAGCGTTCGCCTCCTCCATCACATCCCTCCTCGCAAACCGCGCCGTCCTCGAGGGCCTCGGCGTGGGCGACTCGTCCTCGTCTCCGACGGGCGCCCTGATCCTCAAGATTACGGGCGACACCATCTCGCGCATCGCGACCATCCTCTTCGCGCACCGCATGGGCCAGGCGATCGAGCCCGAGTGCAAGTTCTACCGCTTCCTGGCCGACATCTTCAACGACAGCGCGCAGTTCCTCGACCTGCTCACCCCGGCGCTGCCCTACTTCCCCAAGCTGGGCGTTATCGTGTCGGCGGGCGTGCTCCGCTCGCTGTGCGGTGTGGCCGCCAACGCCAGCAAGGCCAGCCTGTCGGCGCACTTTGCGCTGACGGGCAACCTGGCCGAGCTCAACGCCAAGGAGGCGTCGCAGGAGACGGTCGTCAGCCTGCTGGGCATGCTGGTCGGCTCGCTGGTCGTGCGCATGGTCGAGGACAAGCACGTCGTGTGGATGCTCATGGTCTTCCTCGCCGGCGTACACCTGACCATGAACTACCACGCCGTGCGCGCCGTCCGGATGCGCTCGCTGAACCGCCAGCGCGCGACCATTGTGTTTCGGGAGTGGCTGGACCACGGGACGGTGCTCACACCGGAGCAGGTGGCGCAGCGGGAGAGCATACTGCGGAAGGGCAGGGGGAACTTGACGAGCAAGAGTGGGGACTACACGGGGTTCTGCGACTTTGGGACGTACGGCGAGCTGAAGAGCTGGAATCCGAGGGGCTACCACCGCTACGACTTCGAGACGAGCGCGCACTTCATGGGGATATGGCATCGCGGGGGGTACTTCTACATGAGGATTGCGCTGAAAGAAGGGGCAAAGAGCCCGCTATCGTCCTGGTTTGACGCTGTTAACCACGCCTACCACTTCGACTCGGCGCTCAAGGACGGGCTGCAGAGTCATTACGAGAACGAGATGCCGTTGGGCTATGTATCGGAGGAGCAAAAGGAGACAATATTTGCGGCATTGACCGCCGCGGGATGGGATCTCACGGCTAATGCGCTGGAGACGAGGTTACCGGTGAGGGTACGGGTGGGTGATGGGAGGAAAGGTGAGCGAGCCCCCGCATTTCTCCCTGTCTTGCGTCCCCCGGGTTCTGGGCTTCTTGCTGATTATCGTGAATCCAGGTCTTCATCTGTCCGAGAAGGACCCATTACGTCTCAATGGCCACCAAGAGGCGAAACACGACTAAAGGAACGGCGTGTAATGAGGTGTGTGGCATGGGATTAGAGGGGCTTTTGTTTCATCGCATTGGACAAGGTATATACACGGACTTTGGGTACTGGGTAGACCAATCTTGCGAGGGGAGGTCGGGAACACTTTGTATATTTTTGCTCGAGATACCAGGCAGATGACGAGGAATATGTAATTGTCTGCAACATCAGGCTGTTTTTCGCGATTGGCTGTCCATTGTATATCCTGATTTCCAGATTTCCCAAGCTCTACGTCGTTCCCTCATTTATCCCGACGCCCTCTCCCGCTTCTCGCAACCTCAACAATGGGTTGAGTGGTATGATACATGGCCAAAAACACTTACTTATCCGTACAAACCCAGCCGGGACCGCCAGCCCCACGGCGGCTGCTCACCACCACTGCGCCCTTTCAGCTCACTACACGAACCCGACCGCTCGCATGGCCCGCATCTTGACGCCCTCCCAGCTATTCAGCTTGGGCCGCACATCCAAGTAAAAGTTGAGCTTCCCCTTGCCCGCGGCATCGTTCCGCCCGGCATAAAAGTCAATGACATACTCCACCTTGGTGCCGCAGCGGTCCACCACCCAGTCGTGCCGGTCAAACGGGGCCGTGTAGCCCATCAGCGTGTTGATGCGCGCCTTGGGGCTCATGGTGGCGCTGCCCAGCCCCGCGAAGCTATGCAGCCGCGGCCCGCCGCACCCGCCCTTGACCACGGGCTCGACGTAGGGCGCCTCCCACCGCAGGATCTCGGCCCACGCGCGCTCGTTGACGGCGTTGTGGATCGGCACCACCGTCTTCATGTCGGCCGCGACCGTCTCGTGGCCCTTGCGCTTCATGGCGTCGAAGAATTGCTTCTCCGAGGGGTAGACCCAGTGGCCGGTTTTTGAGGCGCCCGTCTCTTGCTCGTTGTTGTCGGGGCAGGCGGCTGGGCCCGGGTCGGAGGAGCGCGGGATGCTGGAGATGACGCGCGACTCGTCGAGTTGCGGGCGCGCACGCGGCGGCGGCGTCTGGGTCGTGGAAGGCTCGGGTTGTGGGGATTGCGGTTGTTGGGAGAAGGAGGGGAATCGCAGCCATGACGACCACGAGGATGATGTCGCCTGCGGCTGTTGTGGTGTTGTGCTCGTTTGTTGTTGGGTTTGCGCTAGTGCTGTCGTTGCCGTTGGCGTTGCCGCTGTTGCTGTTTCTGCTGCCTGCGCGGCGCGTGCTTGCTGAGCTTGTTGCAGCCACAGCTCGCGAGTTTTATGGTCGACCGGACACTTCTCCTCGCCCGCCTGCCCGGCCTCTGCTCCCAATCCCTTCATGTTTGCTGTTCCCGTCGTTGTTGCCGCCGCGGTCGGCCCCGCTGCGCTGTTTCCCTGAGCTGTCGCTTCCTTGCGACTGACCAAAACTGTGTCGAGAAGGTCCGTGTGCATTATGCGCACATATCTGGCGCTTGTTGTTCTGGATATCGGTTCGGCTGTTGGAGTTGCTGATGATGGGTCGAGGACTTGAGGCTGATCGACGAGGTTTCGAGCTCAGATACCCGGTTGGTAAATTTATCGTGACAGCTGGCACAGTATCTGGCCAGTTCTTGCCAGCTGCTAGCCTGGCGGCCACTGTTCTTGAACCGGGAAAGATGACTTTCAACTCAACACCAAAAACGAGGAACAAAAAAGGGCACCAGTGGGCGCCGAGAAAAAAAATACTAAGTCATACAGGAGAATGGTCACAAGTTGGAAATACCAGCTACAGCAGGTAACGAGGCTGAAACATTACCTGTAGTTGTTCTACGTCTAGTCCCCAGTCCAGTTCCAGCAATGACATCTAGTGACACAGATAGCCCAACGCTTACCTCGTTGACCCTGTGATCGTCAATATCTCCGGCAAGAAAACACGGTGAGCTGGTGTTCCAGATCCGGCCCGTCGTGTACAGTGTTCGTGTCTGGAGTCTCCGAGATGGTGAACGACAACATGATATGTTCAGTGGTCAGCCAACCTAAACAAATTGAGTCGGGCCACTTGGACCGACCGTCTTCTCAACCAACCTAACCACAGCAGCCAGCATTAGTTTAGTAGGCACGTACGTCATCAACGCTACCCGTCCTGGACGCCAGGCTGCCGAGGTAGAGTCTGCGGAAGCATGAGAGGCAGAGGGGTCCCGAGTGCCATCAGGTTAACGTCCACACGGGAATCGGAGTTGATTGTGTACACGTGTAAGTCGTGGGAGCACATGCCCAGTGCCGAAAACGGCAACCACCCTCTTAACTTGCCCCGGATTTGCATGCCACCATCGACACCACCGACACCACCGACACCACCGACACCAGGATTCCTCACGCGGAGTGCTGGGCCGAGGTTGGGCCTGTCCCTGTCGCGTGTGCGCTGCAGGGCTCCGGCAGCGGGAGCTAGCGTTTTAACGTGCTGTGGTGGGGAAGACAGGTGGTTTGCAACGAAACGCCATCGGTGCCCAAATGCCCAAACAATGTCCATCTCGTCAGAATCACCTCATGCAGCTCACACATTGCACCAAAGCGGCATGCGCGGGGCAGGATGCAACCTGGCTTGTCAAGGCAATGACATCCATGCTGACCCGTGGCGGGGGATCGCAGAGATAAGGGTGGGTCCCAGCGTGGAGACTGCATTCGGCTGCATCCAACTGCAGCCATCCAGCACCTGCATTGAGCGAAACTCGGATCGCAAAACACCGCAGGACTGGGAGGTGGGGAGGAGAATGCGGATTGTGTGAATCGGGGCTAACAACCTGAATCCCATTCTCCGTAATCCTTGCCTTATCCTTGACAGAAGTTGACAGAGGCCACAATGGAAATGGAACGACCGATTGAATGCTGCTTTGCAATGCAATTGCAATAAATCGAGGGCTTTCCTTCCAACCTCGCTCCGTCAGTCATGACCAGCTCGGTGTTCGTTCACAGGCGCGGCAGCGGAAAGAAACGGGACGGCTCTCGGGTGGGGGAAGCAAGGCGCCAGAGTGGGATGGTGTCGACCCATGGCGTGGTTTTCCCAGGCAAAAGGAAGCGCAGCCGTCTGATTGGCTGCATCCGCTGCACCGCGCGTGTGGTGCCTTGCCCTCTCCCGCAAAATTCGGAGCTTGTGAAATCGAAAGCCCCCCCCCAGGATGTCCACCATTCTGGCTTTCCAGGTTCCCTTTTGAACCCAGCAACCTGCTCGTCAGTGCCCAATTCTCCTCCCTCGATCTGTCCTCTCCCGTCGCTCTTGTCAATTGCCCTCCGCCCTGTCCAAGGCCGCCCAAAGATCACCGCTGGGATAGCAATCGTCGCGAGGAGAAAAAGAAAACGAAAAAAATATTTCAGCCAACGCTCCGCTCCCTCACTGAGGCTCGACATCTCCCGGCTGTGCCGAAACTGCCGCCGCACATTTCCGACGTCCTTTCGCAACTCGATCCCAACCCACCCTTAATTCCAACCACAACCACAGCCACAACCACATTTACACATCCCGACCATGTTTGTCACCAAGGTTCTTCGCCAGGCTGCTGCGCACGCCGAGCGCACCCCTTCGATCCGCTTCCTCGGCAAGCGCACTATTCCTGGTATGTCTATCCGAACCCGTCAATCCCAAGCCCAGCAGAGAAACAAAAGCTAACGGAAGCGTGATGCGTGCTAGCCTCTATCGACCACACCCCCCAGCCCCATCCTGCCTCGCCGACCAACTCCCTTCCGGCCTCCTTTACCAGCGGCTCATCCCACTCCAGCTTCAGCGCCTACCGCGACCACGCCCAGCAGTTTGGCCCGCTTCGCAAGACGATCCGCGTCGACGCGGGCGTTGGCGGCAATGCTGGGTCCCAGCTCGGCCCGATCAAGCCGCCGCAAGGAGTCTTCTTCGACCGCAATGACCTCCCCCCTCGCTTCCACCGCCAGCCCCTGACGGCGGCTGAGATCGAGGCCATCGAGACCGGCGGCGCCGCGCTGCATGCATAAGTTCCGAATCATGCCTTATTTTAAGATTTACAACATATCTTCTCTCCAACAAGCCCAGTAGAACGATTGGGCATCATTTCTAGCGAGATTTCCCCTCAGGATTTAGGGGTTCCGCAATCTCCGGACGCCGACACGAACCAGAGCAGCACCCGAGGCGATCAACCAGCCTGGCGATCCGTACGACAGCGGCAGCGTCGCGACGACGAACCAGAGATACGCCAGGCACGCATGGCGCGTGTCACCAACAGTGTTCGGAATACGAATTCGGCCGACGCCACAAGGCGAGGTCTTTCTTTTTGTATACGGGATTGGGTTGGCCTTGAGCTTCTGATTTGAAGCCTGGGCCTTTGCATGTACGTGGTGGACGGGACGGGAAGGATGCATTTTACGGCGAAATACCCAGGACTTCAGAGCGTCGAAAATGTCGGCAGATAGGGTCTGGTCTACCGGGATAGATGGGCATAACCAATGTTATCAAAAAACATCACATTCACCGCAATCTTCCGCTCCCTCTCTCTTGCTCTTGCCAGCTTCCCGTTCTCAAGCCGCTTGTTTTGACCTGCTGCATGTGTTCCCCTCCTAATACCCGCACCAACCTCATGATGCAAACCTCAGGAAACTATTTGGCCCTGGGACTCAGCCCATCAATGCACACGCCATCAACACTCCAATTCTCGTCACGCCTGTCCAATCCCAACCTTTCCGTTTTCCCAGAGAATCTCCATGTGGCCTCATCCGGATCTCGCTAACCGAGCTTCCTCGGCAGTAGCCCACAATCCCATGCCGATGACTGACGCAGAGACGAGCAACACCACACCGCGACTGAAAGGGTCAACTTCCAGTTTTAATACGACCCAAAACCAGTATCTACCACCACGACACCCACTATACAGCTTTCCCTAACCTCGGCATGCCTGGCGCGCATCCCTTGCCTTGCTGAGAGCAGCACAGTGAACATTGTCCACACGAACAGCGATTCCGAACGCCGAACTCAATAAGAAACCCAGCCCGATTAGCTCAGCTGGTTAGAGCGTCGTACTAATATAACAGCAATGTTATCTTGAGTCAATGCGAAGGTCAACAGTTCAATCCTGTTATTGGGCAATCAGCTTCACTTTTGCTGCCTGGCTCCAGTCAACATGGAACCCCCTTTTTTCCCCTGGTGTCAGGGGACCCCAGGACTGACTAGCGAGGCAGGTTGCCAGTCAGGGTATTTACCTCTGTCTGTATCGACCAGAAGTACTCTGCGGGCTTCTGAACTCTCAAGTTATTTGTGGTTTTCATTCAGTCACATGTTAAGGGATAACTACAAGATGCTCTTGTATGGCCAACTGGGGTATTGTGGTTGAGTGCCACTACCCCTGACCAGCTGCTCCAAACTCAAGTGGAGATCCATCTTGTCTGAAAAGACACAAACTTACTTTTAGGACACTGGGATACTTAACTGAGTTTATGCAGGGTACCAGTTGCAACTAAATCCCTGACCTACAACAGCTGATCAAAGTCCTTCTTCACGTCCTGTGACGGTGGCTCAGGCCATCGAATACGACTCGGGAGACCTGAGAAACTTCTGAGATTTTCAGTTCATCATTGTGTTGGGATTGTCCCATACAATGGTGCCACATGAAGTGCTAATTAATTTGGCTACCATGATGAATTAATACACAAGAAAACCAGGTGACTCCGCTCCCACCAACTCCCCCCCCCTTAACCACATATTACAAGGCACTTTACTGCCTCCAGCCTCAAATGACAAGAACTGCTACCCAAGGTATCCGTTCCAACAAAAACCTTCGCCTACGCCTGAGAATGAAACCCGTTACTCATAATACAGGACCAACCTGCAGACTGCAACCGTAGAGATACTGAAGGTAAAGCACCAAGACTCTGGCAACGATAACCTCGTGGATCTGGAACTGTCTGGAACCAAATCCCGACAAGCTCACACGTACGTACCGCCCGGCTGGCCCGTCGTGGTATATCCGCCAGTTTGGCCCGTCGTGGTGTATCCGCCAGTTTGGCCCGTCGTGGTGTACCCGCCGGGCTGGCCAGGCTCAGTCGCCATGACGCCTCCCGTCTGGCCGGGGGGACCCATTTGCGTGGGGCCCCCAATCTGCGAGGTTTGCGGGTTGGTGATGATGCTTGAGGAAAGGAGTTTTTGTGTCAGCAAAGATTCATAAGTATCCCCTAGAACGGTAAAGAAAGTACTTACGGTGCTGAGCCCGCGTCGCGTTGATCTTTCTTCTCGCCCCAGTACTTGGACACGACGTAGGCGCCCTGGAGACCATGAATGTTAGGATGCGCCTGTGATTGGATGGGTCGGAGATGTCATGATCTGGGGATGGACTCACGAGAATGGTGGTGATAAGGTACGAAAACATGGCCATGAAGGAGAAGGCCAGGACGGTCCGCCACTGACTGCATCCGCTGGAGCTGCTGAAGAAGAACGGCCGCCGCCACCAACCGCCCCAATAGAAGCCCCAGTAGTTCTGATACCACACACCGCTACATGTGTGGATGCCGGTGCGCTGGAAAACAAAGTCAGTTATCCATGGACCTAGGACAAAAGTAGGGAGGAGCCGACTGGAATGGATCGTCATCGCAGAGGGGAAATCAGTACGCACCGTAATCAGAAGACACCAGACGACCAGCCACATGATAAAGAGGACCAGATCAAAGGGAAACGCCAGGAAGGCGTAGAGGAAGGGGGCAATGAAGATGATGGAGAAGGCCGTGCTGATGGACGCCGTCACGATGCTGTAGACGATCCTGCCATCCTTGTTTGCGTGGGCTTCGTCGACCCGGTGTATGAAGTACGCGAGGATGCCGAGCACGATGACGGAACAGATCAGCTCCCAGATGCGCAGGCACACGAGGAGGATTTTCGACGTGGCGCCCATGGTGGTCACTGGTGCGTGGGTGTTTTGCGGGTGACGGTCAATGTCGATGTAGGGGGGGCAGGTGGACTGTGGATGTTTGAATGTCGGGTCTCGACTCTCGCTCGGAATGGAGAGAGTGCTGCTGGAGAGAGTGCTGCTGACTTGACTTGGTCGTCTTGAGACATGAAAGATCCGGGGCTCATGACCGCGGCCCCGAGTCCCGATGGTGCTCCTTTAAAACCATGTTGCCTGGTGCTTTGTTTCGTCCGCCACCCCAGCTCGACCAAGGTGATTTTGCAATGATATCATCTAGTTGTGTTGGATTTCCTCTCGTCATTATCTTCGTTTCCCCAAACGGCGTAGACTGTAAGGGCGGATACGAACAATGGTGGCACATCCCGGAAACAGTCCGATGTCAGGACCAGTCGTAGACGGCCAAACACCGCAAGCAGCCATCCGAATTCAATGCCATTACATCACACAAAAGGCCCCATGATGACCGGTAATTTAATTATTCATTTTCCTTTACCTATCGCCGTTGAGCAGCGATCGGAGCACGTGTGATTGTCATCGCGCCGCAGTGGCCCAGATCTTTTGCGGCAGTGCTACGGCATTGTCGTGGCGAACAAGCTCATGTTGATTGAAAGTGGTGCCATCCGAGGAGGCATTGTCAATCCGAAAGTCCACTGTGCCTGGAAGCTTGGGCAGCTCTGGCAGCCTGTTGTCGACCCGGTCTGAACTTGGGGTTGAGTTCAGGGGTAACGCGTCATGTCTAAGAACAGGGTCAGGGGAACAGACATATTGTTAACAATGTTCAGGTCAACGAGCTTTATGATCTTTAGAAAGGAAGCTTGTCCGAAGTACCAGTTTATCCTTGTATCTGACAGGAGCTCAGTATCGAGCTTAACCACCCAATTGACAGGGTTGGTCATCAGTTGAGCTGTGATGCGAGATTCGCCACACTCCCCCCCTTTTCTTGGCTTTTCTGACACTGGAGACCAACCCCCGTCTTGTCTCGCCATCGCGGCATCTGCTACGCTCCGAGTTCCGTCCCTCCGTTCGATCCCAACGTCACCGACCCAGGCAGTGCTGGCACCTGCCACAGTCTCGACGCCGCAGACTTCACGTCGGCGCTGGTAAACGCCTCGACAAGGGCAACAGCCGAATACCCGGCGCTTTGACGGGCGGCCTCCTCAAGCCAGGCCACCGAGGCCGGCTTCGGACCGGAACCTTGCCGCCACCGGGTGAGGGCAAAGCGAGTGCGGGCAATGCGTGCGCGGCAGCTCAGCTCATGGCAGGCTGCGTGCAGCTTGCAGGGGCCAGTCCAGTTGGGCATCTGGGCGGCGACTCGCGCGAGGAAGGCCACTGCGTCAGCCACAAGCCTCTCGTCTTCGTCAGCATCTTTCTGAGCCTGAGAAGGCTCCTGCTCGTGCTCAGCCACCGTCAACATGTTGGATATGAGCACGAGCGTCGACGAGACGTAGACGCAGACGGCGGTCCAGACCAGCCCCGAATCACCCGGCTCTATCGCGTCGCGAAACAGCCGCGCGCACTCCCTCGCTGCGGCCACCACCTCTCCCCAGCGTGACGACGGCTCTTTGTGTGGCCACAACGGCGTTGAGCCTGAGATGGGCTCCGGGTTGGAGCCTCGCGGCCCGGCAATGGCCCGCTGGCTGTACTCAACGAGCCGGGTGACCCATTCAGCATCGTGGGAGCAGAGGCGGTGCGTCTGAAAAAAGCAGGACTGACACGCAAAGTACAGCATGACCAGCTGGCGCGCTGCAGGCAAGGGGGACATATTGTCCTTGGCCATGCCGCCGGCGCAAAATCGGAACTGAGCGGGGACCGTCTCCAGCATCCAGTTGCGCAGCTTATCATGAATCTGGGTCCTGTGTCTCTGCTTCACCTCGAGGGGCTGGTTGTCGGCGCGCGCCGAGAACAGTTTCTCGTAGATGCTGCTTTGGATGTGGGCAAGCCGGACCCACGCCTGGAACAGGTCGACGTAGATCTCGGTACCATCGCTGATGGCCAGGCGGACGATGGATGGAGGCGGCAGCATGCCCATGTCGTGGTCGTCGTCTCGAATCAACGGCGGATCGCCAGTCCGGCCGCTGACATCCCGGTCCAGGGCGTAGGCAATCCAGAAGACACGCGCTCTCTGGGAGCGTGTCTCGGCGTCAAACAGGGTGTTGACTTTGCTCTGATGAAGCCCGAGCTTGTGCACGAACTTGACGGCGTTTGCCATGAGGGATCTCGCTGTCATGAGCGTCTGGTGGGGGGTGCCTAGCTGCAGCATCACCAGGCCGAGTAGGAGCTGGAGAGGGAGGAGGTCGTCGTTCTCGGCTGCAAGACCGATGGCAGCGAATTGGTGCCACCACTCAAGGGCGTTTGACATGCATGTTGCTGGTTCCAAGAGAGGAATGGCAGGGTGGCTTGTTGCGCGATGTACAAAGGCGAGCGCCAGAATCACGTTGATGGCGGCGTTGATGGTCGGTGTGTGATTTCCACCAAGGTCTACTTCGTCAAGCTTTTGCATGAATGTCCTGGCATCAAACAGGGGGATGATGCTGCCGAGATTGGCGAAGTAGTCATGTATGATGGGGAAGAGCTCTGCCAGGGGTGGCAGAGTGGCAAGACTCGTTGGAGGGTGGTGTGTTGGCCTGGACCCGGATGCCCTCGTTTCAGCGATGGCCTTTGTCCGGAGCTGCACCTCGTGCCTCCTTCTCTTGATGTGAGGAGTGTATGTGCACTGGCCGCCATAGACCATGCAGTGTGAGCATGATGGCTTCTTCGCATCGCATCGAATCTTCTTGATATGGCATAGATCGCACGCCTTGTCATGGTGGTCTTATTAGTGATACTCTTCGTGGTATCTAGCAGGTATCATCACCTACCTTTCGCTTCTCAAGTCCGAAGACTACGCTGGCATTTTGGCCAGCTTGAGCCATGGTGTAGTAAAGAATGTAGTGGTTGTGAATTGGAACGTGCCGACGACTGCGCCACGCGAGAGGAACGCCGGAGCTAGGGCTCGGAGTTTGAAGGAGGCCCGCAAGGTGCAGTCACCAACCAATGAAACTCGGAGTCACATCACGGAGTTACGGCCATAGATGACCCCTGTTTTTGCTGCGAGGTGGTGATCTGAAGCAGATCGCTTATGATTCGGACCCCAGAGAGACAGAACACGGGACGACCATGGATCTGATTCCAACCATGGAGTAATATTTCCTTTATATGTATCCAGTGCTAATTATCATGTGGCAGCATGACAGATCGGAAACGTCTCTCAAAGCTTCCAACGCAATCGAGCGTCAAAAAATACGTGTCCGAAGCGAGCCCACCAGTATGTCTATAAAACCGGCTTCGGCGGCGGTGGGAACTGAATGCGTGGGGTCCAGTCGTCACAGAGCAGCACACACATACATTCCTTATTCCTGAACCAGAGCCTAATCACGACACCTCAAAGGGTCATTAATATCATCACCAAGCCATCAACATGCCTGCCGTCGACCCAGACCACTTCCCCAAGGTCACTCCGTTCACCAAGACGTGGCACACCACCCCCTACGACTTCATCTCGTCGACGCGCCCAGAACTGTCCGCCGCAGGACGCAATGTGATTATCACCGGCGGTAACACCGGAATTGCCCGCGCTATTGGCATGGCATTCGCCCAGGCGGGTACCAAGTCGGTGACCCTTGTAGGGAAGGACCAAGATGCGCTTCTAACGGGCTCGTGAAAGGTCCATGTGGCCGGCTGGGAGGCCGGCACAAACACCCAGGCGAGGTTTTTTTCAGCCGATATGCTCTCGCGCGACGAGGCAAAGCGAGCGTTGCAGGAGGTCGCCAGCGCAGTTGGCAAGTTCGACGTGCTAGTGCACGTGTCCAACGACGAGCCCGAAGCCGAGTTCGAGCCCGTGGCCGACGTGACGGATGAACAACTCGTAGGGAACTTCCAGAGCTCAGTGCTCACGGCCCTGCACGCCATCCAGGCCTTCCTCCCGCTCGCCTCCCCCGATGCCGTGCTGCTCTGCACCAACACCTGCTTGGAACATGGGCCCGCCATCCGCAACGGCAGCCTGCATGATCTCAGCCATCTGGCGCTGCTCAAGCTCATCGACAATGCACAGGTTGAAAATCCACATCTAAGGGTTGTTACCGTGCACCCCGGCTGCGTGGCCGCCGCCGCGAGCGGCCACCAGCCGGGGGCCACTGACTCTGGTACGTGACCCCTCCCTCACCTCATCAACACAGAAGGTATCATCATATCTTCCTCAAACCCGGTGCTGACCAACTTGTACTGCACCTTCCGGCTTTCCCATTTCGTGTGGGCCAACTGGGACGCGCAGGGCTTATGGAGAGGGCAGATGAGATTCAGAACCCCCGGCTGCTGAGTCTTGTTCTTGAGGGATCCGACCTCTAGGAAATATGTCCGTCTTTGGGAAAGAAACAGCATTGGTTCCAAGAGGAGTTGACCCCGCGTTGCACATCTGGCATTTATCTAACATGCGTTGACTTCTTAAGAGCAACTTCGAAGAGTTTGATAATTATCGCTTGGGAGTCGGATGTGGCTTGATTATCATGTTGTGTACCTACTCAGCAGACAACCATACAGTTCCGGAGTGGGAAGTATCGAGTAGAGATACCCATGCCTCCCTCAGATGTCACCATTCCGACACCGCGGCAACGCACATGTGTACCTCACTTGTATCACGTTGTCATGTGTGACTCTCCTTGCAGTCTCGCATGGCTGACTCTGCTGACTTGTCAACTTGGTCCCCCGGTTTGGCGCCGTGCGGTCCATTAGACACTGCCCTCTCATGCTGTCAAGCTCGTGTGGGGAAAGGCAAGTTGTGTCATCCCCTCCATGTCTCATGCCGCCCTCTCTCTTCTCCCCGCGCATGGAGCTAACGTTAGCTGTCTGTGTATCCAATGGTGCATACGATCTTCCCGCTGTAATACCGAAGAAAGGGGGTTTCGTGTCTTGTGAGACGCTGCATACCGTGCCATCAACTGCGACGGGATCTCTCCTGGGCCTTGTGTCCCATGTCCCGTGGATTTTATTCGAGAGGCTTGTCGCGAGACCATTGTGTACCTGGGTACGGTAGGTAACTGCGTTTGTCCAGAACGCACAGCATGCTGTGTGCCAGTCCGTCACAGACGGATATCGTATCGCTTTAGCACAGGAGCACCATCTCGGGCAGCCTGCGCATAGTAGGATTCCTGAAGCTCCGATCGTGTTTCCACGAGGCAGTGAGCCTGTCAGTGTCACTGTAACACGAAGCGGGGGACTGCGAGGATGATTGCGAGGATGAGCTATGTGTCTACAAGTATTATTGTTTTAATTATGCTTGTATGTACAGTACTCTGTACATATACAGAGAGAACTCCAATATCCCTGAAAAGACCCCTCAGATTGCCCAAGATGGGCCTCTTAATTATATATTGTATGTACATATAACACCTAAGGAACACCCTTCACACATTCTGCTGCCCTGCCTGACCCCAGCCTAAGAGTTTCCCCCTGCTTACACATTGAAGAGAGCCCACCTCAAAGCCGTGTCATCTCCTGATTCATGTTCCCCCAACATCCATCTCCTACGTCCGTTCAGCCTAGCCAAGGAAGCCCGAAACATTTATTATGCGGGCAGCCGGCCGTGGTGAGCATGCGGAAAGCGCCCCCGTTGGACGCCACGTATTTTATCTGCCAGCAGCCACGAGCGGTGTGAAAGACGCGCAGGTGGCTGTTCTGCTGCCGAACAGCTTTATGTACGGAAGACATACAGATTATCTGAATTAATGGGGGAGGAAACCAGGGCTTGTCTCGGCTGTGGCCGGTGTCTCATCGTGAGTGAGGTGAGATCCAGTCAAGTGGCGGGGGCTGTCTCAGGTTTTGTACATTCAGTCAGCCTGAGCTCTGGATTCACCGTCTGTCATCACCACCTCTCCGTCATCAACTTGTTTCCTATCAAACACCTGGCATCCCAGAAAGGCACTTGGGTTCGGAATGTATGCATTGCTACATTGCATGACTGGCTCAATGAACATGAGTGTACCTTGCACGAGCATACCCAATGGTTCGGCGCCACTGGCAAGGTCAACCCCGAAGTGGAATCGTACAGCATATCTGCACCCCCTCGCCGCTATCCACCGGCAGGTATGTTTCCATCTCAGTCCCGGAGAATCAAAGCTTGATTCTATGCCTACTCGCACAGCAGGATTACACACCTTACATTTACACGACCCTCTTGTTCTCCGCCCCGCTTGAGCCCCTTCCACGAACCTCCGTAGCGACAGTAGACAGTAAAAGAGGAGACCCGACCCATCAATTCGAGCCTCGGAAAAGAATGCCGTGTCATCCAAACCCCCTTACCCGTCTATCCCGAAGACTCATCCTCTGAGTCTCTCATTTTTTTCCCCAACCATGCAAATGCCGCCAGAAAAGATGAGCCGATACATGCTTTTTGTGGTGTGTATGTACAAAAATAAAGGTTTGGTTAGACACTAGAATGTGAACAATGGGTGTGGTTGTAAGTATGCACAGCAGAAAGCTGCCTCGCGGTTATTGGGCAAGCAGCGAGAACATAATTAGAGGGAAGAGGGATATCTCATCCAGCAGAAGAACGACATAAACGGAAAGATAAGTAAGGAACGATGGCAGCCAAATGGGGTATCTTGATTAAGACGCAAAAAAAGGGAATAAATGTCAAAAGAAAGAAGGCCGAGAGCGCCTCGCTGTCCTGTCCTCCTCATCATCAAAAAGAAATCGTCACCGGCATCCATGCATCATCTGGAGAGCCGTGAAAAGGATCGTGAAGTATCGTTTTGCAGCAGCGAGTGCAAATGTCGCCGTTGCTGGTTCCAAAAAGGAATTTATTTTCGCAGGCCAACCTTTCCGGCGAGGTTCTTGAGCCAAACGGAGGCGCTATTCCGCCTCTCATCCGGGCCCTCGCGAACCATGGCGGCGTCTCGCATCATCGGCCCGATGATCTCGACATCGCCAAGCTCGGGAAACTTGCCGTCGTCGCTGGGCATCCGGGGAACGGACGGTGACACCTTCTCCTCGGGGCTGCGCCGCAGTTGCGATACCGCGAGCGGGTCATCTTTCCACTGCTGACCGAGGCGTTCCACCAGGTCGTCCTCGTTTCGCTGCCATTCCAGCTCGATCTCGGCCCATTTCGCCTCCGTCAGGGCGTACGTCTTGGAGGTGGACCCGTAATGTTCCCCAGTCCGCACGAGGTGCTTGGCGTAGTTGGTCCTGGCGAGGTTCCAGTCTCCGCGGAGGGCTTGGAGGGTTGCAAGATCGGCAGTCTCGGGGACGTAGGGCTTGGGCTCGATGGTGAAGTTTGCGTGGCCGAGCCGGCCAGACCATGAGTCCTGGTGGTCGAAGAAGGAGGGAAGCGGCGACGCGGCATCGCTAAACGTGCTCGAGATGGTTCCCCGCCTGAGGGAGGTGAATGAAGGTTTGCTGCTTAGGGGCGGCGTTGGATATGGTTTGACTCCCGAGAAGTCGGGAATCGGTGACGGGATCATGGTGGGAGACTGCAGCGGCGACGCCTGGAGCGAATGAGACTGGCTAATGGCCTCGATCAAGAGGGGTGGGAGCAGCGGCGTCGTCGCGGTGGCGCGCTCACGCTCAAGCCTCCTCCCCAGGGTCACCGGCATATGGTCGAGCGGTGACGGCAGCACGACACTCTCGGAGCTCTCGTAGAAGGAGAGGGCGGGCGTAGCGGGGACCGAGTCTTGGGTGGGGTCCGAATGATGCGGCGGCCCCGAGATGGACGAGGATCTGCTGGAGGCCGCAAAAGAAAAGCTTGGGCGCGACTCGGCCAGTGAAGGGTCGGAGGCCGGAGAGAAGGCCAGATCGAAGCGCCTAGACGTGGACGAGGATCGCCAGCGAGGCAAGCTGGGCAGTCTGGATCCCAACCTCGTGCCCCAGGTTGAGAACCCTGCATCCGAGCCATGGCGTCTCTTCCTCTGCCTGAGGTTTGCGTTGTAGTCGCCATCACTGAGGAAGCCGACGTCGTAGTCCAAGTCTGAGGTCATGTAGGGGAACAGGGTCGTGCCCTGTGCCGGGTCCCCGTTGTGAGAACATGGGACATCACCTGGTCTTGGGGTCAGCACATAATTCGGGCAATGGTCAACGGCAGAACCAACGTACACAAGCAATAGTCGGGGAACTCGAAATCACGATCGGACTTCTTGGGCGGGGTGGCAGGTTCCTCCTCCTGCTGCTCCTCCTCCCTCTCTGATGGTTCTTCTTGGACGTCTGGCAGAGGCGACTTGCCAGGTCTGCTCGCGTGCAGGGATTCGGTGGGTGATATCGGGGTTTCGGAGCACAACAGTGGTGGTGGCGGGACGTCGAGTGACGACAAAGAACTGGGTAACCTTGCGTGGTTGGTACGTGAGAAGGTTGTCGGGGTGGATGATGGTGCAGCAAGGTCGGGTGTTGATGAGTCGTAGCTGTAATACAAGGGTGTCTGTTCCGCCTCATGGTCCTGCTGTTCGAGCTTCCGTCTCTCTTCCACCAGCCGCGGGAGCAGCAATGGTTTCAATCCCGACGACATGGGAGGTCTGCAAGCATCAGGGACGTGCCGGCCAGCTTCTGAAGTTGAGCTTTAGCTTGCGCTGTAAACGGTGTGCGAGGGTGCGTGAGAAGTGAGAGAATGAAGGTCGGGCTGGGCGGTGGGTTGCGACGGAAGGGCGGAGGGACAGCAGAGGTCGACAATTTGTTGTTGGGATCAGACACAGCAGACCGGGGGAAGAAGCAGCCTTGCTCCAACACGATCGCTGGAGGTGTGGCACCGACAGGGGTGGTTTCCCGGCGCAGTGCGTTGGTAAAAAAAACCTGCGGGGCACGCTTGGACGCCCAGCCGGTCCAGATGGCGACGGCGGCAGTTGCCCTGAAGAGTTTGGTATGGATGACGAAGCTGGAGCTGGCCAGGTCGGGTTCTTGCTGCACGGATGGCCAAAAGGCGACGCGGAAGAATGACACCGAGTGCAGAGGCAGGAGGAGCAAGGACAAATAGTCCAAACGCGTCGTTGCTTTGAGCTTTGCGAGCTATATGAACCCCGCCCGGATGTTCGATCCCCCCATACGAGTGCGTCGCACAGCTGGATGCGTGTCTTGGGTGTCGGCACCTCGTGTTTCGCAGGATCTGCTTGACGAATGAGGCTTGTGTGGCTGCAACACGCTGCGAGGATACACTGTAGACAGCGGGCGCCGGAGTGTCGATTCCCAATGTTGCGTCCTCTTGGGGTCCTGGAGACAGGTCGTCCGCCAGAGTCAGAGGGCACGACACAACCGGTGCATGGGATGGCAGTACGTGGGCGGTTGACGACTGGCGCGCCAGGTATCAGTGACGCTGTCACTGGCACCACGTGTAAATCGGGCACTGTGCTAGCTTTGTCTGCTGGGGGGTCTCAGTCGGCGTGGGGTTGGGACAGGATGCGCAGGCCGGGTTGTTTGCGCTCTGTGGTTGGTCTCTGGGTCAGCGACCTGGCTGGGTTGGCGGGCGGGCTGGTGACGCCGGAACCGGAGCCTGCAGCGCCCAATCGATTCCTCCGGTTCAATTGCTGGCCAGACAGAGGAGCTCCGCACCTGGTTGCGAGCAGAGCAAATCCTGGAAAAAACTGAGCCGCGGACTGGTTGGGCAACAGTGTGGCGCGTGGGTGGGCCAATGGAGCCGGGCTTGGGGGAGCCGCGCTGAGCGAAGGGCGGACAGTTGGCAGGCCTGGGTTTGGCCAGCTTGACCACGTGAAGCGACCGTCGGCGATGTCTCGTCTTCAGCGGGTTCGCGATGGACGTGGGCGGTCGTGGGTTGTCGCGGGTTGTGCGGGAGTGCAAGTGTGACTGGCCTTCACTACTAACTAGGCAGGTTCTTGGGGGATGCAGATGCAGCAGCAGCATGAAGCCTGAATGGCCCACGGTGGCTCGCCGTCGTCAATATATCGCTTGTCCGCGTGCCTGGACGTTGTGAGTTGGCACTGGGTTGGCCCATGTTGGGCCCAGGCACCCAGGCACGCGATGGGATGGTTTTCTCGGACGAACATGTGCAGTGGGGCGAGATTCCAGAACATTGGTTGACTGTCGTCCCAAGTCGTCCCAAGCTCCCCAGCTTCTGGTTCGAGCTCCAGTGGCGGTCAGCCAAAACCCCTTCTGGGTTCGGCCGGCAAGTCGACCAGGCCCGGGCTCAACGGTTCCGCTCCTCTGGCATCCCTTTGTGGGCACCGCTTCTTGCATTGGCCAATGGAAAGCGAGAGGGCCGAGAACTGCGGGCGTGGTGGACCCGTGCCAGAAAACCCTGAAAGCTGCTAACCTTTGCATGTTTTTCGATGACCCAGTTCGCGCAGCCGGTGGCCGTGGCATGCTTGCATGCTGAGGACGACCTGGTGATGACGGGCTCGCGCTGCGCTCTCGATCCGCCCATCCGCCCAACATCGAGTGAAGGGGGGTTACTATTTGCTTGCCAGAATCGCGGCGATCATCTCGCATGCACTTCCGTACTTCCGCAACAGTCGGCTTTGGCATTCTGGCATGAGGTTATTTCTTCAGATTTGCACTCGGCTCGGCTTACGGTGGAACCATATCGAAAGAAGATCAAGATTGACCACCGCTCGTGGTTTCTTGGTTTGATGAAGCGGGAAGGGTGATGGATGATGACGCATAAAATCCTGGAGGCTGGCGCCGGTTGGTGGGGCGTTTGCTGGAGCGCGATGGACGCAAGCCGGCCCACCGTCAGACCAGCGTCCACAGGCGCGACAGAAAAAGGCTCGGAAAAACAACGCGGTGGACCTGCCAGGTTTGGAAGGGTTTGTAAGAGTTGGCAACCTCAGGCATCCTCTCAGCCCCAGCACCCCAGCCCCAGCCGCATTTCGACATCTTCGCTCCTGCCAGATGCGTCGTGCTGCTTTGGTGTCTGAAAGACACGAGCCGAACCTGGCAGGAATCCTTCCATTCCTTTCTCCCAGCCAGTCAGCCTTGCCTTTTTTTTTTTTTTTTTTTTGTCTGTCCAGCGCCACCTTTCTGCGCTCCACCAGCCCCCAAGACCCCACCAACATGATGATTCATGCTGCAGCGGTTCTCAGCCAGCCTGAACTCAGCCAGCCTGAACCAGGCTTGTTTGGCGAAAGAAACGCACCGCTGCGGCTTTCTGCTGACCTCCAAGCTCGTGTCCTGCTGACAAAGGTGCTCCGCGTCGTCGTCCCGCCTTCCCCGGTCGCTGACTGCCTCGAGGCTTCCGACGGGGTGTGGTTACACACAGAATATCCTTCCGTACTCCGCACAGCATACGAAATGCCCGCCAACAAATACAAATCGGGCCTCGGACCATTTCCCTGCTTGATGCTAAGCTGTCTTGTTGGGTCATCAGCACTTCACAATGCACCGCGATCCTCAGTCCCGCCGCCTGCCTCCCATCGCACACCAAGTTCGCTCGTGTCGTCTCTCCTGTGGCACGCAGGCCTCGACCGCCGCTGCTCTGTTGGGTTGCGATGGGGATGTTGTTGAACTGCGGTTGCTGTCATGACACTTCCGCGGATTGGATGGCTCAGAAGACACAGTCGGGACCGCCGCGGCCAGCCCGGTACATACAACACGAGCGCCGAGGTTGATCGCCGGAGACGGTGGCCTCGGCGACTCGGCTCCAGATGCTTGCCACCTCGCACGCGAAACATTGAAGGCGGAGCGAAATCCGCATCATGCTGTGCTGCGTGAAGGGCCACCATCCCCCACCGCGGCTCAATTTTGAGAAGCAGAATTTGCAAAGGCTCGTTCAAGCACCACCATGCTCCTGCAGCGAGCCGTCTCCAGGATCAACGGAACTCGCGAAACTCTGGCATCACGACCGGCCGGCGCACAGCCGTGGCTTTCTGGTCCGTTACCATTACCTGCAGACCGTAACTCCCTCATTACCCCTCTGCTTTTCGGCGGGATGAGCTGTCACAGAAAGTCGTGTCTGCTGCTGTCATGTCGTCCCACGCTGTCGAGGCCACGACGCACCCCGATTCCCACGTTGATTATGACCCTGCCGCACTTACAGGCGCGGGGGTCTTTGACATGCACAACGTGAAGTAAAAAGATCCGTTGGGCAGGTCAACACGGTTATCACACGTTCACCCGATAAGGGCGCCCCAAATATTGTCCCCCCTTCCCCCCCCCCCCCCCCCTTCCCGACCAACGTGAGGACAGAGAAGACACAAGACGTCCCCAGACCCGCAGAATGTCTCTGGCCAACAGGCCATTCCCCAACTTCATGATGCGGTGTCCCTGCAGCTCTAGTTCGCCAAAACTTTGCGGCGCCGAGTGGTGGTGACATTCCACTGTGCGGGCTTGCAGCTTCCGGTCCTATTGAGAGAACGAGAAGAGAGAACAACCGACATTCTTCCCAATTATCCCGACCAGACGAGTGCTCCAACTCGCGCCATCGATGAGCACATGTCGACGCTGCACCACGACCCCGCGCAGGGTTTTGCGAGCCGGCACCCTGCCAAGGAGCGGTTGACGTGTTGCCATGTGGTGGCCGGTCAGGAAAAGGTGCCATTGTCCAAGTCGTGGTAAGCGTCACTTTCCGTCCCTTGCATTAGCCTGCTGTCAAGGAGGGCCGCCCAGCAATCGGATTCGTTCAGCCTTCAACGGCACCCTCGGGACGGGCCCTTCGCGGCGCTCGGCGTGCTTTGAGAAGTGTGGTTGGGCGACGAGGGCGTCTAGCCGAAGAGAGCAATGTTCTCTCGCGCTCAATGGCCAGCAAACTTTTTTTAGTCTCCTCGATTCCAACCTGATCTTGATGATGCTGGGTGGGGCCAACGCTTTTGTCAGATTCGGCTCAGTTGGAGTCTCGACCCGCCGACGTTACATCCAGGGCTGACTGCCCGACCTGCCAATCGCCAGGGGTTTCGGCAAAGAGGGGAGAAGAGAAGAAAAAGTCTGACGCCGAACCGAGCCAAACCGAAGGCGAAGATGACCTGGAAACGCTCCTGATTCATTGGATTCCCAAGCGGCCGTCTATTCGGGCCGTGTCACCACAATCATTGTCACTATCAAGCCCGCTGCGGTGCCTGGAGCAGCGCGAACTCAGCCAACGGCCGAGTTTTGATCAAACTCACATGGCAATCCCAAAGTTGGACTTGACACCCCGCTTTAGGAAGCGCCCTGTTCCGGACGTCACCTCATTTGGGTATATTAATGAAATGCCACCTGGGTTCTGCGCAGCGTAGGAGTTCCGTTGAACGCAATCCACAGGACGGGAGGCGAGGGCCCAACGGGCGTCGGTTGGCATTCCATTCTTAGTCAAATTTTCCGACTGCAACGGTCCCCGAACCTTCCCTGCCGGGCTGCTGGCGAACTGCGCTCGGTTGTAAGGTAGCGTGCGTCGTAAGGCAGGAGTTTGAAACCGTCTGCTGAATATAGCATCGCGAGGGAGACAGGAGGGGCAATAATGTATGACCTGAGAGAGAAGAAAGACGGTTCGTGACCCTTGGAAGCAAGAAGGACGCAAACCAGGTCCATCCGGTCGTGCTGTCTGGTTCATGGACCAACCCGCTCCGGAACAGACGGCAAACAGACGGCACGGCAGCTTTCACTGCCGTCTGAACCCAGGATATTCCCAGATGCGAAAGATAGATACGCGCAGTTATAGTAGCTCAACTAAGGCTATTCGCCGCCCAACGGCTCAAGACTTGGTGATTGGAATATATCCCCTGTTAAACTTCGGGCCTTTACCCCAGGAATCATATCGCAGCCGAAGCCAACGATCAGTTCGTCAAGTCCCGAGCATCAGCGTCAGGCCGGATTCCCAATGTCTGGCATGAAACTCGTCCCGGTGAACATCCAACAGCCGGCGTTGCTTGCACACTCACTCCCGTTTTTGTGGGGAAACGTGATGCATTAGTGTCACTAAGATCAACGCCGTGGCCCGTAGAACCCAAAGTTCCAGTGAGGTAGCTACTATCATGGGTGATAGTCACTTGAAGCCTTCGAGATCAGAGCTTCCGATGTTGAGGCTGTGTGTAAAGTCCAGCTCCTAATAGGATGAATGAGGCCGGAGTCATATCTGCTTGCTTATGCCGGAGTTCGGGTTCTGGTAATTCAAATGTCATACAAGTCTTGCAGGTTGCATAACGGCAAGATACTGGAAACAGCAATGCCCAGCCCGTCGACCTCCTCCCCATGACTCCATCCTCATTCCCTCTTCGCTATTCCATCCGTCCGGGTTCCACGATGCCCTCGGGGGCCGACGGCAGTCAAGAAATCGAAATCTGCACCATACTCAGCCTGATTCACCTCGCGCATGTACAAGCCGCGATAGCCCCTAGCACCCTCACGCGACACCCAGGGGGCGGCCTCCAGCCCGCCCCGCGCCTGAGCCATCTCCCTCCCGCGCTGCTCTATCCGTTCCCGGATCTCCCCCTCCTCCAGCTCCACACTCAACAACCTCTCCTCAACATCGCACACCACCACATCCCCGTCCCTCACCACCCCCAACACCGACCCCGGATCCGCCCCCTCGGGCGACACATGCAGCACAATAGTCCCACCCGCCGTCCCGCTCATCCGCCCGTCCGAGATGCGCAGCATATCCTTAACCCCCCGCGCCGCCAGTTTCCGCGGGATCGGGATCAGCCCGGCCTCAGGCATCCCCGGGTTCCCGACGGGTCCAATCCCCCGCAACACCAACACACTGTCAGCATCAACCTCCAAGTCCGGGTCATCAATACGCGCCGCCAGGTCGGCAGACCCATCAAACACAACCGCCCTACCGCGGTGCTTCAGCAGCCGGCGGTCCTTGGACGCGCTGGCCTTCATGACAGCCGCGCCGCCGGGGGAAAGGTTGCCCCGCTGGAAGACGACCAGTGCGGAGGAGGGGTACAGCGGGTCGGCGAGCGGGCGGATGCAGTTGGCCGGGCTGTCCGAGGGTAAGGCACGGAAGGGGGTGCGGGAGAGTTCCTCGCCTAGCGTGCGGCCTGTTATGGTAAGGGCGTCGAGGTGGAGGAGGGGTTTGAGGTGGTGGAGGAGGGCGGGCATGCCGCCTGCGTTGTGGAAGTCGGTCATGTAGTTGTCGCCGCTGGGTTTGAGGTCGATGAGGAGGGGCGTTTGGCGGCCGATGGCGTCGATGGTGGCTGGGGTTATGGTCCCTGCCACGGCTGGGTGGCGGTTGATGATGGCCATCAGGTGGACCATGGCGTTGGTGGACCCGCCAATGGCCTGGAGGACGGTGATGGCGTTGAGGAAGGATTCTCGCGTGAGCAGGGTTTGAGGGGTGAGGCGCTGTTTTGCGAGGTCGACTGCGTAGGTGCCTGTCGACTCGGCGATGCGGAGACGGGCGGACGAGACTGCGGGTGCGGTTGCCCCTGAGATGGGCATCATGCCGAGAGCCACGAGCAGGCATGCCATGGTGCTTGCCGTGCCCATGACGCCGCAGGTGCCGGCCTGAACTTGGTGTCAGCGATAAACACAAGCTTTGTTTGTTCGTGGCAGGGAAGAGCAAGGTTCGAGGTGTGTAAGTCAACATACGGTGGGTGCCAACTCCTCGTTGAGAGCAGATATGTCCTCAATGTCGATCGTGCCCGCTCTGTATTTGGCCCAATTGTTTCTGCAGTCGGTGCAAGCACCAACTCTCACGCCTTGAAAGCTCCCGGGCATCATGGGGCCGGTGACGAGATGGATGATCGGCTTGTTGGCAGAGATGCCGCCCATCAGCTGGGCCGGCGTCGTCTTGTCACAGCCTGTGAGTAGGTGCGGAGCATCAGAAACAGGTACCCCTTGCGAGTCACAGCGAGCAACGTACTAGGACAGGGAGGGAAACAACAGGAAACATACCCCCTATCAAAATGACAGAGTCAACCGGTTGTGCCCGGATCATCTCTTCGGTGTCCATGCTCATGAGATTCCGCAGAAACATGCTGGTAGGCGACGCAAACGACTCGTGCAGACTGATGGTCGGGAAGTCAATGGCGAGTCCGCCGCTCAACTGCACGCCCCGTTTCACCGCGTCGATGAGCTGTGGAATGTTGGCGTGGCACGGGTTGAAGCTCGAGTACGTGTTGACGACGCCGACGATGGGCCGTGAGAGCGCATCCTCGCTGTACCCCATGGCCTTGATGAAGAGCTTGCGCATGAAGAGCGAGAAGTGGGCGTCGCCGTACGATGTGAGCTTCTGTCGTAGGCCGATTGCATTGGGATCAATGGGTGTTGAAAGGTCATAATCCGGATTTATAGCAGCCGTGTGCTCGGGAAGATTGCTGTCGTCATTCTGGGTCTGTCTCGAAGCCATCTTGATGAACTGTCTATTTTTGTGCGGTCTACATGTATATCAGCATCTGAACTCGGGGTAATCGGTGTCCTGTTTCATGCACATACCGGCCAACGGCGTCAATCTTGTGTCCGGTGATGTTGTTAAGGTTCTCGCCCGAGTTTCCGGGGGTGGTATTGTTGACGGGCTCTGTGGCGGTGACAATATGAGGAGGAGAGCCCTCTTACTGGATTCCAACGGTCCGGCTGTTTGCTTTTCACCTATACTTGAGCGGAGAAGAGTTTCGAGGCTCTGCGGAGAACATGACTTGTTGACAGCGTGTGATCGGCGCTATCGTAGCAATGCATCACGCCATCCAGGGCGAATGGTTGCAGTTGGTTCCCAAAGAGCTGTGGGGCGGGGCCGCTGCGACATCTGGGCTTGATTTGGTCATGCGAGGCTGTTTGATATCGGCCTTTCAGAGCAGAGGAGGCATCTGTAGAGCTGCTGGGAACGAGACAGGAATTACATTACTGGGATTCTAAATACATTGCTACGCAAAGAAAGGGGTATAATAATCTGGTTCAATCTCAACTCTCAACTCTCTCCCTCTTCCTCCGCCGTCTCAGTATCTGGCAACATGAAGCACGACTGCAAGGGATCACCGATTACTTCTCCTCGGGATCCTCTGCATACGGACTCTTCTTCCTCAGCTTTGGCCCCAGCCTCCAGAAAATGAAGGGGGCTGGCGCCAGGATGACCCCAATGCAGCCGAGCAGCGTCATGGTCCAGTGGACCCCAATGCCGCTGTACATGGGCCGCGCTGCCATGACCATCGCACCGGCAATCATGTACCGCAAGAAGGTGATGCTCGACAGCGCCATGGCCGAGTGGTCTCCGTAGCTGTCTATGATGTACTCGTAGCTGCCGACGTAGATGGCGTTCGTGGCAGCACCAAAGACAAAGCACGCAGCCAGGCTGCACCAAATGGAGATGCTGCTGTAGTTTCCCCATCCGAGCCAGAACAACGAGATGGGTAGCAACGGACCTGCCACGACGGCTGGCCAGAGGCGGAACTCTGGCGTCACGGTCGCCCCCCGGACATGCTCTGTCTTGTGGCGAGCCCATGTGTACATGCCTGGCGCGAGGAGTGTGAATGCGGTCGACCCTGCGGCGATGGCGCCGAAGCACGAGCCGGTCTCGCCGACCGACAGGCCATATGTCTCCTTGAAGAGGTAGTCGAACCCGGACAAAAAGGTAAACAGCAGGACGTAGAGAAAGATGAGGAAGGTGCCGAGAACAGCAATGACGGGCTCGGTAAAGAAGAACTTGACCGGCAACGTGAGGCCTTTCTTCAGACGCTCTTTGAAGGTGCTCGACTCAGCATGGTCAGAGACATAGCGACTGTCGCCGGTGGCTTTCCGTAAACCGGCGGCTTTCCAGTCCAGCAGGAGTGGGAGGTATGTCTCAGGAAGGAAAAAGAAGGCCACAAGAAGTGCGGGGCCCGTTGCGAGCAAGGTGATCCATTCGGTCCAGCGCCATCCGAGGCTGGGGCTCTGGACGATCCAGCCACTGGCGACCGGTCCGAGCATGGGTGCTGTAAGAAATGTGTTAGCAGGGGTGGGTTAACTCGGTAAATGAAGTGTTTGGATTCAATGTGGCTAACTACTGTCATGAAAAAGAGGCATGCAGCATGAGTGTAAAACAGCAGCCCGCTGTTGCTTCTTGAATTAGTTTGAGATGTCGCTTACCAGTCACGTTGACCCAGGCGATGACGGGAAAGACAAAGGCGCGCTTCACGGAGCGGAACTGGTCCCTTACGCTGGATCCGTTGACCGTCAACGTGGTGCTCGCAAACAAGCCCATGAAGAAGCGGCAGGTTATGCGGCCACCAAAGGTCGGGGCTAGTGCTGCTCCGAGGACGAAAAAGAGAAAGCAGAAGGTTGGGATGAGGTAGGTCGGATTCCGGCCAACCGTTTCGGATATGGGACCGGCGAACAGGGAGCCAGCGCCTATCCCAAACAGGTACATGGATATGGTCAGGTTTTCGGCCACCTTGCTGTGTCCCTCTTCGGTGCTGACGTTGGTGTTGGCCATGGACTCGGCTGCGCCGGCCCATGCCTGCATGAAGATCAAGCAGGCCAGGATGGCGATGTTTTTGGACCGCTCCAGCAGTGGCCAGTTGCACGGGTCCAGGGGGTCGTCCTCCCCGGTAGTTTGGACGTAGATCTTGTTGTCTTTCTCCTCAAACCCGTCATGGTGGCTACTTGGGGAAGGTTCTGACCGTCCGGGGTCGACTGTCGAGTGCCCAGAAAGTGACCGGCCCTCGTTTCTGCCATGGTCGTTGGAATTGTTGTTCCCGCTCTTGTTATTGTCGGTGTTGTACAAGTTATGGCTGTTATTGCTGTCCCGAGTGCTCTCGACAGCGTCTTTTCGGAGTCGGCGATATTGAACGAGAGACCACATGGCAGCACTAATTATATCAAAACATGAGCGTGAGGAGCAACCCAAGCCAGATAAACGCCTGATCAAGCCAGAACGTGTCTAAATACGAGAAAACGAGCATTTTATCCACAGTTTCTTGCTAAAGGTTGGGGCGTAGAACCTGTTCTCGCGACCAGCCAAATCGGATTCGACGACTGTGGTGACGTAATGTTCGAAACCCTTGCATAATAGGTACCTTACCTAAGAAGAACAGCATGCTAAAGTTGCAAGGGGTTATTAGAGTTTGCAGTACATATTGGCATGATGCACTGCACAGTCTGGGGCCGTGGCTTTTTTGTTTGAGCTGGGGCAGTTTTGACTTTTGAGTTGGTGTGAAACACAGGTTGGATCCAGTCCATCGGGTCAGGAGTCAGGACTGAACCCGATCATGGGATGAACAAGAGAATGTCACTGGGGAGACAGCGTATCCTTTTCGATATTCACATTCACGGCACGCCTCCTGGACAAAGCAAAGGTACTCAATATTAAGGCACAATCTGTGCTAGTAACTCCCCGAAATGCCAACCTTGACCATCAGCTCCTCCCGAGGCATCTCGAGAATCGCCGACAGGGTCCTCTGGTCCGGCACGCCATCTTCGCCATATGGATGCTGCAGCAGCTCTCTGACATCGGCGTACTTCTTGGCCAGGGCCTCCGAGTCGGATTTCGAAAGGCTGTCCTCCAGCCGATCCAGGTCGCGCTTCTCCTCCTCCCTCATGTGAGGCTCGAGGTCGACCCAGATGGCGGTGAGCGACGAGTCGAAGCTGGGCTCGGCGGGGTTGAAGCGCTGCATGTGCCTCAGCTTTGTGTTTATCTGCAGTCCCGGTCAGGTGCTTTCACACGAATGGAGTCTCAAGATATCTAAAGCCGTCTTGTAGGTAGATTAAACTCACACTGTCAAAGTCGTCGGACAGTCGGCGGTGTCTCTCGCCGCCATGTGCGATATGGTTGTCGAGAGCCGGAGAAACGACCAGATCCTCGACGATCAGATAGCGGTCCAGGGCCCAGACAAACTCGTCTGGCTTGCGGGCTTCCGGGTCGGCCTCGCGCAGCCGGCGGAATGCGCTCTGGATGATGGCGTGGTCGTGCTTGACGGCTTCCGAGATGCGAGGCATCTTTGCGTAGAGTGTGCCGTGTCAGGGCTCAATCTCGGCGATGTGGTGGAGTGTGGGCAAAAATACCGATGGCAACACCGAAGACCGATCACGATGATGGATGGTGTGATGTCCCCAGACGACGCGGGGGAAGGAGACAGGCGGTTCGGAGGGCCTTCGGTGTTTTCCGCGTGGTGTAAGTGATTGACGTCAGCACAGTGCATTTCATGAAGAACTGTGATGCATACACTGTCGTTGAGCTGGACAGGGCGCGTTGCAAACACGTCCCTGCCTGGCCTCGAGAGCGCCCAGATGCACAACTTCATTTCTTTCATCAATTTGGATATCGACAACCCTGTCCCCATCTGTCCCCCATCTGCCTCCCATCTACCTCCCATCTGCCTCCCATCTACCTCCCATCTACCTCCCATCTACCTCCCATCTACCTCCCATCTACCTCCCAACTGCCTCCCAACTACCTCCCAACTACCTCCCTAAGGTTTCCATACCTCAGCCGCTTGCTTAGGGAAAGGAGTATGATGGCGTCCAAAAATCGGGTGATCAAGGCCAACCGCAAGACAGTCGCAGCGCGATACAATGCCAAGGTGATGCTTGGGCTCGAGGCAGCGCTCTTGAAGGATCCCGAAGCAAACATCAGCCAGCTCTTGTCGCCGCTCTCGTACACCAAGAAGCTCGACGACTTCAAGGCAGCAGGTAAATAACACAGATGGTTTCACGGCCAGCTGTTTTGGTTGTCTTGTTGCCGCGCCGCACTCCGCAGCTCATCTGACCTCAACACCCCCATTTTCAGACCTTCGACCGAGTACGGCCTGCGCGACTCCTCCCCCCAGCCACGATATCCGCTCGCGTTTGCACATTACAGACCCGTGCACAGTTGCGTCTGAGCTATCTGCAGATTTGTGGCTTCTCCTGGGAGAGCACCAGAATCTCGCAGAAGCTGTCATACAGCTGCTGGACAAAGGCGAAGTCCTGTACAAGAGCGCCTGGGCTGCCTCCTGCATGGTCTTCCGCGTCAGCGAGGGGATCGCCGCCAAGGTTACCATCAAAGAGTACATCAAAACTGAATACCGGACCCTTCCCTACCTCCATGACCATTTGCCGCACTTTCCGGTCCCGCGGCTACACGGCGTCATTCAGATTGGCCGATACGGTGTGCAGTTCACCTCCCTCATCGCTGGACTCGACCTAGAGAAGCAGTGGCCTCGGCTAAGCGATGCAGAGAAGCGGTCAATCAGCACCCAAATCGACAGGCTGCTCAACGAACTGAGGACGCTGGCACCTCCGCCCGGCACACCCCTCGGTGGTCTGCAAGGACAGGGTTGTAGAGATGGGAGAAAGGGGGTTCGTGTCAGTTCCGAGCCCATTTTGAACGTCCAGCAGTTCGAGGACTTTATCTTCGCTGGATCCAAGATCGCGTCGGCCATGTACACTCAGTTCCTGCGCGACCTGATGCCCACGCCGCCTTCCAAGGTTGTTTTCACCCATGGCGACATCCGGCTGGCCAACATCATGGCGGATCAGGACGAGGCAGGCTCTTGGAAAGTCGTTGGCATCATCGACTGGGAGTCCAGTGGTTTCTATCCAGAGTACTGGGAATGCGTCAAGATGACCAATAACCTGATGCCCAGTGATCGTGATGATTGGTACAAGTTCTTGCCAGAGTCCGTGTCACCGCAGCGATACCCGGTACAATGGCTGGTCGACAGGGTTTGGGATCGAAGCCTGGTTCATAGTTGAGCGGGAACTGGGGTGCATTTGCTCTCACTGTTGGAAGTCCAACAAGCCTGAGAAAGTAGTCATGAAAACTCGGATAGTTATTACTCCGAAGCCAAGACTTAACGAACCTGACCGTCCGCGTCTCGACCCGCTACTGCGGCTGCTTCCATGATTGAACCAAACACACACCACGCGTTGCCGAATCTTCACGATGAACCACCCAAGCGACACAAGTGAACAACAGCCCGAGGAGCCTGAAGAGCCCTATCGCTACCAGTCACTCCCTACGCCGACCTCCATCAGAGTCCTGAATGTTGCGGCCCCCAAAACGACCGACGGAACAGCAATACAAGTCTCTCTTAAGACGGTCGACTTGACCGATGATCCCTTCTTCTACGCGCTGTCGTACACTTGGGGCAACCCCCACGCAAACGGAGTTGATTTTACCGCACACTTCAACGCCGTCAACGAGGTGTATGATGCTTCCCAGAAAACCCCGATCCTGTGTGACGGTCGGATACTCAACGTCCAAAAGAACCTCCTCGATGCCCTGATAGAGGTGTTTGAGGCTTTCGAGGATGAATACGGTCAGGAGCCTGGATCTGCTATGAATTGGTCACATCTCCTGGCCAGGGGTGAAGTGGGCATCTGGATCGATGCCATTTGCATCAACCAGGACGACATGGAGGAGCGAGCGTCGCAGGTCAGAATCATGGACGAGATATACAGCAAAGCCGCTAAGACGATCATCTGGCTGGGCAGTGCCGACGAATACACCCAGGCTGCGGCCGACACAATCCGCAGAGTTGCTGCGTATCCGAAGGACACCTTCGCGCAAAGCAAGGTCAGTCCCTTCCGGCAGCAGGATCCCGAAATATACGCACATAGCAACCTCCCGTACACGAGCTGGATGGACTGGTGCAGCCTCGCGGCCTTTCTCAAGCGGCAGTGGTTCTCTCGCCTTTGGATCGTCCAGGAAGCCATTTTGTCACGGGAATTGATTCTCGTCTGTGGCAAGCGCCAAGTACCGTGGACAGACCTGGTCAAGGCAGCGCGCAACATCGAGGCCCGCTGTGAAGTCCTGGGCAGGAGCCCAAGCGTTTTGTTTTTTCAGATCCACGAGGTGGCCGTACCCCTAGAGTACAACGTGCTGAGGCTCGCCAACTGGCGAGACTACCGCCACAACGAGACAACAAGAGCCACCGAGGCGTCGCGGTTTACGTTGGAGGATCTCTTTTACGAAACCTGGCTTTTTAATTCGACTAATCCTCGCGACAAGATCTACGGCATCCTCGGCCTGGTCGACCCGGCGGTACGCGCCACCTGGCCGGTAAACTACCGCAGCTCCCCCGAGGAGGTTTACGCTGACGCCACTCGACGCATCGTCGAGCAGTCCCAGTCCCTCAAGATCTTCTCGTGCGTTCAGGACGCCTCGGTGCGGACGATCGCCACGTATCCATCTTGGGTGCCGGACTACAGCCTGCTTTACTTCAACATGATAAGCAACCCCGGCGGATTTTCCGCGGCGGGCAGCAAGTACCAAACCCCCCAACTCCTGCCCTCCCCGTCAGGCCGCGGGTCGTGGTCCCGCCTCCGCCTACGAGCGCACGTTTTCGACACCATCGTCGAAACGGGCAACGAAAGGTCCACCTACGTCAACAGCGCCGTGCTCCTCGACCCGTCCTGGATCGAACTGGCACTGCTGCTGCGGACCCCCTATCCCGCGACGGGCCAGAGGCGGACCGAAGTCCTCTGGCGCACGCTCTGCGCCGACCAGGACGCCGGGTCCACCACCAGCCCGGCCCCGGCTCGGTTAGGCGCCCTGTTCAAAGAGCTCCTCTGCGCCATGGTCGTTGTGCGTGCCGAAACGGAGGAAGAGGTCTCGCAGGAGCCGGACCCGCCTCGCGACTGCGCAACCTCGTTTGCCCAGGCGATGCAAAAAGCGAAGGAAATTTGGGCGGATGTGGGCTGGGACAGGCTCACGCCAGAGCAGATTAAGGAGAAGACGAACGCACGCCCAAAATTTCTTAGCCGGCCTGAGTTTGGGTGGCTGGTGCATACCCTGATCAAGCTCCAGGCCTTGGCTGTCACTGAGGACGGCAACGAGGTGGCTGACACGCCGACTTGGGATGAGCTGGAGCGGTTTTATGAGGAGCCGACTTACGTGATGAGGGTGAAGGACGGAGCGAACAGGACGCTCGTAGAGCCGGAGGATGCGGGGTTTTACCACTCGTTTTTGAAGAGATATGGAAAGAGGAAGTTGTTCTATACCGCGAAGGGATATCTGGGTCTTGGTCCTGCTTCCGCCGCTGTGGGCGATGTGGTGTGCATCCTGCCAGGGGCAACCGGGCCGTTTGTGTGCCGGGAAGACCAAGGCGGCGGGGTGGAGCTGGAGAGTGATGTGGGTGAGGGAGACAGCCCGGGGCCCAAGAAGTTGAGACTTGTTGGGAGGAGCTATGTTCATGGAATAGCACGCGGAGAGGCTCTCGAGCTTGGGGACTTTGTGCTGGAGGATGTCGAGCTTGTTTGATGCCAGGCACCAAAATGGCAAGGCGATTTTCACTCACATTGGATGTGCCGTGCTGGCTGACGGAGTGCTCCATCGACATCGTCAACAACGACCATATATCCTTCAACCGGGAGAACTCGATTCTTTGTTTGCCAGCCAAGGAAGTCCTGAGGATTTCCCAACAACGTTAAACGAGAACCATCGCGAAGAGCTATCTCATAAAGGAATGGCAAGTCTATCTCGTAATTTCCAAGATCGAACTTTTTTTCTTTCCTTTACTTTTTCCCCTCTCCTCCCCTTTTTTCGATCCTTCTCTTCGTTTCATCAGAGGCAGTTCTCTGCCTACTGCAGCATCACGATGTTAGACCGGAGAAACTGCCCAAAATTCTTGCGGGCTCTAAGCCGAGGTAGTTGCGGAACAACGCACGCCGATTCCTCTTTTGCAATGGTGAAACCTTGGAAGCCGAGCTACGTAGAACGAGACCCGGGTTTCTGAACACACGACCGCCTTGGCCAGTGCCCTATTGGTGCGCATCGACAACGGCTGCTTAACCTCGTCATGATTCCCCGGAATCTGGGTCCCCATTTTGGTGATGTGGGGTTGCATGGAGCTAAGAGACCCGAATGCGCCCCAATGCTTGAGAGTCATGTGCAACCATCCTGTACACGACTTGACCTTTCAATGGGAGGGGGGAGGCAGTCCAATGGCCCTAGTGAGTAAGTGGTATGTCTGTTGATGCCACAATGGCGACATACGGCTAGCTTCATGTTCAGTTTTCTTCACATACCTACCTTACCTTGCTCACGCCTTGGTATCATGTTGGCGGTTCTTGTTGCGACGGAAACATGACGCGTAAGTCAACCCCCAACGTCGTTCTCGCTTATTACACGCACCTAAACGTCTCCAATCCTACCTCTACAGGTATAAGTTACCGAGGCCTACCCCGGAAACCACTCCAGTTCACACGCTTTAGCTACCTCTCTCTCTCTCTTGGTCCAGACCCCCACAGTCCCTACCTTGCGGCGCGCTCTTCTTCGCCATGGTCAAGCTTTCTGCCCTCCTTGGGGCTGTAGCTCTCCTCCCTACCATGATCTTGGCCTATGCGCTTCCCGAGGCATGCAGTGGGACTTGCACCAACGCCCATGACCCGTCCATCATCCGTCGCGCCGATGGGACTTACTTCCGCTTCTCGACGGGTGGCAAGATTGCCATCCACACGGCACCCAGCCTTACAGGTCCATGGACCTACCGAGGCGCCATGCTGCCGAGTGGGTCTTCCATCAACCTGGCCGGGAATCAGGACCTCTGGGTACGTCTTCTGACTCTCACCCCCCTTTTGATACCTCGCTTCACATTATTAGCACATCAAACTAATCAACGAACAAACCCAATTTAGGCCCCAGACGTTTCACAAGTGGGCAACTACTACTATGTGTACTATTCCGTGAGCACATTTGGAGTTCAGAACTCGGCCATCGGCGTTGCCCGCTCGTCCAGCATGGACGCCGGCACCTGGACCGACCTTGGCTCGACGGGAGTCACGTCGAGCGCCGGCCTGTCATACAATGCCATCGACGGAAACCTGATCAACGACAACGGGAACTACTTCCTCACCTTCGGCAGCTTCTGGAACGGCCTGCAGCGGGTGCGAGTGACACCAACACAGAAGAACGGCGATGTCTACCAGGTCGCCTTCGACCCCAGCGACACGGCCATGGAGGGGCCGTATGTGTTTCAGTACGGCGGCTACTTTTACCTGTTCTTCTCCAAGGGCCAGTGCTGTGGCTACGACAACAGCAAGCCCGCTGCCGGAAAGGAGTACAGGATCATGGTGTGCCGCTCCACGTCGTCTGTTGGCCCCTTTGTTGACAAGGACGGCAAATCGTGCCGCTCGGGAGGCGGAACCAAGGTCCTCGAGTCGCATGACTGGGTGTACGGCCCCGGTGGTCAGGGTGTCTACCAGGACCCGACATATGGACCCGTTAGTCTACCCTTTTTCACACCCCCTTCTTAGCCTCTCCCTGCCTTACCCCTCAACCAGATGCTTCAACGTACTACTACCAAGTTTGTTCTGACATTTTCTCTTCCAGGTTCTCTACTACCACTACGTCGATACTCGAATCGGCTACGCAGACGGCCAGAAGAAGTTTGGCTGGAACAAGATCAACTTCTCGAGTGGCTGGCCGGTCGTCTAATTTATCCCATCTGCCTGCTAGGGCCCCAGGTTTGGCCGACATGGTGTGCTGACGAGAGACATGGATGGTGGTTTTGGAGACTCGTCGATTGACCATCCTGCCCCTTGTCTTGGTTGTCCGTGATCATCTGTTTATACTCAGGACCAGAGCATTGGATGAACCTTGAAGCGCAGTTTTAACAGAACAGGCGCTGTGATCCTTGTTTCTGAAAGCTAAACTCCTAGATGTGATGTGCCTGGAACAATCCAACTGGGTAGCTTAGGTACTGTAGCTACCTGCAGTTGGTGCCATCTGCATGCATTGCTGCACGGGAACGGGACACGATCGAACCCGACTTCCCGGAGACGAAAACACACCTCTGTTCCCGTCGATATAAATCCGTTTGTGTTCTGTGGATCTTTGTAATTTCTCCGTTCCTCCATCAAACCTTGTACATTCTGTTAATACCGCCCTGGGAAAACCCCTGAAGACAGACATCGACACAATGGCGCCAGTACCGCTCATCCCCGCCGGATATCTGGCCATCCCCCTCTCGGCAGCCAGTTTCCAAATCTCCCTCCAGCGCCCAGAGTTCTACGGCATGCTGTCCGCCATCTTGCCCGCGCTGGCATACCCCTTCTTGCCTTTTGGCCCCGCCTTCGCGTGCGACACAGCGCTCCTCGTCGCGGCGTTCGTGAACCTCTGCGGCATCCAGCTCCCCAACGCGCTGTTTTGGGTTGCGGGATGCCCCTACGCCGAGCTCCCACCGTAGGTGTTCCCCCTCGCCGCCGTCTCCTTCCTCGTCGCCGACGCCAGATACTGCGCGAGGACGGCCAACCCCAAGACGCCCTGGACGCTCGACAACTTCACCGGTCACGCCTCCCTGACCATAGTGCTGCTTCTCTTCGAGGTTTCCAAGGACGTGGCGTTGTCCTGTTTTGAGCAGGATCGGGTTGCCACTGTCCGCAACGGCATGGTCGCGCTAAACCTGGTTGTCGGGAATGCCTTCGCCTTGTGCCTCATCGCCAAGTTCGAGGCCTTGACGCGCATAATAGCGTCAGCCTACTTCTACGTTACAGCGCGGGAAGTCTGGCTTGGCAAGGGGCCGGAGAAGAAGTTTGAGCCGGTTTGGGCGAAAATCCTCTGGGTTGTTGTGGTGGTGTCTACGCCAGTGCTGGGGATCATGTGGGCAGTGAGCTTGAGCAAGGTCAGGCCGGCGATTTGAGGAGCCATTGGATGAACATTTTGGGGATGTTTCATGTTTGTTCTGTATGAAGGGCACCAGTATTTGATGTGACGTATACCTAGTCATGATGGAGAACAACTATCTAATATAACCAAAGGCTATGCTTTTTGACTACCAAGTTCACAAGACTCACCAATTGTTGCATGGACGGATAGGTACCTTGTTAGGTAGGTAGGTATTACGGAGTCATTCATATCAGGGGTATCATAAGTGGATATGATTAACAACAAGAGCTCCTAAACCCAAACACCAACAGACACTGGACAGATAAACAACATCAATTTGGCACCCCTTTACCCCATGTTCAGCAGCGTGATTAAAGCATCCCCTCCTGGAACAACATGCCAGCAATGCTCGCAGAGGTCAGGGTCGACAAGACGCCGCAGAAAAATGCCGACACGGAAACCTTCACCACGTCACCGGAGCGTCGGGGAGAGATCTGCGAGAGCACACCGATCTGGATACCAAGCGAGCCAATGTTGCCAAAGCCCTGTTACACATAAGCAACGCATTAGCGGATGACACCCCCGAGGAAAGCTGTTAGAGTACTACTTACACAGCAGGCATAGGTGGCAATCAGTTTGGAGCGCGGCGCCATGGAGAGGTAGCGCTTCGAGGTAGTGAGGGCGGCGAAGGCGGCATACTCGTTGATGATGACCTTTTTGCCGATAAGCTCACCGACGCGCCGCAGGTCGCCCTTGGGCACGCCCAGCAGCCAAGCGACCGGGTACAAGATGTAACCGAGGATGAGCTCCAGCGACAGCGTCGGCTTCGGCTCGACCAAGCCCCAGTATCCGCCCCACCAGCCGAGCAGGCCATTGATCAAGCCGACAAAGGCAATGACGGTCAGCAAGCAGGCGACGATGGTGGCGCCAATCTTCAGACCAAGCCACGAGCCGTTGGTAAAGGCGTGGAGCGCGTTGACGGTGTGTTCGTCCTCTTCGCTCTTGGGAACCTCGACCTTGCCGGCCGTGATGGGCGTCTGGGTCTCGGGGTAACGCATCTTGGATACAGCCAAGGTCGCTGGAATGGACATGATGCAGCTCGACACCAGGGCCTGCGCGTTGAGACCCATGCCGATGTACGCGACCAGGACGGAGCCGGCAATGGTGGCGAAGCCGCAGGTCATGATCTGGTGGATCTCGGCCATGGTCAAGTGGTCCATGAAGGGCTTGATCAGCATGGCGGACTCGCCCTGGCCGATAAAAGGGGTGGCCGCGGCGACGACGGCCTCGGCGCCCGAGACGCGGAGACTCCAGAAGAAAAAGACGGCAAACTTGGAGATGAACCACTGCAGGAATCCGAGGTAGAAGAGCATCTGAACGAGGGCGATGAAGAAGATGATGGCCGGAATGACGCCCGTCAGGAACCAACTCCTGGAGGCCATCTCGTCGTCGGTCAGGAAAGCCAACCCTTTGCCGGCGAAACCCAGCAGCTGGCGGGCCATGTCGGAGATGAACTTGAAGATGTCGTAGCCAGCCTTGGTGCGCAACACGAAGACGGCCACCACGAACTGGGTCAGCATGCCGCCAATGACGGTGTGCCAGGGAATGATGCGCCAGTTGCGGGAGCTGATGGTGAGAAGGAACAGCATGACGAGCAAGCCAAAGATGGAGATGGCACGGTTCGCGCGGGTATTGTCTCCCGTCTCCTCGGGGACGAAGCTGCCGACAAGGAAGACGGCGAAGGCGCCGATGGCGGCGAGCGGTTGGTGCCACTTGGCTGGAATCATGTCGTAGACCCTGCCGACGGTGTTGGCCCATATCAGGCGCACTGGGCGCATGACCAGCGAAACGGGGACGTAGAGGAAGATCAGGCGCAGGATGAGGGCGATGTAAAGCAGGGTCGGAATGAGCCAGCCCCTGCCGTCCGTGTGGCGGTAGAAGACGAGGCCGTAAATCCACCATCTGTAGCGGTTGCGATTAGCAAGACTCTCTCACACGAAACATCAAAGCAGTGCCAGCCAAATCTCGGAGAAAGGTACCGAGGCAAGCTGGGACGGGTTGGGGGGGTTACGGACGCGGTGAACACCATGAATACGATCAACTGAGCCACCTTTTTCCAGTGACGGAGGAACAGAGCCTTGAAAATCTCCTTCTTAGACTCGGACTCAGATCGGTTGACCGAGCCAACCCTCTCGCTTTGCTTCTCCGAGTCGACGGCATACTGGTCGACAGGCACCGCGGTCTTCTTGGTGTCGTCGGGACCGGGCCCGCTGCTGCTTAGGCTGTGCTGTTTTTCGGATTGGTATTCTTGCTGCTGAGGAGCCTGGGGACTGAACTCGATGGTGTCCTGGTGTGTCGCGTGCTCGGGCGCGGGCGCAGGGCTGGGTGCGGGCGCAAGAGCACCGCCTTGATAGGCAACCATGGTCGAGGTCTGGTTGGTGTCTGGCGATAGGAGGCGAGGTTAAAAACACTTGATCAGTCCCACGCGCCGAAGTGGCTTTCTGAAGAACTTTGGAGGATCGGGTTGCTCGCGAACAGAAAGGCTTCAAGAGGTGGCGACGGACGCGACGTACCTTGGGCAGGTCAGGTACCTTAGCTAAGGTGGATTCGGATGAAGGACGTGAACCGAGTCAAGGAGAAACAAACACGCCCGGCAGCAAACGACAGACCGACCGACGCGGTGCATGTGCATGGCGTGCAGTTGGAAGGGCAGGCGCACAACTTTAATATATTCCATTTTCGCCTCCCATGTCTGCTGGGGGCTCCAATGCGCGCCGAGAGATACAGATACCATACAGATACCAAGTAACTGCCAGGTTGCCTTAGGTTAAATCCAGTCCCGATGCTTCAAGGCAAGACAGGAAGGAGCCCGCACCGGGAATGGCACATGACGGATAAGACGGCGGGGCAAGAGCCCGGAAGACAACGAATCCTCCGTCTGTTGCCCCTAGCGCAGACGGGAATAAATCAGAACAAGATGGCCAAGGGAGGGGGTTGATTGCATGGGTTGTTCGGGTTCTGTGGGGTTGTCGAGAAACCACCCAGGCGGGGGAGGGCCGATGGGGGCCAGGAAAGAAAGAGAAAGAAAAGAGTGATAGAGGTTGGGGCTGACAACAACGGGCATGCGCCACCTGCAGAGACCGCGACCACTCACTGCCTGTGTGTAGGCCTCAGAGCAGAGGTCGCAGCGCCACGCCCACACACTGGAGCCGGTGAGCCGGCCAAGCTTCGTACTGTGTACCTATAATAAGTCTTCACAGTTCGGTGTTACTTCGTACACATCCACCCAACACATCCACCCCCAGAAATTGCTGGGCCCGTTGTTTTGCTGTTTCCATGTGTTGCCCCCGCTGGCCTGGCTCTTGGGACCTGGTATCCATGCACTGTTGGGGCCGGTCCCCGATGCCTGCCGGGCTTGAGTCGAGTCCACTCGCGACGGATCACAGGTAACGTTAAAAACAGTAACGGTACACGTGTAAGCGCTTGGGTATCAACCTGGAAGCTGTTGCGGTCTGGACGCCCGGCCACCCTCGGCCCTTTCTGGACGGGGAAGGTGTGTGTGTTTGCAGCGCTGCGGCGTGCGCTCAGAAGCAGGGCATCTCAAAATCCATTGGCCAATCAATCATCAGAACGGCACTCGAGGACGAAGAGAGAAGAAAAGTGCGGATATCCATTTTGCTTTTGATGAAACACTGTGTCGCATGCGGGTTGGCTGGGGCTTGCCGCGTTGGAGACCGAGAGAGGAGACCGAGAGAGCGCCCCAGTCGCCGTCGAGATGGGGAGATCGCCGCTGCCCGTTGCACAAATTGGATCAGCGAAGCATGGGCCGATGACACCTTCTTCTTTTGCCCACCAGCGTATCTGGGAAAGCTGAGGGCCATGCCTCTGTAAAATCAACATGGGGAACAAACGAGCGCGTGGCAACGATAGCCTGCAAGTCAGCACGAAGAGCAGACACCAACTCGACCAACCACCAGAGGAAAACGGGCGGCGGAGATAAGGTGCCGAAGATACTGATATGGACTTATCAGGAGAGAGATGACGTCGCCATGGAATTGAGGAATAACATTCGCCATCCCCGCTGCAACCAGACTTCTGTCCGCAATGCGACTGTTGTGCGGTTTAATAGTATCGCGTTTGACCAGCTTCAGAAGACTCAACAACTTCCAAGTTTGCCTCGGACGCCTTGGACAGAAAGCAAAACTGAGAAAAAATCAACATCGTCATGAGCATGTGTTGCATTGTGTCAACATTCACCTGCCAGATTGAGAAGGTTTGAGAAAGGGGGCTCCACTCCCTGTGTAAGCCCCACAAAACAAGCAACCCCAAGAGTTGCCAAGGCCACCTAACAAAGCGGGGTGTTCGACCTCACGCCAAGATTCATCAACACAGCAGGCAGCCGATCCGGGACTTACCAAGAATTACTCAATTTGGGAGAGACACGCTGAGGAGCCCAGCACCCAAGCGCTGCATATGCGTAGATTTGAAACCCCTGATATCTACTATGTCTTTTTCTTTTCGACGTATCGTCCACACGTATCGTCCACACAGCAGGAGTCATAATCATAAAAACACGTTGTCCGGGGCTTCACGGAGTGCAGTGCAAGTAAGAAAGCATTGTATTTTTGACATCTGTTCTCTGTAATCTCGGTTATGGAAGTCACAAAACCTTAGCAGTTCCACGCTTCGGCGCCCATGATGTCCAACTGCCATGGATATCACCCAGTTGGTTGCAGTGGACTGCGCACGCATACATGAACTCGCATGAGTTGGGACAAACGGGGTAAGGCCAGAATGAAACCTGAGATTGGCAAGATGCAGTTAGGGTAGCCATATCTGCAAAGCATATTGGAGGCAGACTGGCACGGCACTGTCCGGGGTCATCGTCAAGGGCATGGTCAAGTCGGGAGGAGTAATGTGATGCGGCACTGGTTCACTGACTGACAGGACTCAGAATCTCCATCCGGAGAACAACCCATCAACCCACGTGTTTCTTCCCCCAAGGACGGGCGGGGGCGGAACCCCAGCCTGGCGGAGGTGGCCGATAAATCCAGACCTGCCGGGTTCAGCCAAGCGCCCGACCCAAAGGATCTCTTAGCTCAGGTGGCCATGCGCCCACGCAGATAGCACGAGGCGCAATTAGAGCCAGTATCGTGCCCAGATATCGTACTCGTCTTTCGTCCCCCTGAAATTGAAGTCCACGGGCACGACGTCCTGGAAACCTTCCTGCTCCTTGGGCTCCTTGAAGCGCGACGCAAATCCGGTAAAGGCGAGCCTCGGGAGCCCCTGGCGCGCCTCGGGATTAAGCTGCGAATAGTGGTTAGTGTGAGGTGTGGGCAGGCACGAGGGGAGTATGGGCTGGCGCGCCGTTTCGTGAGCATACCGTTTTGTTCATTGACCGCACGGCATCATTGTGCTCGCAAAGATGCAATGGGGTCCGGAACCAAAAGCATCGGATGGGCACCTGGTGTTTTCGCGCAAGTGCGATCCACTGGGAACGCGTCTCGACATCCGGGTTCGTGTTGTCTGTTGGGGGGTCAGCTGATGGACAAGAACCAGCCGCGAGGGCAAGAGGGACGAAAAAGCTTACCCACGACAACAGAATCGCCGTCCTGGAGAAAGTCGGCCGCTGCTTTGAAACATTTGTCCTTGCTGTCCGGGGTCAGCACCACGAGCCGAGGCGCAAATCATGACCATGGGAGGGAATACAGGGGCCAGACTAACCTCTTCAGAATATCCTGATTGACCCTCTCGTATCCCAGCGGCTTCATATATTTCCAGTAGAAGGTGCTCTTCCCGGCTCCGGGCGGCCCAGAAAACAGGATTATGTCCCGTTCGTTCTTCTTCTCCGGACAACAAGAACCTTCTCCCTCTTCCTCCTCGACAAAGGGGAAGTGGCCGAGATCAAAGTCCCGAGAGAAGTCCCGCGGCTCTTCCCCAAGAAAGAACTCCTCTGGGGTCTCGTACTTGATCCCGATGTTGTGGGCGAGGTTCCGGTCGGAACAGCTGAAGTCCTTGGACGCACCAACCCTTTTCGGAGAGCCCGTACGGCCGCCAGCGTCGCCAACAAACACACTGGTTTCGAGGTCGATATCGGAATCGGTGAGCTCATAATCATCCTTCATCTCGGTCCACATACCAGGCCGCGGCTTCCGGTATATATCCTTCCCCGTGGCAGCGTACAAGGTAATCGGGATGCCCAGCTGGGCCAGGACGGCGTTGCACTTCTGTTTGAACGACGGGACGCGGTTCGCTGCGCTCTTGGGCGCTTTGGCTTTGGGATCTGGGTGAAGCGTCAACCCGCCCTGGTTTGTGAAGATAACAACCTGGTACCTGGGTGCGCATGAGCAGTGATCAATCAACGTCGACGGCTGGCGTCCGACATACCCCTCGTCATTGTAAAGTTGACGAACGCGCCCCGGTACTGAGTGATGCCACCACTTCCAGTCAGCCGGGTCGCCCGGGTGCCGCTTGCCCGAAGCAGTGGTGATGAGGGTTGAGTCCTGTGAGGTTGAGGCAGATGAGCTTCTTGGCCAAGAACAACGCAGCACGCGAACGCAACGGTACAAGCGACGTCCATACCAGATCAAATGCCGCTATCTTCCGCCGTTTTACAGGCGTGACAGAGGTACCGGCATCGTCATTCTCGGGCACATACTTCGCAACGAGCAGGGTCGCTGGCGAGTCTTCAGTGGGGCTCCGTTCTGTCCACGTCGTGCGATCTTTTGCTTTCTGCGAGGTCGGCGTGAAGAAATTGGCGACTGCACTCTCTATCCAGATGTGTCAATCCAACCAAATGCCGACACCAAAAGGAACAACAAGGAGTCTCGCATACGTGAGATGGCCGGCTGCGCTTTGCGCTTCAGCGGGGGCGGCGAGATGGTGCTGTCGGCATCCGAGGCAGCCCGCTTTGCGCCCGACGGCGAAGGGGATACGCGCTTGAGGGGCGGCATTTGGGTATCAACTCAGGCGTAGTGAATGGAAGCAGGCTAGGTGTTGAATTTGGTGTTGTTGGGTCTGAGAGTCCAAGGGTGGCCCTCCTCAAAGATCTCCTGGACGTGGGCGCGACGGGTTTTAGAGACGCGTCGAGGAACGAAAGCATGTGACCAATTTACGGGCGAGGTGCGTGTTGCTGCCTGCTCTGTCACCTGGCGGCCAGGCGTTAGCTCTCGGACCAAGAGCTGACAGCTGAGAGACAGCTGACGCCATAGTCTTCCGCTCCACACCCCTTCCAGCCTTTCGTTGTATGTACAAAACACAACACAACAGCGAGGAAACAGACTCTGGAATTCCGGAATGCGCACCTCACAATGCGGTACCAAAACCACCCAGCTGGAAATCAAATCAGCTGCCACGCCCGCGCCAATCTTGCAGGTTGCAGTTGCGATCTGGTTCCGCTTCAGTTTGGCAGGCATCGTGATGCAACTCCGTTGACCAACGTACATAGAGTCCAGATCGTAAATGCCTTTTGCACCTGCATTTGCCTTGCCTCTGACAACTCCAGTCTCTCGACAAGTGCCTTCCCAAGACGAAGACGTTTTCTCGATGCACTTCCAACCAGGCCAAGTGGGCAACCGCCTTGCCTCATTCTCCTTCTCGTCTCATGCTTCAAATGGCATAATTACTAATTATTAGATGGCAAGCAAGGAGCGCAGCCGGGGGGCTGCTATGTACATACTCCTCCACCAGCATATGCATTACTGCAGATTTCATCAATATTTCGCACATATGGCGAGTGCCGCAGGAACACTTGCAGGATATTGCACATGATCAGCATCATGGGGAAGCGGGAAACCATCTTCCCGAGGGCAGGCGGGTAGCCCGCAATGAGGAGCACCAGTTCGTTTATTTATTTACATCCATTGCCCTTGGCCGAGACAGAAACTCTGCTGAAGGTACTTTCCACCCATTTTTCTACTTTGAACGAGCAGGTCTCATGGCCGTGTTGATCGTCACTCTTTCCTTAGAAACCAAGACCTGTGTCAATCTCTTCGTCGCCGACGTGGCTTTCGTAGCAGCCTCGTCAGTGCCGCACCTCGATACCGTGGCGCCCTTAAACGAACACCTAAGAAACCCTCGCAATACTCTTGTGCCCCATCTTCCTATACGATGTGGATAACCCCTGGCAAGATGTGGAAACTTCCGACCACCTACCGCATTGCCGCCATCTCTGTGATTGGTAAGTCGTCGAAAGCCCCTTTCCCATCCCACGGGTGCCACTCTGTGCGAAAGGTGCCGGATCAACAGACGCTGGACAGGCCCAGCCGCACTTTGGTGCGAAGGGGCAGGCCAGGATGCTAACGAGCACTTGACTGTGCAATCAGGCGGCGCCCTTTTTGGCTTCGACATCACGTCCATGTCGGCCATCATCTCGACGCAACCGTACCTTTGCGTCTTCAACCAACGCGGCTTCGACGAGAATGGCTTGTGCCTGGGGCCGACCTCGACGACGCAGGGCGGCATTGTCGCCGCCATGCCCGGCGGTTCCTGGCTGGGTGCGCTAGTCTCCGGTTGGGTGTCGGATCGGTTTGGTCGCAAGCAGTCGGTTATGATCGGGTCGATATTTTGGTCAGTAGCATCCAGGGGGGACAACAGATGGACATGGACCACAGACGTCCAACCCTTGCCCCGTTGTATGACAAGGCAGGTTTGCTGACCCTCGGCTGTGCCAACCTGCAGGGTCATCGGTTCTGCCATTGTCTGCGGCTCGGTCAACATCCCCATGCTGGCCGTTGGCCGTGCCATCAACGGCTTCTCGGTTGGCATCTGCTCGGCCCAGGTTCCCGTCTATATTACCGAGGTTGCCCCGCCTTCCCAGCGAGGCCGGCTCGTAAGCTTCCAGCAGTGGGCCATCACCTGGGGTATCATGATCATGTATTTTATCTGCTACGGTTGCTCTTTTATCCACGGCAGCGGCGCCTTCCGCATTCCCTGGGGTGTTCAGATGATTCCCGCCATCTTGCTCTGGGTTGGGCTTCGAAGAGAGCCCGAGTCCCCTCGTTGGCTGTACAGGAAGGGCCGCAAGGAGGAGGCCACGACAGTTCTGGCTGAGCTCCATGGCGATGGCAATCCCGACTCTCCCTTTGTCCAACGCGAGCTCGAAGATATCCGCCAGGCCGTCACCGAGGAGATGAAGCACGCCGATGCCAGCTGGTTCGAGTTGTTCGCTCCCAGTATGATCAACCGCACCACGATCGGCGTGTTCACCCAGATCTGGTCGCAGCTTACAGGAATGAATGTCATGGTAAGCCCTGGTCTTCATCTGTCCGCCCTCTCAGCGAGCACTGGCTAATAATGCATGCTTACCTAGATGTACTACATTACCTATGTATTTGCCATGGCCGGGCTCTCGAAACCAGGTAAGTGAAACAGAAGTCACGGCCGGCCGTGCGAAGACCAAACAGCTGACTCGGACGTGGACAAGGTACCACTGGGGTTCTTGGTACCAGCAGCATCGGTTTTGCCATCAACGTCGTCATGACCATCCCGGCCCTGCTTTGGTTGGACCGCTGGGGTCGCCGTCCGACACTCCTTGTGGGAGCCGCTCTGATGTGCGTCTGGCTCACCATCAATGCCATTCTCTTTGCCATCTACTCGCGCCCCGCGTATCCCGGCGAGTTTACCTCGGCCGCCGAGTCAATGGCCATCTCCGGCAAGGCGGCTAAGGCCGTCATCGCCTCGACCTTTCTCTTCGTCGCCAGCTTTGCGCCGACCTGGGGTCCTGTGTCGTGGACGTACCCTCCTGAGCTCTATCCTCTTCGCCTCCGCGGCAAGGCTGTTGCCCTCGCAACCTCGGCCAACTGGGCCTTCAACTTTGCCCTTGCCTATTTCGTTCCTCCTGCCTTTGAGCAGATCACCTGGAAGGTCTACGTCGTCTTTGCCACCTTTTGTGCTGCCATGTGGCTGCACGTCTTCTTTTTCTTCCCCGAGACCGCCAACAAGACCCTTGAGGAGGTGGAGGGGATATTCGACGACACCAAGGAAGGCGGTGAGTTTGTTTCTTCTTGATGCCATAAAAGCTCATGCTTGCCTGGAGACTTGCTAATCATGTCTGTAGCCATTAAATTCATTGGCACGCCTGCCTGGAAGACCGGCAATAACCGTGCTGCCATGATCAAGACGGAGCAGCATGGAACCTCCTCTCCTGATGAGGAGATAGGTCACCCGCTGCATCGAACTCTGACTGCACAACCTCCACCCAAGGCGGCTTGACCAGCTCAGATGGTTTTTACCCTCCCTCGCCCCCCCTCCCCCCAACCCCGCCCCAGCTCCTTTCTTTTTTTACCCCTCTCTCGTTCTCGTTTTCTTCTCCTTCTCCTTTCTTTTCTCGGGAAGTCAAGCATTAATGTGGGGTTTTCAAACCAACGAGTCTTTCAGTTGGTCGTTTGAGTTGGCAAGTTTGGGCCGCTGTCCTCTTTTTAGACTGAGACTTGGTGGATGAACGCTGGTACGTTCAAGGAAATGAAGAGTACCTAGGGCACAGCGGCATGGATGTTAGATGATAGACGGCTTGGACACGGAGTTTGGGCTTCGATTTTTCTTGTATCGACAAAATTCATTCATAGCGAATATGAAATTATGACGAGCATGCTTGAGAGCATACCTCCTCAGTCTAGAACGATGTAGTGATGGTCTCCTCTTCACCTCATTCATGGGCACAGCACGGTAGATTGTTGAATTGACAGCACCCTGTAAATTAAAGCAAGAGAAAGTAGAGAACCAGGTAGGTAAGGTACAGGCATACTCAACGGTCCCACCTCAGTGATATCGACCCTTGCCATGCTTCTTATGAGCCCCCGGCACGGTCTTTACCGCGACCGCATAATTCTCCCCTGTCTGTGCCACGGCATGGACGACAACCTCCTCGCCAAAGGGCCACCCGGTGTCTGACTCCTCGTCACCGCGCTCGTCATACTGCGCATACTCCTCGCGGTCGTCCTGCAGGGTAGCTTTGGCAGCGGCGACGGCATCCGCCTTCTGCACGTAGCAGCCCTGGATCTCTGTGGTCTGGTAGGCTCCGCTCTTGTCCTGGTTGTAGTCTGTCCGGGTTTGCAGGACGTAGTGCAGGTGGTCGTGGCCTTCGGGCAGGAGCAGCGTCTCGCCCCTGGGCTCAGCTGGCAGGGACTCGGTGTTGGGTTTTGTGTCGATTCCGACCAGGAACTCCTGGCCCTTGGGCGCCTTGGCATACACCATGACGCCGTCGCCGTGCCTCCACTCTTCTGTTGGGGTATCGACGCGATTCTTGTACTCAACAAAGTCCTCTGCGTCGTAGCCCAGGAGCTTCAGGGCCATGAGCGCAAAGGTCTTGGCTGCCGCGACGGTGGTGTGAGTGCCCAGCACGTGGACATCTCTCGTCGAGCCCGAGGTATCCCGGTGGTAGTCTACCACTGTCAGGGTGGTGTGAAACAAGTTTTCGGGCACAAATGGTTTTCCATTCGCCTCAGCCATGTTGACTCTGATAAGGCAGGGATGTGTTTCTGAAGAGCTAGAGGTGTGCAGTTCGACACTCGCTGACTGTCTCTGATCCGTCGACAACGGGATGCAACCTGAGGTTCAAACTGAATAATATCGGAAACCAACCCAGTTGGGATGTTCAAGAAAACTACTAGTGTTGCCTCATGTCAACGACCGAGGTGGATCTCGGAGGGGAAAGTAATGGTCTAATATCCTGAGAGACTTATCAGGTGACGAGTGGAATCATCTGGATTTCGAGGCCGGCGTCGGGTTGCATTTTGAATCCCGCCTTGAATTCGTGTGCCAAACCAAAGCCCGCGCCTGTGACGGTCTCGGCTTGCTCGAACATCGTATTATGACGCCAGTATGAGGTGGCGAAGGCGGCCCCTCATCGGACTGGTCACCACACAACCTGCACAGGCCGTAAAAGGGGCGGAACAACGTCTCATGAACCATTCAAATGCTGGTTTCTCGGTGGTGTGACAATCGGGTGACATTTCAAGGGCGGCCCAAACAAAGTGACGTGCACCGTATCATCCGGCACCTTTCCAAGCAAGGCAGTATTGCCATTCGTTGGCTGGCTGGAATTGAGAGCTCAAACTGCATCGACTTGCCTCTAATATAGCTTAAATTTGGCGATGAGCTAGTTGAAGTGTATTGAACATAACCCAGTGGCATCACTTGCTCCTTCATTCAGACTTGCCTTTCCCAAATTTCCAGCAACCACGGTATCATGTCTCACGCCTCAAGAGAGAACTTCTCCCCAACCAACTCCTCGCTCAGTTTCCACAGCCGTTCAGCGGCAACTGGGTCACTGGCATGCGCAAAGGGCTCAGCCAGCTGGCAATCAGAGAGGTACAACCCCTTGACTTCTGCATCTCAGTGTCAGTCTTCAAGTCAGAGCAAATAAACCGTTCAGCGAAGCAACGGGAATTATGGGGAGCGCAAACTAACCATTCAGCGCCGGATCCAGAGCAGCTACCAACGTGGTTGAGCTCCCTTCGTCAGGGGTCTTCCAGTAAGGGGCTACTTTGTAAAACTGGGCGGTCAGTTCCGCATCCTGATCGCGGCTGAGGTCCGTTTCGATAGCTTGTGCGCGCATGATCTGTCAGCGAGATGCGCATTCTATAGCTGGACAACTTGACACCTACTGCCAGGGTGGAGGGTATAAGCAGCAATTCCCAGTTTGGAGAGATGCTTTTGCAGGTAGACGGTAAACAGGATGTTGGCGGTCTTCGACTGCGCGTACGTGACGATTCCGTTGTACCCGTCGGGAGCGCATTTGCCAAAGGCGCCTGGGAGCGGCTTGAAGTGGTCTTCTTCGGGAGGTACCTCCTTGCCCTCAAAGTTGTAATCGGAGAAGCGGATGGGCGACAACCTGTGCCCGGCACTGCTAAGAGACACAATGCGTGTGGTGCCGGGGGGGTTCGTTTCAGCGGCCCTTCGGAGCAAGGGCAGGAGAAGGTTAGTGAACAGAAATGGGCCAATATGGTTGGTCCCAAATTGTTGCTCGATGCCCTCGGGGGTCGCTTGGCGGGATGTCACGACGATGCCGGCGTTGTTGATGAGAATGTCGAGCCTGTCGGTCAGGGCGGCTACGTCGGCAGCAGCTTGACGGATGGATTTCTGAGAGCCCAGGTCCAAAGTGACAATTTCTACTCGTGTGTCGGGGTACTTCTCGGTAATTTCAGCTGCGACTTCCTGGACCCGAGCCCTCGTCCGTGATGCGAGGATGAGAAGGCCAGGGCTCTGCGAGGCAATGTTGATGACTGTTGCGCTGCCGATTCCCTTCGGACTGACGCCCGTGACCAAAACTAGCAAGATGTGAATCAGACCTGGGCACAACACAGGCTAGTAGAAAACTGGGACGGGTCAACTCACTCGTTCTCCCCCGGACTTGATCAGCAAAGACCTTGGTAACCTCGGACCCAGGCGTTCTCTCGCCGAACCCAGGATGGGAAGTCATTATTCTTGATGCAGTTCAGCTCGTCTGGGACGTCCTCTGTAAAGAAGCTCGTGGGATGTTGAATGAGTGCCTAGTAGCAAACGGCTGCATGTATCGCTCAAGGTTGAAGGTTGTGTGTATAACAGGTGATAAGACCTGTGGCCTTATACATACCGCGGAACGGGAGCTAGGCGAATACATTTTCTGCCGAATTACCCGCTGCCTACTCCTGTCTGCGGGCGAGCCACCACCAACACGCTTGTTGCATGTGTTGGGCCGGGCCGGCAAATTCCCCTCGCGGATGAGCACCTGGACTTTGAGTCTTGACACGGCTGAGTCGCCAATGCTACCCCGCATGATGGCATTCACTTCGCTCCAATTCTGACCCCAACATGTCGCCGAAAACGAGACAGGGAAATGCTGTCCGCCCCTCAACACCTGGAATCCCTTACCCCGCGAGACACAACCCGGCGCAATAACCATGCTCCGGAATCCGGCAGTTCCAATACCGCCCTCTCCACTCTTCTTCTTCCAGACTCCTCGTCTTTGGTAAGTAGGGCCAAGTGCTGCGGGCAAGCTTGTCCTTTGTCTTTACTTATTGTGACCCCTGGGTACATCGAAGCCGCACTGGGTGTCGGGTGAATAGTGCTTGCTGGAAACATCGACTATGTCTCTATCCATGGGGAACGCGAAGGCTGGCCGCTGCAGAGGGCCATCCCCACAACATTGATGCCATGGAAGCTGATGGCACAGTGGCATTAGGACTGTTGGTAACTTGAGTGCGGCTTTCTAATGTTACAAATTTAAACTTGCGCGAAGTGTCTGGGAAACGACAAACGAGTTTCTCAGCTTGAATCAAAGTCTTCCAGGTTCCCGCCATGCGAATTTTGAAGATGGAAGAGATGGGGGTGACTGGTGACAGAACCAAATCCGTCCAGTGTCCACACTTCTTTTTGACCCCACAACCCCACAGCCGGCGGGAAGGGTGGAGCAGCGAAAGACGCTTCTTACAATTGTGTAAATTACACAATCCAGGAGGAAGCGAATGGCAGCCTTAAACGATACATACAATAATTACACCGTGCACGGTGTAATCAAGAGCAGACCTTTAATTGATTCCTGCCGCCTTGGCATGGCATCTTTCGCGACCAACCAACGCGTCACACAAGCTCAACTCAGCTTCAACAATCGCGACGACCAGCAAAAACCGACCTAAAATCTCCCGACCATCCGAAAAAATTTATTTCAGCAGCCACAGCCACCATCAAACTCAGTCTAGAGAAGCCATTGGGGATGTCGGATTCGGAGGGATCTGATCATATCGGCTACCTTGCTGAGCCATACGACAACGACGACGACAGCGATGGCAGCGACAACGAGCTGAATGAAGATGAATCGGATGCATCATCCGAATCCGGGTCCGCCTCCGGCTCCGACATGGATGGAAGCCTCGACGGTCTGCTTGACCTGGAAGCCGCAGACTCGGACGACGACACTTCTGCGTCCGAAGGGAGTCAAAGAGGGGACTCTGTGCTTGACTACTGGTCCGAAGACCACTTCTTTCCGCAGTTCCAGTATCTGCCCTACGAGCTCCGCCACCGCATCTGGGAGTTCTTCTGCCCGGATCTCACCGCCAAGTCGTCCGTCTACTGGTTTCAGGCCCAGCAGTGCTACGACAGGAATGGATTGACCCAGGGTCTGGTGGTGTTCGAAGGCCCCTTCCTGGAACAGCAAACACGGCCGACCCGGGCCATGCTGGCCGTTCACTGCGAGAGCCGCGAGCTTGCCCTCAAGGCATTTCCCGACGCCCTCTCCTTCAGCAACCAGGGTATTCTCCGGTTCAACGCGGAGAGAGACGTCGTGTTCCTGGGCTCCACCGAGGTTGTGATGCTCGACATCGAGGTCATGCCTCCGCTGCCTGGCTTCAGCGAGCACATCCGCCACCTGGCCGTCGAACCCACCGTGCTGAGCGATCTTGAGAGCCGGTCTGCCGCTTTGTTCGGAGCCTTTGAGCACCTCAAGACCGTCTACTACACCACCAGCCCAACCGAGCACAAGCCGCAGCATCTGCGCTGGTGCACTGCGGACCTTGCCAAGCGCTACTCCCTCATCACCTTCGAGGAGGAGCCGGGTCTCGGCGAGGAAGGCCAACACATGTACTGTTGGCCTGACGTCGAGAACAACCCAGAGTTTGCCGAGGCCCAGATTCCGTTGGAAGCGTTGGCCGAGGATCTCCATCTCGACGGCATCCACATCAAGGGTGTGAAGTTCGGCGACAGGATCATTTGGCCCATGGTCCAGTTCTTATGGGACTCGGACCTGCGCCGCTTTGACGACCTTGTGGCGTGGGATGGCGAGGGAGACCTTGACTGGGAGTCGTCCGAGGCGGACGAGGACGAGGAACCGGACGAGTACGAAAGCGAGGGCATCGACGACTCCTACATCAGCGACGGCAGCCTGGAGTCTGACCCTCGGGACGATCTGGTCGTCCTAGACGACGACGATGACAGTGACCAAGACGGCGATGGCAGCGATGATGGTTCGCCCCATCCCACAGGTCCGGCCGGCGCAATCGACCTCACAGAAGACGATCATGGAAGCATTGCCCGGTTTTCCAGCCCAGAGGAGTCATCGGCAACTCTGCGGGACTCGGATGAGTCTGCTGGTGACTCTGATCAGCCAGCCGCATCTCGATCATCAAGACTGAAACGCCCGAGAGCGCGTGTGGTGGAATCCGACGAAGAAGAGGACTCGGAAAATGACGTGCCTCGGAAGCGGGTACGCTCAGCAAGACAGCAAGATCCTCATGTCATATCGAGTGACGAAGAAGAGGAAGAGGAGAGGCAGCATGTGCGAACGAACAAACGGTCCAGAGCCCGCGTGGCGGAGTCGGATGAAGAGGAGGACTCAGAAGACGACCTCCCACACAAGCGGGTGCGCACCGGGCGTCGTCGAGACCCCGTTGTTCTATCGAGCGACGATGAAGAAGAGGAGATTCAGAAGATGCGAGCAAATTACCGAGCTCGGGCGGTGACTACCGATGACGATGAGGAGGAGGAAGAAAGTGATGAAGTCAACGGCAATGCTGTTGAGGTGCAACACGGAGGGACCGACTGGTCCGGCATCTCGAGCTCGGATGATGAAGAAGAGGAATCTGACGGTGGGGCAGCCGTGTCCAAGCCTCTTTCCCTGGCTGAGAAACTACAACTACACCGCCAAAAGAACCCCATCCCCTCATCCGATGACGAGGATCCTGATATAGAGGAGATGAGTGGCGATGATTACGACGCTCGGAATTATGCCGACTTCCAGGATGACGAGGAGGGAAACGAGATCTCAGATGACGGCGGGGACGAGGACCATGTGTTGGAAGATGATGAGGGTGGTGACTGCGGGTATTAACCAGGGAGTTGATGTTTCTAACTAGTTCCACATCATTTAGAGGGACAGGCACGAGCCGTGGCAGCTGACGAGCAAAATAAACGATAAAATTAGGCAGAGCAGTCATGCTGACCTGCAAGGGAGCTATACTGTGTCAACTGGTCAACATCGTTGTGAGGAACTGCATGTGTTTACATTTACTTGGTACACAGCTGCGAGAGCGTCCCTCGTTCTGCTGGCTGCAAGTTGTATATGTACAGCAGCAAGTCGCGAGCCCAGATGCCAGCTTAGATTCTCGACCACCCCTCGCACGCTAAATCAGATTTATCAGTTCATGCCAACATCACTCATTGACTGCCTTTTTGACCGACAGTGAGATATTATCACAGGGCAGGCCCTTCCCAGCTCTCTCTTCTTAGTCTCCCAAACCACGCTTGCTTGTGAGGGAATGTGATCTCCTTCTCCTTGGTGAAGCCAGCATACTCCAAATGTTGGATAAACCTGGCGCCAGAAACGTCAGCATGTTTGAACCTAGGAAAAGGATGGAGGTATACAAACCTCGCATTATCCACCCTCGGCTCCAAGCAAACGCTCATGGTCCGATAGTCAGCGCAAAAGATCCAATGTACCAAGCTGGTCAGCCAGAGCGGCACCCTCCCCCTTGCCCACTCCTCCCCGATCAGCACATGGCAGCCGCGGTCCCAGTCATCAATGCTCGACCCAGCATAACGGCCGAGCAGGTCCTCCTTGACCCAGTACAGCTCAAAATACCCAAACGGCACGCCGTCCCAGAGGCCGATGACCGGGAAGCTGTGCCGGCTCTGCAGGGCATTCATCAGGAAGCCGTGCGCGTACTCGCCCCAGAACGCCGAGACGCGCGGGTTGGCGTGCCACATCTCGACCAGGGCCGAGTCGGCCATGGTCGTGACCTGCGTCTGCGCCGGGGGGTGGGGCCCGACGGGTCCCATGTATGGCACCGGTTTGGGAGAGGTGGACGCGACGCGGAACGAGAGGTATTGCCCCACCGAGGGGACGAAGCGTGTGTAGAAGACCTCGCCCATGCGCGGGGGTTTGGGGCGTAGGGGGTGGCGGATGTGGTTGGTGATGGTGTATTGCAGCGGCGGTGGCGGGTAGTAGGTGGGGAGGTGCGAGGCGCTGAAGAAGGGACCGATAGGGAACGAGGGGACGCTCGTGACAGAGGTGGGCGGGGCGGCCCCAGGGAGATCGCTTGCCTGGGCGATGGCAAGATGGGGTTGGATCGGGACCAGTTCGCCCTGGGCCGGAGAACACGGGCGGCTTGGGGTCGGCGATCCGGGGAACGACTTGGCGTTCTTGCCGATGGGTTGGAGGGTGAAGAGGAACAGGCGCCCTGGTATCTGCCAGAACATGCGGCGCGTGATGAACATGTTGGCCCAAACATCGTCGCTATCTTCCAGGGCTGTGCCCACCGCGGAGCTGAAGCTGGCGATCAGGCCCATCCGTTCCAGCTTGGGTATCAAGTTCCGCTGCCTCAGCACGCCGTCTCGCTTGACGCGCACCCGCCATTCGCCTCGCGGTTTGCCGGATTTCGGGGTCATCTTGGAAGCTTCGGTGGTCAGGGTCGTGCCGGGGGGCGGCTGGTGAAAGTACCAATACAGCGTGACCCAGAGCATCATGGCAACCTGCCTTGTCGGGCTGGCGGCAGGGCGGAAGTCGGAACTGGAGGGGTTCGAGATGGACGAGATGAAGAGGCTATCGTTCTGCAGGGTCGGTCGCTTGAACGAATGGATCTGCATCTTCTTCTCCAACCTAGGGCTGTCCCCGGCGGTCCCCGGAGCGGCGGTGGTGTGTGTTGCCCCTTCATTGTCCTCGCTGCCGTCCTCGGTGTGGATGACGATGGTCCAGCCGATCGGGAAGGCATTGCTGTGGGTGCTGAGGTCATTCCATTTGAAGAACAGGCCGGCAAAGACGGGCGTGACGGTGAAATGCTGCCCGTCAGGCAAGTGGATGAGTTGAGGCCCCATGGGCGTTTTCGTCGTGCGACGTGGCGACGGTCGAGATCGTATTGAGGGCTTGGAGGCCGTCGCGCGGAGCTGGTGGGATTCCAGGATCAAGCTTTGGGGGAATCGCGGGGTAATTCAGGTATTACCTTTCTGGGCGACGCGGCGGTTTTGGCCCTGTGCAGGCGGGGCCAGGCATGAGTTGATTGCGGGTTGAATCAAGGCAGTGGATCGGGATCGGGCTGCGTCGGGAATTTAACTTTGAGAGCGGCGGCGGCAGACACGCAGGCTCGCTACTTCATTTTGGTTGCAACGGGCGCCATTCTGTGGCGAGATGGTTCGGGCGATTCTGGTGTCACGCAACACTAGCAACATCAGCTGGCTTTTGATGCACGTTACAATAAGGTAAGGTATATTAAGAGAATTGGAAAGTTAAGCCCCGGACGATCCAGGCGAGGGGCGCGCCGCGCGATGGAGGGGTGCTGGCGGGCCAGATGCATCGTCATTTCCAGGGACGGTGGGCAATGCGGTCATAGCTCCCTTAAGTTCGCCCCACTCCTCAGGTGGTCTGGCCCATCACCCCACCGCTAAATTCGCGCCGGGCCGCTTCGGCCAGGTCCCTGTCGTCGATTAACGTGACAACATTAGGTACGGAGTACACTATTGGCCACCTGGTGGGTTGAAGGTCGAAACGACGCTCTCCATCTCCGTCACCGACACTGTCACCGACACCGTCACGATATGCGATTGCGATTCTGCATGTTTTGTCCTTCTATTCTGTCAATTGTGCCCTTTGTTTACTTGGTGGCGCCACCGGGATATCTCACGCGACCTCTACTGCTCTTTCCCCTCGGATTTGTCCTCCTTCGTCTCCTTCTCCTTCGTCTCCTTCTCCTTCGTCTCCTTCTCCTTCGTCTCCTTCGTCTCCTTCTTCTCCCTCTCCTGCTCCGTGAATGCCTCGTCTTTCTCCTTTTCCGACGACCGCGCCTTGTGCCCTGCCTTGGAGCGCTCTTCATTCAGAACTTCCTTTACCTCGTCGCCAACCTCCTTCGCCTCGTCCCAGTCGACATCGTATTCGACCGCAATCACCTTGATCTCTCGTCGCAGCGCGTTTGCCTCCTGAACCAGTTGCTCCCATTTGTGGGAGTCGAATCCGCGCGCCTCGTACAGCGCGTTCTGCCGCCGCGAGACGGTCACATTCATGGCCGCCTTGTAGCTCAGGTCCTTGCTGATGTACAGGAACCACAGATAACCGCCCATGATGGTTGTGAGCCCGGCGAGATACGTGATGGGTTCGACGAGGTCCCTGCGGCCAGACTGGTTAGCAACTGCTGTCTGAGTCGTCTTGAGCTAGAAGTCTGTCGTGTGCTAACAACACTCACCAGCCAAACTCGGTATGGAAGGTGACGTAGTACACGACTCCCCACCAACCGGTGAGCAGGGCGAAACCCCCCTTTGCCAGCAGGTTGGCGCCCCTGTAAGCAAGCAGATCACATTCGCGTTTTATCTTGGATAGTTTGTCAATCTCGCTACTCATCCTGCGGAGCTGGGCACGCATGTAGTAGGTCCGGTCGTTGAAGGACGGCACGCTAACGCGCATCTCGACGTGGTAGCCCTCAATCTCGACGGCGAATTCTCGGCCGCGTGCGGCGTCCCGGATGAAGTCGCCCATCTCGGTGCTGTTGCTCCAACGGACCCAGTTCTTTTCCGACGCCTTTCGCTTTGGGCCCTCGTGGCCGAGGCCTGAATACGACCCCACGTGTGTCGCCTTGTTCGCCCCCGACCGGCTCTCCTCGTCCTTGCGTCTCGCCTCAGCTCTCGTCGTCGGTTTGTTGTCCCCTCGGTCGGTATCCTCGGCGCGAAAATACACGCTGGGTATCTTTTCCTTGCCGTCCTCGATTACCGGGGGGATCTCGGCTTGGATCAGGCGTTCGACGTAAGACAAGGGCTGCTGGGGGTGGATGAGGAGGGCCAGCGGCTGAATGGTGTCGTTGGGGGAGATGGACCGTCCATAATCGTGCTTGCTGTTGTTGTCACGGTCTTTCTCGACCACGATGGGTAGTGGGAGGATGAGCTTGAGTAGCCGCGTGGGGGTTGTCAGAAGTTTGCCTGAACTTCCGCGTCAGACCTGGAGTCGTGGAAGCATGGGAGACGCTCATTACGGACCTTTCGTGACCGATTCGTCTTCCTCTCCGCCATTGTCCACCGGCGGCGCGTCTGCCCCTTGCCGATGCCATGGGCGTTTGACTTGACTGCGTCTCACTCTGACCTCCTGTTCCTGCTCCTCCAGCATCTTCTGGTCTAATTTCCTGGCCTTGGCCTCGGGCTCAGTCTCGTCGGGCTTGGAGGTCGAGACTAGCCTTGTCGCTGGCAATCGGCCCCATGGATTCGTAGGGCAAAATTGCGGAAGTAGGCAGCGTGTTGGGAGCCTCCAGCCCAGTGAGCCGCATGTCAGCTGGCGTTGGGCTCGTCTGAATACATGGTTCATGGCGCCTTCGCTGGTTCAAAGATGGGATATCATCCGCGCCAGGCTGGTGTTTTGGCCAAAACTGCCAAGTTGTTAGTGAGTGGAAGTAGAAACCACGCTTCGCAGTGATTATATTCTGTGTCTTGTATGTAAGGCGTGTAAGTTGCGCCCACATTGCGCAGCCATCCCCGAGTTAGCTGAATGGGGACCTGACAGATGACGTCATGATCTTCGTTCTCGGCCATGACGCCAAGCCGTTGGTCTCTGGAGCTTGCTGGGATTGCTGGAATTGCTGGGATTGCCCTTTTCCTGGCCTAAAGATACCTCCCTCCGAGATGGCAAGGCCAAGCAACCTAAGGTACGTATGAACCTTGCCTCGCACAAAAAGGGACTTTTGTGTACAAAGCGAGGTGAGAATAGTAAAAGACGACTCTTACATGTGGTCGGCTGGGAGTGGCTGCTGTTTCAGGGGCATTGAGGGTCTGCTCTGGTTGCCAAGACGACAAGGGGCTACGGTAAAAGACAGTCCCAAGAGCATGGTACTGTACATACAGTAATTGACTGTGTGGTGCGGTGCAGAGCCGCCCCGCGCTTCGTCCCCGCTTGGTCCGTTGCACCCCGTGAGGAGCTCTCAACCCCGAACACCCTACCAGCGCATCACAGTCAGGAGGTCCCCCCACGTCGCGGACGGGCGGACATGTCGTTCCCCAACGTTTACACGCACCGCAAGGTGGCCAACACGAAGTCCAAATCGTGCGATATTTGCTACAAGCTCAGCAGCAGCGTGCTGATCACGTCCGACAACAAGGTCCGCCCACCTTCCTTCCCGACCAGCCCGATGACCGATGAGAGAGCACTCCCTTGGCTCATCCAAATTGCATCTTGTTTGGTCATTGTTTGCCGTCTGACACTCGGCAGGACTGGTTCTACGTCTGCCCCGCTCACCTCAAAGACACCGGCTTCTGCACGCCCAAGATCGACCAAGCCGCTGACGAGGCACGCAAGAAGCGCGAGCTGGAGGAAGAGATCGAGCGCGTAAAGAAGGAATACGAGGAGAAACAGAAGAAGAAGAAGGAAAAGGAGGCAAAAGGCTCCAAGAAGGACGAAGCCGAGGACAAGAAGGACAAGGACAAGAAGGACAAGGACAAGAAGGACAAGGACGACAAAGAGAGCCAGAAGACCAAGGACAAGACAGAAACAGTCAGCATCTCGGGACGCCGTGCTTGATATCATCCCCGATGTGGCTGACAATGTGGAACAGAACAAGGACGATGATGCTGCGTCGCCAGTCGAGGATGAAGAGGAACCCCGCGTGTTCGAGCTCAAGGCGTGAGGCTGTTCCCCCCTCCCCTTTGGTTTTGCTATCCCGTCCGCTGACACGTCTGAACTCTGCAGCGCCTTTTACCAGCAACGGCTGAATAGGAAAAGACAACTCGAGATTGCGAAACGAAACCGTGAGCGGATGCAAGATCCGACTTTCTTCCCGAGTGTGCCCAAGAACCTCCCATGATAACTTGGAAGTCACACCGAACGGCTCGACGAGTCGAACGCTGATCGACTGGATCTCTTCGGCCGCCCGACGTCCCCCCCCCCCCCCCCCAAAGGCCATGGCTACCCACACATGGTCCGATTCATGACAAAGGAGACCGGCAAGCTCAAGGACAGTTATGGTGCGAACGCTTTTGGCATGGGGGACGGCCTGGAAGACGGTCGAAGAAGCTTCTGAGTCGTTGGCCCCCACGACCTGCCAGCACTATCTACATGCCATCACTTCCTAGTGCCTCCCTCGCCCGTGGGGTCGTTCTCAACACCCTGCACAATGTGACAGCGCCTTGGAGTCTCGGACGACCCCGAGACGAAACTGCTGGCCAAGGCAACGAGACGTACCCATCGACTTCGGTGCATGTGTGGAACGGGGGGGAACACTGGGGTTAGATGTACGGATGTACACGGGCATAGAGGACTCCGCAGATCGGACTTCCATGCGTGGGCGCATCCAGCGCATGGTCACAAACACATCCCGTTTTGGAGGCCACCGCGACGCTGCAAAGCATCGGGAATCTTGCATCAACCATTTGCCAAGAGGGGATAGCTTCATGCAAACTATCTCGAAGCCTCGCCGGCCAGTCCAGATTTTGGAAGTGTGTATTGTGCTATGCAGGGTTTTGGCAGTCAGCCACAGACTTAGGCCTGCATGAGTATGCCTTCCCGTCGGCATGCTTTCCACGTCAAGCTTGGCTGCGCAGATTGACAGCCACCTTGCTCGGGGGATCGTTTCCCCATCTTACAGTCCCTGGTCGCTGAATGTAAACGAAGCCCCTCAAAGCATTAGGTTGAGCAGCGGGGCCCAGAGAGCCATCCGGTGGGACTCTGGTGTCTGTCAGGCCATCGAAGGTGGCCACGGATCGAGTGACTTCATGTCCCAGACTTTTCCCCTGATCCCAGCAGCACGGCGGGAAATGAACCTCTTCTGTGGCCCTGCCTTGCAAGGGGATGAGTTCTATGCTTCTTGTATTCCGTATGCATAACTACATCCAACCGCTCTGCGTGTGTTCGGCGTGAAGGATTGCTTCCCCAGTCTCCGAACCATCTTCGGCACCTTCCCGTCAACCGTCCCGCGGAGGGCGCTTACATCGGAACTGCACGCCCGCTGCCCGGCGAGGGTCTAGTGCTGACACACGGCTATGTGCTGTCACTACACTTGACACCTCAGGCGGCATGGAAGGCGCGCCTCTGCACGGTCAGCCCTTTGCAGCCCCACCAAGCTGCCATCTTCCGACATCCCCCAAGGCCCGGCCCACGATTCAGTGGGTACAATGGTGATCCTCATTCTTAATGAACTCTGAGTCAAATCATGTCATGTATGCTGATGACTGGCGTATCCCCAACACGCCGGATGGAGCGACGGACATTGGAGCGAGGCAAGCAGAGAGACAGCAGCTCCTCGGATCGAAGCCAACAGGAGCTCGCAGTCGCTCCAGTTAGGTACTGACCTGGACTTAGTTGGGCAGCATGTTCAAACGGGTCCAGTGGGAGGTGGAGGGGGGCCGGACATCCCACCGATTTGCATGGGGAGCTTGGAACCCTTCGCAGGTCACCTCAGGGTGGTAATAAAAAGGACCCCATCTTGAAGGAATCATCGAGAGATTGTGCGAGAGCTCTCGAGATAGAGGAATAGATGGGAGAAGCTACAGATTGAATTGACAACAAGGTTAACTCCCAGACGAGTGGGACTTCTTTCGGTGTAATATCGAGGTTTTTGTTGAGACATGGCGCTTGTTGTTTCCAATGAGTATTTCCGGACCCGTCTCAAGTGAGCGTTATCCCGTCTTCAGGGGTCACACGCAGTGAGCTGCAAAAACGGCGAGCTCGGGCAAGGCGAGCTCGAGGATCAACGACGCCGCACTCCCTGGCATGAATTTATGCCCTCACAGATTCCTCCACAGTGGGCAAAGAAGTACACCTGCACCTGTAAGAGGTCAGCCAGAACCGTTGGTTGAGAGAACTGACCCCAAGTATGGCGGACAACCCACCTCGAACCCATGAGGAGCCGCGTGGCATGCTTCAGTGCTTGAGCGTAGTTTCTCGCGTTGGAGGGGCAGATCACAGGAGATCGCCTCAAACCAGGGCGAAGTGGCTTGGCTTTCTCCCCCCCAGGTCTTCCCTCCTGTGGTAATGTTTCAAGCGTTCCAACACTAGAGGCTGCTGTTCATCATAGATTCTCCTTGTATCTCTCGGCCCCAGCACTAAGATTCACCACGGGCGGGGTCCTAACCGCGCCCGGTGGCATTCGAATGCCCAAGGCAGCCATCCGAGAAGCAATAGCCGCGGTACTGTCGCACCCCTTCTTGCCGGTGACGACCTTGTCGACCTTGCTATTTTGCAGGGAGAAAGCAGGCGCAACCCATTCGCCACAACTGCACTTGAAACCCTTCCAGGAATAACGGCCGATGGACGCACCGCACTTGGTGTTTGGGCAGATGAGGCGGCCGTCCAGCTCACCCCCCTCGAGAGTCGGCCGCATCCACGACAGTGCTTCGACGAAGAAGTGGGGGCAGTCGGAGCGCTCCCTACTGCCTTGTCCTTGGTGTGGGACGATGAAGTCGCCGGTAGCCAGCACACGACGACACTTCTTACACCTGAGGTCCGTCTCGGCTCCGCCGTCCTTGGCGACGCCTTCTTGCACTTCCTCGTCCTCGAAGCGGATCCAGTCGGGAGCCCTGCCGATACGGGCGGCGTCCTCAACCTCGCGCTTGTACAGCCAGCGCTGGTATGCAGGTTTCTTCTCGACCGCGTCGTCGCTGTCCGCCGGGCAGCCCATGTCCCACCACAACTCGAGCTGGCTCATGAAGCCGTCATTCGGTTCAGCCACGGGTCGGGTCTCTCGAACCCACTGGAGCGCCTGCGCTACCGCTTGTTGGGCTGTTGTCGCCGGGTCTGCCTTGCCGAATCGGTGTGGGTACTTCCAAAGGAGGTAGGCGATGATGGCGGTGACGGAGCGGGATTTGCCCATGGCGCAGTGCACGAGCACGGCGCCTGGGGAGGAAGATTTGGGCGAGCTTTGCGATGCTGCTGATGCTGCAGGTGCCGTGTGTGCGTCGCCGTCAGCCGCAAGGTTCGGTGATGCAGCCTCGCCGTGGAGCCCCCGGTCGATGAAGCGGACCAGGGCGGGGAGATGGACGAGGATGTCTTGGTCGTCCATGTCGTCGATGTCGATGCTGACGTGTGCGAGGTCGCGAAAGGCATCGTCGTCTCGGTTGAGGGCAAACTTGATGACGGACAGGACGTGGGTGATCTTGTGTTCCTGGATAAGACGGGCACGGTTGACGCCGAACACGCTGCGATTGGAATCATCAGTTTCGGCAGTGGCTAAGAAGGCAACCCGTGCGATGCGTGGGCGCGTCAGACAGGCAGGCGTGCATGCAGCGTCTTTGGAGGAACATGCACTTACCCTCCGACATAGAGCTCGTCGGGCCCGTTGATCCGGTTGAGGGCCATGGTGACGGATTTGGTGTTCGATGCGCGCGCCGAGTCTGTACTGCGTTGTTGAGAGCAGCTTCCGGTCGTTGGTCGGGAGTGGATTTTTGACCCCCTGGCGCTTGCCAGCCCTCCATCTCCTGCCCCGCAGCGATCGACAGCGGGGTTGCCTGTGAAGCCCGTGGCCTCGGCAACCCCTGTCAGGGGCCAGTGACATGCCAACTGGCTGGCTCCCTGGAACGCCAACGTCTCGAAACAGAAAATCAATGAGTGAGGCCGAGAAAAATCCCAGAAAAATGTCACTTTTTTATTGCTCGAGGGCATGGTTGGTCATAACTACAACTAAAACGGCTACTGCCCTCCTGCGCACGCCCAAAACCGAGAACGCCTGTAAATATCCCAGATAGCCTAACCCCTAATGCTCTCTCAGCCTTCCCGCCGTCCATCCCCTCAAGGACGACAAAATAGAAGCGTCCAAGTCCGATCAACCACCGTAGTTAGCCGTCCCGTCAAGCTGCGACGGGTCGCCTTGATCGGATTCCGCCATGATGCGAACCTCGACCCCGAGTGAACGCACAACCAGCCATGCCGTCCGTGGTGATGCAAATGCTCCAGTCATAACTTCGTTTCCAGACCCTAAGACTCCCGTACCCAGGTTAAGTATGAGATACACCGACATCAACCTTTTTTCCAGGGACCACAGTCCTTGACCCAACCCACGGCAGCGCCCCAGAGGAGTAGCTCTTACAGATAACCACGCCTGGCCGAGTTGCCCTAAGACCGCTGCGTCCATCCCTGATGAATGCGCCGGCGGCCAACAACAACATACCTAGTCCATAGTGGTAGCTGCCATGGCAGCTACGACTGCGAGCGACGAGACCGCACAAAAAGCGACATCAGCTTCGCCTGAAGCGACCAGCTGGGATCCACCAAGTCCAGTCCCCTTTCCACAGACTGCTTCGGCAACCCTCGCCAAAAAGGGGGCAGAAACCAACCAACCCTCTCACCGCGGCTCAATTTGGCCCCACATGCGGGCCAGACCGACCTGAGAACGTCCCAAAGGAGAGACATCTCCGGCATGTGGACCAGGCGTTTTCTTGTGCGTCGCGTTCTTCGGATTCTGCAGACAATACTCGATTGCCCCGCTCCGTGGCGTGGCAAACTGCACGATGGCGCCTGGTCCGGCAGTCCAGGTTCCCGTTTCAGCGTTGAACTGCGGCCCTGCAACCACAGCTTCAGGCCCAGCACACGCCCGGCCCTGTCTCCCCTTTACCCGGGACACCAGCTCATCTCGTGGGCAAAGGCGGGTCTTCCTCGATCATGCAAGCGTTCTCGAGCATGTTAGTCCACTTCCCACTCGTTCCGGCATGGCTGTGCTTCAGATGCTGGCGGAAGTGGTCGGCGCGGTAGAACTTCTTGCTCGAGTTGCACTCGCGGAACTTGTGCACGTCCTGGAGATGCCGAATGCGGTCTTCCCAGTCCTGTTCGCTGACGCCGGCGCCGCCCTGGTTCTGGCCGCTCCTGGGGAACTCTTCGCCGCAGTACCCGCAAACATCGGCCTCGCCAGGCCGGGCGGTGCTGTCGTGGAACGCGCGCTCGTAGCCCGTCAGCGCAGAGCACGACCAGCTGTGGCGCCGGACGTGGAGCGAATTCTGATGCCTCTCGGCCTCGTTCTTGTTCTTGAAGCGGTTGCCGCAGAACGAGCACTCGTACTGCTTTTCCGCCTCGTGCGCTCTGCATGTCATGGAAAAAGAAAACCGGTTAGAAAGACACTCGGAAAAATATGTCAAGAAGGAAAAGAGGAAAACGAAAAAAAGGGGAGGGAGGGGGGCTGCGGAAAAAAAAAGATGTGGAATAGGGGTCAAGGTGCCTCACCTGAGCTCCTCTTCCGTCTCGAACTTCTTGGGCTTCTTCGGGCAGCACTCGCACATGTAAGGGCCTTTTAACTTGGCGGCCAAGTTGCTGTGACCCTTGGGAATCTCGGCGAGCTTCCGCGGCGAAGCGACGGTGCGAGCGACCTGTGCGGGCAACGGCTGCTCGCTTGGTGTTCGGTGGTGCGAGGACGGCGCTCCGGTGGACCGGCCCATCGAAGGGCGCGGGGAAGCTGACAGACTCGGCGCCGGGTAAGGACTGCTACAAGACATCGGATCCGTCGGAGAAAGGCCGGCTGGGGACAAGGCGTTGGGTGAACGGCGCCCGAGCGAGCCCATGCTGGTGATGCTGCTCGCGGTAAGGTTGCTGGCGTAGCTCCCACTCCGGCTCACTGAGGATACGCTTGATACCGAGTTCTGGGGTATCACGAGCAGCCTCGGTATGGGCGACCCTCTGGACATCAGACCACCGTCCCGCCTCCTCAACAGATCGTTCGCAAGAGCAGCATCATCGCTGGGCGGTGACGAGGCCCGGCGCTTCTGACCCGGCTGGTAGCATTCGCGCTCTCTCTCTCTTTCCCGATCCCGATCGCGATCTCTGTGGCTGTCCCGCTCCCTGTCCCAGTCTCTTTCTCGCCACTGGTCTTCGATCGCAAGGCTGCGCATGCGCGAGGTTTCGTCCATGGGGAAGTCAACGTCATCCTCGCGGCTGTCGTAGTACGCCGAGTGCGTCCCGTCGTCAGGAACTTGGCCGCCATATATGCGGGGCGTGCGCGGCAGCGGCGACCGATCAAAGTCGCTCGCGTCGGTACCGAGGGGCGAGCGGTAATCCATGGAACCCCGACCGTGGCGGCCGAAGGGCGCGTTGATTGGAGATGTCGCAGACATGGCGCCGGGGGACTTGGTGAAGGCCGAGTCCAGAAATGGCTGTCGGGTCCGGTGCGGAAGAGAGAGGGTCGTCAGTTGCGCGTGGTGGGGGCGCGCGCCCGGGACATCGTTGACCGAAGCGCTGAGGCCTGAGCGTCGCGCTGGGCGGTTCAGCTTATCGAGCATCGAATGGTCGATCGAGTCACCGTTGGGGCGATAGCTCTTCAAGGTGCGATGCCCAAAGGGCGACGGGAAGCCGGAAGACCTGGAAACGCAGCACACAACCTCCCGTGTCAGGTTGTTTCACATCTCGATGGGTTTCCCAGTAGCAGAGGCAACGTACCTGAAACTGTCGAAGCTGTGATATCCGTCGTCGGAAACGTCGCTCCTGAACGACAAGTCCCGGCGCTTGAAGCTGTGCCCAAACGAGTCGGTGTCGGGGCTCCCGTAATCGTCCCGGCGCATGCTCTCCTTGAATTGCAGACTGGGATCGACGGGGCCGTTGATGGGAACCAGCCGGGGCGGCGGTAGTGGCGGGGGGACGTCGCTGTGGTCCATGCCGCGTATCGCCATGGGATTCGAGGCGGCCGAGGGCGACAGGTTGTCTGAGAATGGGATGGGACGGCCCAGGGACGCGAAAGGTCTCGACAGAGGCTCGCCGCGGCCGGTTGATATGGACGGGAGCGGACTCGTGCTCATGTCTCCCCCGCCGTACCCGCGCGTGGGCGCCTGAATGGGGACGGCGGCCATGACGTCGACGGTGCCGCCAGGGCGGGTGGGCTAGTTGGTCGGTTGAGACCCGGGGAGGTGGGTTGGGCGTCGGGTGGGCGGCCGAGGAGAGAGACGCAGAGAGAGAGGGAGAGAGCTGAAGTGCAGGGCGACCGCCGCCTTGCCACCACCACCGCTTACGAGGGCGCAGCTGAACCGGGGGCCAGTCAGACTGCCGATACGAAGAGTGGCCCTACGACTGGCAGCCGTCGACAATGGCAACTCCTGACGCCTCAGCTGGTGCTCAGGTATCCAAAGTCGCCCTCGAGGCTTCTTGGCTGTCCTCACCGCTTGGGATTGGTCGGGAGTCGCAGCTCAATCCAGCGCACAAGCGTTGCACCCCGCGCATGGGCCAGGGAGACGGGAAAGCGGGCGAAGAGGGAGAGGAAGGGGGGGCGCGCTCTCCGTATGGAAGGCGGCGTGGTGTCGATAATAACCAAAAACAAAACCAAGTTAGCGCCAGAGGGACCATAAAATAACCCTGGAAAGGCAGAATGGCAGCCCGCCCGGCCCGCTACACTACGACAGAACTGGTGCCCAGGCCATTGGGACAAGCGCTGTGGGGGAAGAAATTGTGTGTGCTGGGGCCGTGGCCGTCTTGGACGGGTCACCAGTCGCCAGGGAAATGCCAGCCCAGCCAGCAGTGGTTTGGCGCGAATGGCGGGTTGCAGTGGTTCAGCCCAGCAGGTTGTGGATCCCATCGGCAATGGGCAATTGTTGTGGCCCCCATGCCCGGGCCACAGGGCCACAGGGCCACAGGGGGGGCCACACCACACAGCAACTGGAGTGGTCGCCGTTGTAACTCGATCCTGTACGAACAATCCATTCGCGGGAGGCGGATGCGGTGAAGAGGCTTCGATGCCTTCCATACCACCTCACCTTCGAAACCAGGCAGGTCGGTACCGGCGGATACACCTGGCAGCACGAGCACAGGTACCTACCTACCTAGCCTTGAATCCGGCATCCGAAGCCATCTCGGTGCAGGTGGTGTGGTCAAGGGAAGGCGGCAGTCGTGCCAGCCAGATGATGATGAGCACCATGCTCGCTGCAGCCAACTTAACGCCATTTGTGTTGCGGATTTGCCTCCGCGCAGATTCTGATGCGGACTCGGGCGGTCGTAGGGCTGGCTGCCTGTGCTCCGTCGCAGCAACAAAGCACACAACGCGGGACGGGATGTGGCGGCAAAGGGGGACGGGGCGCACCAAGAAACGGAACCCACCCACACCACTCACTGTCTTCTCTCGCATCCCCGCACCCACACGAAACCACAACAAATCCTGGAAGCTGGACCTGGAAGCTGGACCTGGAAGCTGGACCTGGAAGCTGGACCTGGAAGCTTGCAGGTTGCGATTGCGAGGAAGACATGGACTGGACCACAAGCGCGAGAGGGCGAGGAACCCGGACGGTTTCCACTTTCCAGGCGTCGCGAGAACAGAGAATGGAGAATGGAGAATGGAGAACGGAGAAGGGAGAAGGGAGAACGGCCGGGAAACTTTTGACGGCAGCATGGGGTGTCGACGGTCGGGGTTGGAAGGGTCCATGGAAGGAGCGAGCTGCAGATTCGCCGCGCGCAGTGCGATTGGCTGCCTGCACCTTCACGCACCTTGCGCATGGCATTGCATCGAAAGGGTCGCGTCACCCAAAATGGCTAAGCCTGCCCCACCCCTCCCAGCCCGCTGCCTCAGCCCTCCAAACAGGACAAGGATTCCGGGTTTCTCGCAGGTCTTCTCTGGAGTGGGTTCCAGTTTTTGATGCCGGATCCCTGTCTGCGCGACTTTGGCACCTCCTCCCTCCCTCTTCCATCCCAATTTCTCCCTCCCCTGCCTTGCCTGCCACCACCACCCCCTCGATCATGCCCGAGTTTCACAAAGACCCTCTGGCGGTTAGTTAACTCCCATGAACATTGACGTTTGACGACCGCAACCCAACCCAACCCTTTTGCTGCACCAGGCCAAGCTACCTGCCTTCCTGGTAGCCGTTAAATGCCCGCCACCGTCGACGCGTCGGGCTGATTCCCCAGGCAAACGCGTTGGGGGCTGTCTGGTGGTCCCGCTCTCGGTCTGTCCCTGTCAGGACCCCTGGTTGGGGAGTCCCAGGCGGTGGCGCACCATCCCTGTCGGGGTTTCGCCCTGCTGGGCTAAAAAGGGGGTCGCTCTGGTGGGGTCCGCAACCTCAGGCTTTGGCACGCTGGTCTGGTCCATCATTGTCGCCGAAGCCAGCCCAGCGACGGCGGACGGAGAACTTCCATTGTCATCAAAGACGACCTCCACTTTTGGTCCGGCAATAAACACGTCTGCCCCCTACCTCGGCACCACCCACCACCATCAACTCAGCTGACGATGGAAGCTTACTGTGTCTGCTGCCCGCTTACACAGGAGAATGTATTCCGGACATCTGTCCAGACACGCGTGCCTGTCAAAGTGTTCCGTATGCCGCCCCCGCCCCACGCCGGAGCGGACCTTTCCTGTTCGCGGGGACGACGAGGACCCAGAAACGTTGCCACTCTTGAAATGCAGACAACCTCGCCGGGTGCTTCGGGTTGGACAGGGGAAGAGTTGAGGCTTTGGTCGCCGTCCTGCTTGACCTGAAAGCGGCCGTAAGCACAGGCAGCACATGTACTTGTACTGCCTGCGTCCATGACCATACACGGTCGAGAGACGCGGCGCTGAAGAACGTTCTGCGCTTTCCACCCAGACGCCGTGTCCCGAACAGGTCTGCAAGTGGAGAGATCATCTGGCAGGTGGCAATCGGTACTGCGTGCGGCAAATGACAGCTCCGAGACAACAAGGCAAGGCAGGCCGACAGGAGACTGGTGGGCAGTGTTTCGTTCGCATTTCGGTCAGGAGAGGAATCCCAGCAGACCGATCCCCGTCATGTGCTAATCAACGTTAGCAGCGACATCCTCAGCAGTGGATGTGCAGACACTGCGGGTCTGGCAATTAACCGGTCTCAAAACTGCGCAGGAATTCGGCTTTCCAAAGCGGGCAAGCAGCACAAGATGCACCCTCTACATGGGAGGTTGTGTCTGCCCGCTGACCCCCTCGTCCTCACTTACCATTTTGCCCCGCGCCCGTGATCCCACGCCCGGACGGGTTGCGGGGGCAGCACTCTGAAGGAGCTTGTGTGCATAGCAAGGCGTAGTTATCCGCACTGGGCCCTGCTTGCTGACATGGTTAGCTAGATTGCTTGCGCTTCGGGTTGTGTGGTGCACTTTATCTCAGGTCGGTACGTACCCAAAGGAACATGAAGGCGTCGCGAGTACTCCGTACATGGAAGTTCTCACATGTCGCTGTCTGCGTTCCAGAAATATCGAAAAGGGGAGAAGGAGGAGACGGAAAGATACACAATGTTCTTGACATCCCATCCATCCTCGATTACCTTTCTTCGAGTTGTCATTGCCAAGAGGGAGGGTGTTCTGTCGTGCTTCAGTTCAACGTCCTCAGTATGTGCGCCGTATGCACATATGGGGAATGTGCACACCTGAAGGTACGTCAACGGTGTTTCATGGCCACAGTGTCATTATCAGTGCCGCACAATGAGCAACACAAGTCCGAGGCCTTGCCAGCATGATTTGTTGGGCGGAACAGGTTCAGCCCTACGGTAGGGGTCAGCCAAGGCCGTTTCCCTGTTGCAAAAATCCTCGACATTAGTGGCACTGGTTTGGCGACGAGACCTCGGATCCATGACCACGACTGACTTTCAGGACGACACGACTGATCGACACGTACGCTGCGTCAGCCTGCCAACGGAGTCTTTTTGCCCTTGCTCTTCGAGTCTTATCAAAGACATTGTTTTGAGCGGACACCCTCGCCGGGCTCACCCTCTGGTGCCCGACCCCTATTCTCATGACTACACTAACGGTGGTGCTTGCGGGGCCGAGCGGTGGCTCCCCGCAATCGCTCGGCGACTGTTGCGGGGTAATACGACCCCGGTTCGATCAGCGGTGAGCAAACACCACACTGGAAGTGCGCAATACGCGAGGTTAGTCCTAGGCACTTTGTAATACATTGTTTACACTACACTTGTACTCCTTTTCCTTGCGTGTCTTCTCGCCTTCTTTTCTTTGCTGATGATGCTGGGTGACATTTCGGACGTACACTACCTCAAACCCTCACACTTGGTGCCTCCCAGCACGAAAAGAAAAAATGTTCCCATGAATCGGCCAGTGATCCGTTGGGGTTTGCTGCCGGCCATAACAATCGTCCAGAGCGGGGATGACCCGACCAGCTGCAGACTGCGCCAACCGTAGCCAAGGAACAAGAAAGGATGGCATGAACAGACCAACAGTGTTCAAGATCTTATTCCCCAGCGAATTGCGTCCTGTGCGCTAGTCAGGTGAACTGCAGACCATCCGTCCCGTCTTCAACGGTATCATGATGTACATGCAGTGTGGAGTATTCCGTACAAAGTACATAATGTACACCGAACTGTGCCGCACCCATGCCTCCCGTCGGCTCGCAGCTCGAACCATCGAGCGGCACAAAGGTCGGAAGACCTGCAAAAGACCGTTGAAGCTGAACCGATCCCTGTCCGCCTTCCGTGGATGTCATCATCATGCAGCGCGGGGGGACACTGTCGCCTGGCTTGTGCGCCTCGGCTGGATGAAAGGAGAATACAATTTTCTCGTCGATGGCAAGCTCTCAGAGCTTCCTAAATGTAAATCGAAGAATAATACGTGAATTGACGTCTTGTGAAGTTAACTTTACTGTCGCCTTGGTAAGCTTGTTTCGCGCCGTCAACTCTGTTCCTCAACAGAGCAGAGTCAACCCTCACCGCGCTCTTGATGGCCGCGTGGGCTGGACCACGGAGACGCTAAAGTGTGCCTAGCGCAAGCCAGTCTCTGGAGGGCGTTAGCGCCTGTCAAGATGGATCCCCGAGCCCCATCTTGCCAGGGCCAGAGCTGCGACTACTGGAGTCAAGGTGTGGATTGGTGTGCAGTGTGTTCTAGGGATCGAGGGCAGGCTTGATACGGCGCGTGCGCCTTGGAGATTTAACCGGCCATTTGCCGTGTAGCCGTACTCGCCCCAAAACATTCACGGAAGAGGGCACACGATTAAGTTCCACAAACCCCCTTCGCCTTCCGGTTTGAACTGGGCCAAGGCAAGCGGCGGAGCTTAGGACTCAAAACCCCAGCGACGACCGATCAATCTCGAGGACCGTCTGGTGGGCTGACACCTGACTCGCGCCTGAACTGTGAGCGAACCTTACGCCGCAGCCCCGTCCCCGTCATCTTCCTCGTCTTCATCCTCAAGGTCGTCCTCATCCTCATCGTCTTCGCCTTGATCGTCATCGTCACCGTCACTCTCGTCATCGCTTGATCCTTCACCCTCACTGTCGCCCTCGCTCCCGGGGTCATAGTCCTCCTCCATTTCATCCTCCTCATCCTGCAACTGTTGCTCCGCCTCGTACTGGGCACGCTCCAGCTCGGTCATACCGTCCCCGGCATCCTCGGGGCCGGTGGCCTCCGCATCACCGGCCGCGGCTTTCTTGTTGTTTTCGGCGAGCTCTCGCTTCGCCTTTCTCTGCTCCGCCATGCTGCGATCTGCGAGACCGTGTCGGCGCACATATGTGTCATCGATTCCTTGATAATCCTCCTGGTCGATCATGCCGAATTCGATCTCCTTCTCGAGGGCGCCCGTACCATCACCCACGGGGTCCGTATCGAGCTCAACCACCATGTTGAAGGTGGTCCGGAGGACATTGGTGTAGCTGACAGCGACGATCCGGTCCAGCGGAAGAAACAGGAGCGGCTTCTTGAAAGCCCAGAGTATTCCGGTGGGCAGAAAGAACAGGAAGCCGTCCTTGCTGCCGCGGAAGGCCTTCACATGCACTGCTTTCTCGTTGGGACGGTGTGGCTGTCTTGCCACGCTGTGGAACAGCTTTGGGTCGGCAGAGATCAACTGACACGAATGGTTTCCCGCAGAACGTAGCGATGTGGACAAGGCCCAGTGGAAGAGGCTGCTGTATGTGTCGGAAACCGACTCAGCTGTTTTGGCTGAAGAACCGCCGACGCTGCCGGGCTTGGGCGCCGTAGCGGGGACTGTGAAGACGAGCGGCTCGAGCGGCTGTTGCATGCCAGCGGCGTTCGCGGCACCCTGCTTGGTCGTTGGGAGGTAGCTGTCGCGTGGCAGAAGGACGTAGTTGTACTGTGCTTGTGCTTTGTCGGGAACGGGCAAGTAAAAAGCGTGTTCTTGAAACCAAGGGCCGTCAGTCAGCGGCTGGAACAAACACTGGTGGAAAGAAAGACGTACCGATATCTTTCCATGGGTACACGACCCCCTGGACCGAGACCGATGTCCCCGATGCCCGGGCATAGAGAAAGTTCTTGGTGAAGCACAAGTCGTACTTCTTGCGCTGTGGCGCTGTGACGGAGATATCCTTGACCTCGAGGAGTACGGGGTCAACAGCAACATCGGCGCTCAGACCGGCCGTCTGGGAGCCAGCCGGCAGGATGTTGCCTTGCTGTGCTTGGCCGTTTGCCCGGGCCCCTGCTGCGGGCTGCGCGATATCAACCCTTCGCCTCTTCGATGCGGGCTCATTTTGATCATCGACCGAAGCAAGACGCTCGTACACAAAGCTCGCAATGTCGTTGAACAAGGTCGTGCGTGCTGGGGTATCTGGTTGAGCACGGCGCCGCAAGCACGCTTTGTCAGCAAGGCCACGTCGGCGCTTTTCAGGGCTCGGCGTCTCGGAGTTGGGCTTTCGCTCGGGCTGCCCCCTTTGCTCGGGCGAGTGTTTTTGGTAACTCGCGAGCGAGACGAGGGCGATGTGGAAGGACGGCGCGTACCGGCAGCTTTTTGTATGCCCGCAAGAATGTCCGGTCGTGACTGGAAGACGAGGCCCAGTGTTTGGACGTCCAGTTGTGCCGCCATGGTCGACAGCCTGAAACGAGCTGCCGCACAGCAAACAAAAATCAACCCGAGGGGTCACTTCGAAAGATGAATCGCAATTGGATCGGCAGGTTCCCAGGTTGCGTTTTCCTCGTGGGATGCGGTGCGATGATGTTGTTTCGCGTAGCGTTGTGTCGTCGTTGGTGATTTGATGTTGTTGTCGTGTTCGCTGGCGGGAACGCGTTCCATTGGCGTTTGCCGTTGTCCTGTCTGGGCGTGTTCAGGGCGGCTGGTGCATGTGGGGCGAGACAGGCAGCCTGCTAAACTCGGAAAGGCAAGGCGGGCTTGACATCGAATTAAGCTCAGTCATGTGACAGCAAACCTCCCGCGACCGACGTGCTCCCGTCCTCTTGCTCAGGGTCTTTCAGGGTCCGTTTCCACCTCGGCTCCCAGTTCCAGTTCCTACCGACTCAATTGTCAATAATGGAAACTCTGACATCTAAAAAATTCCCGATACAACCCAAACCCTCTTACGCAGCCTCATACTAGTTAGTAATGGACGTACTGTACCTTTTTCCATGGCGTTAATTTGCTTCCCCTCATGCCAACATGAACCCGGGCCAACCGAGCACATGAAGCGCCCGCGCCAATCGCTGCCGTCGTTCTTGATCACCCCGCTCACCTTCCGCGTGTACTGTCCCCCCTGCCCACGGGACCGTCTGGATATCCCCATGCTGTGTTGCCGTCGCTTCCATGTCCAGCTTGGCAACCGATGTCTCGACAACGAAACCAACCAAACGATTGAGCGTTGTTGTATGTACGGAGTACGTCTGTACATAATCTGTACATACTGTGTATTCCGTACAAAGCACCACTCGGCCGTGCATTAGCGTCGCTGAGGGCGGCCAATCAATTGAGGAGCGAGTTGCACCCCGCCTTGCTGTTGTGACGCGACGACTTGCCCCGCGCCTTCATGGGTCGTGACCTGCTTTGTCTGCCAGATATCACCAGACGGCAAGGGCTTCCACTGACTGCCGTCGGTCGTCGAACAAACCAGCTTCGGCTCCCTCGCGGAGCTGGCCGAAACCCGGGTACCATCTGTACCCCACCACGCCATCTCGTCTGCCTGCTTTCTCTGCCCAGCTGCTGCGACTGCCCATGGGTTGCCTCGTCTGCTGGCTGCCCCCAGCTCAGCCAGCTGTCTCCCATATCGCGCCATAGCAGAACCTCAACATGGAGCACATCGGATCGTCTCCATTCGAAAGGTGACGTGGCAATGGCAAAGCGGCCTGGAAATGACCCACTGCGCGGCTTGGACTTTGGGGGCCCTTACCTGCGGAATGCAAACGCTTTACCCTTCAAGTCGTGCCCATTGTATTGGATAGCATGCCCACCTGGGCTTAAGCGCCCCTTGGGATTGCACCATTCTCAAACAACCCCATGGCCACGCGCAGTCAAAATATGCACGAAGGGTCTGCCGTTCCCCGCTTACCCCTCCGCCGAAGCTCTAAGGACCAGCTATCGAGCTATCCCAACATGCCTGCTCCACCTCTTCTCCTCTGCGCCAAGCCGCGGCGGCCGCCGCGGTAGTTTACGCGCGTTTCTCTGCAGCAATGGGCAGGGATCATGAGGAAGAACCCGTCTCGAGGAACTGTAGCGTATGACACGACATGAGATGGCAGGCCCACTGGTCGCGGGAACTCTCGTGGAGCTAAAGAGCTTAAATAGATCCTTAAGGTCCTCCCTCCTCCTACCCCTCCTCCTCCTCCTCCTTTTCTTCAACATTCATACCAGTCAACTACCTCCCTTGCCCATCTATCTCTCTCGGTCAGCTCAACGACCTACTCCTGCCCTTCGCCAAACTTCTTTTCGTAGATTTCTCCGTCTTCCTTTCCAAGCCATAATGGATTTCCACGCCTCCGCCCAGGACATTCGTGTCGATGACGGCCACATCCTCAGGGCCCGCCTCACCAACACTGGCGGTGAGCAGGTGGATGCCGAGATCGATCTGAATCAGTTCATCGGCAACAACGATGGTAAGTTACCCAGCGGTACCCACTTGTTGCCTGAGAGAGAGATCCTAGCTCACCGTGTACGCAACAGGGTCCTTCGAGTGGGGAGGAGCGGACTTCTCTCACAGCGCCGAGAACATCTCCTTCGCCATCGAGGGCTCCGGCGTCCCCATTCTCCGCGCCGGCCTGAAGAATGTGGAGGGAGAGCTTGTCTATCGTGACATCAACCTGGCAGAACGCATCGGGAACAACGACGGCAGCTTTCACTTTGGTGGGTACCTTACATCGTCTTAAACGCAGACATCGGTGTTCTAACCAGTGAAAATAGAGTAAATTTGACGTCGAAATCGGATGGGCAGGAGGAGGGAAGGAGCACAAACGCGAAGTCGCCTGGTTTTAGGCTATAAAAACATCCTCCAAACCGGTTTTGCGTGGAGGATGAACAAAAGGCATCCCACAACCACATGAAACGATGTGGTTGCCTTCCTAAGCCCCCGCAAACAAAAACATGTGAATTCAACCAAATGAAGTCTCGTGCTGTCATGACTCGCTCTGAGTCGGCTACCATCGTCGCACGGAAACTAGGCTGGTGAACATCTCTTACACACACCCGTGCAACAACCTTCCGGCACATGTTGACAACCGACGGGGCTTTATCTGTCGGGTAATTTAGGGCACATTGCCAAGGGTGCAGAGTGTGCACATGTGCCCAGACATGGCAACTTGAAATGCCTGGATGATTCCATGAAGGTGTCAGGGCTGAGCTACAAGTGTTCTACTGTCTTTGTCAGAGCTGAACCCAGAAGCAAACCCAATATCTCGAAGACTGTATATACTGACGTAGGTGCAGTCATTACCCCAATTTGCAACTCATGTTAGTCTTCCAGAATATTTTTGAAAGAATTAGGCGTCAGATGACCTTGTGGTACCAACGAGAGAACAGTAAATAGGAATAATTGGTGGAAGAGAAGAAACTGTGAGGATCAAACAGGCGATATACAAAGATTGGAACTGGCAGGGGAGAATGGGAAGCTAGTCAAGCCAGAGATATTCTGGTCAGAGAAAGACGTGAAGGACATTGGCAGTCTTGCAAAACAAGAAGTGAATGTATCTACCTACCAAACCTCAAGTTCCAGTTTAGAGCAATGTAGGAGTCCACATACTAAACAGATGCCTTTTGATCGAGACACACTTTGAGTGTCTCCTTGTACACGTGGTACATACTGTGGAAATCGAAAGTCGTATCTACAATGGATACGCTCGGGTATGTACCTTGCCTAGGTACCTAGTCTCGATGAAATGTGCATACAAACAGAAAATAGCACAGGTATTCCTTGCAATCAATCAGTCGTCTAACCTAGGGAGCTGCGAATGTGATGGTGTGGGGTATAGTAGGCACAGCATACGGAGCACGGTGGTATGTGTGCACGTTCGTATCTGGGATGTCCGGATATTAACTACTACAGTACGTCTGTGCTCCCAGATGTCAAGGGCCGGTGGGTTTCGCTAACGGGGTTGGGTTAACCACAAAGAGCTGCAAGTAGGGTAAGCGCCGCCATATTGCCGGGACTGGGAGTCACGGAACAAAGCACGCCGAGTTCCCATCCATTCCTGCCGAGTCCCAGGGGGGATTGTGGAGGCCTCGAGCAGAGCTTCGCTGTCGTGCAGCCTGGGCGACCTCTCTTGCAATCGAGTTCCCGTCTCCCTAAATTTTGGTAGTAAATCGAGACGCCGTGGTGTCAAGCCTGCAAAACGAAGATCCTCCGTACATAGTATGCTGTCTGCCTCGAGAAACCTTCGGTATCGCCTTCGTGAATCCTGCCATTGCATCGGGGATTGGAGGTCGAAGTAGTAATGTCGGTATCAACACTCACTTGGCAGCTGGCGGATGAGTCTGCCCACCAATGTACCTGGGCTCATTCTCGGGCGATCGTTGTCCATATAAAAAGGGCTGCGGACGCCGTACCGGACAGCTCTACCCTGTATTATTTGGCGGCATCTCGGCATTCCCTAGTCCCCGAGGATTCGAGTCCATGTTCGCCGGATCGACGGCACGTCGCAGTCGAGGTCCGTGTCGCTTGCGGGCTTCCCGTCGACCCCTACTGGTAGGATTCGTCCTATGCAACGGTGCTTCTCCAGCCGCCTCGATAGTCCGTTGAAAAATCAACGGGGCACTCGGACGACGAGATATCAAAAAGGGCCCCCCCGCCATCTGCGTTTGTTGACAGAGTAATCAGGCATCTCCTCAAGCTTCTACTACAAAACAGTTGGGACTTGAATTTCCCAAGGTCAATCCGCACGCCACAACAATGACATTGGGGACCCTCGCCACGTTTCTAACCCTGGCTTGCAGCGCCCGCAGCTCAGCGGCGGCAGCGGCTGGAGCATACGACTATGTCATCGTCGGGGCGGGCACCTCAGGGCTGGTCATCGCGAGCCGCCTGTCAGAGGATCCCAGGGTAACGGTCGCCGTCATCGAACCGGGGACGGACCAGCGGAACAACATCAACGTCACGGCAACAGACACGTTTGGGAGTGCGTTTGGGACCCCCATCGACTGGGGCTACTCTACCGTCGAACAACCCAACGCAGGCAACCGAGCCATGGGGCTTCATGCTGGCAAGGCTTGGGGCGGAACCAGCACGATCAATGGTGAGGAAGCATCACCACCCTCAAGCCTGCTTACAGCTCGGCTGCCCACTGCACTGGACGCAACCCGTTAACCTCTACGTTAGGCATGACATACATCCGCGGCAACATTGCAGAATTTGACGCTTGGGAGCATCATGGCAACCCAGGTTGGAACTGGAATGCCATCTTCCCCTACTTCAAAAAGTCGGAGAAGTACACGATCCCCACCGACTCCCAGCTGGGGGCCGGGGCAACCTACGAGCGCCAATACCACGGATTCAACGGCCCGCTTCATGTGGGATACACTCCCGCTCTTGAAAACGGCTCGTACGCACCGATTGTCACTGACACGTGGGAAGGCTTGTCAGTCGCCCACAACCCGGACCTGAACAGCGGCAGTGTACGAGGCTTCGGCATGGGGCCTCAGACCCTGGATTCCAAGTTGAACGTGAGATGGGATGCCGCACGAGCGTACCTGCACCCGGCCGAGCACCGGCCAAATCTTCGCGTCCTCCAGGGAACCGTCAAGCAGATCACCTGGGCCAGTGACAAGGGCAAGAAGGGCGTCTTGATGGCGAACGGAGTCGAGATGCTCACCGACGACAGGAAGTCGACACTCGTGACCGCTAAAAAAGAGGTGATTGTCTCGGCCGGGGCACTGAGGACTCCCCTCGTGCTTGAGGCCTCGGGAATTGGAAATCCCAGGTGCGTGAGGCCCAGCTCTGCTGGTCACAGCCCCCCCTAATTCGCATTCTTTTGGAATTTATCTGATTCCGTGCCCAGAATCCTCAAATCTCTCGGAATCGAGACTCGCATCAATCTCCCTGGCGTGGGGGAGAATCTCGTCGAGCAGCCAAGCCACTTCCTCATGTTTTCCGGCGACCTACCCCTGGTATGGAGCGCGTATCATGCTTATGTCACGGCCACGGACCTCTTCGGATCTGATCTCGCTGAGGTTGAGGCAGCAACACTGGCCAGCATTCCCAGGTACGCAAAGGCAGCCGCAGATGCCTCGGGGTCAGGGAGTCTGGATGTTCGCGCTGTCGAGAAGTTGATGCGCATTCAGCACGACCTCATCTTCAAGCACAATACTACGGCCGCGGAGCTTCTCATGGCGATAGCCGGAGGCGGCATCCTGGCTTCCAACTACTGGACCTTGTTTCCCTTCTCCCGGGGCAGTGTGCATCTGGGGTCACTCGACAAGATCAACGAGCCGCTGGTTAACCCCCGTCTACTTCTTGCCGACTTTGACCTGACCACCCTGACAGCCGCGGGGAGGTTTGTTGAGAAGTTTTGGCTCTCGGAGCCCATGAAGACGCAGGCTGGCGTGACGGGGCCGATTGGACTGCCCGACAACGCTACCGACGAAGAATGGCACACGTATCTGCGCGACACTGGTAAGGATCTCCTAGTAACCCCCCAGCCCTTTACAAGTGAATGTAAATTACGCCCCAGCAATGGACTGACATCGCACTGTCCCAGTCACCGCCAACTCGCATCCCACAGGTACAGCCTCGATGATGTCTCGCGAGCTGGGTGGTGTCGTCGACCCACAGCTCAAAGTATACGGAACGGCAAATGTGAGGGTAGTCGATGCTTCCATCATTCCAAACCAGGTTTCGGGGCATCTGACGGCGGCTTTGTATGGCGTGGCGGAGCGGGCGGCAGATATTATCAAGAAAGCGGCCTGCTAGTTTGTAGAGAAGATGTTGTTGCTGGCTGCCACCGTTTTGCCCACATGTATCTTAAGAAGTTGATTTATTGCTGTCCCGGATCTCGTTCACACTGGATCGGCCAGGGTTGATGCCAGAGCACACATCTGCAAGCAGGATGGATAGGTATCTTGATTCAAAGTTGGGCTAATATTGTAACGCATTATCTCCCTAGGTGTTCACTTCCTCAACTCTTCCCGGCACGAAGCCCGGCTTTACTTGAGAGTGACTGTGACATTACCCCTGAAGTCGTTGCTCGAGGCACCGACAAGGAACAAAAAGTCGCCAGGCTCCACGACATACTTCATCCTCACATCCCACACGCCCAGGTCTTGCATCTTGACCTTGATGCTGACGCGCTTGCTCTCTCCTGCCTTGAGAGACACTTTTTCGAAGCCCTTCAACCGGATGTTGGGCACAACGACACTCGCAATCAGATCCTTCACGTACAGCTGGACGACCTCCTGCCCGTCCCGGTCCGAGTCGTTCTTCACGGTGACGCTAATGGTGACGGTGTCTTTCTGGCGCACCGTCTGCTTGTCCACGGCGACGTTGCTGTAGGTGAAGGTGGAGTAGCTGAGGCCGTAGCCAAACTCATACAGCGGCCTGGGGTCTCCCAAGACATACTGATGGCCAAACACCAGCGTGCCGTTCTCGTAGGCAATTCCAACATCGGGAAAGGCGTCACGGCCGGAGTTCGGGTAGTCATAGTAGACGGGAAGATCGCCAACGCTGCGGGGGAAGCTGACGGTGAGCTTTCCGCTGGGGTTGACGTCGCCAAAGAGAACGTTCGCCAAGGCGGCGCCTCCTTGCTCGGAGGGATAGAACTGTTGGACGAGCGCCGCGGCATTTTCCGAGATCCATGGCGCCGTGACGGGCTTGCCGGACGAGAAAACAACCACGGTGGGCTTGCCCGTCGCGACGATGGCTCGTACCAGAGGCTCTTGAGCGCCAACCAAATCGAGGCTGTTCACGTCGACGTGCTCGCCGGTGGTGGCGTTGAGACCTTGCCACAGCTGGTTTTGGTCCCGAGACCAGGTGCCCACCACGACAACGGCGACGTCGGCGGCCTCGGCCGCCGCGACGGCCTCAGCAAACCCCTCCTGGGAGCTCGACCAACGCTCGCAGCCCTTGGCATACGAGACCTTTCCTTTGCTGACAGCATTGATGCCGTCGAGAGGGGTGACGCCGCGGGTCGAAGAGTTGACAATGACATAATCGCCATAGTTCATGAAGCCGTGCGCCATCGGGCCGATGACGGCAATCGAGGCATCCTTGCGCAAAGGGAGAAGGTTGTTGTGGTTCTCAAGAAGCACGATGGACTCCTCGTCCAGCTTCTGGGCCAGGGCGACGTGATCGGGTGCATGGATCACCTTGTTCGCCTCCTTGGTGGGCAGGGCCGGGAAGGGGTTTTCAAAGAGGCCGAGCTCAAATTTGGCCCTCAAGACGCGCCCGACGGCCGTGTCCACAACCTTTTCCTTGAGCTTTCCCTTTGCCACCAGCGCAGGAATCTGCTCAAAGGAGTAGGAGCCACCACCCATCTCGGTATCTCCACCGGCGGGGAGAATGCTCAACACGATGCCCTCCTTGTCGATGGGGTCGGATGCACACATCTTGAAGTCTTTGCACAGACGATCCGAGGCTCCGGCATCCGTCATGGTAAAGTACTTGTAGTTCCATTCGTCTCTGAGAATGTCGGTGAGGAGATGTGCATCTGCGACTGCCGGGATTCCATCGTAGCTGTGATACGCAGTCATGATGGAGAAGACGTTCCCATCGATGATGGCACGCTCGTAGCTAGGGAGGTAGGTGGTCCGCCGCTCCCGTTCGCCGCCGTGGACGGGCCCGGTGTTCAAGCCCTGCTCGGTCACGCCAAAGGCGGCAAAATGCTTGACCATGGCGCTGACCCCCTCGGACTGAGCCCCCTTCACGTAGGCATGGCCAAACTCTCCAGCGACGAAGCCGTCCTCGCCGTACATCTCCTCGACGCGGCCGTGCCGAAGCTCGCGTGCCAGGTCTACGACCGGGGCGAACAGCTGGTTCACACCAATGGCGCGGGCCTCTTTGGCTATGGCGACACCCATCTGCTCCACCAAGGCCGGATTCCACGAGCAGGCATGCGCGATGGGCGAGTTGAAGATGGTGGCATTATCTGGGAGCCATGTTCAGCAGAGTGTCTCGAATGTCAGAAGGCGGGATGTGTGGGAAACATACGGGCAAGGAACCCGTGAAGGCCTTCGGTCTGGACAAACGCAGGAATGCCGAGGTAGGTTTCCTTCTGGATGTAATCCTGGGCGGCCTTGATGTGTTCGGCAAGCACTTCGTTGGGCACCGGAACGCCGACGTAGAAGGCGCTGCCCCTGTACTGGGTACTCCATTCGAGGCCGGTCTGGTTGAGGGCGCCAGTCGTCTCGTTCATCCAGTTGCGCACATCGCCCTGGAGCAGCTGTGACGCCTTCTCCTCGATGGTCATGCGCGAGAGTAGGTCGGCCACGCGTGCATCGACGGATGCCTTGGGGTTCTTGTAGACGGCATTCTTGAGGCTGGGGCGTCCCTTGTCGGCAGCCGAAACCGCGGCCGCAAGAAGCAGCGTAGAGGACAGAAACTTCATGGTTGTTGGCCTCGGCGCGCGGAGTGGGAGGGCGTTGTCGGGTCCAGGCGGAGGTAGGTCAAAGGGGTTTGACGGCCGGAGGGAACACAGCCATACGGTTCGTACAATGTGCCGGAGAGAGAACCGCGTCTGTGTTGCATCTTTATGTTTGTCTACCTGGTACCTAACCTATTACCCATCAAGGCACTATGCCCGCGCAGGAAGTAAACAACAGACGTCAAGAGTGCCAATGCCCTGGACAAACCTTTGGGCCGATGTCCAATGTCCCATCCGAGTTGTTGGGGACCCATCATCCAGGGCAGTCACTGCAACGGGGTGTAAGTCAGGGTGACAGTGGATGGCCCAAGTTGCCAAATCCAGAAGGTGATCGGCCCTGTTGTGCATGTCGTTGTTTTCTCTTTTCTCAGCCAAGTCCTTCCCCCAGAGTTTGAACAGCGGCGTGCCGGGCCGTGGACCCGAGGCCCTTGGGGAATTCCTTGCCTCGGTCCGAATCGTAGCTGCTGTGCTTCGCACCGCCTGGGTTTCTTTGCGCTGCTGCGCAGAACATGGCCTGACGGCTGTCATGTTCGCGCAGAGAACAACCTGGAAGATGATTGACAGGGACTCGTTGGAGCCGAAGACCTCGAAAATGAATCGAGTGATCGGACTGGAACAGTGGAACCCTTGAGGGAGGATTGGAATTTGGAGAAACCCCGCACGCCCAGCTCCACCTGAAGCTCCCAATTTCCCCAACCTTTGCTCCGCTGGACGGTGGACCCCCCAGTCCCGCCGCAACAACGCAGCCAGGTTCCGCCAATCAGTCCTCTCGGCCAGCTTTGGACCGACCGTCCGAGACCCACGCCTGACGACGAGCGGGGGCGTGGGCGGGTGCAACAGCTCCATTGAGAAGATTGTGCATCACCAGACGCAGCTCGCAGCAACTGGTGGCTCCCTGGCAGCACATCACACCAGCTCTGGCACCGGCTCTTGGGCAGTTGGATCAGGAAGAAACCCCCACAGACTGGTCCACAGACTGTGAATAGCCGGGACTGAGGTTAGTGTTGCGGGATGGATCGAATCGAAAGTCGAGATGGGGAGAGTGGGATCATGACTGGGATCAATTGGATGGCTTCAACACATGTGTGCGTACGTGCTACCTGAACTCCCTGGGCGTGGCCGCAAGCTATGGCTGGCATGAAATCCCCAAACCCCCGGCCGTGCCATTCCATTCCTGTTTGCGGATGCAACCACATCTACCATTGTCTTTGGCAACGACAAAGAGGAGGACAACAACAACAACGACGCCAACGACGACGATACCGTCCGCTTGATAGACGCTGTCATTGTTGAACACACTATCATCCCAGCCAATACCGTTGCTCGTCTTGGCAATGAGGTTCCGCGATGGTATGTTCTCCAGGGCGACAGACAGCCAACCTCCGCGCAATTTAGGGTCAATCAGGGTCTGATATCTGGGGTTCAGGACAATGGCTCGTGGCCGAGGGCGTGCGTATTGAATATGCCGAAGAGGTGTACCGCATCACCCCGAAGCCCTCGGGGAAGGGCATGAGCCTCTTGTGCCCGACACGCAAGATCATGACGAGAGGCGACACGCTGAATCTCAGCACTCTCAGTATCGTACGTTGCCTCGATGCTGCCGCGTTAACACCAAGCATCACATCCGGGCTCCTACTAACATGCCACAATCCAGGACATCGAAGCCGCTTTTGACGGTGTCATCTCGGTTGAGACCACCCACTGGCAAGGGGCAGTTCGCCGCGGGCCTGACTTTGACCTCTTCCCAGCGGGTCGGCCCGATGTCGAAGCCAGCATCACGCGGAATGAGAAGGGCACCACTCTGACCGCTGGTGGCCTCTCAGCCACTGTCAGCGGCAAGCCGCACGAGTTTGACATCTCGTTCCACCCGACGGGCGCCACCAAGCCCCTGACCACGCTGCTCAACCGGTCCGTGGGCCTGGCCTACACGCCGGCGACAAGCTCGCCGATGCAGCTGGCTGACATGCGCAAGCTCAAGCATTACATCTTCACCGAAACCACGCTCGGCGTCGGCGAGTCCATCCACGGCCTGGGCGAGAGATTTGGCGCCTTCAACAAGGTCGGCCAAAAGGTCGATCTTTGGAACGCAGACGGCGGGACCTCGTCGGACCAGGCATACAAGAACGTGCCGTTCTGGATGTCCTCGCGCGGCTACGGCGTCTTTATCGACACGCCCGAGCGTGTCGAGCTGGAGATTGGGAGCGAGCGTTGCTGCCGCGTCCAGACGAGCGTTGAGGGACAGAGATTGCGGTGGTATCTGATCTACGGGCCCTCCCCCCGCGAGATCCTGCGCAAGTACTCCATCCTCACCGGTGCGCCGGGCAGCGTGCCCAGCTGGTCCTTTGGCTTGTGGCTCAGCACCTCGTTCACCACGTCGTACGACGAGGAGACGGTCAACAGCTTCCTCTCGGGCATGCAGGCGCGGGATATCCCCGTTGAGGTCTTCCACTTTGACTGCTTCTGGCTCAAGGCGTTCCAGTGGTGCGACTTCGAGTTTGACGCGGACATGTTCCCAGACCCCAAGGGCCAAATCTTGCGGCTCAAGGCTGACGGCGTTGTCAAGAAGGTTTGCGTGTGGACCAACCCTTACCTCGGCCAGGCATCCCCCGTGTTTGCCGAGGCCGCGGCTAAAGGCTACCTGCTCAAGCGCAAAAATGGAGATGTCTTCCAGTGGGATTTGTGGCAGACGGGCATGGGCATCGTCGACTTCACCAACCCGGAAGCTTGCGCTTGGTTCGTCAGCTGTCTCGAAAGGCTGTTCGACACCGGCGTCGACTGCATCAAGACGGATTTTGGCGAGCGCATCCCGTCCGAGGACGTGCAGTGGTTCGACCCGGCGGTGGACCCCAAAAGGATGCACAACTACTACACCTTCATCTACAACAAGCTGGTCTACGAGACGCTGCAGAAGCGCTACGGCGCCAACGAGGCCGTCTTGTTTGCTCGCAGCGCTACCGCGGGCACCCAGCGGTTCCCCCTCACCTGGGGCGGAGATTGTGAATCGACCCCCGAGGCCATGGCTGAGTCGCTGCGCGGCGGTCTGTCCCTCGGCCTGTCGGGCTTTGCCTTCTGGAGTGTCGACATCGGCGGTTTCGAGGGTTACCCGCCGCCCTGGATCTACAAGCGGTGGGTTGCGTTTGGCCTGCTGTGCTCACATTCCCGTCTGCACGGTTCCAACTCGTACCGCGTGCCGTGGACGGTCGACGACGATGATAAATCCGAGGAGGGCTGCTCGACCACGCTCCGCAAATGGACTCATCTCAAGGCCCGCCTCATGCCGTACCTGTTTTCCCAGGCCCAGGCCTCTGTCCAAGGCGGCCTTCCGCTCAGTCTGAGGGCCATGTGCATCGAGTTCCCAGAAGACCCGACCGCGTGGACACTGGACCGCCAATTCATGCTCGGCGACAGCCTCCTCGTGGCCCCCGTGTTTGAGGAAGACAACACGGTTCAGTTCTACTTGCCCAAGGGCAACTGGACCAACTTTTTCACCGGTGAGGTCCAGAGCGGTCCCGGCTGGTTCACCGAGACGCACACCTTCGGCACCCTTCCGCTTTATGTTCGTCCGAACACACTGTTGGTGCTGGGCAAAGAGGGAGAGAAGCGGACGGTCTACGACTACACGCGCGATGTTGAGGTCAGGAGTTACTTTGCCGGCGAAGGCGCAAAGGCTGTCCTTGTCGAGAGCGACGGCAGCACGCAGGGCACCTTGGAGGTGAAGGGCGGCGAAGTAACGGGGAAGGAGGCTCTGAAGGGCGACTCTGTCATCACCGTTATCAGTGCGTAGACCTGGGATCGGTCGGGGTGTGGCGCGAACAGTGTTAGTTTGAAGACATCACATGCATGCCCCTCTTCATTTTTGGCGTTGTTAGTAATCATGCCTGTCAACATGCCTCCAATCTTGGCGTTGGCTAATAATTCACAAGAATTGGTTGACTGACCCTGATTCCTGAAGGATCCTGCTGGGTCCGCAAACATCAGTCTTGAAGCTGTGTACGGAATAATGCATTGTGCGTGTCTGGGAAGAAGATCCACCCCAAGAACTAGCGTTGTTCTTCCTGGCCAGAACCTTGCTTGTGTTGCGATCGTCCAAATCCTACTTCGATGGTTTCCCCAGAACGAGGCTCAGTACGGCCCGCCATCCCGATTTCACTTCCAAGGCCACAGTTGAGATCGCCAACCTCAAAGTTTATGGACAAGGGTGGATGTGTTGCAATGGGGGGGTGGTTCCTGGTGCAATTGGGGAAAGGGGGGGTGTTCCCATCCCCACACTGCCGTTCCAAGCCACAAAACAAAAGCGTTTGGTACCGAGACCGTTGCCAAGGGCGGATCCAAGCGAACCCTCAACACCGCGTGTTATTCCGATGGCAATGACTGCTGCTGCGATGCTGCATCGCACCCGATCCGGCACTTTGTTCGTCTGCCTTGACCACGGGCCGACCCGGGCCGTTGTCCGGATTGAGAAATCTGGCCGGGGGGGTCGACCTCTCCTCCTTATCCCCGCGCCGAGGAAGTGCCGCGTCCACCAAGTAGCGCCAATCCATGGCTGGACGACTCCCTGGCATCCCCACACACTTGCCCGTATCACCAACAATGCAAGAGCTCACTGGCGGGCTTTCAGAGGCGCACGAATCACATCATGACTCGATTCAGCCTGAATCCTGAGCCCCGACCATGCTTGAGACTTCCTTGCGAGCGAAGAGAATCCCAGAAGACAGGGTAAGCTGTGGGGGAATGAGGGGTGCAACCGCGGAGACTGGGGACGAGATGGGGAAAGTCCCGGGGAAGCGGTTCTGCCGTGGGGGAGGTGGTCAGTGCTTGGGGTGTGCCTGGAGACAGACGCAGTTCTCAACAGTCCAGACTTCCCAGTGCCATGCTCATATATAAGATTAGGGTGGGTAGGCATGAGCAATGTGTCAGCGACGACGACCCGCGCTGCCTTCACGTTAGGTGGTTAACAGAGCGGGCTGGGACCGTGATCAAGCACCCACAGAAACGCATCCTCCCTAGTGACCATGGGGAAAGTCTTCAACATCTTCCTTGCGGCTTTTGCCGCCACGGGGTAAGTGGTGCCCTACGACAGCCTCCTGGATACCGCGAGGCAACAGATATCTCGATGCTAACAAGTCCCTGTTTGCTTGCCGCAGGTCGTTCCTGTTCGGCTACGACTCTGGTGTCATGACCGATGTCATCGCCTCGGATAACTTCCTCGAATTCTTTAATACCGAAACGGGAAGTCCCATCATTGGAGCCATCAACAGCACGTTCTCTGGGGGAGCCGTGTTCGGCTCGTTGATGGGCGGCCTGACCATGGACAGGTTTGGACGGAGGAAGACGATCATGATTGGCGCCATGATTGCCCTCGTCGGCTCTATCCTCCAGGCTGCCGCTCAGAACCTCGCCATGATCCTCGTCGGCCGCATCATTGCTGGCTGGGCCGTCGGACTGCTGAGCATGTCGGTGCCCGTCTATCAGTCAGAGTGTGCCCATCCCAAGATCCGCGGTCTGATCGTCGGCCTGTCCCAGCAGATGATTGGCGTGGGCTTCATTGTGTGAGTTTGGCCGTTTGTTTGTCGAAGAATCTTGGAGTCCTTGGTACTTGCTGACACATGTTTCTCAGTTCCACTTGGGTGGGATATGGGTCGCACCACGCCAAAGGCTCCCTGGGCCAGTTCCAGTGGAGGTTCCCTCTCGCATTCCAAGCCGCCCCCGCCTTGCTACTCGTCTGCGGCATCATGTTCTTCCCCGAGTCTCCCCGCCACCTGATGGAGATTGACCGCGAGGAGGAGGCCATGCGAGTCCTTGAGAAGCTGCACTTTGACGGCACCAACCAGCACTGGATTCAGCAGGAGTTCCATGAGATCAAGACGACCATTGCCGCTGAAAAGGCTGTCACCGTTCCGGGATGGAGAATTATGTTCACAGTTCCACAATGGCGCACACGTCTTATGCATGGCGTGGCTGTCCAGGTCTTCACCCAGTTTACGGGTATCAACGTCATTGGGTATGTCCAACTTGGCTTTGTTTCAATCATGTTGCTAACAGCTGGAACCTTTTTTACTGACAACGCGTGGCGGCAGATACTACCAAACTCAAATGTACAACGCCCTCGGAATCGTGGGGGGGCGGGCCCTGCTTGTGGCCGGTATCTACAACTGCGTGGGGCCGCTCGCCAACTTGATCTTCATCATCTTCATTATCGACCGTGTTGGACGCCGCAAGCCCCTCTTGTGTGGCACCATCGCCATTGTTATCGCTTTGATCTGCGAGTCAGCCATCAACAGCCGCATCGATAAGGAGAACCCCCAGCATGGCCTCTCCATCGGCGGCGTGTTCTTCATCTTCTGCGTCACCGTCATCTTCTCCTGGTCCTGGGGCCCCATCTCTTGGGTGTACATGTCCGAGGTCATGCCCATGCAGATCCGAGCCCGCGGAAATGCCTTTGCCACTGGCATCGGCAACTGGCTTGTCTCTACCTTTTGGTCGCAGCTGTCCCCGATGGCGCTCAAGAAACTGGAGTGGAAATTCTACTTCCTGTTTGTCGCCTTTGACATTTTGATCACACTCCCAGTTGTGTTCTTCTTCTTCAAGGAGACCAAGCAGCTGTCCCTGGAGGAAATCGATCTCTTGTTTGGTGAGCGGTCGCTCGGCGCGCTGCCAGATGATCTCAACAAGGAGGATCTTGCGGTTCCAGAGAAGGCAGGTGAAGGTAGAACGGCGTGAGGAGCGGTCACTCAGCTAAGCGCTGTCAAAGATCTACGCTGGGCATGGTCATGTTTACACACTCTAGAGTTACGCTCATAAAATGGACAAGATTCCCTTACCGTTTTCTCCAAGAAAAGTACCCCTTCGTCAGGTGGCTCCCAGTGATGCGTCCAGTCGTGCTACGGGAGTGGGATTCTAGCATACAACCTAAATTGGTAACTAGGTGCTGACCATGCTAAGATGTCATAAGTCTCCTGCCTAGGCCTTGATCGGCGCAGCGACATATGCAAAGATCCCTCAACATATCCCATCCGCTACTAGTTGTCCCTCCCTGTCCACTGCCCAAGGTCTCCCAACAATTTCCTGTGTGCCTCTCCATTTCCGGCCCTCTGCAGCAACTCCTCCAACACATCCTCACCCAGCTGTCGACAAAAAAGCAAGATTCCGGCCCACACAAGATCCGCGTAGCTCACCTCTTTCCCTAGGAAGAACGAGCCGCCTCGTCCATCCTCCAACAACGCCGTCACCTCCTTGAGGCCTGGCTCCGCCTCATTCCAGCACTTCTCCCAGGGATTCGCCCTCTCAAACTCGCTCAACTTCATTCCAAATGCCTCCTCCCTGGTCTCCACAAAGTAGGGGATACTCGCCTCATTGAGAAGCAGACGCGGCACACGGGTAACATAAATAGGTTGAAGTGGCCTCAGGACATTTGGGATAAGGGATTGCAAGCGGGATAGGACTGGGGAGTCCAGATACACGGGAGGCGAGGGGTAAGAAGACTCGAGGTAGGAGGCGATGTGACGGCTGTCCATAAGATATTCGCCTGTCGGGGAGAGAATGGTAGGGATTGTATAATCGCCGTCCGGGCTGGGGGGTAGGCTACCGGCAGAGTAGGGTCAGCCCGCTCCCACCTGGGGACGAGGTTCTGCCACCTCAAAGGGAACGGGACATACTGGGGAGATAAACGGGGTTCAATGTCGGGGTATTCAATCTAGAATTATGATTAGATTCCAAAGTACGATACGTAGACACGTGTAGCTGCCAGGTTGATCTGATTGAGTGTTGGGTATTGCGCTGTCACTCACCCATTCAGTCCGATAATCCAGTCCCTTGTAGTTTAAGAGGAGCCGAGCTGAAACCCGTTGTGTTAGACCGGGCTTCAGCTTGACCGGCATGTCTTGCTTGGGTGGATTGACTTACTCTTCCAGGCATTGTACGACCAACAGCGGCGTGGTGTGTTGCTGGGGATGTCAAACAAGACGATCTGCTCGGACATGGCGTTGACAGAGCTGATGTGGATTTGGAAGTTTTCTCTGCCGTAAAGTAGATGCTGATAGAGTGACGATCAGCATCGGGAGGGGTAGCTATATATAGGTATCCTCGCCGGATCAGTTTGCTGTTGCATGGTTGGCTGCCTCAAGCAGGCTTGCAAGAACGGAGTAAGGTAAGCCCGGGTAAGCCGGGAGGGGGTGCAACCTGACAAATGCCACCCTATCCCTCAAGCTTGAAAATAGGAATTCAGCGAACCAGTGTTGATCTCTGATGAATGGCTCTCTACGCGCCCTACTCACCTCCCCGAATTATCCCTGACCCGGGTTCCATGTCTTGTTATAGGAAAGATCTCAAAGCCACTAGTTTCTTGAGTCTGTAAAGAAAATAGAAACCCAATGAGGCCTCATTTGCGAATAATGAAGGTCCCGACATTTCTACCAAGGCATGATTCCATAACCCTAGGAGAAGGACGTGGGGGGCGAAAAGAGGAGAAAGGGGGGTCAACGCTCTTCATCAACTAAACAGAACTCCCTGTTGCGGATTCTGCGTCCTCGGGGTCTGTTGTAAGGTACCTTAACCACCAGAGGCGACTTCCGGAGATGTTGGGGTGGCCGAAACCCCTCAGAATGGCGAGCATCATGGCACTGAACATCATATGGAAGGTTATTAGTACAGATAATTCGTGGTGGAATACACAAGGTTTTTCTCTATTCTCTCCTTAAATAGAAAGTTGATATAATATCTTACCCATTTGATCGGAGGAGGAAAGACGTGAATATTTTAGGCCGGGCTGTCAAACTTGTGCTTTGATGGCCATGCTGCCTGGCCCCTGACCCTCTCACCCCTCGATGAGGAGTCCGCCTAGATTCTGCCGTGGACCCACCCCAACCTAGGTAGGCAGGAGCTCTCACCTGGCCTACACGTGCTCGGTCGAGGCGTCGTCTCGAATCACGCTCGTTTCTCTGTGCCATCAAAGCCGTTTAAGTCGCTCATGCCGACTTCAAAAAGCTCCCAACTTACTCGGAACTAACTTAAGTAATCACAGAGAGCGCAAGGTACTTTCCCCACTAATCTCTGCCCCTGGATTATCTCAACAGGGGAGGCACCCCATGCTTTCAATGTCGGCAATTTTTGGCTCTCTTTTGCTCCGACACCAGCGGTCGGTATCTAGAGGAGGGCAGTTGGGTTTTATTAACGTCACATCCGTGGCGCTAGATCTCTCTACAATCGACTCCTCGCTCCATTCAGGCATCAGATAATAGTTTGGGAGTATTCTGAAGCCTTATACTTCCATCCAAAGCACCCAATCGAGTAAAGCACCTACCTAATTATATGTATGGTAAGCCGACCAAAACCATTGATATTTCCCATCGCAACATTTCTCGCGGCGCCGCTGGGGAAAAGACAACTGCCTTCCAACCAAGATCTAGGACGGATTGCCAAGGAAGCCGAGGATAAACGTTCCTTGTTGATCACTGTGTCCCCGAGCTACCGTGCTGTGCCGAGGTTGTTATCTAAGAGCCAACTAGACATTGAACCTGATCTATAGGTACGTTCACTTTCTCTCACAAGAGCTGTTCAAGACCAGCGGAATAAGCGGTATGGCACAAAATGCTTTCTCAAGCGTTATCCCAACCCCATGCATCCAGCGCATTAGCTCTAACCGCCCGCGTCGTCTCCAACTGCCCAACCACAGTACTTCATAATCGCATTACTCTTGTCTGTGTCAACACACGCATCGACATGGATTCTCCCAGCTACCACCCTTGCAATCCGAACCCAAAACCATCCCTCGCACCCAAGCGTTCATCTCTATCCCCGTCGACGAGCAAGTCACCCCACTCTTCGGCTCAAGCAGAAGCCCCAAGTCTGAAACAGTTGCACGTACAGCAGGGAACTTGGCAGTATGCACTCCGAACGCAGACGCGGTCCTCGTCAACTTCCCTATCCATGCAAACCTGTAGCGCGTTTTCACCCGTCCTCTATCCACTTTGTGAGCAAGAATTTCGCCAATCAAGCCCCAATGCCCCAGGAAAAGAATGAAAGTAACACGACGGCAGGGGTATCGATTTGTCATAAACAGCAGTATACGGAAGGCGAAGTTGAACCCTGACCCCGTCGTCCGTTCCTCTTGCCCGGAAGAAACTCACCGTGACGCATTACCCCAGATTATGGAGAGAAGACTGCACACATCCTTGGAAGGTGGATTGGCCCGCCGTTATCCGGTCATCGGTCAGCGTTGAGCTGAACGGGGTCTTCCGAGGTTCTGGCCGGGTTCTTGTCTCGTAAAAGATCCACCGCGGCTCCAGTGCTCGGTGAGCAAGTGGCGAGAGTCCACATTCCCCGGCGAGACTCAGCAAGATCAACTGTCATGTACCCCAGACGGGACCACGTCCACGGCTCCACGGCAGTGGCACGGCTCCACGAGTTCAGGGTGCTCGATTCATGTCGGCCTCTTGGCCTGCTGGAAATGTCCGATTTCGCCGATCGCGGACAGCCGCGGCGAAAAACTGTTTGTGGCTCCTTCCCAGCAGCATTAGACGAACCAGTTCCCTTTAAAAATGTCAACCTCCCTAACCCAAGCTTCCCCAGATTTCTCCTGCATCCGGCGTCCTCGACTATCTTTTAGTCTCTTTTAAGTGAAAGCTTGGCTTCTTAGCGCCTCCACGGCATCAGACGCGGACAAGACCAACCAGTTCCGCCGGGATTAGGTCTTTTGGGACTTGAATCTCCAAAAAACTCAAATCCTCACGCCCCCATTCCAGGGTTCCGCGCGCTGCCCATCTCGATGGTGTCAGACGCCCCAGCTGCCGGAGTCGGCCCCGACGCCTTCTCGGAGAAGAAGAGAGACGAGGCCCAGAACAACATCGAAACCGGCAGCACAAACATCGAACCGGCCCCGATTTACGCCGTCGAAGACGAGGAGAAAGATGGCTCTGAGGAGATCAACTACCATACCCTCACCTGGTGGTATGTCCGTTCAAACTAGTTGTCGGCTCAGCCGGCATGACAGCACGACCCTTGAAGCTAACCCGACTTTCCTCCACAGGCAAGCCGGAGTGGTCTTGATCGCTGAGACCGTGTCCCTGGGTATTCTCTCGCTTCCTGCCGTCGTGGCAAACCTCGGGCTAGCCCCTGGAATCTCCGTCATAGTCTTCATGGGCCTCTTGGCGACGTACTCGGGTCTTGTCATGGGCGAGTTCCGGAAACAGTACCCCTGGGTCGAGAGCTTCGGCGACGCCGGCGAGGTCATCGGCAGGTCGATCGGCATGGGCAAGCTCTTTCAGGAGGTCTTTGGCTGGGCGCAGACCATTTTCCAGATCTTCGTCATGGGCAGCCATCTCCTGACCTTCACCATCTGCCTCAACACCCTGACAAACAGCGCCGCGTGCACCATCATCTGGGGCGTCGTCGGCTTGGTCATCTTCTGGGTGCTGAACACCCCTAGGACCCTGAGAGCGGCGGGCTACTACTCTTTTGCCTCGTTCGCTTCCATCTTCACGGCCGTCATGGTCACCATGATCGACGTCGGCATCGAAAAGCCCATTGGTACCACCAGCATCGAGGTATCGCGCACCATCGGCTTCACATCGGCCTTCCTGTCCGTCACCAACATCGCTGTCGCCTTCAGCGGCCACTCGTGCTTCTTCAGCGTCATGTCCGAGTTCAAGCAGCCCAACGACTGGCCCAAGGCCTTGATGCTACTGCAGGTCTGTGACACGGTGCTCTACATCGTCGTCTCGGTCGTTATCTACGTCTACGTCGGTCCTGACGTCCCTTCGCCCGCGCTCTCGGCCGCTGGTTCTCCGGTTGTCAGGAAGGTCATCTGGGGCATCGCAATCCCGACCATTGTCATCGCGGGCGTCATCTACGGCCACGTCGCGGCCAAGTACATCTTTGTGCGCGTCTTCGCCGGCACCAAGCATCTCGCTAAGCGCACCACTTTGGGTGTCATCGGCTGGCTAGGCATCACGGCGGCCATCTGGGTCATTGCCTGGATCATTGCCCAGTCCATCCCCGTCTTCAGCAACCTGCTCGGCCTGGTGTGCGCCCTGTTTGCCAGCTGGTTCTCGTACGGCATCCCCGGGTTGCTCTGGCTGTGGATGTACTATGGCGAGTGGTTCACGAGCCCCAAGAGGATCATGCAGTTTTCGCTCAACGCTCTCTTGATGCTGGTGGGCTTACTTCTCTGCGCCCTGGGTCTGTGGTGCTCGGGAGAGGCGATTGCGCAGGATTCAGGGACAACTCCGTGGTCCTGCAAGAGCAACGCTGCTTGATTGGATGCCGATGCTGAGTTTTTTTCTGTTTTTAACGTTAAATGAGAATCTTTAATTATGTTCCTCCAAAATTTCCATCGAACAGAGGTATGGCGATGATACTCTTGCAATTGAGCCCAGCCCAGCCATGATTTCTGTGCTTCCACAACAGAATTCAAGGCATTGATGGCCCCTCTCCCAAGAGACGTAAAATACCGTCAGTACTGGGCATTCTCGACTCCAGAGAGGCTCATGCGTCTTTGACACAATTCTTACTTCTCGCCGCCACTGCTTGTCTGGCGTCCGTTCACGCCGCTTTCCCAACCGTTACAAAGTAATAATTAGTGTCTGTCACTTTCATGTGGAGCAGCGGAATGGACGATCTCCGAGGTCTCGAATTTTTTGGACCACCGGTATCTTCGTGAGGTCCAAAACTCTGATATCGACGTCACGCAGCCATTAATGCCACTACACACCCCCGATCAACCCCAGAAAAACACCCAACTTTGCCACACCAACATCATGAACCACTTTGTTAGGTGGCGTACGAAGTACAACCCTCGTATCATACGTCAGGGTCGTCCAGCTGGATGTAAACACCGCCCTGGCCTTCTTCATAATTAATTACACCCACTCATTCTCCACAGGGTCCGGCGAAACTCGAACAGGATCAAGGTTGCCGTTTCGCAAGCCTTTGCTGCCAGCTCTGAGGAAGAATTCGTAATTACCTCGCGAGCTCCCGGAGCGTTGTGTATCATGTTTCAATTTTAAGCTTACCGTGTTGGATCCCAACTTGGAACCCTCGCGCTCCCAAGCTTGAAGTTGCAGGTGACACCGCAGTTTCTCGACCGAGGCACTTTGGAGTCGGGGTCTTCGACAGACAGGCACAGCATCCAATGTTTATCCGGTTTACAGCGCATCAGACCATGCGTCAGACTCGTCGCGTCCATTGCTGGATGCGGCGCCTGAGGCGCCGTCGAACTCGTTAATGGAGCCGCTGCCGAAGTCTTTCGAGTTGTGGCGCTGTCAGGTGAGTTTGTTAAGGGTGTGGCGCCAGTTGAATTGCATGTGGGGGTGAGCTGGGCCGGGTCTGGGCAACGAAGACTCGGGGCCAGCAAGGGGCACCTTGGCACTGGCAGGGGTGAATTCTCCAAGCGGTGCGCGTTGGCAGGCGCCTTGGATGCACAACAAGGAGGCGTTTTTAAAACATGCCAATTCGTTCCCTGCCGTTGAGGAACTTTGGAAGACGGCCGAACCCACGTCTCCTCGGCAGCAAATGACGTTCCCGACAATGCCGCGAACCCCTGGCCCTGGATTAAATAAATGGGGCCTTGTCTTGGCAAGCGTCGCTGTTGGGGGCCTCAGGGGCAAAAACAACCGGGGTGGAATTCACCATGTTCGAAGTCGAGCTGGGCATGGGAGAAGCCGCAAGCCAAGTGCAAATGGGGTGACATCAGGCACCGGCTGCTTCCTGAATGGCGTTATCAATATCTGCCCTACGGATACAACACAGCTACCTAGCTAATATGATCCAGGTTAGGCAACAACTTAGACCAGAGCCCGAAGGACGCGAGGCCCGGATCAGGCATGGTGCGTGGGGGTGGCTGTTTGAATTTTGCGCCCCGGAAATGCTTCTTTCTGAGGCCCTCGGTCAATCTCGCACAATTGTCTCCCTAAACCGCCCTGGTGTCTCATGAAAAGAGGTCCTCGTCAGCTCGACCGTCTTGGAGATGCGCCCGGCGGCCGGGCTGTGACCGACAGGACTTGGCGCCCGCTCGTCAAGCTCGATGGTGTTGCTGCTGCCCTTGTCCGACGCCCGGAGTATGTGGTGCTCGTCGCTTCTCCTGCGCGGCGGCGATGCCGAGATGGATACGTTGAGCTCAGTCTTGTGTGGCCCGCTCCAGAAGCGTGGGTTGGAGCGGGTCTGGGCAGAGAGGGCGGACCGGTGGTCCATGGGAAACGAGCCGGCGCCGCTGTTGGGGTTGTTGCTCGCGTAGGGGTTGTTGGTGCTGCCCTTGAGGCTGCCAAAGAGGCGCGGGAAGAGGCGGCCGAGGGCCTGCTTGAGAATGGGGAGGCAGGCACTAATAATGCCCAGGTTGGCTTCGAGGAGCGTCCACATGCCACGCTCAATGAAGTTGTACGTCTGGTCCTGTCGGTTCTTGAGCGAGTTCTGCACCGACGTGGTGCGCAGGATGGAGCAGATGGTGATGCTGGAAGGAAGTGTTAGCCGCCGCCTGGCTAAGCTCACACCGCTGACATTGACGAGAGAAGTCGAGGGCACTCACAAACCACCCAGGGTAAAGACTCCGCAGAGCATGACACGGTCGCGGAGGCTCAACTGAAGCTTCATGATGGGCCCGATCGGCAAGGCCAGGACCATGACGTCGGTCACAATGTTCAGCACGGCGTAGGCCACCCAGAAGATGTCCGAGTTGATGCAGGTCGCGCCCGAGTTCTTGATCCAGGCTCCCTGGATGGGCACGCACTGCCAGATGGTGGCGGCGATGCCACCGATGCCGTAGCCCACCACGACGAACAGGACGGCGAAGGCTGCGAGGCGGAACTTCTTGGACACAAAGATACGCAGGTACAAGAGGATGACGGAAACCTTGTTGAGGCACACCGTCACCTTGTAGGGGGTCTGGGCAATAAAAAACCACTTGAGTGATGCCTCCAGTTCGTCCGGGGAGAGATCGGCCTTATGCATGCCGTAACCGTGGACCACGGCGGTCTGGATGGCGACAGACAGCACGATGGAGAAGGCCTAGAACAATGATCGTCAGCAACCGAACCACGCTGCCGGGTCATGACTGCCGATCATCCCAGTGCCAGAGCTAACGTTACATGTAGGCTCACTCACCAGAGAGACCACGATGGCCAAGTCGTCCCACCCAAGGTTGCTTCTCACGAATCGCACCACACATCTCGCAGTGACGAAGAGGCCGGCAGCCAGAATCATGACCAGTGAGGTAATGTAGAGCTTCCATCCTTGGTCGTCGGCCCCATTGTTGGGGAAGCCGATTCCATGATCGCGCATTGCTGTCGAATTGGCAGGGCGGCCAAGCGGGGCGAACAAATCTTGATCACCGCATCTTGGGGAACATGATGAACTCGAGAGCTTGAGGGTTGGGTCGGGACGTCGACATGAATGACGAAGGCATGCTGCTGGGAGACGTGAATGGCGTGCGCGCCCACCACACCACCACGAGATTCAAGCCCTGTCATTTTGCTTTTCTGGATTTCGTTATCGTCGCCGGCAGGCTGGTTCGCGGGCCAGCGGTGCAGACGTCATTTCGCCAATGCATGCGGGCGGCTTGAGCGAGACGCATCGTCGAGGTTGGTGGACCATCGGTTGTCAGAACTGGAAAGGCTTCGCCGGGGAAAAAAGCCTCGCGTCCGCGGCATGGGCGACGACAGGGGGTGGGATGGGGGGCATCCAGGGGTTTGTTCTACATGGTCCCCCACCTTGTGCTTCCTTCATAAGCGATGCCGAAAATTCAGCCTGCCATTCTCTGGGTCTCTGGGTCCTCAGCTCTGGAACTGGAACTGGAACACTGGAACAGACCAGACGACAATCATGCGGTCCAGCCACACCTTCGCTTTTGCCCTCGTCGCGGCGGGTCTGGCTGCGGCAGGCCCTTCTCCGTCGACCGGGTGCCTTGACTGCAGAACGAGGCAGTTCCTCACCGTGAACACAACCAATGGCCCAATCACCGGCCACATTGCCCCTGAAACGTCATCGAGATGTGTGATTGAGTACCTGGGCATCCCCTTTGCGAAACCCCCTGTGGGTCCTCTGCGCTTCGCTGCGCCCCAGCCCATCGACGTGCAGAGCCCTTACACAGCCGCCAACTTTGGCTTCGACTGTCCGCTGTCGCCGTCCAAGGCGGTCAACTACCCGGACTTCACCCCGCAGGCGCCGCGCATCATCAACTATTTCGCCTCGGGTGCGGGCACGACGCAGAGTGAAGACTGTCTGACGCTCAACATCTGGTCCAAGGCGACGCCCAAGGCTAGCGCCGCCAAAAAGCCCGTCGTCGTCTTCTTCTATGGCGGCCGTAAGTCGCCCTCAGTGTGGCAACCCCCAGCCAAAATCAATGCAGTGTTCAAATCCAGTCCGCCCAGTCAGCTAACCGCTGCCCGCAGGCTTCAGCATCGGCAACACCAACAGCCCCTTTTACAATGGGCAGCACTTTGCCGACGCCCAAGACGTGGTCGTCGTGACAGTCAACTACCGCACCAACATTTTCGGCTTCCCCGGCGCCCCCGGTGAGACGCAGAACTTGGGGCTGCGCGACCAGCGTGCTGCCGTCGAATGGGTGCGTGACAACATCGCCCAGTTTGGAGGCGACGCCAGCCGCATCGTGCTCTCCGGCCAGTCTTCGGGCGGTGTCGCAGCCGACTACTGGGCTTACGCCTATGAGTCGGACCCCATCGCCGCCGGCCTGATCCTCGTGTCGGGCACCGCCTTTAGCTTCCCGCTCAACGCTCCCGGCGTGCTGGACCGCAACTGGAACACGGTCGTTGCCGCCGTGGGCTGCAACACCACGCCGGCAGACAACGCCGCCACCATGGAGTGCATGCGCGGCGTCAGCTGGACCGCCATCAAGGCTGCCGCCGCCACCATCAAGCCAACCGCTAGCACCAGCGTGCTCCGCTCCGTCCCGGCTTTCTACCCTCAGGTCGACAATGTCATCGTCTTTCCAGACTATACCGAGCGCACGTCGGCCGGCCACTTTGCGCCGCTGCCCATCCTGGCGGGCAACAACGACAACGAGGCTGGTTACTACCGCATTCCGGCCTACGGCAATGGCGTCGTGCCCACTGATGCCCAGGTCGCCGCCTTCCACCTTGAGTCCTTCACCTGCCCCGTCGCGTACCAAGCCGCTGCCCGCCGCGCACATGCTGTCCCGGCCTGGGTGTACCGCTACTTTGCCGACTGGGAGAACACGCGCCTGTACCCCGGATCGGGCGCGTACCACGGTGTCGACCTGCACATGGTGTTTGGGGGTTCCGAGGCCGTCAGCGGCCTGGTGCCGTCGGCAGAACAGCAGAAGCTGGTCGACGTGGTGCAGCGTGCGTGGCACGCCTTTGCGGCGGACCCACGCGCCGGACTGGAGCGAGAGCTGGGCTGGCCGCGGTGGGCGCCTGGGAAGAAGACTGTGGTGGAGCTGGGCCTCGACAACTCGGCCAAGCCCCAGCTCGTCGATCCGGCCAAGTATGATGCGCCGTGTGCCGGTGTCACTTTGGGGGCACTCGGGGTGCCTGCTGTCTAGGGTCGAGGATTGTAGGTACCCGGTCCCGTCTGGTGGCAACGACGGGCGCTCCAGCGCGTTGTGTTGAGACACGCCGGTGTCCTGTCGCTGCCTTTAACTTCGGAACCCACCAGCTACCTGGATGAGATAGAATCTCTAATTTAATTCGTAATGCATTTCACAGACGCAGGATCCAGCGTGGAGGGGATAAGCGTGGCCTTGTCGGCGGTGGATGCCAAGTCTATGCAACGCAACCTGCTCGGTTTGGACTTTGTTTGAAGATGTGTTGAAGGCGGTGCACGTGGGTGATTACTCGCAGCGTTCAGGATCCATTCAGTCGATCTCCAGCAATCGCTCCACATCTCCGGTCCGTTGCTGAAGGCCTCCCCCACAACCGGCCTCACCGGTTCAGCCTCAGCATGAGGTTGAGCAGCAGCCTGTGTGAACCAGAGATGAGAAGCAACCAAGGCTGCCTCACACCCACCCGAGCACGAGGGGCACTGTTTGATGTCTAATTAATAACCACCGGTCAGTCATTAGACAGCATTTAACCAGAAGTCAAGTCGGTGAGGCTACCTTACTGCGATGCCAGGGCATATCCCACAAGTCAAGCAGCCCTCGGCATTGCCTACCCGAATTAGGTAATAACAATGAGCAGTACAGACGACAATCGGCAGAGCAGAAAGCAATGCCAACAACCGGGCGCCGGAGTAGTGGGCCGTCTGGACGTCCTCGGAAATCCGAGCTGAGATAACCACGAGGCTCGAAACAATAACGAGGATGAGAACGGCCCCGTCTCTGACCTCGCATATTTTGGTTCCATTCTAAGAGCTACACCCCGCCGGCCTCTCCACCCCATTGATCCCAGTTTCAGACTTGGGGGAAGAGGTGGGGATGGACTCATCAGCGTCAGGCCTCTCTGAGAGCCATAATAATTATCACTGAGACTCCGGCGACGAACAGATTGAGACATGCTTGAAGCAATCCAACTTCAAGATAGTTTGAACGTACAATCCTCTCTTTCAACGCCCGTACCTCGAGTATTACAGGTAGCGGCAATGGCCACCCAGAAGCCCCGTGCAGAGTTTTGCCAAGCATCACTCCAGTCGTTTGCGCAACATGGGCGACAAGTCGCCGTCCCCGCAGCGTTGGATCGTCCACAAAGAAGAAGACAAGAAGGACAACGAGGCGCTCGACGAGATTATGTTGCTTGACAGGCTCGAGGATGTTAAGGCTCATTCCCTTTTTGAGTACGACGCATCGCAGTCGGGCCGGAGGTGCGATGATAATTAATCTACACGACATCAAGCACAAGGACTTGGATGTGTGCTTTGTAGAAACCAGCGACAGCGGTGAGTTCACAGGTGTTTCTTTCCATTCTCTACAGAACCATGATATGCACCCGACATCAGCCCACTGCTGTCCTCCCTCAAGCCAAACAGTCCCTAACGATTGCCTTGGAGCCATTCCCGCTCATCCCGCTCTCTACCAAGTGCACGGGACCTCCTTCCATCTTTGTATAGAATAAACCGGCTCATGCCATGGAAGGGGGGTGCTAGCCCACTGCCGCAAGCAACGCTTAGGCTGGTTGTCGTAGTAAAAGTGCGCCCTCTGGTTGCCCCAGTCGAAACAAATGGAATTCAGATACGGCACATCAGGAGGGTCCCGGCAGCCTTCGTTGGCGTTGATGGGGAAGTGGCCGAGAATCGAATGCCACATAGCCGAGTCAGAGTTGCAATCCAAACTGCACTCGGTCAGAACGGTCACATCGTCTCCCGCAACGCTAATAATGAGCCCGACGAGGGGCAGCATTGTAGTGCTGAGACGCATGCTGGCGTCGTATTCTCTAAGTTGGTTGGTTAGTGGCCAAATTCAAGCAATCTGGTTTCTGGTACAGACCAGGAAGACCTGTATGTTGCTTACTGTCTTGTAATGGACTTGGAGAGAAAAAGCAAGCTGGAGGGAGCAGGCCAGTATAGATGAAACGGTACTCTCGGAGGCTGAATAAACTTCCCGGGCTCTGCAGCTGTTGTCCAAGCACTCAGGCTGCGCGTTGTGCTAAGACCAAAAGATAGGGGTAGATGGGGTGTTTAAGGAAACCAACAGTCTCCTGGGCTCCCCCACATGGGCTCTGATGTGGCCTGACTTGCAAATCCGAACTAGCACCTCAACTGACACCATGTGAACAGCCAAATCCATTTGACTTAGTGTGCAGACTGAGAGAAAGGGCCTCATGCATCCCGAAAATAGAAAATAGATAGCAGGTTCCTCCTATCACAGCACCAAACCTCCTCAGGTGCGTCTCGTGACATCTCCATTGGGCTGAAACAGCTCAGTCTCCCAAGTTGGCTAAAAATGCCTGGGTGCTGTGACGCGGGGAACTTGCAGGGAGAGGCTTAAACTCAAGGGGGGCATGTTGACCGCTCAAGGTGGGAAATGTCAGATAAGCCTAGGTGTTGTGATGCAGGGAATTTTGTAGGGAGAGGCCTGAGCGCGAGGACAGCATGTTGACTGCTCGAAGTGGGAAGTGCCAGGATAGCGTCGTTGCTGTTAAAGGAAAAACACACGGAGCCTGTATACCATTGTCACGGTACAAATCTAACGATCTTGGCAAGCATTGGGGACAGGTCTTAGGACTGAGGGTACTCTGGGGATGATACTGAGGTACCGAGCAAAGGGTGTTCTTGAGAGGAGCACACACAGTGAAGGAGCACAGTTAGAGCAAGGTTAGGGCGCAGAACAGCCACATCGAACTTTGTCTCTCTCCTCCATCCTGGGCTACCTCTTATCTCCCACCCAATGTTCCTTCCCTCCTTTAGTCCGGCACCGTGGCCCCAAACATTGCGGGTGTTGCACGCCACTGAGGGGGTGGCGCCTTGGCTGCGCGGGCGTTGCGCGGGGGGTACAGAAGCCGGATGCAATTCCTCTGGTACGGCCGGGTCGGGCCTCACCGAAGGGAGGCATCAGACCTGTGCAGCGCCAGGGCTCGACGGGGTTTGTTATTATTGATTGCTAGCGTCGCTTGCATGCCAGAGTGACCGTTCCTGCACACGCGCATTAGTCTGTGTTGCGTATGCAAGAGAAAGAGAGAGGAACTGCTGATGTCTACCGTTAGATCTAGGCACTAGGACGGCCTAGGACGCCGAGTTTCCCTCACAGATTGGCTCCTGCTCGCACTTGGTCACTGGGTTTTAACGTTTTAGGCATACATACACTAGTTTCATGCTCGGAACTTTCGATCTTATCACGGTCATTCCCCGCAAGCATTGACGGGGTGTGTTGTGTGTTCGCTTTGCGATGACTCCCCTCACTCGGGCACCTGTCTTTACCAATTAGTCTAAACTCAAACGGACCCCATCAAAGAGTAACATGGATCCAGACCTTCTTCCCATCAGCTTCAGCTCCGATTCTTAGCACACCTACCTTGCGCCAAACCTTCTCCAACTTACTCCCACGCTGCCGCAGCCACTGATACGCATTCAGGACCCAGAATCTCATCAGCTCTTGTAAGTACTGCGCAGAACATGGCCCAAGCGTGCTGGAACCAGAGACTCAACCCTCCTTGCTACTAGGAGCAAATATGCGTCTCGACATCGCTACCGCCGTTGCAACACTTGCCGCTACATGCGCCGCCGATGCTTTGATGGTCTATACGCATTGTGGGTATTGGGGTTGTGACTCCAAAATTGGCGTATGGTATACGGGCTATGGTGGTTTTGGTATCGACTCAAGTGATGGCTGCAGGCCTCAGGGAGGCATGGTGGAATTTTGCATCGACTGTAAGTTATAACCCCAGGTTATTTCCTACCTCCCTCGGTAGCAGTGCTGCGTAGTTACTTTGTATAACTAACATTGTTTGTAGGGGCTAATAACCGAGGCCACTTCCGCTTTAGCTACGAGTCACCCAAGCGTTGCTTTGACAAGAAGGGACGGGTTGGTGCCCGTCACTGGGATAATGAATATGAAGCCTATCTCGACTACTTTGAGGAGGTCGGCTGCTCATGGTAGCAAGTACCCACTGAGCCCGAGGCGACTGAGTCGGCCATCACGGTTGGGCGGTGACACGGGGGAACAAATGAGACAGTTTGTGGCAGAGCTTGACTGGATTGCAGAGTGTTATGACGAGGATGTTTGGAGAAGTGCCGATTTGAAGGAGGGAATTAGCCGAATGGCTCAGGGTATCTGAACAGGCGAGACAAATATCACTCGGTTGTTATGCATGTTAACCGCTCCTCTCAGGAAGAGGTTACTTGGCTACGCTGCGCTCAGTAAGCGGCTGGAGATAGAGGGCCAGCCGATGCTGGGAATGTTGTCTCACTACTGCTACTTGATTAGCCCGCACGGGGCTACTGCTGCCCATTGGCATGCTGGCATCCTGAAAGAGCTCGGTCAGCTGAAAAACGACGTGTTCGTGGATAAGCGCGCGTCGGACCTCATCGGTCTTCACGTCGGCTGGTTTGAAAGGGGAGACGAAGAAAGCCTTCCACGAGGTTCGCGGTAGCGTGCTGGTCATCAACCAGTTTTACATCATCTTCCCGGAGAGCATACACAGCACAGGAAAAACTGACATATTGCGGGCGGCCGTCATCGACACCATCGTGGCCAACATTGACCCAAACGGCCAAAGCAAGCCCGTGTCCGGGGCGCCGGTTTCCCCTACGCCAGTCCTTCCAATTCCGACCGTACAAGGACGTTGAGTTGGCGCAGAGCTCAAGGTGCGCAAGCACAGCCTTGTCGCTTCAGGCGCGGCTGTCCGCGTGGCCAACAAGATGACACTGGATCTCCCTCGCTCGTCACCGCCCCAGCTTTGGCAACGGCGGCGACGTCGAGAACCTCCTGCACGCCGCATGCGACACTCGCTGCGCCAAGGTGGCTGTGGATGCTAAGGTCGACATGACTCTGATTTTCCAAGACTTTGATGCAGACTGGCAGCGCACGCTCAACGCAGGCGACCCGGCGTTGTGCAGACCACTTTGGGGATGGGTGACATTATGAACCGGTTTTCAGCGGTACCAGGCCATGACAGCGCGCTTGCAAGCGCGTTGTCATGATCCCGAGTGCATAGGTATGCCTTGGGCTCTCGTGTTCCGCGGTCCAAGGGGACGGGCAGGACCGTTGTGGCGCGCAAGATGGCCAAGATCTACTACGATATGGGGTTCCTCAGCACGCGCTAAGTGGTCGAGCGCTCCGTGGCCGACATGTCCCCATTAATAGGTAATTAAACGGGTCCAGCAAACAGGTGATCTGCATGTTCGAGCGCGCGTTGGGCAAGGTACTGTTCATCGATGAGGGGTACCGGCTGGCCGAAGCCCGAGCACTCGATGCTATGGGGGAGATGGTCGATTGCATAACAAAGGATGGGTTCTTTGGCAAGCTGGTCGTGGGCCAACGGCCGTGATGTGGTTGCCCTCTCCCAAGCCATTGCCAGGGAGGCCTACACTGCAGGTCCTTACTCAGAGGTCGAACCCAGCATATAAAAGAAAGAAAACGAGAATGGGGAGGACGGGACGATTGCAAGCCGAGCAGTGGGAGAAGATCGTGATCCATGCCGGCGATCTTATATCGGCTTTCAGTCGACGGCTGAAACGTGCATGGGACAACGATGGCAAGATCATGGCGTCTGCTACTCCTGGACGAGTAACAAAAAGAACAAGGAATGTTGCACGCCTGTCACGGATCTAAGCGCCGAGGGATGGAGAAAGGGCAAGGCGTAAGATTGTATCTCTGTTTGAGATATCAATGATCCGGCACACCATAGTTTGACATAAATATTGCATCGTTTTTGACGAAATTCGACAAGCACGACTCACTACATCACGGCAACCAGGCTTCAAAACCCACACACATATCTCCGGGCAATATATACCGTTATCCGCACATACGAAGATCAGACTGCTCCAGACCCTGGCCGACTGTGCCATATGCTTGCAGAAAACTAAGACAAAACAGATCGGGAATGGGGCGCAGCGGTGTTTTAAGCGAAATAATGCACTGTCCTAGCCAAGATTCCTGTTTAATTAGGCACCGTATCCCACGTCGTTCTTCCACGTCACGGCAGGAATTTTCACTTCGCTCCTCGAAAATGTCGCCGAGTAGTTCCTGGAAACTACGTACAGGCGAGACGGGCACACCGCTAGGGCCTCTGACGACGGCATGGTCTCCGCCGGCCAGCTGCTCTGTTCACATCGTCAACTGCCCAACATGCGTCGACGGCTACCAGGCCCAGCATTGCGTGACAGGGCCCTCCGATGTGCACACTGGCGCTGAGGACTTCACAGGCTGCTGGCCGCCGGCCACTGCCAACGCCGGGTCACCAAAGTACCCTTTTCTGGGATGGGGGTTCTACTCGCCAGGCGCGGTGTGCCCGACGGGCTACACGGCCGCGTGCACGGCCGAATACGGCGCGCGACCGGACTGGCCCATCCAGTTTAACCTGTTTCCTGGCGAGACAGCTATCGGGTGCTGTCCTGAGTACGTGCATGCCCTCCTAGCGTCTAGCCGCTTGTACAACGGCATTCCTGGTGTTCCTCAACAGAAAGCATGAAACTAACGGACTCATTTCCATCTCAGGGGGTTTCGGTGCGGGAATAACGACGGCAACACCTGCTACGCTGTTGTTAGCACCAACGCCATGACCGTCGTCCCTACTGGTGTATGTTCTGGAGCAAATGTGGCCAACGTTGCGCAGGCAACGTTGCCAGTCACCATGGCTATCATGGCGACAACGACCAACAATGAGCCCCCCGAGTTCACGCTGTGGGCGCCCATGTTCCAGATCAACCACCGGGCGTCTGATATCGAGTCTACGTCGACGAAATCATCCGCGTCCAGAACATCACCCGCGTCTAGCGAAGCAGTTACGGCGGCAACAGATCCAAGGGCTAATGGGGCCGAATTGACATCCAGCCCCTCCCTTCCCCCAACTGCGAGTGCGAGCCCACATCCTGGGCTGTCGACGGCACAAACGGCGGGCATCGGCGTTGGCGCGGCAGTCGGAGTCATCCTACTTGCTGCTCTCTGTGGATGCCTGTGGTGGACTCGTGTTAGAAAAGCGAGACAAGCGGCCCCACCGCCAGTCACAGATGACTGGACTGGGGCCGAGGGGGGCAGGCACTATTATGGCGGCGAGTTGCCAACCAAGGACCCGTTGTACTCAAGTTATCCTGCGCAGCCTGAGCTCGCACAGGTACCTGAGCTTGGGGTGTATTCTCCGGCTGAGTTGTCATCGGGCCCCTGGCCCCAGACAAGATCATAAAACGAACGGGCTTGTACGTGATCAGGTCAGGTACCTTAGGTTTCTCTCAGTCCTACACCTTTACTATTAGACAGGCTACATGTATAAACAGTCTCCACCGCCCCATCATAGCCGGTTGTATCGACAGCGCCGACAGACCATAATCCTGCAAAGCCTGCACTCATAAATAAACTCGGGCAACCGGCAGCGACACTCCTCGCAGCGGTACGCGCCCCGGCGAGAGGTCCAATGGTGGTTCTCACAAGCGTGGTTCCGCCGCTGGTTTTGCATCTCTTGCTGCACCAACTGCTCATGGCGCCTGCCGCCGAGGCCTGGGGCTCCAGCATCCCGGTTGACGATGGCAGCGGCCCGGACGTAGAGCCGCTCCTCGTTCCACTGCGCGCAGCGGCACGTCTTCCAGGGGACCCCGCACAAGTAGCAGAACTGTGCGCCGCAGAGGCAGGCTAGCGTTTGTACAGGACGCATCAGCTGGTTAGTCCGGCATCACGTTGTCTCGTCTCTGGTGGATCCGGAAACATACTCATATGGTTGCAGCCGTGGTCAAGCTCGACGACGCGGCGGCAAGAGTAGCAACGCTGCCACCCATTTTCCTGAGCCAGGAGTAGTATCTCCTGGGCAGCCACGTCCTGGGGACACTCGCCGACGTGCGAGGCGCGCTTGCAAATTGCGCAAGTCCTGCGCTGGCAGCTGACGCAAGTAGCAACGTCTCCATGTATAAAGTGCGGCGGTACAAAGGTCGAGCACTCCGGCCGGTGGCAGTACGTGCGGTCCTTGGTCTCTAACTCGATTTTCTTGGCCCGGAACTGCCCGACCAACTCGGCAGTGAGAAACTTGCTGCTCGGGAGCGGGATCGGCTCTCGGCAGCACCGGGGAGGGAACAACGCCTCGTCCCGCATAGATGCCTGGAAAAGACCCGCGAGGCAATCCCGGCAGTAGTGGTGGGAACATGGGCAGCGAGCTACATCAGTGACGGGATACGCGTCCCCGCAGCTGATGCATTCCATCGTCGGGGTCGGCGGATTGACCTGCTTCCGTGACTGCGCCCATGAGGATGATTCGGGCTGGGTGATGGTGCTGCCTCCGTCGTCGTCAGGGTGCATGTACAGGTTGGCGAGCCTGCTGATCAGCTCTTCATCGGGGGCAATCGAATGTTGGGCGTTTTCGACACTGGATGCATCTGCAGGTCGGGAATGTCCGCTCTGTCCGGCTAGGTGGAGGGCAAGTTGCCTGTCCTGATGCGCCTGGAGCTCCTCACGTGCGGCCTCGCTGATGGCGCGTTGGTCCGCCGAGACAGCGCGCGCGATGCTGCGACACAGGGAATTGTCTGCCAGGCCCAGCGCGCACGAAGCTACCTCAGCCTTGTACAGCTTTAGAGCCAGGTCAAAATCGGATGCTGCTTCACCTTCACGGCCTTTGCCTTTGGACCGCTGGCGCAGGAACTCCAGCTCCTCGAGTTGCATCTCGATGACCGTACGTAGGGTCTGGGTATCGAGCTCGTGGGAAGCCATGGCGCCCGGGTTGCCAGGTGTGTTATTTCAGCGAGGGTAGTAAGCGTCGAGGGTGTAGATTTTCTGGAAAAGAAATCAGAGCGAAGAGCACAATGGCGTAGGATGACACGCTGGGCAAGAGAGACTTGCCGAAGTATTATCGAAACTCTACGGTTCAAGAAGACTCAAGGAAGAGACGAGATACCCCGCGGACGAGAACAAGGGCTAGCTGCGTTTGCTGTAGGCCTCATCCTTCCTCCGTTCTCATTGGTAGCCCCCGGTTGCCTTTTATCTTTCCGCCTTTCTGATTGGCAACCCCCATTTAGCTGAGGAAATTGTTAGGCACAAGTGATACTTCGGGCGAATGCAGCGTTGCTGAGAGGTTTTAGTTAATAACTACAGAGTCTCAGGTCAAAGGTTAGATGTTGTGAATTACCTACATTTACATACCTGCCTGGTTAATAGGGGTTTGTAGGCGGGAGTTACAACTACCTATCTACCTTAGGTGGCTCCCCTTGAGCAGCGTCATGTAAGAACCGTACTTTGCATCTGCCTTTTTGCTTTTTCGAACATTCACTAGCCTGGAGGTCGGGCTGCGGCAATTGAATGGACGGATGGACGGCGCTGCCGCCTGATCCTGAGACTTCCATGCCCTTAGATACCTTATTTCTTGATGGCGGTGGCTAGAATTGTGCAAGTTGCTCTCGCAACACACGCTGGGTACCGGTATCCCTGGACTCGTCTGAGGTCGAACACGTCGCATAATTGTGCACTAGCTAATTTAGGAGATTGCAGAGAACCATTGCTCCTTCTCCTTCCAAAGGTCAACGAACACGGGATAACGTAGGGCGCCCGCCTATCTCAAACCATTCCCAAGCTCAGAAACCTTGTCCCTAGTCCCCCTGCTGCCAACTCATTCCGCGCGCAGTCCCCGAAGCCACGGATCCTTCAGCAGCTCCGACGCAGAAGCCCTATCCTCGGGACGCCATTGAAGCATTCGATCAATGAATGCCAGAAACTCCCTCTTTTCCTGCCCTTTAAGCGTCTCTTCCTCCTTTTCAAGAGTCACGTCTGAGAGTAGATCAGGGTACTTGAAGGTGCCTGTGTTCGCAAACACATCAGCCTTTCTGACGCGACGGGTATGGAGGGAAGCAGGGGAGAAATGGGAAGATGTTTACCGTCTTCGTCAAAGAAGTCACTCGTAACACCGCCCCTGGGCAAAAGGTCCGGAGGTGGCGGGCCAAGAAGAGATATCATCCTGGCAAGGTGGGCGGGGCTTGATTCCCAGCGGTTTGGCAGTCGCTTGTTGAAGAGGCTCTTCCCTTCAAGGAGATGCCAAAGCTATATTTTTGTCAGGGGAGCGCATGGATGCCATTATGCTAATTACCGGTTCTCACCATGAGTCCGAAAGCCCAGATGTCAATCTTGTCGTCCCAAGCGATGCCCAGGATGATCTCGGGAGCTCGGTAGAGGTCAGGCATGACCTCTTCGCAGAACGGTGGGTCGCCAAATTGCGCGTCCCCAAAGTCTGAGATGACGGGAAGTCCACCGTCCGGTAACCCAAATGATGCGGAGCAGTAAAGCTCGTAGTTCCCCCGTAACTTGTGGGGCGTGGGAGAAGACCATTCTTCCTGTATCGCCTCGTCGAGCATGGATTCGTCTTTGATCGACAACATGACGTTGCCCTCCTGGAGGTCTTAAAGATTTGTTAGCAATTTCGGGAAACGGCCAGCGTCACTCGTAGTCGTACTCACCTGTGTGGACGACATGAGCAACAGAATGAAGGTAGTCGAGCCCCAGAAGCATCCCGTAGACCGTTGGCTTCAGGTAAAAGGTTGGCAGTTTCGGGCCAACCATCTCGCGTATGTCTGCCAGGGAGAGACCGAGGGGTTCATGCACGATGCATGTATGGGGCCCCTTCTTGCCTGGCAACTCGAACGAGCCCAAGGCCAAACGGACACGCTTGCGGCCGGGATGATCCGACGTGATGGCTCCAAGGTGCTCGAGCACCTTGAACTCGTTCAAGGATTGGCGATGACCGGTTTCGTAAATTTTGACTGTGACATATTTGTGGCCTTTACAGAGTTTCAATCGTTAGCCACGATGTCTTGTCAAACCCATATGATCAATTGATTCGGTCGTCGCTCACGTCAGGTCCCGGCAAAGCCATGCGGTCGACACCGAGCCGAAGCCAAGTTTCAAGAGCACCTGGTATCGCGACTCGAAGACTTGGCCAATCTTTACAGGATACCAAGTCTCTGGGTCGAACCATGAAAAAGCTTCTTCTTCCATAAGCACGTCATCGTCGACCAGCTCGCGCTCCGCTGTCGGCACCTCCTTGCGGGCGAAGGACTCTTGGTTTGATCCGGGCTCTTCATGGCCAAGGAAGGGTCGAAGCGTCGAAACGATCTGATTCCTCTCTTCAAAACCGAATTTCTGAGATGTAGAGAGATGCATGCGGGTGTGTGGAGGGACTCGGCTCTGTTTGTTGATTGGGGGTAAGTTTGCGCCGCTGACGAAACTCGCGCTGACGAACCGTGGGTGGGCGGGATTCAACGACAGAACAGCTGACCAATGAGAGTTTAGATTGGTCGTGATACTCCCAGAAATAGGAGGTCCTCTTTCTCGGAGAGGTTGGGGTCCAAAAAGAAGCACGAGGTTAAGCAGAGCAGACTTTCTTTAATTAGTCCCCTTGGGAATTCGCACCAAGGCCAACTTTTTCTCCCATCATCTTGGTTAGTAGGATATATTGGTTGCGACTTTTTGGTGTAGGAAGTGTTGTAACGGTCTTCAATTGCTAAAATAGGAAATAAACAGGATCGTCGAAACAACCAAGAAGGAACTTGGGAAGTCAGCAGAGCATTAATACTACATAATTAATAATGCACAGAGGTGTTTGCAAGACACCTGAGACACCGTGGAGATTGACTGACTCGAAAGGACTTGCCTAGATCCACAGCAGGCTGGTACGATTGGCTTCCTTCTCATCTGATTAGTTAAGCTATCCACCTTGTTTCGGTCAAGCGAGCTCAAACATCTTTCACGTCATCAGAACTAAATCATCTTCCACCGCTTCCTAGACTTCGTCGTTCAACCCCCCTTATCCGTTTACAAAAGCATCAGCATCAGCCCATCATGTCCCTCGCCGCTCCAAGTAGAGACGTAAGCCCCTGACCTATCCATCTTAGGAATCTGCAACCCCTGAGCCAAAGTTCGCTAAGTTTCAATCCAACCCTGCAGCCAGCTGTCTTGGTTGCCCAAGAAACCAGCGAGGAATATACGTTCGGCAGCTTCACTACCGAAACGGCCTGGAGCCTCGGCAACGCACTACGTATACGGCTCCTCTCTCTCCCGGCAAACCAACGAAAACCTGCCCTTATCTCTATCGCGCTGGCGACGGCTACCAGCGGCGGCACCCCGCTGCACGTCGTCTTCCAGAGTGCTACAGAGCCTGGCACGGTCCCCGACAACGAAAACTGGGTTCGGCGCAAGCGCAATACAGTGCTGCGGTGGGGTTTGTCGAGTTGGGCGATGCGGATGAAGATAGTGGCCGGGCTGGGCCCAAGCGCGACAGCAGATGAGATCGAGGCGGCCTTTGTCAAAAAGTATTCGCTCGCAAGCGCGAATGGCGGGGCTGTGGCAGATGAGTACGCGATTCATGGTGGTGGATTTCCCATCAGGGTTCGGGGTGTTGAGAGCATTGTTGCTGTGGTGGTCGTCAGTGGACTGAAGCAAGAGGATGATCATCAAGTCGTGGCAGAGACTGTCAAAGAGATTGTTGCTGCGCAGGGCTAGGAATGGGAAAGGGGGAGGGAGCGCCAAACAGTTGCATTGGACGATTCTTGCTCCGCAGCTTCTTAAGTGGGGAATACAAGAGTTGGTTTCAATTGCTTTAGGGGACACATCCTGCAGAAGTCATTACCTGGACGTTCAATGATCAATCATACAACCAACACGCGGCGGATTTTAGGATAAGTGGAGGGAAGCGAGCCGCTCGTGTAACCCGGGATGTGGAGGCATATCTCCCCATTGTTTGTCGGTTACCCCTGTGCAGCATGAAATAACATGGGGTTCTAGATGGTGAAGATATTGCAGAACCCGAGGCAAATACAACCCAGATATAGCCTTTTTATATTTCTCCTGAGCCGCCGTTGCTTCCTACCGCCGCCCTCCGAGTTGTCCGACCCGATACCCTCCACATCTCCCCGACCTCAGTCATGCCCCGTCGCCATAGGCCACGTCATGACCTCTTCAACCTCGAGGAGGAAGAGAAGCGGCCCCTTGAAAGAGAGATGTCCATCTTCAGCCTTCTTTGTTTGGTAAAGGCTTTCAGGCTGTTCACAGATGCCGACGCCTTTGCCGGCACCCTCGAGCCCGCTGATGACAGCACGATGTGACAGTCAAGGATCACATATAAGCCCTTCGCTAGGTCCATGGTCTCGAGGGGACTTAGAGACGTCAATGCTGCAGCTCCTGATCCTGCTGAAGAGTAAGAGTCCGATATATACTCAGCTTCAGGTTTTCTATCGTATTCTTCAACCCCTTTGTGCCATTCACGATGCACCCCTTCATCCTCTTTTCCTGCCTTGTTCCGGCTCTTGGAGCGGCGGCAAGCCCGGCACCGGACCCAAATCCTGCAGGATATTGGTATGAGAAGATTGCTCACAATGGAATCAACGTCGGCGCAAACTCCAAGTATGTCGTCTACAGAAATGTCAGGGAATTTGGCGCAAAAGGTGATGGCACGACCGACGACTCGGCTGCCATCCAAAAGGCTATCAACACCGTCGACGGCTCAACCGGCACTCGAAGCGGCGGATCCTCGCTCACGGGGGCACCCGCTGTTGTGTATTTCCCCTCTGGAACATACCTCCTCAACACGGGCCTCAAGAACATCATGGGAACCGTGTTGATGGGCGACCCGACAGACCGGCCCGTTCTCAAGGCCGGCCCCAGCTTTCGGGACGCGGTCTTGCTAACTGGGCAAGCGGCTGGATCCACTGGGCTGGTCTCGTTCTTCTACGAGATAAAAAACCTGGTGCTCGATTCAACCGCGGTAGCACCGACGAAAGCAATCACTCTCCTGCAGTTCAGTGTCAGCCAGGCCTGTCAGCTACAGAACGTCTTGTTCAACATGCCTGTTGGCGCCGCCAGTCACACTGGCATTGTGACAGCAGGCCAGGTGATGCCCCTTCTAATGAACGACATATCCATCATCGGTGGGGCTGTGGGATACTCGGCCACGGCGCTGCAGATACATCTCAAGAACTGGTACTTTAAGAGTATGTCTGTGCTTTGTGAATGTTATCTTTATGTGACTGACAGTTGCAATCATAAGATGTGAAGACAGGTATCCAGGTTTCCGACACACTCACGCAAGCGACGGTTCAGGGGCTGCGGTTCGAAGGATGTACTGTTGGTATCGACACGACCAGCGGTGGGAGTGGTCATCTGAGCATTCTCGACTCCTCGGCCGCAAACACGCCAATCTTTGTTCTTGCTGCAGCTATGAAGACAATGCAGGGCTCGTTGCTGCTTGAGAACGTCGCAGTCGAGGACTCGACCAGTGCAGTAAAAACCGTCGTTCTTGACCCCGAGGTATTGCCAACAACCCATAAACTGACTATCAGTTTGCCCAGACCGTCAAAGTCGGAGACATTACCAGCCTCACCGGCTCTATCCCCCCAGGAACAACCTGGATCCGTGGCAACGTTTACACTGGTACTACCGCCTCCTCTTCCCCATCTCTCTCCCCTGGCACAAAGTACCTCACCTCTCGCCCTGCCGCGCTCATCAACAGCACGGGCGCATACTACACCGTCACGCCGCCCACCTACGCCTCCTACACATTGTCCCGTGTTCTCAACGTCAAATCCGTCCCAAACCTCCCTGTCCGCGGCGACGGCAACACCGACGACACGGCCAACCTTCAGTCTATCATCCTGTCAGCGGCCGAGAACAACCAGGTCCTCTTCTTCCCTCACGGCACCTACATCCTGACCGACACCCTCCATTTGCCCCCCAACACCCGTCTCATCGGCGAGGCTTGGCCACGTCTGGTGCCGCGTGGGGCTCGGTTCAGCGATGCAAAGGCGCCGTGTCCGATGCTTCGCGTTGGACAACCGGGAGATGTCGGAGTCGCTCAGATGACGGATTTCTTGTTTTATCCCGCGGCAGATGGAAAAGCTTTGCCTGGGTTGGTGATGGTCGAGGTGAATATGGCCGGGAAGCAGCCTGGTGATGTGGGCTTTTTCAACACCCATTTCCTCGTAGCAGGCGGGTCAGCCAGGCTGTGTGCGCATTTGCGGGAGACAGCGTCGGTGTATTGGGAGAACTCGTGGGCGACGGGTCAAGGCGCGGGAGGGGCGGCTGCTCCGGGGGCGGCAGGGGGTTTCTTGGTCGAGGCGAGACAGGGCACCTGGATGGTCGGGGTGGGCACCGGTAAGTCCTTTATGTGTTCATGGTACATTGTCTATGAGTGCGACAACTGATGCCGTCTGGCCTGACAGAGCACCATTTCCTGTACCAGCTTGGCATTCACGGCGCCAGGGATGTCTTTGTCGGCCTCGAACAGGGGGAAGCCCCTTACTGGCAGGGCCAGGGCAACACGCTTCTCCCTCCGGCGCCCTTTGCCGACTCGCTGCTCTCCAGCGATCCCGATTTTCGATGGTGTACTGCCACCGACGCAAAGTGCCGCATGGCACTCTATCAGTACGTCACCAACTCGACAGGTGTCAACCTCTACGGCGGTGCCTTCTGGAACTTCCGCGCTGGTCAGTCCCAGGGCTTGTGCACTGGAGACTGCCAGACAAATGCAGTCCTCTATGAGAACAACGAGAAGCTGTATAGCTACGGGATTGGCACCATCAATGATGTGAACATGGTGTTGGAGACTGGGCCGGGCGGCAATGTGAAAAAGGTTGCAGCGGCGAGGAATGCGAATTTGGGGGTTCCGTTGGCAGGTTTCACGATTCATACACCTGCTTTTGTGGCGGCCTATTTGAGACAGAGTTCTTGAGTTCTCCATCTTGGAGACGAGGCTTGACATTGAGTTGACGTTTTCCGAGTGGTGCTGGATTGGCAACAAATTGAGGCTGGGGGTCTCGATTAGATTGAGGGAAACTGCTACGAAATCCCGTCCCGTCCACAACATTCACAATGTCAGGGAGTGACAGCTCAAACAACGTGTTTATATAACGTAGTATGTTGGTGTCTATAGGTGCCACGGAATATGCCTAGGTAACTTGCGTAAATAAATGGAGAGACGCCATGTTCTTCACCCTCGGTTTATTGAATCTCGAGAAAAGGGGCTTCCCGCCTGCTTACGAGGAGTGGCGCAGACAAATGATGCGAGACCAGCAAGAAATCACGAGATACTCACTCGGAACGGTTCAATCAGGATGTTTCCCTTCCCCTGCATTGCATTCCAGGTTGCTTCTACAACAGTACAGTTGCTGCTAACGTGACACGTTAACGCCTGTTGCTGATTCAGCTTCCTGGTTCAATTGGACCCCGAAAATGAGGAAAATGATGGGGTTGTAAGTGGTTGGAAAGAACAGGTGATCAGTAATCACGAATCAGCTGGATTAGTATTCAAGATGCTCCTCTGATGAATGTCTGCGTGCCTTGAAAACGAAATAGCCGAGAAGCTCCTGTGCAGGAAAGTTCCAGCCTCCAGATGCATACTAAACATATCACTTACTAATCAGTGGGCAGAAACGAACGTATCTTATCTCGTATTATACAAACTCGCAGGACTATGGCTGGTCCAACAATGAGCTTAAATAACTCTGTCTTGTTCCCCCCGCCCAGCTCTGATATCATTGTCAGATACGACAAATCGGCTCCCTTTCTCAAATTCGATTCGCGTTTTCTTTCTTGGGTTCTCAGCTACGAAACAAAACATCTCCAACCTACACACAACCACTATGTCGCAGAACAACATCGTCCTCGTCACAGGTGCTAACGGGTACATCGCCGCCCGCACCGTCGAAGCCCTTCTCAAAGCGGGCTACTTGGTTCGAGGCAGCGTCCGGTCCCAGTCATCTGCAAAAGACCTTCTCGACGCCCTTCCCGAGTATACGGGCCAGCTTCAGATCGTCGAGGTTCCAGACATCACTGTCCCAGGTGCATTTGATGAGGCAGTCAAGGGTAGGCCGGCGCTCAGTTACCGTATTAGAGCAGAACTCAGCTTGCTAATTAACCACCCTAGGTGTCACTGCCATCGCACATCTGGCTGCCCCTGTCTCTTTGACCTTTACAGACCCTGAGCCCGTCCTCAAGGGCGCCATCGAAGGAACCCTTCGCGTCCTCGAGGCGGCCCACAAGGAGCCCTCAGTCAAGAGCTTTGTCCTCATGTCTTCCATTGCCGCCATTGCCTCCACAAAGCAGGGGTCATATACCTTTACGGAAGCAGACTGGGACGATGAGGCCGGAGCTGTCGTTGAAAAACTTGGCAAGGGCGCCCCAGGGGGGATGATTTATCGGGCCAGCAAGACTGCGGCTGAAAGGACGCTATGGAACTTCCGCGATGAGAAGAAGCCACAGTTCACGATAACGAGCGTGAATCCCACGTAAGCCGCACTCTCTCAAATTATCTTCAAAGCGGTATAGATGAGGCGTTGTTACTAACTTTGAACCCACCTACGCGGTAGTTTTGTCGCTGGCGCTCCGCTCATCCTCCCCTCCTCCCCCGAGAAAATTAACCTCACAACCCGCATCATCACCGACGTCTACTCTGGGATTCCGCTCTCCCAATCCGGCATCCCTGGCGCTTACCCAGGGTACGTCGATGTCCGAGACGTCGCCCGTCTAGTCCTGTTTGCCATTGAGCAACCGGGAAAAGCAAACAACGAGCGTTTCATTGCCACGTCTGCGTATGCGCTTCCCCAGGGTGTTGCAGATATTCTGCGCAGGGCATACCCAGAAAGAGAGGGCATTATTGAGGAAGGAAAGCCCGGTGAGGGATATCTTCCCGATCACTCATATCCCCGGGACGGAATCGTTTATGATGGCTCCAAGGCGATCAGGGTAACAGGACAGGAATATATTCCTTGGGAACAAACAGTGTTGGACACTGTTGAGGGCTTGAAAGCAATTCTGTAATCCTTGACAACAACATGATCAGGACTTGGGACCAGAAATCTTACTTTCTGTATTGTAGTTGGTTGATCGTGGTGCTCGTGCAGGTGATACTTATTGCGTGAGAACAGGAGTTGTTGCGAGCAGGTGAATGCAGTAGGATTGTGCTTTTCCGCGAATAAGGTCGTTTACCATCAACTGCTATCTAATTACATCCTTCTGTGGTATAGCATCGAAATACACAACTTTCCGGCTTTGACATCATCGGGTCGTGTTATAATTACTCTATTACTTCCCTGGGAAAGACCACTTGTCTGCACATTGTCCCTCCTAACCCTCCCTAAACTGTGCCTAGCAGCTCTCGTCTGTAAATAATTACGTGCGACCCTGGGTTGGACGGACGGGCGACGACAATGATGAAGCACTGCCGAAATTGATGCAATTCGGCGACTAAACGCTAGTTATTCCCTCAATAACACATACCTTATTTGTTCCTGAAACTATTTGATGAGTCCCCGATACCTACTTGCACAAATTGCCAACTTCAGATCCCTTGGTACTTGGATTAAACAGTTACAAATCCAATCATTTCTAGTACCTGAGTTAGAACAAATGTAGATTTGTATTAAAAAGGGTATTACGAACCAGCCAATACCAAGGGCAATGTTGCTAGTTGGGGATGCCGTTGTCTTCAGTCGACATGTAGATCCAAGACCTGCTTGAAGCCCGAGGCACGTATATCTTCTATTTTTGTACCGTAATTATTACCTCTCTATCCTACAGTACTGCATCGATGTAACAAAAGATTAACTGTAGCTCAATATAGGGTGCCAGACATTGTTAAGAACTCCATGATTGTCCGAAGTTAGGAGGAGGGACCGAGGGACTTGCCAGTCTAATGCGAAAGACGGAAACGGAAGACAGAAACGGAAGACAGAACGATGTGTGAATTATGTATCTGCCCCACCCCATGCCCCTGAACCTAAATGGGTTTGTGGCCGACTTCTAGGTTAACTACTCAACACTAACATCTCCTGATTTGCCCTCCCTCTGGTCTCAATGTCGACAAGCTGTGTTGCCAGATCCCCAATGGTATCCTCCGCGCTCCGGAAGCCTAGATGCAACAACGTCCTCGCGAGCTCACTGCTCGCCTCGAACGATCCTCTAGGCATCATGGCTCCCTCTGGCTCCCCGCGAGGAATCCTTCCGGCTAATGCTGGGAGGCTCTTTCTCAACAGGTTCGCAATTCGCTGGAACGACAGCTGCCCCCCGCAGACGATGAACCTTTTCCCACCCGCCGCCGGTATCTCGGCCGCCAGAAGGTGCGCACGTGCCACGTCCCGGACGTCAACGTAGAGATGAAGACCCGTCGGGGGCATAGGAGAATCCTCTGTCAGTGCTGGATTCAGCAACGCGTTGTAAATGTTTGCTGTCGACTGGTTCAGCTCGGCCGGCGACGCGAATTGGGCAGCGTCGTAAAGCGGGCCGTAGATCATAGGAGGATTGATCACAACCAGATCAAAACCGTCTGGATTGGCGGCGACAAAATCCCAAGCTGCCTTCTCGGCGTACTTCTTGCTGGCCTGGTATGCCGTGTTCTTGTTCTCGGTGACGAGGGCGGTTTCCCAAGATGTTGGGTTCCAGTCCACTTCGGTGTAGACCTTGGCCGGGTGCGTGATCTTTGGAGCAGCAAAATCGATGACGGCCGCCATGGAAGATGTGAGCACGAGACGCCTCACCCACGGAGCATTCTTTCTGATGCTCTGAAGGATCTCGCTGGTGCCTTTGACGGCGGGGTCGAGAAAATCCCGGTTACTGGAGACCTTGCTGTAATTGAAAGGTGACGCCGTGTGGATGACCCATTCGAATGGTGGTTCGGAACGTAGCGCCTGGTCGTATGCTCCTGGAGCTGTCATGTCAGGGACAATGCTGAAGTCGAGCTGGGAGGAGGAGGTATATTCGGAAAAGGACTTGGCGAGCTGATCTGCTTTGGCTTCCGACCGAACTACCGACCGCACAGAGTGACCGGCTTGGAGAAAGATGGCCAAGATGTGCTGGCCAACAAAGCCATTCGCTCCAGTCAGCAGGACCCTTCGTGCCATCGTGAGTGTGCTAGTGAGGTAAGTGTGCCTAACGCAGTGCTCTCTATATACCACCGATCCCAGGACGCACAACGACGCTGGCTTTAAAGTGTGCCGTGGTAATGTGGAACAATAAGCCCCGTTCGAGTTGCAGATCACCCCATCTTAATTCCTGTCAGGTCTCAGCAAGCGATTTGAGGGGTAACGGCTCGGGTCAATCCGAGAAATCCCGTATTTCGAACGTGCGCACGTATTGGATATGGAAGGAAGCAGCGAGAAGCCGTACTGTAATTTGGATACGACAGCGGCCCGGCATCGTCGTTCCTGCTCCTGCAGTTGGCTTACTGAGATAGGTGCATATGACTTTCGGCGGACCCGACGGAAGCGTGGCCGTGTTTGGCGCATGTCCAATGTGGTGTCCTTCCCCAAGATGCAAGGGTCATGAGATGAAGACTTTTCTGTTCTCTTGCTCTTGGGCTGAGTCACGCCGGCTTTCTTAAGAGGACGAGTGCACAGAAGCACAGGAGTCAGGGGTACTGAAAGGGGCAATTTTCCTCAAAAACAAATGAGTCCCAGCTGATGAATAATCTTTCAGACGGCGACAGCGCTTAGGGTGCATTGGGGAAAGGCCTTGGAAATAATTGTGGCAAGATCAGGTTAACTTACTTGTTGTAGATGTAGTATAATATAATAACCTTCGCTGATCCTGGATTCCATAATACTTGTCAAGTGCATTTCCCAACAAGCTCATCTCGGGATACGACTGTCACCTGCTGCAGCTTACAACACCATGTCTCCCAAGCCGACGTTTCTGTTTGTGCCTGGTGCCTGGCATCTCCCAGCCTACTTCGAACCCCTCATCAAATACCTCTCTAGACATGGCTATCCCTCTGTCGCTGTTTCGCTCCCTGGAGTCAACTCCTCCCCCGCTGTGACCTCCATTCAGCCCGATGTTAGCGCTGTCGCAACCGCACTTACGGCGCTTCTTGACAACGGTTCCGACGTCATTGTCGTCATGCACTCCTACGGCGGGATGGTGGGCACTGATGCCGTGGGAAAGGTCATCAAGGAGCCTGCCGGCAATGATGGGATACGCGGGAAACAAAATGGAAAACTAAAGCGACTTATTTACGTGTCAGCTCATGTTCCTCTCGAGGGACAGACGCTCTTTGATGCGATAAAAGGCGACGTTGAAGAATTTCCCTCGCCTGAACATGTGAGCTTCGAAGTAGGTGCTTGAGATTTCTCGGGGCTTATCATTCACGACGCCCCTCTTTTCGACGATCATCTAATTAACATTGGGATAGGCGCCGTGCTTTGTTCTGAAGCAGCACGCGGCAGACGTGTTCTATCACGATGTGCCCGAGCCATTGCGATCCGAATACGCACAACTTCTCGGCAAGCATCCCGCAGCGACATTCACCACGCCAATTGTTCATGCTGGATGGAGGAGCGTTCCGTCGACGTACATTTACACGAGAGAAGACCGCTCTCTACCACTTCTTTACCAAGAGTTCATGGTCAAGCGGGCGCAGAGGGTGGCAAGTCAGGACGGTGGTCTGAGACCGTTTGAGGGAGAGATGGGAGAAGTATATGTCGATTCGGGGCATACACCGTTTTTGAGCAAGACAGGGGAGATGGGGGAGATTCTTATGCAGGCCGCAGACGGTAGAGCATGAGAGAAGCGGTCAATGTGCATGAAAAGCGACTTGTCATTTTGTTTTTCCTATTTGAGCCAGCCCCCTGATTCAGTCCGTGAAATCGGTGCTTCTCCAAAGATCCTCGTAATACGCTGCGGTCCGGTCAAGGTCCGCCGCAAATTGTCTCATCTGTGCCCCCGTGTCACTCCCCAATGGCAGTCTTAGCAATTTTTCCTTACCCTTGAACAATCCCTCCTCAGCCACGTACTCCCACATCCTAGCCGCACCCTCCACAGGATTCCCCGGTTGCTTGCCGTTATACTTCCAAAACGCCTCCCGCGCCTCATGCGCCACAGTCCCACTGTAGGCTGGGTTTTCAGGGGCCAGGCTGTCGGCTCCAGCCGAGGTCGGGCCGCTCAAGAACGCAGTACGAAAGTAGCCGGGCTCGACGATGACAGCGCTGAGGCCAAAGGGAGCCACCTCGGCGGCGAGGGCCTCGGTGATTCCCTCTACGGCAAACTTGGTCGCACAGTACACGCCGTTGGAGGGGTAGCCGTGGAATCCCCCGATAGAGGAGATGTTCATCACTGTACCAGAGCGTTGGGCCCGGAGGTGGGGGAGGAAGGCACGAATTGTACGGAGGATGCCGAAGACGTTGATGTCGAACTGTTTCTTGACGAATGCGTCTCTGGTGGTCGAGGGGAGTTAGGTTTCATGGGGAGACTGGGGAAGTGGAAAAGGGCTGGCCGGCGGGGAGAAGCGGGCTTACTCAGTCTCCTCGATCGCGCCCATGTAAGCGTATCCAGCGTTGTTCACAAGAACGTCGACGCTACCAAAAGCTGCAAAGGCTTTGTTGGCGTAGTCGTTCATGTCAGATTGCGGGAGAGACAGGTCGAATTGGAGCACCTTGACGGAGTCGACCTTGAGGCTCTCGGGCACCTTAGAAGGCGTGCGAACAGCAGCGATGACGCGGTCTCCTTCTTTGACGGCTTTGAGAGCCAGGTCGAGGCCGAGGCCGGTGTTGGCGCCAGTGATGTGCCAAACCCGAGGCATTTTCTTCGAGGTTCCTGGTGTAAGCAAAGTGATTTTGCAATGGATCTGCAAGTTTTTCACAGATTAATACCTTGTAGGTGATGTTGCGATTGATGCTCTGTCTGAAGCGTGCGTAGGCAATGGATCATGGAATGATGTTCCGCCCTCAGCCTCTGTGGATTTATAGAGATCGTTTCGTGTTATCAACCATCGTGTTCCTTGTCAATAACAGGCCAGAACCCAGGCATTGGCAAGAGTCAGTCGTCTCATGCCAAGGTCGGTATTGCTGGAGGCGATTACGTTGTCCAATATTTGTCTTCTTGGCGTGTAGGCGGGCAAGACGCCAATTCGCTCTGAAAGAAGCACCCCGCGCTAGCTGTTGGGACAGCCAACATTGAAAATGGTCACACCATCTATATATATGCAGGTGGCTCAGTCAGCTCCTAGAGGGGAAATAAACTGGTCTCGCATGTAAGGCACAAGGGCAGTGATTGCAAGAGGTCCCGGGTTCGATCCAGACTCCGACCCCAATAGGACGCCCTGCCTAACGCGTCGCCGGGGGCTAACAGGAGAGGGGAACTGATAGGTATTCAGATCTCATCTGGTGATTCGATCTGGGGGGTGTGTCACAATATAGAGTGCAATTGCTGGCCTGCAATTGCGGCGTCGCTTTTGCGACAAGTAGATAGTGCACCCCAGCGCGAGCAGGTCCGTCTTGACGTCGGCACGGAAGTCGTCCCGGGGATTAGTTCATGGATGTGGCGTCTACACGACAGGTGCTGCCTTCCCCGCTTGCCACCGCTTCCCATTCCAACAGAAAACTGACGAATCCGCGATTCCTAGGTCTCGAGAACGGTCAAGCCATTTGCCCTTTTCATGCTGTCAAAATCCTTCTGAAATCGGCTGGCTGCATCCTTTCGGACTTGACAGACGCACGACGGCTCTCGCAGCCTTGTCAGTTCCATGCTCCCCTGGCCCAATATCCGCCACATCCAACAGCCTTAGGTACGTTGATGCCGGTACCTGCCCTCAGAACTATTGATGCAACTCCACCCAGGTCCTGCCCATGCGCCCGTGAGGGTGGCTGCATTCATCCCTTCAAGACCACGGCTCTGCGCCCGTCTTGCCAAACTGCCTGATAATGGATCCCTGATTACTTCAGACATCATATCTCCTGCGTCTTTCCTTCTGCCCTGAGTGAGTTGACTGCGCTGACTGATCCCGCCGACGACAAGACGCAGCAGCCTCGTCGTTGTTGCCAGCATTGACCCGGGAATTACGCCGGCAGCCGACGACCATAGGGCCCACAATCCAGTTTTAGAGCAATTGACGCGGGCCCTTACGTAGCCCCGGGTTTAAGCCGTGAATTGGTGTTGCGCTCGATAATTACCAGTGTTCCTGTCCTGCTCGCCCGCCATGTCCACTATCATCTCCTCCTGCCAAGGAGATACTGGATGAGCGGGCGGGTCAACTGAAACAACTTCATATGCAGCACTAGAGATACCCCCTTCAAACAAACCAACGGCAAGCCCCTACTATCAATCCATGGCAAGCAGTAGCTGCGAGTAAACAAGGTCAAGGCGGATGCCAGCAGCATTTCGTTTCGTTGAGATCCATCCCTACATATTCCATGACTATCTCGACCTTCTACGCAACCACTTCACCTCCAAAAACCCTCCCGGCAGCTTTTCTCCCCTTGGTGCCTCCACCACAGTCTCATTCTCTCCTAACCCCGTCGTCTCGTCCCCCACAAACGGCTCCCAACTATCCGGCGGCCCGCTACCGCGCTGCGACGACGACTCTGTCATTGTTATCGTCGCCAAGTTCTGGTGCGACGAAGTCGAGCGCAATTCCTCCTTAACCTTGACTAGGTGCTTGCGCGGGTGGAACGGGCCGACCTCGCGCGTGACACTGACCTCGGTGGTCACAAAGATGCGGCCCCAGGACGTGGTCAGAACGGGCCAGAAGACGGGCAGCGCGGCGCAGACCGAGGCCAGGTCAACTTCGAGACAGGCCAGCCCCGCTGTCGTCGCGTTGTCCCAGGTTGGATCGAACTGGAAGGGGCGCACGGTGAACTGCTGGATCACGTAAACCATGCGGAGGGTGGCGCAGAGGATGGATCTGGAGAGGGGTTGTTAGATCACGACAGTGAGAGTGAGGTAAACAAGGCGGGCATACAAAGACCCAAGTATCAACAGGCCGACCAAGTAGAACCTGGTCTTCCTCGGTGTGTCGTGCTTGAAGCAGAGCGGGATGGGGATGGCAAAGATGATGAAGTCGAGCACGGCGGTGCTGATGGCCTGGCTCACGAAGACGTTCATGAAGGCGAGCGGGTTCCGAGAGCTGAAGCCCCAGCGGTGGGCGTCCATGAGAGCGAGGTCCCAGTAGGCGCGGACGGGGTAGCAGGGAATCCAGCGCAGCAGGGTGAAGGCGGTGCCCCACGCTGCCGAGATGGCGATTATGCATTTGCAAAAGACGCGGGACCGAGACCCGGGCTTGAAGACGCGCAGGTACTGGAACAGCAACGCCAGCTTGATAAAGGTGACTGAGAGCGGGTATATAGCGTGGCCGATGTAGAGGACCTAATTACAGAGGTGGTGTAAGGTGACAGCGCCGGGGTGGGAAAGGAGGGGGGCTTGTCAACGTACCCGCAGGAATTTCTCGATCTGGGGGAAAGTCAGGGTGGCCACAGGTTTTCCCAGACCATAGTCCGGCACTGAGAAACACAGAAGGAAACGGGTCAGCCATGCGGAATTGTGGTACAGTCAACAGACGGGTTTCACAAACAAATACAAAGAATGATTGAGCCAGCGGCCGTCGACAACTATCATATCAAGTCAGAATCAAGTCATCAGGCTTCTGCCAGGCTGGCTGGTTTGGGGGCTGCGCACTAGGGTGAGGATGATGAAAAGGTCGTCCCATCCTGGCGTATGAAGTATGACAAAGCGGGTGTACAGCCTCAGCAAGGAGCATACCCAGGAAAAGATCTGGAGGGAAAGCTATCAGTTAATCTGACTGCAGACTCGTGTAAACAATGAGAAGAAACCTCACCATGAAGGATATCAAGAGTGCCAGGAGGGTTGCCCGGTCGTTAAGGATAGGTACTGTGCTGAAGATTCCGGACCTCCCGAGCGGTATGTCTGATGACGGGGTTGCTGACGGTGCTGCTAACAGCGTGGTTGCAGCCACAGAAAGCGAAAGCGACGGGGGCATCGTGGGGTCCGACGGATGATGGCAAGGAAAGGGGAGGGAAGGGAAGGGAAGCGACAGAACTTGTGGTGTCTCGTCGATGCTCGCAGAGAGGATGCGTCGTGGGTCTATACCCTCATCGCCCTTGCCGGTCCAGCAGGAGCTGAAAACGAGAAACGGAACCAAACCAAACCAGCTGGCTGAAACGGTTGAGCAAGGCCTCGCACTTACTAGGCTGGCGAGCCTACTGATGCGAGAGAAAAACGAGAGGTATTAAAACCTGTCGGGTTTGTCCGATGTCTTCCGCATTCTTGGAAGACGAATCTTTTTGCCACCCGCCTGAAGAGCGCCGGGATCATCCTCAACCAAGCCCACACCTTTGGCTTGGAAAGGTAAGACCCAGTTCCCACGCAATTGCCCACTTGTGTAGTGGTGATGGTGGGTGCCGGGTCACCCAGCTCGGAGATTGCCGCTAGTCACCTCCACCTAAGAACGCGTTGATGCTAGGCATTCATCACCATGGGCTTTGTCTCCACTCCGAGGTGACCGGCTTGGGAGTGTGGAGTCGACCATGTTTGGGGAAGATCGTTTTGTCGTTGCTTTTTTGGCCGAGAAACTTGAGTGGTCTCTAAAACTGCGCTCCTCGGACATTAATTATCAGGAGATGGCGGTAGGTGGAAAGATGAAGCTCTGATAGGGGTGATAGGGATCTAATACAAAGCCGTTTCTAGCTATAGCCCGCCGCCTAGAGCTGCAAAGCCTAACAAAGAGGGGAGTGCTGCACTATATGTTGGGAACTTGGATAATGCTGTGGGTGTGTGCCGCTGCATCGTATTCAAGGGCACTAGAGCCTCTCTTAGCGGCAACTGATCGATTGTGACGAAACGTCCGGTCTAACCACTCTGAAAGGGTTCAGTCCGTCGAGAGGTATCTTTGACAGGTCAAACAATGTTCCGGTAGAGCCAAAAGGTCTACAACAAGTTCAGTGCAACTGGTCTCAATAGTACGATCAATGCTGTGATCTGATTGCTTTGCTGAGGAAGCTCCAAGCTCCCTTATCAACGAGTGACTAACTAGCTAGCTTATATATATGTTGATTCCTTTGACCAAGTATCCTTTGTCACTTGGATCGCTCTAGCTCGTTAGCTATCTCTAGCGACCTATGATCGCCCTGGGTAGCCAACTACCCTCTACTATCTTTGATCGCTCTAGGTAGCTAGCTCCCCTAAGCTACCTGTCCTTAGGCCTTGTAGCTGTAGCCTCGCTGATTGGCCTGTGCTACGCCTTGTATACCCTACTAGGCCTTTTTTTATAGTTGGTTCGTAATACGATACTCCCTCTCGATGTCTTTCGTCCCGAAAGATCCAACCCTTCTACTTCAAGTAGCGCTAGCACCTTTATCCTTTTCTAGTAAGTTTTCCCTCCCTTTTCTTCTCTTCTACAACCTCACTATATACCATCGCTATAACTAATTATACAAGCAAGTCCCACCGCAATCACGATCTTGTGTGCGAATGTCTTGCTCTTACTACTAGAATCGAGCGCCTAGGTTGCGAACCCACTATACCTTGCGAACGTTGTTGGAACGTGAAGCCCTAGAGGCGTTGTATAATGATGCTGGACTTAAAAAAGTGCTAGCATTGTATCTACCTAGGTAAACGCTATAGTAGCCCTAATATAGCTAATGTCTATAAGTTATATAATAGCCCTACTATTGTTCGTTTTTAATACTAATAAGTGTAGTCTTATCGAACTTGTCCAAGTAAGAGAAACTAGCAAAGGATATCGTCTAGACTAAAGAATTATTGTCTAAGACTTTTAGTTATCTAACTTGCCTACACTATTAGTACCAAGTGCTCTATAAGTGTAGGGCTAAGGTGTTTCGTTGTAGGATAAGTGGTTTAGAGGAGTTGGGTGACCTAGTTTCCTCCGAACCTATATTATTGGAACCTATATCTAAAGAGTAGATACTCGTTGGTTAGGTGCATTCGTTGGGCGCCTTTGGGGTGATCGATTAGGAGGCTATAGATTTCAACGACCTTGTTGGCGCCTTATCTTAGCCCCCTTTGCTAGAGCCTTTAGTCGATCTAGGTTCCTCTAGTAGAAATCCTATACTTTCTCTAGGTAGTGGAGGTTTATAGCTAGTTGCTATAAGTTGTTTTCTAGCTTGAAATCTAGCTACTTTACAAAGTATTGTAGCTGCCCTTTCGTAATCTATAAATCTAGGATCTCTTCAACGTCCTATTCCTCTTCTTCGTCTTCTACTTCTATATTAGTAGCAAGCTATATATCCTTAGGTACTAGTTCTAAAAGTGAAATGTGAAAAATGTATATCCTTAGCTTTATTATAGCTAGTAGTGAAAGTTGGTAGTTGTTGTTCGAAATCTTTTTATCGACTTTAAATAGTCCAATCTTCTTGAAGTCTAGCTTCTTACTTGGTTGTTTTATACGAAGATTCTATAAAATAAGGTAGACCTTGTCTCCCCTCTCTAGGCAAGGACCCTCGAGCCTATACTTGTTGTAGTACTCCTTCATCTAAGTCCTAATAAACTCAAGTTCTTACTTTAGCATCGTATATAATATATATATCTAGTCTACTTTAACAGCTGCCCTAGGGACTTCGATATCTAGTCCTTAGTATAAGTCTGCTTCGAACCTATAGTTCACGAAGAATGGTGTAACTTTTGTAGTTTCTATAGGCGCTATATTATATACTAGCTACACTATAGGCAACAATGTTATTGTAACGAAATGTCTGGTCTAACCACTCTGAAAGGGTTTAGTCTATAAGGAGGTAACTTAATAGGTTAAACAATGTTTTGGTAGAGCTAAAAGGTCTACAACAAGTTTAGTACAACTAGTCTCAATAGTACGATCGATGCTATAATCTAATTACTTTACTAAGGAAGCTCCAAGCTCCCTTATCAACGAGTGACTAACTAGCTAGATTATATATACGATGATTCCTTTATCTAAGTACCCTTTATTACTTAGATTACTTTCTTACCTTAGTAATCCTTTATATTGGCTCACCTAGATCACCTAGTAATCTAGTGATCCTTAGTATTAGATCACTATATCCGTTCTATACCAAGTATAATCCTACCCTGATTAGTTACTTAAATAATTAACTACCACTTATACCTTACGCTATAGCTATAGCTTGCTAGCTATATATATAGCTAGTTTGTAATACAATGCCTCTCCTCAAGCTCTTTCGTCCTAAAAGACCTAAAGCTTGTTTCAAATACTGCCAACAACCTATATTGGTAAGTATTGTAGTCCTTCCTTCCTATATCGCCGAAATGCTAACAAAATATCTAGCTATATAAGGAAAACGAAATCTAAGAAATCTTAAGAACGCAATACTCTTACATCCTTTATTAACTCTATTAGGGTTACTACTAAGATACCTTATTTAGGGTTAGGGTTAGGGTTAGGGTTAGGGTTAGGGTTAGGGTTAGGGTTAGGGTTAGGGTTAGGGTTAGGGTTAGG